>CM038678.1:8666782-9266782 GCA_021605205.1 Aegilops longissima | reverse complement strand
CACGGCTCGCTGGATCTGGCGCGAGCGGATCGCGGCGGTGGTTGGCGGCACGCTGGAGGCGGGCGCACGCGCGGCTTGGGGCGACGGCGATTTCCTCGGTGTACGTGGAGTCCGCTGGAAGGCGGCGGCGGCCCTCGGCAAGCGGTGGCGGGCGCTGGGCTCTCGGCGGCGCCCGGTGTGTGCGGCGGCGGTGGTCCCTGTCTTGGTCGGCGGCTCGCGTCTCTGACCCGGACGTCACGGGGGATGGCGGCGGCCCGGCGTGACCGGCGATCTGATGCGGTGGTGCCAGCGGCTCGCTGATCTGCCGGTGCTCCAGGGTTCTGCCTGGTGGTGCTGGTGGTGACGGCGGCCCGTGCACGGGAGTTGGATCCCTTCGAACTGATTTGGGTGAAAACTTGCCTTCGGCGTCTGCTAAGGCCGGCGGTGGCGGCGCTATTTGCGCCATTCCCTTCTTGAAGGCATCGCCGTGGAGAAGTTCAAGGCCACTCTCTACTATCTCTGGGGGAAACCCTTGGGGGCGTCATTCTTGGAGGTACACACGTGATCGAGGGACCAGAGGACGGATTCTTTGGTGGAGCGGTGCTTCATCCTACACACTGATGGCGACGTATTTTGACGGCGTGGCGCAGTGCAGATTCGGAGTTCGCTGTGGGAGGATGTGCAGGAGGACGACGATGTCGGGCGTCGTGGTGGTGTCGATAGCAGAGAGACCTGACACGGTACATGCAACAGTACAACTCTGAAGATGGATTGGTGGCAGGTGGCTACGGCGGCCTCATACCCGGCAGGCGTCCTGGTTGAGGAGTACGCCGGACTGGTAAGTGCCCCATACCCGGCAGGCGTCCTGGTTGGACCCTGATAAATCCCAAACTTTCGGATTTTAAACATGTCCCCCCCCCCCCCCCCCTCCCCCCAAACATTTTTCATGTCAACTTTAATTGGCGCGAGGTGGCAACTTTAGTTCTTAAAACATGACAACTTTATCTAAGTTTTTTTTGTCAGAAAATTGCCATCTTTGCCAATCTCGCGTGAACCGAAGTTGCCTTGAAAAACGTTCGGGTTGCCATGCTTAATCCGAACGTTCGGGATTTATCATTTCTGTAAAACAATGTTCCTGATGTATACGAAACTGTTGAAGGTTTATGTAAATAGTAGACATCAAAAAACAATTATTTGATAGAAGTATTCCTGATGTATACGAAAATTGTAAAATGTGTATGAAAAAGAAAGTTGACATCAAAACATATATTTGAAACGGACGTCGATTTTGTCCGCTTTTTGTCTGTTTGGGTCGCCCGTCCGCTCGTCCATATCTGTTTTTTCAATTGGGTCGGCCGGTGCGCCCAACGGGGACGGACACATTTTTTGACACTTCGATTGAGATTTTCCTATATAGGAGTCGATTAGGTGCTACAGTTTTTTTTTTAAATGGCAAGGCCCCAAATGTTATACTCCCTCCGTTGACAAATATAAGACGTTTCAGTTTACTGTATTTGTTTACCAAGGGATACAAGCTAACAGAACAACCTATGAATATATTACAGTTAAAAATTTGTAGGCGTTCATCCTGCATTGTGCTTTTCTAATGGCGCAAATGATTTATTTATTTATATTCAAATATTCCACTCTACTGTACATTTATAGTTTGGTAGACAGAACAATTTTTTTTTTTCTTTAAAAGTCCAGCACCCTCACAAACTATTGCCTGCTCTCTTCCCCTTTTTGTCAGATGCATATCTTCTAGCTGCCCATGGCATCAAATCGATAATAATTTTAAAAGAACTTTCAAGTCTTCGCAAAAATAAAAAGGAACTTTCAAGGCAGAAATGTCATGCCACAAAAGCTTGTATTCTGAACCACAGCAAGAACACTTATGTCATGCATAACATTACCAGGTGTGCAGATTATACTCACACTTGTACATATTCATCTGTGGACAGAGCTAAACCATCGCTTCAGCCTTCATCATCTACCAAGCCAAACACACTTTCTTCACAAAAAATTTCAAAATGCAGTTGCACTCACAAATTTCGATCTACTGTTGGTTTGGTTACATCTCAGCTTGGAGCCAGGATGGCAAGGAAGTCTTAAGTAGTTTCCTAAGCTCTCAGGTAACAGCAGCTGCGCGCCATTTCCAGGCTCACAAAAATACCACCTAATGATGTGCTTGACAAAACAAAGTCCAAAATCACCCACAACCTACATTCTAGACGAATTTGATGCAGAGAGATGGGGCAAAACGTGAGCTCAGATCGATCCCACTAAAGACGCAATGAGAGTGGTTACAGATGAGAGGAACTACAACAACCATAGTTCGAAAGATTCAGTCAATTAGAGTTAGTTTGCAGGGTCGGTAGTCCTTCCTATGACGTTTCACCTTCCCGCTCACCAGCTTTGCGTCGCCGCCTTCTGAGGACAGAGCCTTCGGACTGCTGGAAGTCAGGCCTGCAGCAGGATCACTGTTAGCATCTTTCTGGCAAGGCCACTGTTAACTCCAAATGCTAGGAATTTGTCGCAACACTTGCATTGATATGGATTGTTTGCATGATAAAAAACACAACTGTAATGACAAGTGTTGCATTGATATGGATTGTTTGCATGATAAAAAAACACAACTGTAATGACAAGAATGGCGCTGACGTTGGAGGGCGAGGACAATTCGGCGATTCAGCATGTTGGAGAGCAAGGGCAACCGTACCAAGAGGTGATTTTTCCCTAACCAAGGACAAGATATGGTAGTTCCTCTCAGGATGTTTTGCCTTCACTCTCAGCAGCTTTGCATCGCCACCTTCAGAAGTCACAGCTTTAGGACTGGTGGAAATCAGGCCTGCAGCAGGTCACTGTTAACACTTTTCTAGGAAGGCCACTGTTAACTTCAAATACCAGAACTGTAATGACAAAGGGATGTAGAAGAATTTACTGGGGAATGTCGCTGATGTTGGAGGGCGGACACAATTCGTTGATCTAGCATGTGGCAGAGGGAAGACAACCTTTTCAGCTGAGTCGGCAGAGGCAGCTGATTCTTCTTCTGGCCCGAGCATGCGAGATCTCTTGTGGTCGGTTGCTTGCTCTTCCACAGTACTGGTACAACATTCACCCATCTGTATAAGCCTAGGACTTCTCCTACGAGTGTCGGTATGGTAGTTCTTACGATATTTCACCTTCACACTCACTGACTTTGTGTCGCCACCTTCAGAACTCTGAGCTTTCGGAGTGGTGGAAGTCAGGCCTACAGCAGGTCAACGTTAACATTTTTCAGGAAGGCCACTGCTAAACTTTTCAAATACTAGAAATTTGTTGCAGTGTTTGCTTGATATGAATCGTTTGCATGATAAACACACGACTGTAATGACAAAGGGGTAGAGAAGAATTTACCGGGGAATCTCGCTGATGTTGGAGAGCGAAGACAATTCGTTGATCCAGCATGTGGCAGAGCGAGGACAACCTTTTCAGCTAAGTCGGTAGAGGTACCTGATTCTTCTGCTGGCCCCAACATACGAGACCTCTTGTGGTCGGCTGCCGGCTCTTCCACAGGACTGGTGCCTATCTGTATAAGCCTAGGACTTTTCCTAGGAGTGTCGGTATGGTAGTTCTTCTTACGATATTTCCTCTTCACTCTCACTGACTCTGCGTCCCCACCTTCAGAAGTGAGAGCTTTTGGAGTGGTGGAAGTTGGGCCTGCAGCAGGTTAATGTTAACATTTTTTCAGGAAGGCCACAGTTAAACTTCAAATGATAGGAATTTGTTGCAATGCTTGCTTGAATGGATTGTTCGCATGATAAACACACAACTGTAATGACAAAGGGGTAGAGAGGAATTTACTGGGGAATGGCGCTGATGTTGGAGAGCGATGACAATACAGTGATTTAGCCGTACCTAGAGGTGGTGTTTCTGTAACCAAGGACACCGTGGTAGCTTCCAAGGCATGTCCAGACTCAGAAGCCTCCTGCCTTCCTTCACTAGCTGCAACAAGAGGTGCTTTCTCCATAACCATGGACAATGCGGTAGCTTCCAAAGCATGTCCGGGCTCAGCAGCCTCTTGCCTTCCTTCACTAGCTGCAACAAACACAGTCTGCACATCTTGACTTCCTTCACCAGCTGCAACAAATACGGCCTGCACCCCTTGGTTTCCTTCACCAGCTAGGAAAAACATACCCTGCCTATCAAGCGACATCGCCCGGTGTTGAGTTGCAATCTGAACCTCTTGAACAGTCTCCTCATCGCTGCTCAAGTCGATAATATCATCATCACTCAGCTCTATGAAATCTATAATAGTCATTGTGTGGCCTGAAATAGTAAAAATATGTGAGAAATGATTAAAGAAGAGTGGTGCAGGAACATAAAGAGCTGAAGCTATATCCATCGAACTGGATAAAACTGTGCACATAGATCACTAGATAAACCATGTCAAAAACAGTAAGGAGAAAAGCTGAAAAGGTATGCTGATGGTTATGTATTTGCTAACTGAGTATTATTTTTTCTGAAAAACAGTAAGTACAAAATTATATTGAATATGTTGATATGTTGTTTTTTCAGACAGAATATGTTGATTTTTTCTATTAAAAAGAAAACCTTGTGCTGATTTGTCATTTTTTTTATGTATACCACAAAACTGTATTGAATACGTAAGTCAAAACAAATCCATGCTGGTTATCAATAAAAATGAAACCACACACAGTTGTCCGAGAAATTCCTTCCGTTAGACACATTCCGTAAACTTAGTATTCTGTAAGTCAACACTACTGTAAGTTGACTACTGAATCGTGAACTTAACCCTCTTTAAGAGTTGAGATACTAATACCATATGAATAATACAGCTATATCCAAGCAATCAACCGTTAATTTTGCCTTGATAGCCTCTACAAGTCACAAATTCTCTTTATTATACACACGAAATCTTTTCATTTAATAGACGTGATAAAGTATAAACGGTGAAAGTACTATTAACGACAAATTTACTACTCCCTCCGATCCATATTACTTGTCTTAGATTTGTCTAGATACGGAAGTATCAAACACTAAAACATGTCTACATACATCCGTATCTAGACAAATCTAAGATAAGTAATATGGATCAGAGGGTAACATTATTGTAGTGCAGCCAGTCATAAACATGACATATATTGAAGGGAACCGAATATTTTAGTGTGGGAGTTCAAAGATCTAAACTCAACATCTGTGTTGATTCACACATGTTGGTTGAGTTTATTATTGATTCATTTACTGAATTTCACACCAGAGTGGCAAAATCTCAGGGTCCTGAATTTTCAGCAAGATTTGTACAGAAATTCAACAAGCGAAGACGAGCCTAGTTGGCGGAGAAAACCTTGCTTGCAGTTTACAAGAACAGCAGGTTCGTTCTTGACTAAACCTTTACTTTTTTTGTGTGCCTTTAGCCAAGTAATTTGGCAGAAAGTTGTGCTTATCCTAAACAATCATATTTACTTTTAACCACCAATACCACCACCAATGCAGGATCTCTGTTTTACTGTTCAACATAAGAATGACACTGCACATAGGAGCATACGACTGGCACTGCAGTTACAATTTAACGTAAACATCGCTTTGCCTAATTCATCTTAACCGTGAAAAAATCCTAAAATTCGAGCTCTGAAATAATCGAGCTTCAGTACACTCTTAAGATGACACAGAACAGACCCATGATTTTTACTACTGAAGATATACATCATAGTTTGGCTGGATATTGCAAACAGAAGGTAGTCTGGTCATGTAAAAATGAAGCTACAATGTTACCAAGCAGTATCATAAATCCGAATGACATTGTTGAGAGAAATACTGAAAAGAGACACTCCAATCGCATAGCTCAATAGCTAACAGCTAAATGTTTTATTCAAGATCATTATACCTTACTGAAATGTGGATGTGTTAACAATTCTGCAAGGTTTCCATCTAGGAAAATATATATACAGATAGTAAACAAGCAGCAAGGGTATGGAAGTAGGAAACCTTATACTGGAGGAATTGCCAGCAGTTACGGAGACAATCTTCTTCGGGCCCAAGTTTCCTCGGCTTTACTGGATCAAACTGTGCACATAGATCACCAGAGAAACCATGTCAAAACAGTAAAGAGAAATGGTATGCTGATGGTTATGTATCTGCGTTGTGTTGATGTGTTATTTTTTTTGTATACCACAAAATTCTATTGAATATGCAAATCAAAACCAGACCATGATGGTCCATCAATAAAAATGAAACGAAAGCATACGCAGATGGCATTGAAGAAATTCCTTCCGTTCGACACAATCCGTAAATTCAGTACTGTAATCTGCAAATCAACACTAGTATAAGTTGGCTGCCATATTGTCAACTTATCCCTCTTTTAAGAATTGAGATATACCAATATAATGTCAACAAAACAGCCAGTATTTCCGTAATTAACTGTTATTTTTGCCTAGACAGCATCTCCAAGTTAGAGCGCCGCCCATGAACTCTCTTCATTTAACACACGTGGTAAAATATGAAATGATGACAGCACTATTGATAACAAATGTACTAGTAACATTCTTGTCATGCGGCCAGCCACAAACATCCCATATAAGAGTACTATTTATTTTAGCATGCGAGTTCAAGGACCTATAGATGATTGCAGAACACTAGCATCTGCCTTGATTTACATGTTGGCTGAGTTTCACACAAGACCAGAGTCACAAAAACTCAGGGTTCTTAATTTTCTGCAAGATCTGTTTAGGAATTCAACAAGCAAAGACGAGCTTCAGTTTACAAGAGCGAGCAGCAGCATGTTGGTTCGTCACTAAACCTTAAAAAATGCTGTGCCTTTAGGATAATCCAGGTGCTTTGGTTGAAAGGTGTGCTTAGCCTAAAGAAACCGCATTTACATTTAACTATTACTCCGTACTCCAGTATACACTACCACCGATGTCAGGAGATCTCTGTTTTACTGTTCAGCTTCAACGTACTACTACTAGTACTAGTGTGAGCTGAATGCGGCGGGATGAGTGAGCTCTGGAATGCTCAGAAGAAACAATCACTTCGCAAATCTCGAAGGGGTCATCTGAAATTGAAGAACAGACCTGGAAGGGAAGGCATGGGGGCAAACCTTCTTCCTCTGCCTCTGCTCCTCCGTCTCACTCCGCCTCGTCCTGCAGGCTCGCCTCGGCGGCTCCGCTCGGCCCCCTTCCCAAGCCCCAAGAAAACTGCAAACCAAACTGCGATCAGTGCTCGGCGCCGCAGGGATCGCATGTCGAGCAGAGAACAAGAAGCGGCGCAATATCAACTCCAACCCCAAGAAAGAGAGGGTTCCTCATCCTCACCCGCAGCGGCAGGGCATGCAGATCGACCACCGGAGGCCTTGGCTCAGCGGCTTAGTGCGGTGATCCACCGCAGGAGGAGTGGATCTGCTTGATTATTTGGGACGGAGGGAGGGCGGCGAGCTGGATGGGTTCAGTCAAGAAGGTGGGCTTGCTGCTCTGCTCCATCTCCACCTCCATTGGGGAAAGAGGGAGGAGCCATGAATGAAAACTCAGACGCGGGTTTCGCGGATGGCGTGGGGGTTTCTGTACCACCGTGGGGCCCGCCAGGAACAGTGGCCGAGCAAAAAGAAGAGCACGTTGACCAACTGCCAGCCAAAATTGACCGCCGCCTTTTCTTCTTCTTCTTCTTCTTCTTCTTCTTCTTTTTGAAATTATGAAAAATAAAAAAAATCACCTTTGAAGATTCGAAGATTAATCAACAGTAAAGCCCATTTTTGCCTCAAAAAATCAGTTAGGGCCATTCGGATCAAATAAAATTTTCAACATTTATTACAATGATCTTTTTTTGTTTACGTAGGATTAATAAAGCCAACCAACCAATCGATAGAATACACAATGTATTGAGGTAATCCTCAAGAGCTGATCAAAGAAAAACAAACAAAAGCAATCCGAGAACGTAAAAGACGCACAAACGTGCACAACTAAACCTCTCTAGCCCGTCGAGTAGAAGCATATAGAAGATACACCGTCACGTCGAGGGATCACCACACACATGGCCGACATCCCGAGGAGGATTACCAGCCCCATATCGGTCGTAGGCGCGGGCCATTGGGGCCAACCAGTATCATCGCTTGGGCAGCCCTAGAAAATGGGCCGCCGGAGTAGCGGGGCCTTCCATGGGCCAGATCCAATGTAGCCCTCGGAGCTCACCACAACCTAACCCCAGATCTACCGCCAACGGTGCCGGAGACCCTCACGCCACCCTCATCGGCCGCCTGTCATGGCCTGGCACCCTCACCAGGGAAGAGGTCAGTTCATGTCACCCGAAGGAGCCGGCACGTCGGAGCACCGAAGCATCGCACTCTAGCACGCCGGGGTTCGAGACCGCGATGCCACCACGAGGACACCTGCAGTCCACCTCTGAGTGCCTCCATTGCCACCAAGCCCAGGCCCGTTGTCGCACGCCAGCCCACACACATGTCGTGGCAGCGTCGTCCACCTCCAAGTGTCGCATGCGCTAGATCCACCCCCACTACCTGGAGCATGGATGACACTAGCTCCGGCGCCACCACCTCCACCGAGACAAGATGCAATGGCCCACCAAGGTCGTCGCCTGATCCCACTGATAGCTTGCAAATGCACTATACATTGTCTGGCACGTGTCAAATTTGCAGTGTGCTTGAACCTTTTTCTAAAAAAAAAATATGCTCCTAGCTTAGCTGGTTTAATATAATACTCCCTTCGTCCCAAAATAAGTGTCTTAACTTTATATTAACTTTAGTACAAAGTTGTACTAAGATTGAGACACTTATTTTGGGATGGAGGAAGTAGTACTTGTTAACAATTTACTTGACCGGTTTATAATAGTGTAATGTACTAGATGAACAAGTTATTAGCTTGGACTACAAAAAAGATTTTTTTAGTGCCGTTACATATATATAGACAGGCTCTTGAAAAAATTGTAGGCGAATAAATGGCATGAAATTAACACCCGAAGTAAGATCCCCGTGCCCCTTATGTGGCGTGGAGGAAGAAGGATCATTTCATGCCTTAATTGTGTGCCCTCACGCCAGAAATATATGGGCCAGTATGTGTACAAAGATGGCCCCTCCCTGGTGATGATTTGTTGATTGATAATGAAAGGGAGTGGCTGCTACATCTTTTCTTATCTAGATGTTCTGATGATACACGGGACATGATCATCGTGCTCTTTTTTTTGGTGTATTTGGCAGCTGCGAACTGACCAAACACATGGTAAGGATGTTCCTTCAGCTCATGTCATAGTCGATTTTTTGGACAGCTACTATCAGTCGGTCAAATTGGTTGGTCGGTTCTCAACTGAAGAGATTATTAAAGGGAAGATGCCATCTTCTGCTACCCCTCCCATGGTTCAGAAACCGGCGCCACACGCAGCACCGTGGTTGAAACCACAACCAGGTCATGTAGCACTGTCATATCATCTTCTCTGCGTACCGCGTGATATTCCACTGCAATGACTCCTTGAAAGCCGAAATACATGCAATCATGCAAGGCATGGCTTTGGCTGTCCAACACTCTACACTTCCAGTTGTCATTTAGTCGGACTCATCGGAAGCGCTCTCTTGCTTATCAAACCGGGGACTTGAGCATTCGGCGTATGGTCATTTGGTTAGAGAGATCAAAGAATTAATGTGTAATAGGGTGTTTTATCCTCAGAAAATTCTTCGTAGTCAAAATAGAGTTGCAGGGAGAAGGCATTGTCACTATTAGTATCTCAATTAAGCATTCCGCCCCTCCCACTCCCCTCCCGCGCCGCTCCTGTGCGGCGACCGGGAGGGCAAACCCCAGCGCTGCCAAACGAGCTCTCCCTTCCCCTGCCCTCTCCTCGCCGCCGTCGGGCTGCATCGCTGGGCAAAGCCCGGTCGGCGTCGGCGGCGGCGGGGCATCTCCTCCCCATGCGCGGTGTCGGCAGACCTGGAATTACAAAAGCAACATTGACACTATTTATTTCTGACAACAACAGTCGCTTTGCCTTCCCCCGCCTCACGACCGTCGGGATTCCAGGATGGCTGCCATTGTGTCTCTTAACACCGGCAGGTTCCAGCAGACGAACACCATGGTTGTAGCATCCCCCAAAATGTCATTGGCTCCGGCTGTTGCCATCATCGACTAGCACCGCCGTGTTGCAGCGCAACATCTAATTAACCAAACCTCCCAATGCAGTTAAAGCAAAAAAAAAAACCAGTTCCATCCAAAATTAGCACCGGGTCCAAGAAATGGTGACAATGGTAATGGTGACACGGTCCCAACATTTGTGGCCACCTCCCAACCTAGGGGCACTGAATCACCAGCAAACCCACCACCTGGGACGATGCCACTGAAGGCCGGCTTGTCCCAGAGGAAATCCAGATCCAAAGGAAGGAGGCAAACAAGCCGAACAGGAAAACCTGGCGGATTTGAGGCGAACAACCGCTGATCAGGACAAGTAGGGGGGAGAAGCAGCCAGAGCCACCCCAGACAGGACCGGAGGACTGCAACCGCCGCCCACAGTGGGTGGTCAGGCACTAGTTGAAGCCACCCAGCTCTCCTGCCTGACCATGCACACACTTAGACGAGGCATCCCGGAGCCCTCATGCCCTAGATCCGTGCGATTTGAAGCCCAAACACTGCCCAACCGTCGATGTTCACCGGGTCAGCCACCCCGTCAGAAGGAAGGAACTCTACCGCACCAGTTAGGCAACACAAGCGCGCCACCCATGCAGCCGCAAGCAACACTCGGAGGAGGCCCCGCCGCCACCACCCTCGGGAGCCTCAGGGGCGAGCCTGGCAACCCTCTCAAGCGGCGACGAGGTGGGGGAAGGAAGGAAGAGGTGTGGCGCCGACTGGACTAGTCGCCACCCGAGCTGCGACTATTCTTTCTCTTAAATTTTGTTCATATTTTGCATTGGTCGAGTAGCGTTTCCGTGGCTATATTGTGACTTCACATAGAGTTCTTTTTTTTGGCGGAAAACTTGGCAGGGAGTTGAAGTGGATGAGGACAAAATTGAAGCCATCAAGAGTTGGCTGACTAAAGTATCCTTGGGCTGACTGAATTTTTTCGACGTTCTGTCAAAGAAATTCTGATAAAATTGATGCTAGCACATGTATTAATTCGAGTTCTTTGTTTTCTCCGCGAAACTAAACCAATCAAGCACATTCATCTTCAACACCATAGATCGAGCACGTAGCTAGGATATATAGTTTGATGGCGTTTTACAAATCAATCAAGTTCTAAGTTAGTACACGTACCAACTACACATTTATTAAACGGAGGGGCACGTGCGCAGTTACCACATTAAACATCGCGCACCTATCCACCTACGGCGGCTCCGCGGTCGCCGTATGCCCGTATCCAAAGCAGCAGCACGCCGGCGACGTTCGCCGTGGACCAGCGGATATACGTGCATGCATCCGGGCGCCGTGACACGTAGCGACGTACGGTCAAATTGTAGCGCTGGGTGGTTCATCTAGGAGAGGAGAGGAGAGGAGAGGAGAGCCCCGTGGCCTATCCAAGCGCGCGGGCGGTCCACCCTGACCCTGTGGAATACTAGCTAGGATCTCGCTCCGTTCCATGCGTGCGTGCGTTCTTAGGCTAGCCATAGTGGGAGTAACTTAGCAAGTAACATAGCGCATTTCGAGAAAATTCTGCTTATGTGGCAAGTAATTAATGAGAGGTGGTAACATAATATGTTACTGTAACATAGCGCTTTTCAAGACAAGATGAGTCTACGAGCTAATAAATGAAACCATATATGATACTACTATTATGTTACTTTGCATTATAAAGGTAGTAACTTAGACTAGTGTCATATGCATGACACTAGTCTAAGTTACTCCCCACTATGACCAGCCTTATCCAATTCTTTGACTGTCAATACGTACAGCACGGCCACCACGTGGAATCCTTAGGATCTCAGTCCCATGTGTACTGCTTAGGCTGGTCATAGTGGGGAGTAACTTAGACTAGTAACATGTATATGTTACTAGGCTATGTTACTACCTTTATAGTGGGTAGTAACATATATGTAGTGTCATGCATCACTTCATTTATTACTTCATAGACTCATTTAACATTGGGAACCGCTAGGTGATGGTAACATATTATGTTACTCTATTTGTCTCTCTCCTCATTAACTACTTGACACATCATCACTTTTGCTTATGTGGCATCTATGTTACTACTTATGTTACTCCCACTATGACCAGCCTTATCCAAACTCGACTATATATACCCGTGCGTACCAGCATACGGACCACACACCGCATTGCTAGCTCACTCACTCATCTCCTACGTCTCACTCTAGTACGTACGGGTGGCGGGTGCTCAGAGAAGAGGGGAGGGAATGGGGACGGCGGCGGCGGCGCTTGCGATCGCGTCGCTGCTGTGCTGGGCGGCGGCGGGGGTGGTGCAGGCGTCGCACGTCGTCTACCCGGAGCTCCAGTCGCTGGAGGCCAAGGAGGTTGCGCAGGAGCTGCGCACCGGCTACCACTTCCAGCCCCCCAAGCACTGGATCAATGGTACTCGTATCGTACTTATTTTCTTTCCATCCATCTGCCTCTGCATGTTTGTATAGGAGTATTATCTTCTTCTTCAACGGTCCATTGCTCATTCCTCGTCGCCTTTGTCTGCATGGCATTCACCTACTTCCCATGACGACGCAACAACCAATCAGATCCCAATGGTACGTACGCACGTGTAGTAACGAACTAACTAACTAACTGGTGTGTATATCTAAACCTAGCTACGTGCGCGCGGATGGATGCAGGGCCAATGTACTACAAGGGGCTGTACCACCTCTTCTACCAGTACAACCCCAGGGGCGCCGTGTGGGGGAACATCATCTGGGCGCACTCCGTCTCCACCGACCTCATCCACTGGGTGGCCCTCCACCCCGCCATCTACCCGACCAAGCCCTTCGACGTCAACGGCTGCTGGTCGGGCTCCGCCACCATGTTGCCCAACGGCGTCCCGGTCATCATGTACACCGGCATCGACCCCGACAAGAACCAGGTGCAGAACGTCGCGTACCCGGCCAACCTCTCCGACCCGTACCTCCGGCAATGGGTCAAGCCCGATTACAATCCAATCATCAGCCCCGACCACGGCATCAACGCGAGCGCTTTCCGTGATCCCACGACAGCGTGGTACGGACCCGACGGGTATGTACATTTTATTTTCGTCCACACCACTAATAAATTCCCATCTTGGTCCTCTGAACAAATTTTCTTCACAAGTTGGCTCAGAGCTTGGGGGGAGGGGGGCCGTGCCCCCCACCCCCCAAACTATATATTGTGCTATGATTATATGTAAAGAATATATGTTGTACCTGATATATGTGCAGACACTGGAGGTTGGTGGTGGGCACCAAGGAGAACATGAGGGGGATTGCGGTGTTGTACCGGAGCCGAGACTTCAAGAAGTGGGTCAAGGCGCGCCACTCCTTGCACGCGGGACTCACCGGAATGTGGGAATGCCCCGACTTCTTCCCTGTGGCGGTGGCCGGAGGCAACCGTCACCACCAGCGCGGTGTGGACACCGCGGAGTTGCACGACCGTACTGTGGCCGAGGAGGTCAAGTACGTGCTCAAGGTGAGTCTAGAGCTGACACGATACGATTACTACACCGTTGGCACCTACAACCACGACAAGGAGAGGTACACCCCTGACCCCGCCTTCCCGGACAATGACTACGGCCTCCGCTACGACTATGGTGACTTCTACGCCTCCAAGTCCTTCTTCGACCCGGCCAAGAAACGACGTGTGCTCTGGGGCTGGGCCAATGAGTCTGACACCGTCCCCGACGACCTCCACAAGGGCTGGGCCGGGATCCAGGTCACTAGCTTACACTTCCACATGAACAAAATTATTTTTGCTACTAGTATGTTTTCTACCGTAAGTGCTGAGATCGAGACGTATTTTTGTTGCTAAATTTTTTCAGGCGATACCAAGGAAGATCTTCCTGTCACGGAGTGGGAGGCAGCTGATCCAGTGGCCAGTGGAGGAGGTCAAGTCGCTGCGCTCAAAGCACGTCAATGTCAGCAACAAGGCTGTCAAGGGTGGCGAGTACTTCAAGGTCAGCGGCTTCAAATCCGTGCAATCGGATGTTGAGGCAGCATTCGCGATCAGGAACCTGGACAAGGCGGAAAAGTTTGACCCGGCGTGGCGAACCGACGCACAAGAGCTATGCAATAAGTTCAACTCGCACGTCAAAGGTGGTGTTGGGCCGTTTGGGCTGTGGCTGCTAGCCTCCGACGACCTCGAGGAGAGGACGACTGTCTTCTTCAGGGTGTTCAAGACCAACGACACCAATTACGTCGTCCTCATGTGTAATGACCCAACAAGGTAACATATAAGATATAACTCACTCAAGTCACATTACTACATATAAGGCCCAACAATGTTGAAATGTTGGACTATCCATGCATCCAATAATTCCCTATGATCGTTATCAAACAGGTCGTCGTATGAGTCGCAGATCTACAGGCCGACCTTTGCGGGCTTCGTCAATGTCGACATAGCCAAGACCAAGAAGATCGCCCTCAGGACATTGGTACGTAACTAACCACATGACCAACCATCAAAGTATGCTCTGATTAATATCTATGTCACCGTTGCAAGAGGGGTCTAAGCCATCTCACGAACTTCATTTCAGATTGACCATTCTGTGGTGGAGAGCTTCGGGGCCGGCGGAAAGACGTGCATCCTGACAAGGGTTTACCCAAGGAAGGCCATCGGCGACGACGCGCACCTCTTCGTCTTCAACAACGGTGAGTCGGACATCAAGGTCACCAACCTGCACGCGTGGGAGATGAAGACCCCCACGATGAACAAGCTGCTGGAGCAGTAGCAGCAGCCTGGACCAACGAGGAGTAGAAGTAGCCTAGCCTAGCCGTAGCTAGCTAGCTTATTAGTTTCGCTGAGATGGATCAAGTAGGAGAGGCTGAACTTAAAAATGTAGTTGTACACTTGCTGCCCACGGAAACATGGGAATGAATAAAGATTTTAGTGGATGAGTCCATTTTCGCCTTGAAGAATTGCAGATCAGTGCATGTCCCTTTTTATTCGACAAGCTGCTGCTGAACTTCCAGTTAAATATCTCCGAGAGATTTCTACTCCCTCCGTTCCTAAATAATTGTCTTTCTAGAGATTTCAACAAGTAACTACATACGGAGCAAAATGAATGAATCTATACTCTAAAACATGTCTACATACATCCGTATGTTGTAGTCCATTTGAGGTGGCTAGAAAGACAATTATTTGGGAACGGAGGGAGTAGCTTGTTTTGACATGCACATTTTCTAAGGTGTTAGTATTAGGGTGTACACGAAAAAGGCACACAACTAGTGTTATTTAATTGTGTTAAAAAAATAGTGTTATTTAATTGTCAGTTAAGAAAATTACATTTTTGTTCTTCTCATCCTGGCTGCAAGCTGAGATGTAACTAAGAGCATCTCCACTAGGGGCCCCAAGAAGCCCCCCCAAGCCACTTTTTGGGCGTCGGCGGCGAAAATACGCCCCACTCGTGCCCCAAGTGGCCTTTTCGCCGGCAAACACAAAAAACAGCGCCGGCAACCGCATGCGACACCCAGCGCACCGGGGGGCTCCCGGGAGTCCTAATTTCGCCGTTTTAGGCGATGGCCCCACCTGCCGCCGCCTCCTCCTGTTCCCGACTTTTCCTCGCTGGCCCACCCACGTGCTTCCTCCTCTCTCTCTCCTCGGCGCGCACAGCTGCAGCTCCTCGGCCGACGAGGCCCGACCCCGCCGCCCAAGCCGCCGCGCCTCTCCTCCGACCCTCCTCCTTCCCAGCCCCACGCCCGCACGCCGCGCCCGCCCACGCCGCGCCCGCGTCCTCTCAGCGCCGCCGCCGCCCCAGCCTCAAGACTTTGTCAAGGCGTCCGCCACTTCCCCGAACCATGGCCTCGTCTCTGGCCGTTGCGCCACCTCCTGGGCTCCATCCTCATGGCGACGCGTAGGCGGGGCCGGACGACGCTCGTCGAGGTGCTCACAGACGAGGCGCTGCTGCGATGGCGCGGTCGCTCACGAATGGCACGGGCGGGACCGTGCTGGAGACGTGGAGGGAGTCGGACGCGAGCCCGTGACGGTGGTCCGACGTGGCCTGCGACGCGCGCGGCAACGTCGTCGGGAACAGCCTCTCCGGCGCGGCTGGGCAATGCGCTGGACGAGCTCCTCCAGATGCTCATCGGCCGGCGCTCTCAAAGTTAGAAAAAACGGCCTCTCCGGGGCGGCTGGAGACGGTGTGCGGCGCTGGGCCTCGCCTCCATCCATGCGCATCCACGCCTTTGCCGGTTTGTGAGTCACCGGCAAGCTCGCCGGGTTCCTCACCGGGCACGCGGGGCACGAGGACAGAGCGGCGGCGGTCGAGCTCATGGGCTCGTGCGCAGTGCGTTCGTCGGTCGGGTGGGGGGGGCTGGAAAATTTCTTGTCCCAGATGCAAAAAATCCGTCGGTGCCTCCCCAGGAGGCCAAAAAACGCCGGCTGGGGGGCACAACGGCTGGAGATGCTCTAAACCAGCAATAGGTTGAAATTTGTGAGAGCGAGTGTAACGTAAAATTTCCGCGGAGTATGTGATTTGGTACATGGCCACTGGAGCTATATGAAGGTTGAACATAATCAGTTATTAGTGCTACTTACTTGAAGCTCGGGCGTTGACCATAACCCTTGATAATCTTGTACAAGCATAATATTATCCTCAGTTCGAGCAAAAAGTGCTCAAGCAGCACGGATGCATGCTAACATATTATTTGAGTTCAAGGGAGACCGGATCTAGGGTCCCCCCAAAGCATGTTCGGAAAAGAAGGGGAGGGCCGCAACATCAATGCCTTCAACAAGGGAAGGTGCCTGTAGGCGCCGCCATTGACGACTCCGACCTCAGTCGGAGCACGGCTTTTACCAGTAGTCTCGCCCTCCCAAACCCATGACCCTGCCATCCCATCCAGCCTACAACCTCTTCGACAGGTGAGCATCTTGCCACATCTCGTGCCCTTGATAAGTCTCCGAGGTATCTATATTTTTTGTATGTTTCACGCAATGAAAAAAATAGCATGCTACAACAAAAAAGCGCCAACCTCAAAATATGCTATTAACGTGCTATATCACACTATAGTGTGCTATTAGCGAGACATTATACATCGATATATTTAGCGAGACAATTCTCAATACGCTATAGCGCGCTATTTTTTTCAATGGTTTCACGCCACTATCTTATTTTTTATGCAACTTTGATATTTGTTTGGACTAACCTACTAATAATTGCAAGGCAAGCACAATTACTTGTTTGACCTTATGTGTGTAGGAACTTAATGAAAATTCAATGAACTATGAAAAAACTTCAAGGTCCGGTAAAATTTGGAGCTACTACATATCTGTCCATGCAAGTCTAGTTCTTAAAGATCATCACTTGGACCCCTTAAGATCGACTCAAATGAAGAAAATCAATACATGAAATTTATACTCCACATCATAGCAAAACTGTAGCACTTGGAATCACCCAATTCTAAGTTTGTATGCAGTGTGTGGGCCTAATCCAATATTTACAAAAACTGCCACTTTCAGATAGTGACAAAATTGACTCTAAATCCTTCCAAACGTCATGGATTCGAACGTGGTTTGGTCCTATGGGCAAGAAAGGCTTTGGAGGGGCCTAAACATGTCCAAGGGCCCTTGGATCAAAGCCTTATGGGTTGGATGGCCGAGATTGGAAGACTTGACCTATATATTGTTGGGAAACCCTAACTTTCCACCCGAGAGGCACCCTTTGGTGCCAAAATTGTAGAACCACTGCCACCATCTATAGAGTAGAAAACTCATCGCCAACAAAAGAAAGGGGGACCTTCCTTCTCCCCTTTTCGGCGGCCATGTGAAGGCTGTCAGGGGACTCCACCATTTCCACCACGATCTTCCTTGGACCAAACGGTCCACCATAGTAAAAACTAACCTGTAATCTGCTACTAAGACATGGTGTTTGATTCAATGAATAATTCGCCTATGACATATCTGATTAGTTTTCTTTTGTCCTACTATACGGGTGTTCTAGGATGCTTAGTATGCATTGTATGAATTGTTATCGTGTTGTACTAGGGTGTTAATATAGAGGTGCACACTATATTGAATCACACTTTAGGGTAAGCAATGTGCTATGATAAGTTTAGTATGGTAGGCCGGAGTGACAGAAGTCGTTTCCTGAGTTTATGAATTATAACATAGGCCATTCGAAAGGAGCCCTAGAGGAAGTTATGGCCACAGTTAACGTTTTACCTGAATAAATCTTAGTACTTGCGGATACTTGCTAAGTGAATAATTATAAGTACATGTGAGACCGTTATTTTGCAGCATGTAAGTACATGCCTCTGCCGCATAACAGTTCTAACAAGTTTTGTGTGCCAGGCAATAATGAGTTTTTTTTTCAATCACAAAGTGAAAGAAGTCTTTTTTTAGAAATGATAAATCATGAACGTTTAGGGTTTCACCATGGCACATTGAACTTTTTTATGGCGATTTTAATTGATGCGCGGGTGACAAATTTAATTAGCAAGCATGACTGGCAAAAAATAAATTGAGAGTCGAGTTGTCATGCTTATCAACTAAACTTAGCGTGGTCAACAAACATT
This sequence comes from Aegilops longissima, assembly GCA_021605205.1. Lineage (NCBI taxonomy): Eukaryota > Viridiplantae > Streptophyta > Magnoliopsida > Poales > Poaceae > Aegilops > Aegilops longissima. Next base: position 9,248,184 of record CM038678.1, on the reverse strand, counting down.
GACTGTTACAAAGACATTTAATTTGACATCCTTTCAGGACTTAATGGCGTTTTTTAAGTTGTGAAAGAAGTTGGACTGTTCTAAAAAAAATGAGACCAACTCAAGAACACCGCGCGTCCGAGTTGGGACTTGAACTCAGGTGGGCTGGCAGCAACTCCAGCTGCCCAGCTAACAGGTCGATGCCCCATCCTCAGTTGGACTGTTCTACATGTTGTTCTTTTTGTTGTGCCTGCCCACTGTTCTCGGTGGGTCCCACGGCACAGAAACCCCCCACGTGATCATCGTAGGCCGCGCTCCTCCCTTTTCTAGCTTTCTTCCCACCCGTGGCCGTGGCTCCTCCGTCCTCTCCGCCCCGTACGCTCTTGACTGAGTGAACCGATCCGGCGACCCCTGCCTCCCTCGGAGAGCATCCCCCACCGGATCAGCTCGCCGTCCGGCATCCCCTGCCTCCTCCTCCTCCGGTGGACCGCGCTGCCGTGGGCGCTGAGCGAAGGCCTCCGGTCGATCCGTCCTGCGGGTGAGGAACCCCTGTCTTTCTTTTCTTGGAGCTGATTTTAAGCCGGTTCTTGCTCGCTGCTCAACGATCTCTGCTGATTTCCTTGCAGAGCACCGATCGCGCTTTGATTCCCGGCCGTTTTTTTGGAGGCCAAGCGGAGGGGAGGGGGGGCGAAGCGAGCAACGAAGTAGCCTGGAGGTGGGGTGACAAGGGGAAGCAGAGGAACCAAAGGTCTGCTGCCACCGCCTGTGCCTTTCTCTTCCAGATTTGTTCTTTCAGATGCCCTCTTTGCGATTTGCGGAATCTTTCCTCGTAGCGTTCGGGAGCTCACTGATCCCACCGAAGTCAGCTTAAACTAGTAGTATAGTACTAGTAGTATGTTGAACAGTAAAACAGATATCTCCTGACATTGGTGGTACTAGTTAACTGTAGTATGATTTGTTTATGCTAAGCACACCTTTCAGCCAAAGTACTTGGCCGAGGGCACAGAAAAAAAAATTAAGGTTTAGCAAGGAACGAACCTGCTGCTCTCCTAAATTGCAATCATCAAAGTTTTCTCCGCTAACCAGGCGCGTCTTCAACTTCGATTGATGAACTGCTGTGAACAAATCTTGCAGAAAATCCTAGATTTTTGCAATCAGAGTTCTTCAAATTCGCACGCTTAAAATATATGGGATGTTTATGATTGGATGCATGAAAGTCATATTAATACAACAGTAATTCCACCGTTTAATATTTTACCACGTGTATTAAGTGAAGAGAGTTCATGGCCGGTGCTTTAAGTCGGAGAGGCTCTCAAAGGCGAAAATAGCAGTTCATTAAGGAAATATAGTTGTTTTCGTTGGTATGATATTAGTATCTCAATTCTGAAAGACGGATAATCTACACTCTTATAAAAAACAGAGTTGGTGATGATGGTGTGCCTGCCATCCTGCAATATAGGGCATCCGATTTATATCTGACGGATAGGAAGGAAACTGTGGCAATTTTGAAAATAAGGCCTTCCCTCCTTCATCCTTTTATCTCACAAGATAAACTGGTCATACGCATCTTGATGTTACGTGCAACGCACAGGCATCTTGCTAGTAAGTTGAAAATCCAGTAGTCAGCTTATAGTAGTGTTGAACTTACGGATTACTAAATTTGTGGAATGTGCGTAACGGAATGAATTTCTTCATTGTCAACTGTGCATGGTGTCACTTTTTACTGATATAAACCAACATGGTCTGGTTTTGACATACAGATTCAATATAATTTTGTGGTACACAGAAGAATAACACATCAAGACAACACAAATACGTAACCATCAGCATACCTTTTTCCATTACTGTTTCTTCATGGTTTCTCTGGTCATCTATGTGCACAGTTTGATCCAGTGAAGCCGAGGAAACTTGGGGCCAGCGTTTAAGAAGAATTGGCCCGTAACAGCTGGCAGTTCTTCTATCTACTATAAGGTTTGCAATTTTTGTACCCTTGTTATTTGTTTTACTTCTTTATATATGGATATTTGCTTAGATGGTAACTTTGCAAAATAGTTTAAACAGCAATGTTCCAGTATGGTACCATAATCCTGAATAAAAACATCCAGCTAGTAGAATTGAGCTATGTGATTGAAGTGCCGCTATTCAGTATTTGTTAACATAACAATTTCATTCATATTTATGATACTGCTTGGTCTAGCATTGTAGTTTTATTTTTACATGACCAGACTACCTTCGGTATGCGATATGCAGCCAAACAATGTTGTATATCACTATATCTTCAGTAGTAAAAATCAACGGTCTGTTCTGTGTCATATTAAGAGAGTACTGAAGCTAGATTATTTCAGAGCTCAAATTTTATTCTTTTTTGCATGGTTAAGGTGAAGCGATGTTTACTTTAAAGTGTACTGCCGCGACATTCTTACCTTCCCGTACCGTACAGTGATGGTGCTGCTGCAATTGTACTAGTCAGTGGGGAGAAAGCTAACAACCTTGGGCTTCAAGTTATTGCAAGGATTAGCGGATACACTGATCTTGCCTTACATGCCTTGGCATTATTCATTGATGGTGAAACAAATGTCGTTTGAAAATTTTCGACCCATTATTCTTGTTAATGACGACTTGTACCAACATTATCCTTTCCTGCGTCTCAAAACTGTGAACCTATCTAATCTCATCCAATGATCTTTTTCTGTAGGATTCGTGGTTATTTTTTCCTTTTGCTTGTTGTTATGCATTACAATGAGTTATTTGTATTAATACTCCTTACAACTTCAGGTGCATGTACTATTTACAACACCTCTAGCTCTTGTTATCCTAAAGTTTATATCAGATTCAGGTCTCAAGATTCACAAATAGCCTCATTCCAGTGGATACACCCAAGAAAGCGACAGTTTGGGTCCCACTTGGATCCAGTAAAGCACTTTTTGTTAGATTTTTAGCAACGTCACTGTTAATGTTAACACAACACATATGGAGATGCTAATTGACTGGAGCTATGTGAAAAATTCCATAATTGAGGAAGAACTATAATTCTTATACCACTCGAGCTTCTCAACCTCTTGTCAAATCTATCCATTTAGGAATGCACAGAAAGAAATTGACAGCTTCATTTCCAATCAAGATATATTGAACAGATACGTAGGAATTAACGCATTCTCTCGAGTTCTGGAATCAGAGTTCTTAGAATTTGCACATTAAAATGTTTTTGACAGGTTATATGAAAATAATCTTACTGCATTTGTCTTATATAGTACGTTCATTGTTTTTTCCCCACATGTACTAAAAAAGAGTGCTCATGGCTGGTGCTCCAAGTTAAAGAGCCAGGCATGTTATAATAGCTACGTAAATGTTCAAATATCTTGATTCTTAAAAAGGGTAAGCGACTTTGGTTATTTTTATTATCCTTGCTACTTGTTTCTTTTCCCCTTAGGGGTGAACTGTCTGATGGATGGATATAGTTTCAGCTTCTTTTTATTCATGCACCATTCTTCATTAATCATTGCTCACGCAATTTTACTATTTCAGGCCTCAAAATGACAGTAATAGATTTCATAGACCTGAGTGATCATGATATTATTGACTTGAGCAGCGATGATGAGACTCTTCAAGAGGATCAGATTGCAACTCAGAACCGGGCGACGTTGCTTGATATGCAGACTATGCTTGTCATAGCTGGTGAAGGAAGCCAAGATGTGCAGGCTGCGTTTGTTGCAACTAGTGAAGGAAGCCAAGATGTGCAGGCTGTGTTTGCCGCAGCCGGTGAAGGAAGGCAAGAGGCTGTTGAGTGCGAACATGCTTTGGAAGCCACCAAATCATACTTGGTTACGGACAAGGCACCTCTTGTTGCAGCTAGTGAAGGAAGCCAAGATGTGCAGGCTGTGCTTGTTGCAGCTACTGAAGGAAGGCAAGAAGTTGCCGACTCCGGAAATGCTTCGGAAGCTACAGCATCGTCTTTGGTTACTGAAAAAGTACCTCTTGATATGGCTGAATCACACAACTGTCCTCGCTCTCCCACATCAGCGACATTCCCCAGTATATTCCTCTATCCCTTTCTCAGTACAGTTGTGTGTTTATCTTGCAAACAGTCCATATCAAGCAAACATTGCAACAAATTATTATTATTTGAAGTTAACAGCACTCTTCCCAGAAAAAAAAATTAACTTTGACCTGCTGCAGGCCCGACTTCTACCGTTCTGAAGGCTCCGACCTTTGAAGGTGGCGATGCAAAGCTGGTAAGAGGGAAGGTGAAGCATCCCAGGAAGAACTACCACACCGGTACTCCTAGGACAAGTCCTACGTTTGAACTGAAGCCTGAATGTCGGAACGGGCCTCTGGAAGAGCTGCCAGCAAAGGCACTGACCTCTGAAGGTGGTGACACAGAGCTGGTGAGAGGGAAGCTGAAACGTCCTTGGAAGAACTACCCTGCTGGCACACCTAGGACAAGTCCAAGGTTTGAACCCAAGCGTGAATGTCATAACGGGTCTGTGGAAGAGCTGCCAGCCGAGGTTCTGACCTCTGAAGGTGGCAACGCAAAGCTGTTGAGAGGGAAGGTCAAGCATCCTCGGATGAACTACCATACCAGCACTCCTAGGATAAGCCCTAGGTTTGTGCCGAAGCTTGAATGTCATAACATGCCTGTGGAAGAGCTGCCAGCCGAGGCTCTGACCTCTGAAGGTGGCAATGAAGAGCTGGTGAGAGGGAAGCTCAAACATCCTAGGAAGAACTACCATGCTGGCACTCCTAGGACAAGTCCTAGGTTTGAACGAAAGCTTGATTGTCGTAACGGGCCTGTCGAAGAGCTGCCAGCTGAGGCACTGATTTCTGACGGTGGCGATGCGGAGTTGGTGAGAGGGAAGGTGCAACGTCCTAAGAAGAACTACCATACCGGCACTCCTCGGACAAGTCCTAGGTTTGAACCAAAGCATGAATATCATAACGGGCCTGTGGAAGAGCTGCCAGCCGAGGCACTGACCTCTGAAGTCGGCGACGCGGAGCTGGTGAGAGGGAAGCAGAAACGTCCTAGGAAGAACTACCCTGCTGGCACTCCTAGGACAAGTCCTAGGTTTGAACCGAAGCGTGAATGTCATAACGGGTCTGTGGAAGAAATGCCAGCCGAGGTTCTGACCTCTGAAGGTGGTGATGCTGAGCTGGTGAGAGGGGAAGTGAAACATTCTAGGAAGAACTGCCATACCGGCACTCCTCGGACAAGTCCTAGGTTTGAAACAAAGCGTGGATGTCGTAACGGGTCTGTGGAAGAGCTGCCAGCTGAGGCTCTGACCTCTGATGGTGCTGATGCAGAGCTGGTGAGGGGGAAGGTGAAACATGCTAGGAAGGATTACCATACTGGCATTCCTAGGACAAGTCCTAGGTTTCAACTGAAGCGTGAACGTCGCAAGGGGCCCGTGGAAGAACCGGCAGCCGATCACAAGAGGTTCCGCACACTAGAAGAATTAATTGCCTCTCCTGACAATGCAGAATCTGCTAAGACCCCGTCTACTGACTCTCTGAACTAAGGTAGTTGACTGAATATGATCCCCATGGAATTTTCGAGCTGTTGTTTCTCTAGATTGTCTCATGCATGTTTACTGAACCACCATTGTTGCATTTGTAGTGTGGTCGGAGCTCACATTGCCCCATGTATTTCTGAGTTATATTACCGTTGCACCAAATCCGTCTAGATTATAACTTGTGGCTGACTGTTGACTGCAATATTCTCGATGTTCACGTGCATTTCTGTGAGATAATGCCTGACAAGCTGCTGCTTCCAGTTAAATATCTCAGAGACTTTGAACCTGTTTTGTTTGTCATGCACATTTTGATGTACTTGGAGTAGGTACACGTCTGGTCTTATTTGGGACTTGAGAGAACTATCGTATTGAAATTTGTGAAAGCAATTACACTGTTAAATTTGTGAAAAAAAGTGTGTTTGGTACATGAAGCCTGAAGCTATATTTTTGTTCTTTTCAGAGATGAATTTAGGACTGTGAAGGCTGAACAACATCAGTAGTACTTGAAGAATGCTGTTCCTTGGGAGTTGAGAAAACACCAGGCTGCAAGCTGAGATGCAAGTGTGCACTAATCATGTAACCAACCAGCAATAGGTTGAAAATTGTGAGCAACTGCAGTGTGAAAAACTCTGTTTTTTATGTGGAGGTTGGAACTATATTTAGTTGTGTTCACAGGAGAATTTACAACTGTGAATGTTGAACAACGTCAGTTAGCGCTACTTACTGGAAGTATTTTCTTTTTGGCGAGGATACTTACTCGAAGTTCCGAGCCTGAGCACGTACTCTTCTTGTGAGCAACTGTAAGCATAATAATATTGTGGAGACATATTGTCTGAAATCGTCTCATATTTTCAAAGTACTACTAGTTCATAACTGATGATATTCAGGACAGGAGTGTTGTTGATATGGTTGGTTCAGAAACAAAGATATAACACACCAGGATTTATTTGAATCGTGAACGCTAACTTTTGGAGCATGTGATTTCTGTCTTGAAATTCCTTTTGGAACTACAAAATCCAGGTTGCTCAGAAGGAAAAAAAAAACAAGCACACACAAGACTTGATGCTAACTATGAAGAGAAAATTATTATGAGCACACAAAAGACTTATGCTAACTATGAGCGTGAAGAACTTCATTTTCTTTAACTTGTTCTTGTTAAGTGAACAACTGAGAGATATTTGAAAAAAAAGGGGAAATGTTTTGCGCTGTTAGAAAAGATGTTAAATGCAGGATATTTTCCTACAAATTTGGCACGTCTAATATCCTTTGGGTTAAGCTGTTAAAATCCATTTGTCATAAAAGAATCATTATTACTTTGGGGGAAAAGCTATGAGTGGACTTCTTTTTTAAGTTTCAATTATTTTCTTCTTCTTCTTATTGAGATACATATTTCAATTTCTAGAACAGTTGAAAGGGCGAAAAATAACGCCAGCTAGATGTATAGAAGTAGTAGTTGAAAGAAGCTGATGCTAAGGGCATCTCCAAGACGGACCGTAAACTCCTCGCAGCCGTCCGGACCACGGAAGCCATCCAACGTGGTTTTGTATCGGCCGCGGGGCTGTCCGGACCGCGGAAGCCAACCAATGTGGTTTTGTATCGGCCGCGGGGCGGTCCGGACGCGATTTCTCCCGCAAAACGGAGACAAAAGCGGGGGAGGTTTGTGGGAGTCCGGACACGGGAAACGTACGAATCCGACACCCCAGGCCCATCCAAAACCCTTCCCAGACCCCACGACTCCATCCTCCCCATTTTCTCTCATTCCTTCTTTGTCTCTTGCCGTCGCCACCGCTCCACCACCCCGGCCACCACGCCACACCCCTGCCGACGATCCAGCAGGGCTCCCCGCAGCTTCTCCGTCTCTGTTCAACCCCCTGTCCTCCGGGCGCCCCGCCAGGTACCGTCCTCTACCATGCCCGACAATTGTTCGATGAATAGCCGGAGCTGAAAACAATTGTCCATTCTTGTTTATAGCAATGGATTCCGATTTAGAGTACATATATGAGCAGTATGTTGAGTCCTCCGACGGCTCGTCGGATGAGGAGTACTCCGATGAGACGGCGATGATGCAGGAGGGGGCGTAGGCATGTGCACAGCATCACGCCGACGCCATCTCCGTCCCCGTCCCCATCCTCACCACCGTCACCTCCCATGACCAAGGAGGAGGAGGCCCGACTCATGAGGTGTGTCATGGAGGACTCCGTGAACACGCAAGACGAGCGGCAATGGGAGGGCCTGGCAACCATGCTGGCTCTCTCTGTGGCCGGCGACGTGACCATCCCCGAGCTGGACACGGCCGTCAAGGAGGAGGTGGTGGAGGAGCCGCCAATCGCCGCGTGAAACCCTTGTCTGGTGGGCCAGAGCTGGTCGTGCACGGCGCCGGAGATGGTCAACTCAGTAGGTGTCGGCCCATGGCCAGCCACGCCGCCGCGGTCACCAAAGCAGGAGCAGGAGCCACAGGAGGAGGTGGTGCAGGCGCCGCAGGCGCCTCCGGTCTGACCATGTTAGCAACGTCTTAATGAAATCATCGGCTTAGATCTACTATATACTCTTACCTCTCATGTGCACTCATTGCTCTTTGGACTATATTGTGTAAAAGAAAACAATCTGGCTCATACCCCCCAAAATTAAAGAGAAACAATCACAAATCAGTCGGTTTCCCTTGTCTCACACGCCACACTGGCAGCACTGGGCAGAAATCACATATTTGACCTAAGACCCAAATCAAATCACAAACTGACCTGGTCATGAAAAAATTTCACTCTGCTGACCCTTTGGTGTGGCGCCCGACAGCTGGGCGCCGCACCCTACTGTGCAGCGCCCTTCCTTTAGGCGTCGCACCTCCTGCCACCGTGGCAGCCCTAGTCCAGTTGCGGCCCCACACGCACCTGTGTAGCGCCTAAGGGCTAGGCGCCACACTTTGACGTGCAGCGCCTAGCCCTTAGGCGCTGCACAGTGACTTAAGCGCGGCCGCCCCAGCCCGACCAGGCAGTTCTTCATCTCTCCGCTCTCTGGACAGAGAGCAGCGGCGGCGCCCCCATCTAATCCCCATCCCTCTCAGATCTGAAGATTTGATCCGTGGATTCGATCCCCAATCCATCCTACTAGGTAAACTCTTCCGTTCTCTTTCTTTTGCTCCGTAAATTTGTTGTCATTTTAGAGATTTGTCCAAGATTTGATGGAACCCTTGATTTGTTTGGTTTGCTCGATTTAGGATGTGTATTCATATTGGTAGTACCGTAGTGTTATTTATTAGTTCACAATATATGATTCTTGTTAGTGAAACCCTAGATTGTTTAGTTTTTTTAGATATATATGAGATGCCTATTTTATAGATAACTATGAGATGTTGATTTTGTAGACATATATGAGAAGTTTGTTTAGATATATATTAGATGTTGAGTTTATTTCAAATATTAGATGTTGAGTTTATTTCAAATATTAGATGTTTAGTTTATTTGAACACATATGACATATTCATTGTGTGAGAAGGAGATGTTGAGATTCTTGTAGTTGAACACATGTTATATGTTTAGTGTATACCGATATTTGAGATGAAGATGAACTCTTATATGTTTATTGTTTGAAATTGTAAGGATGGTTTGGCTTCTGGACGATGTCTACGACGTGCAACACTGGGCCTACATGATGCGCGAGAAGGATAAGGTAATAATGAGTAATCTAAATATTTTGCAAATTTGCCTTTAGTTGAAATTTACATGCCCTAAGATTTGTCATTACTTGTTTTTTGCAGAAGCTTGAACCTCTGAAGATTCGGTATCACGGGTCTCTGGTCCTGCCATGCCTTACGATGAGCGGTACACACCGTACATCAAGCAGGCAGGACTACTCCCGTGGATTCTGTTGGTCAGCCGGTCCACGCCGAATCTGAACGCTCCACTGGTGTCCGCTCTTGTTGATCGGTGGAGGCCGGAGACCCACAATTTCCATCTTCGGATCGGGGAGATGACCGTGACGCTCGAGGATGTCTCGTTGATCACCGGTCTTGCTATCGACGGGAGGCCTCTCTGTATGAGCACCGATTCTGATGGGTGGCGCGAGCAGATGATTGCTCTTAACGGTATGGCTCCTACCGAGGCTGAGGATGATGTAGAGGAGGGAGAAGAGAAGAAGAAGAGTGAAAGGAAAGCAGCCGGAGCTGCTTTCACGTGGATTCAAAATAACTTTGCGACGTGCCCTCCAGATGCCACTGATGATGTGATCCAGACACATGCTCGAGTGTATATGTGGTACGTTGTGTCGAGGACTTTGTTTCCTGACTCCACTAGCAAGAACGCTCCATGGATGTGGCTGAAGGCGTTGACCGTCTTCGATAGCAAATGGAGCTGGGGTTCAACGACTCTTGCCTACTTGTACCGACAGGTAGTTGGTCTGTTTTGTGATCAACTCATTTCTTCATTAGCAATGCAAGCTTGCTGTCAAGTTAACATTGTTTTTCTTTCATATGTAGCTGGACGATGCGTGTTGCAGGATCACACCTAGTGCAAGAATTGATGGTAATCTGCTTCTACTTTCTCGTATGGAGCTGGGAGCGTCACTGTTGTTGGCCTCAAGAGCGCCAGTTTGATCCTTGGTATGCAGATGAACATGACGAATTGCGGTGCCCCACGGGCTTACAAGTGGGATATCGCTTCGAGATTACTTAACGATGTCAATCTCATGTACCAAAAGTACATTGCCGAGTTGGACACGATTACGCTCGAGCAGGTAAGGAGGTCATTACTTCAGTCCTTTCTCATGCTTGCTTGAAAATAGTCATCAAATTTGCATTGTTGCCTGTTTCATAGGTGGAATGGCAGCCATATGGCGCGGATGAGAGCTTGGGGTACACCGCGAGTTCCGCCTCAACCCGATGTGCTTGCGGATAAGGATCTCGGCTTATGCGGTGCCCACCGATATGCAATCGGGCGGTTGAGTTTCATTTGCCACATCGCGTGTATCGTCAGTTTGGTCTTTTCCAGCCTCACCCGCCGGATTGGGTGGACACGGACAAAGCACTTCATAGGTAAGAGAGCATGCCTGCGTATTGTCTAATCATCGACTCCTTTTGATTGTGCTAATGTTTGGTTTTATACCACGCAGGTTGGACAGAGAAGGCAGCGAAGATAAAGGATCGGGACACGCATCATTCTACGTATGTTACCCGCTTCCAGCTTTTTGTGGAGCAAGCTCGTAGCATCAAGACGCGCCCGCTTCGTGAGCACAACCCACTTGCTTTTGATAACTACGTATGATGGTTTATTGGAACTACTCGAGTTGAGATATGCCCGCCGGCATATAATGAGGATATTCTTGAAGAACCCGTAAACTTTGAGGATCTAGCAAAGGGGAAGTACAACAGAGATGTTAGGCAAGGGCAAGGAGTCCCTGCTGTTCCGGTGATTAACTATGTGGTAAAGTGTTTCCCTCTTTACTTTCCCGTTGACCGTATTACACATGTTTGAATGGCTAACGCATTCATTTTTTCTCATCCACAGCGCACCGAGATCAAGAAAGCAGCTGATGAGAGCCAGTCTATTCTGGAGAAGACACCGGTTGAAAACGGCAATGATGATGGTTCAATACAAGCATTCCTCAAGGTACATATCACATTCACTATGAGAGCCAGTCTATGTTGTGAAGTTTGATATCTTACACACTTGTTCATATTACAACGTCAGGCCAAGAAGTTAAGGCGGTTATCGAATCTTCTCGGTTGCCGTGATCCTGAATATGATGAACCATCTGCCTCTAGGTCTGGTACACCATCAGACCCCTCATCTCACCATCAGGGGGACGATGTGAGTTCCTCATATGCTTATATGGATGATGAGGGTGCGATCACCCAAGAGGTATGACTAATCCTTTAGATGTGATTCTCACTTGATTACGACACCGGCCTTCACCATATTGTTTGATTGTGTAATAGGGCCATGAGCTTGATGATGACATGACTTTGGCGGACGCTCAAGCTCGGTCCGCATATGTGTTCAAGCCTAGGAAGCCCAGACGCCCGTACACGCCCTACGACTATGACAACAGAGGCAACCCAAAGGTGGTCGTAGGGACCTCGCGGATGGCCAGCTTGGATGATGAGGCGGAGGCGGAGGCGGATGAGGAAGTGCACGAAGAGGAGCCTCGTGCTCCTAAGAAGAAGAAGATTGCCTGCAGGCGTGGCACCAGGAACACGCGCGGAAGGCATTAGTGCTTGTTCATGTTACTTGTAGCCATTTAATTAGGTTGATGAACTTGTGAGGTTATGTTATATGTTGGTGAACTCTTACTATTGTGGTATTTGTGTTTGCGAACTTGAAGTAATGTTGAATTGTCTTAAATGATATGATGTTCAAGTTATTAGTTCTCTTTGCTTAGCATGTGCAGTTTACATTACTTTTATTATGTGAGTGCTGCTGCAGGAGGCCAAAATGGCATCTGTTTCTGCAGTTTTGCTTATAGCAGCACTGCAGCGCCCAACTGTTAGGCACTGCACTGTACTGTGTGGCGCCCAACTGTTAGGCGCTGCACTATACAGTCAGCGCCCTGTCCTTAGGCGCTGCACTACTTCCATGGCTATCCAGAGAGCCACAGTTGGCTTGCATCACATCCATAATACTTACAATGACTGCAGCATCACAGCAATTTGAACAAACACAAATTTTATGCCGACGAGTTCATAACTTAAGACAATTCAAACATTACTACGACATGGTTCACGACACATTCATTACAAATGACAAATGACAGCTTGCCCTAGAAGATAGTTCACCAACATCTCACATGCCCTCACAACTTCACGACACATTCATTAGAAGATAGTTGACGACGAGTGCACCGAAGCGAAGTCCCTACTGAGTAGAGCGAGGCCATTTCCCCTTCTTGTCACGTGCCGAGTCCTCCTCTTGCGCCTCGCGAGCCTTTGCAAGCTTTCTTGCCCTCTCCTCCTCACGAGCAAGTTTCGCTTGGCGTGCCCTCTCCTCCTCTCGTTTCTTCCGCTCCATCCTCTCCTTCTGACGACGCTCTTCCTCCAAGCCTCTTCGAAACGATTCTTCGAACCGACGTTGCCGCCTAAGACAATCTGCGTATTGGTCCTTTTCACATCTTCTGGCACTTCAAGATCTATCCACGTGAAGTACTTGCATAGAGGAGGCGGCTGCATAAAAATTTGTTGTTAGTGTTGACACACATTTGAGAGTAACATTTTACTTCTCGAGCTTACCGGTGGTTGGTCATAGGCGTTAGTTGGAAGTGCACGATCATAAGCATAGTTCGGGCATACAAAATATCTCCGCCCTTCCGTCCATGCTTTATTTCGGTCGGTGGACACCTTCACCTTGCAAACATCTCCACACCAACATGGCGGGATGTTGACATCTTTCTCCTTCACCTTGTCCAAAGATGCGTCCTCCCACTTGTTCGGCATGTCGTCTTGGTTAGCACACGGTGGCCTCGTCATGGAACCGGATGAAGCCATGCCTACAAAACCGAGAATTATTGGTCAACCCTAACCCCCACTTAACAATAACCACAACCCTAACACCAACATAACCCTAACACCAACATCAAACACACATAACCCTAACCCTAGCATACTATGAAAGCCTAACCATACCAAATTAGCAAAGAAACACAAATTTCCAAATCCTATCAAAAACTAGGGTTTCCCCCAAACTAGCAAGATTTGAGCAAATGTGACAATTCCTATGGATGAAAACGAGGAGATCGGAGGAGATTACCTTAAGGGAGGGGTTGGCTTCGAAATCCACGGTCAAATACTCCGGATCTGAGAAGGATTTGAGAGGGGGAGAGAGGAGGGCAGAGGGGAGGCACTGAGCTTCGGGTTTGTGTGGAGGGTGGGGTGTGTGGGGTGGGGATGGGTGGGAGGGAGTTGGTGCAGCCTAATAAATGTCCAGGTGTGCAGCGCCTAAGGGAAAGGCGCCACACTACACAGTGCAGCGCCTTGCCCTTAGGCGCTGCACACCTGGACATGCCAGTCCAGAGAGCACCAGGAGCGTTCCAGTAGCTTTTCCACCCCAAAATTTGCTAAGTCAGTGTGCAGCGCCCAAGGGCAAGGCGCTGCACACTACTGTGCAGCGCCCAAGAAATAGGCGCTGCACTATATAGTGTGGCGCCTTGCCCGTAGGCGCTGCACACGGACTTAGCAATTTTGGGTGTGAAACCCATGGAATGCTGTTGTTCTCGATCAGCATGTCAGTGTGCAGCGCCCAAGGCCAAGGCGCTGCACTGTGTAGTGTGGCGCCTCGCCCATAGGCGCTGCACACCTGGACATGCCGGTCCAGAGAGCAACAGAATTATTCCAGTTGGTTTTCCACAGTGCAGCGCCTAGCCCTTGGGCGCCACACTACACAGTGCAGCGCCTTGGCCTTGGGCGCTGCACTAACTGCTGTTTACAAATACCTACTGATTTTTTTGTTTTGTGATTCATAAAGATGCCACATAATCATATCCAAATTACATGTAATAGTCCAAAACACAGAAATAGTAGTCCAAATCACATAGTCATACACACATAGCACATATACTTGTCCAAATCACATAGTCATACACACATAGGGATCTCACATAGTCATACACAGAAATATTAGTCCCCTCACATAGTCATACACACATAGCACATATACTTGTCCAAATCACGGTCCATGTAGTTTCTTCTTCTTCCTCTCTTATTCTTCTTATTCTTCTCCCTCCTCCCACCTCCAAGGGATCTCACCTTCCCCCTCCGTGTCCTCCACCCCCTTCATTGTTTCCATACATATGAAAATGGCAATATAATAGTTAGTCACACAATACAAAATGACAACACAAGCATTGAGCCAAAAGAACAAGATCATAGTAAGTCACATACGGCAATGGTCCATTGAGCCAAGAGAACATTCCTCCACTACGGCCGCCGCCAAGGCCAAGATCACCACCACGGCCTCCACCAGCACCACGGCCTACACCACCACCGCGGCCTCTACCGCCACCACCACGGCCTCTACCACCACCACCACCAACACGGCCAAGACCTTCACCACTACCAACACCATCACCACGACCTCTACCACCACCACGCCCAAGACCATCACCACGGCCAAGACCTTCACCACGACCAACACCATCACCACGACCTCTACCACCACCACGGCCAAGACCATCACCACGGCCAAGACCTTCACCACGGCCAAGACCATCACCACGGCCTCTACCACCACCACGGCCTCTTCTAAGACCAAGTTGACTCCCTCTTTGTTGCCTAGTTCCTCGTTGGCTTGTTTGATTTGAGTGGTTTGGCACTCCACCACTTGTTTGACTTGGTTGGCTACCCCTTGGTTCACTTGGTTGGCTATCATTTGCTTGGCTTGTGCTTGCACCATTTTTCTTTGATCTCTTTCTTGGTTTGGGACAAGTTCTTGTGTTGTGTCCCCCATTACTGCAGCCCCCACAACGGGGTTGCTCACGAGGCTCTTGGAATTGGCCGGTGCCGTATTCTCCACCGCCACCACGGCCCCATCCGTCCATGTCACCTCTAAGACGCTTTGTCTTACGTCTTCCCCGTCTAACGACCTTCAATTCCGGGTCCGGCCATAGTTGAACTCCATGATACTCCGGCCATTGTGATTGGTCCAAGTATGACTGGAACCGTGGAGTCCATGTATTCTTTACCGTCATGATTGAGAACTCAGACTCCCTCACGGTAAGAGGGTGATTGACGTCCACATTCTTAACCCGGGATGCATTTAACAAGTGCGACCATGAGAGATGAAGCAAAGACGGCCTCATGCAGCTGCAATCACACCGTGTTAGGGAGACCTTGAAAGCCCGGCCTCCGTGTTGGCGGCCATCGTTTGTGGTTCCTCCGGGCTCTTTCACCTCATACTTTCACGCGTTGTCGTCATATAGTACAACTTCTTCGGAGTCTGCCTTTTGTGATTGAAATTCCAACCATTCTTCAACCTTTGGTGGGAAATTGTACTTGTTCTTATCCTTGTTCTCACCAGCAATCTGCTTATCAGTCTCCATTGAGTGCTTTAAAAAGTATTCATTCATCTTGTCAAATGTGTATTGAACTATTGCCATCACGGGTAATGCACGTACACCCTTGAGCACCTTATTGAAGCATTTTGCCATATTGCTTGTCATTTGACCGTACCTCCGGCCATCTTCGTCAAAAGCACGTGCCCACATATTCCTTTCGGCAATGTTCCTATTGAGAAACTCCTGACTGCCGAGGTCAAGTTTCTTGTGTCTGAGCAATGCATTGAACAATGTGGAAAACCGCTTGTTGGTGAAAGCGAGACAACAATCCTGAAGATCATCGGCCCACTCCTTCATACCACATGCCCTATAAAAGTTTGCACAAAAGTGCCTCATGCACCATCGATGATGCAACTTTGTATGTCCGGGAATGTCAACCACCACCGCATTTAGAATTCCAGGATGGCGATCCGATATGACACAAATTTCCCTTTCAGCCGGTAATACCCTTGTTCTCAGTTGACGCAAGAACCACTCCCAGTTATCATTGTTCTCCACCTCAACCAAAGCGAAAGCCAAAGGAAACACCCGGTTATTGGCATCACTTGCTATTGCAACCAATAAAGTGCCCTTGTATTGTCCGGTCAAGAACGTGCCATCAATGGCGATGACGGGCCGACAATGCTGAAAAGCCCTCACGCATTGCTCAAAGGCCCAAAATGCACGGCCAAATACTCGGACGGTCCTCCCGTTATGAATCAATGTTTGGTGCCCATGAGGCTCAACCACGTGAACCATGCTTGGGTTTGTGGCGGCCATAGCTAACAACAACCTAGGGAGTCGGTTGTATGCTTCCTCCCAATTGCCATACAACATCTTGAATGTGGCTTGCTTCGCCTTCCATGCCTTGC
Organism: Aegilops longissima; assembly: GCA_021605205.1. Classification (NCBI taxonomy): domain Eukaryota; kingdom Viridiplantae; phylum Streptophyta; class Magnoliopsida; order Poales; family Poaceae; genus Aegilops; species Aegilops longissima. Next base: position 9,231,815 of record CM038678.1, on the reverse strand, counting down.
CGTACTTCACCTTGTAATGAAAGATGGCTTTCACAAGGTCAATGACACTCTTGATGCTCATTATTGGAAGTGTGGATATTTGGTTGGACAGCCTGTAAGCAATGAACTCGGACGTGAGTTGTCTGTGTTGCTGGTACACAAGCTTGCCATCCGCATTCTTGTGCCGGCACATGTGAGTTGGTAGACAACTCACTATGCGCCAAGTGGGACCTCCTTTCCATGGCCTTGCACGCACAATCCATGGACATGTTGGCACTTCACATTTGACCGTGTAACGCACATTCACGTCCGAGTTGGCCACTTTATGTGGACGATAATGTGTAACCGAGTAGTTGTCGAGCCACATCTTCAATTCCAAGAAGGATTGAAACTCACAACCGGGATATATCCCGTTCTTGCCGTCTTCCAAATCACGGTGAGAACTTGGCCTAGCTCCAAGAGATATGCATTTGCCACCATCCACAACGGCTTCATCCGCGAGACTAAGATCCTTGAACAATGGTGTCTTGTGATCCCGCCCGAATACCTTCTTGAATGCTTTGGCCTCCTTCGGCGTGAACCCCTCCTCATCAACTTCTTCATCGGGACCATCGTCATCCGAGTCCGATGCATATGCACGGGAAAAAGGGATGGATTGGTCCATTGTCTCTTGCACATGATATTGGTCAAGATCACCCACATTGTTGTCATGGAGGTCAACTTCGTTGTCATCCTCCTCATACTCATCATTCTCCTCTCAAAACCTCCATTTTGGTTGTTTGGAGCCGGGCTCAATGTTGGCCAATATTGTTGCGTGAATTGAGGTTCACTCATTTGATCTTGGTTCATGGGTGGGGGAGTGCTAGCAACCAACGGGGAGGGGTTCCGGTTCAAGTCTAAATTCAAAGTAGACTCAACCTTCTTGGAGGCAAATAACTCAAGAGCCTTGTCTAGAGATTCGGCAACCGTCTCCTTGTATGCAACCCAACGTTGCTCGGAGTTCACACGCATTATCTTCCAACGGATGTGCATTCCAAAACCAACATTATGCCTTCCCTCGAACTCAACAACGTCACTTGGGTCCATCCAATTCAAATCTTTCCTCACTTGTTCCAAAAGCTCCACATAGCTAGGATTACTCTCAAACACCATGTCAAGCTCATCCAGCTCCGTCTCAACATTGCCTTTCAAAAAGGCCTCTTTATCCACATGATGAACATAAACACATGTTCTCCCCATCCCTACAATAATAAAAAACACACATATATCAAGTAAATACTTAAGAAAAATATTTGCACACATATGCCCTAACATATATATGAATTAATAACCCTAACCCCCACATAACAACCATAACCATAGCATAACCCTAACACCAACATCAAACACACATAACCCTAACCCTAGCATACTATGGAAGCCTAACCAACCCAAGTTAGCAAAGAAACATAACATCATTCATCACAAATTTGCAAATCCAAGTCAAAACTAGGGTTTTCCCGAAGTAGCAAGATTTGAGAAAATGTGACAATTCCTATGGATGAAAACGAGGGGATCGGAGGAGATTACCTTAAGGGAGGGGTTGGCTTCGAAATCCACGGTCAAATACTCCGGATTTGCAAGATTTGAGAAGGATTTGAGAGGGGGGAGAGGGGAAGAGAGGAGGGCCGCAAGTCTAGGGGTTTGGGTGGGGTGGGGGTGTGTGGGGTGGGGGTGTGTGGGGTGGGGTGGGAGGGGAGAGAGGGTGGGGCCAGCCCAAGTGGAACACAGACTGTGCAGCTCCCAAGAGCTAGGCGCTGCACATTACAGGTGTGGCGCCTAAGTCTTAGGCGCTGCAGTGCTGTCTGTGGGGCCACAACTGGACCAGGGCTGCCACGCTGGCAGGATGTGCGACGCCTAAGGGAAGGGCGCTGCACAGTAGGGTGCGGCGCCCAGCTGTCGGGCGCCACACCAAAGGGTCAGTAGGGTGAATTTTTTTCATGACCAGGTCATTTTGTGATTTGATTTCTGCCTCAGGTTAAATATGTCATTTCTGCCGGCAGCACTGCACTCGACTCCACTGGGCAAAGCTGCCTCCTACTAGGACTGCCACAACTTAGCTTGTGATGGATGGTGTAGAGTCTACAAGAGTAGAGGATGGGAGCTGACCGGGCATCAGCGAGAACCACGCAAAGTAGTCCTTTCCAACTCGGTTCATTGGTTGGGCCATCCTGTTAGACTGTACTGCTCTTGTATATCACATGTGTACACGTATAGCCGCTGGCATACGGTGTAGAGCGTGCGTGTGATCGTGGCGCCCTCCTGCAGTGTTAGTGGCGCACGATCTCTAGTAGTGGAGCACCCATGATCTCCCTGGGCTGCCGTCCTGTAAGTGTATATATGTCACTGCCTAGAGCATAATCGATTGTAGTGATCAGTTCTCCCTAATCTTCTCAGCTTACACATCCATACCATACGATATTACGATACGATACGCGGCATAGCACTTTTGCATGGAAACGGTAGAGCATTTTAGCCACCCACATAACCTGCAAAGCATTCTACTAGAGTAGCTTTAAAAGGAAAAACTTGACCCTCCAAAGCAATGTGTGCACGGCTGTCAACTGGTCGTGCTTGTCTTGTTGTCATGGCGGTGTGAGGCCAACTCCAAAGCACGACTCCAAACAAATGTCTGTTTTGTTTGAATTTTGTCCGTTTAGGGCGAGAAAATGGAGGCCGTTGTCCGGTTTAGCCTCTCCGACGATCAGCGAACCCATCGCGCGGCCACATCGCATTTTGGCCGGCCCGAGATGAAAGAAAAAGAGACCGGGCACCCATTTTGGCTGACCTCAGATGAAAAAAAGGGACTAACCCTACCTTTCTCGTACCATCATGCTCCCAATGCATCTGTAGGGGCCAATCTCCAAGATGGCGGCAGGCCCTATTGTCAAAGTGTGGCATGCTCTTCTTCTTGGAGGAGCGGCACCAGGTGGAGGCCGTCGTCTGGTGTGGTGGCCGATGGCGACAGTGTCACGTAACTATGACATGGTGGCGATCCCTATTGTCCGATGGGGCTCCATAGGTGATTTGGGCATTTAGGGGCCCTTCTGGATTGGGTGTGCACCTGTCATATCAAAACGTGGGCGAGTTCATAAACAAAGGACGTCGTGGTTGTTGAAATGTATTGCCCACCTGTCATACCAAAACTGCACTTGGATGGAGTATGAATTCAATAGTGGCCACGTGAATAACACGCACCGGGCGCAAAACCAGCAGGAAGCATTTTAACTCTCCGCTAGCTAGTGAACTCTCTTTTTTTTTCTGGATGAGCTAGCATACTCTTCTGCTATGAATGAAACCAAATATATATAAAATCAGTGGTTCTTGTCGAGATAAATATTTCCATTTCCAGAACACATGGCAGAAAAATATAGCACAAGGTAGATGTATGGAAGTAGTTAGAAAGAAGTTGATGGTAATGGAGTACAAGCATTTGAATTTTGAAAGGGCCTGAGGGTGTGGGAGTAGTAGTAAGTTGGATGCAATTGGACTATATACTAGTAGTACAAAAGAACAATCTGGCTCATACGTAGAGTATAAATAAAAGAGATTTGATCAATCTTTTTCCTTGTCTCACACGCCACACAGACAGCACTCCACTGGGACTGGGTAAAGCTGCGTGCTAGTACTGCTTTGATGGATGGAGCAGAGTCCAGAGGGGTAGACGACGGGAACCATTCCTCTTCCCGGACTGGACTGAGCGGCGAGCCATGCCATGGGATCACTTTTTTTTTTTGAACGTTGGCAGTAGAGCTGTCAAATTCATTGATCAGAAGAAGCGTTACAAGAACCCTCCGAAGAGGAAAGCACAGCAAAAGGCTAGTGCAAAAAGAAAAGAAAGAAAAAAGGCCGGCACCACCATAGACCCAAGCTCCACCGACAAACCATGAACACCATCGGGGACCATCGCTGGACCTCCAAGGGGACGCCTCCAAGAAGGGAGAGATATCAAGGACAACACCGTCCCCCGATCTGGACTAGCCAAATCTTAGGTTTTCACCCGGAGACCACAGGCCCTGAGGTATGAAGAGCAAAACGAGCTCCACGGCGGTACCTCCAAGGAGGAAGACGACATCCGCAGACGCCGTTACCGTCGGCACTGACCGGAACAGTGTAGGACTTTCGTCCGAAGCCGAGTCTTCCGCCAACAAACATGGATCCGAGGCCAATCAGAGCTGCCGCGAAGAAAAAGGCCAAGCACACACTACCAGGGACAGGCTAGTCACCGCCGCACGCAGAAACTTGCGAACACGAGCCAGCCTGGCTGGGCCGCCCCGCCGCGCGCAGGCCTGGGCGCCAAACCAGATCCGGCCATCCTCAACCTCCGTGCGCAGACCTGGGCGAGGAACCGCACCGCAGCGCACAGGAAGAGCCGAATTAGAACCGGAGCTGGCCGGCAGCACCGCCGCGCGCCGTGACTGGAGGGACACCAAAACAAACTAACCGCATCCGCACCGCCGCGCGCAAGGACAGGACCAGCCGAGCCGGAGTTGGTGAGCTTGAGAACCTCCTCTGCGCTACAGCCGCTGTACGGCGCCGCCACTCTAGGAGATGGGCGTGAACATGCTTGAAGGAGAGCCCACCCGCATCCGCCGACCCCCACCGCACCACCACCACCAACTCAGCCCGGCAACGAGATCCGGCGACTGTCACAGCTGCAGCGAGGCAGGCATCCCCGCAGGACGCGCGAAACACGCCAGATCTGCGAAGAGGCTGCCCCGGCCACCCCGAGCGCCCCCGTGCCCGAGCTCGTATCCTGGCGCCCGTACTGGCATGCCGCGCCCACCGCGCCCGCACCAGCACGCCACGCCACCAGCGCGCGCCCAGACATGTCGCGCCCACGGCGCGCCCGCAAGACTGTCGCGCCCATCACATGCCCGGCGCCGTCGCGCCCATCGGCGCGCCAGCGCTTCGTCGCGCATCTTCTTCGTTGTCGGTAAGAGAGCTCCACGAAACAGGTCTCTCGGTGCCCAGATCCGGCGAAGTATTGACATGAGTTGAGGACGGCGCCACTTTCACAAGAGTCGAGGACGCTGTGACGGAGCCAGCAAGCGACATGGACGGCGCTTCAGCAGTCACAGTCGAGGGTGGCGAGGCTTCAGCAGGCACAAGAAATGAATAGTATTCCTATTAAATTTCTGTACATGTACCCTACAAACCGAATGCATCTCTAGGAAATTTTGCTACGGAGTCCTGGCTCCTATGTTTTTTCTATGAAAATCCTCCATATTGAATGAGGCCTAAAATCTGTTTTTGTTAGAAAAGAATGATTATTCCTTTGGGGAAAAGGCTATGAGTAGCTATCTTTTAAAAGTTCGAGCTAGAGGTTCAATTATTTTCTTATTATTGAGACACACATTTCAATTTCTAGAACACATGGCAGAAAAATATAGCACAAGGTAGATGTATGGAAGTAGTTGAAAGAAGCTGATTGTAATGGAGTACAAGCATGATCGTTATTTCCCACCTGAGCAACAAAAACGCCATCTTATTTGAATTTTGAAAGGGCCTGAGGGTGTGGGAGTAGTAGTAAGTTGGATGCAATTGGACTATATACTAGTAGTACAAAAGAACAATCTGGCTCATACGTAGAGTATAAATAAAAGAGATTTGATCAATCTTTTTCCTGGTCTCACACGCCACACAGACAGCACTCCACTGGGACTGGGTAAAGCTGCGTGCTAGTAGTGCTTTGATGGATGGAGCAGAGTCCAGAGGGGTAGACGACGGGAACCATTCCTCTTCCCGGACTGGACTGAGCGGCGAGCCATGCCATGGGATCACTCGGTGGCCAGTGCTGCGCTGCACGTAGAAGTACTCCTGCAACGAGTGCAGTGGTAGCTGTGAACTGATGGTGCTGCGCTGCACGTAAAGGAGTAGCTTTCTGTTTCAAACCTGACCCTGCAATGAGCGCAGTGGTAGCTGCGAACTGACGGTGCTTGTCTCGTTCCCATGACAGCATCACACGGCCTGTCAAAATCGGCCCGGGCGAGGCGATGCACACACGCTACTTGGTGCCGTTCGTGGAGAAGAATCCCCAAGCCAAACCACGTCCAAATGTCATGGGTTTTTTCACAGCCCTAGGCTGCCGCCACGCGAAGAATGCTATGTCGGCCGCCGCTTCCCCCTGCGGCGGTCCGTTTTGCCGGAGGAGCAGCACCGCGTGGGGGTCTTCGTCTTTGGCGGTGGCCGATGGCACAAAGGGGTGGTTGGAGGTGGTGTCGCGTAACTGCTGCATGGGGGTGATTCGAAAATTCTAGATCAACCGACTAATACGGGGTTTTACGGGATTCCTTCTCGATCGTTAACTAATCTTGACCCCCTGATTTTCAAGGGGTGTGGGCCCCTCACCCCCCCTTACTTCCAATCATTTCATTCCAGCTAGGCATCCCGCGTAGAGTTAGTAAAAACCTGTCCGTGCGTGCAGCATCGCTCGTGGTGATTCATATGGCCAATGGGGTGTCATAGACGATTTCGGGATTTATCGCCTCTCTGGATTGTGCGTGCACCCGCCATACCAAACCATGGGGGGCGCCAATTTGTTAACAAAGGATCTCGCGGTCACATGAATCTCCCACCATGAGTGCAAAATTGGGAGGGTCAACAAAAAATTGGCTTGGATCCAAAATTTTGGGAGTTATCCAAATGCATGCACCACCCACCGGTAAAGCCAACAATTTGGTAAGGTAACTTCGGGCTGCCATTAGTCTCACTAGTAAAAAGGCCCGTGCGTTGCAACGGGAGAGAAAAATACCACACGCTCTTAATTTATTAAAAAAAAGGTCTATAATGTGAGAATTTGTAGCAACGGCCAAAACAAAGATGGTCTTCACCTACAAAAGCGTGGTTTAATATTTCATAGGTATTCTATTTCAACACGGCTTACATCATATAGATTTAATCCATACAAAAAAAGTGGGCAAATGATTATGCATTTATTCATGCCATGTGTGAAATGGGGTATTGTTACAGGTCAGTAAAGAAAAAAGACCAAAACAGACGATGCCACATTAGCACACTATAAAGACATGTGTGCATCAAGGGCGGTTTTCAGTTTAAGCATCACCAACTTAGGATAACTCTCTTAAACACTTCTTTTCACATGCATATTTTTTAAATACATGAAGAATTGTTAAAAAGATGCAGGATTTTTTAAGCATAAAGAAATATATGTTTTGTCTGGAAACGAACATTTTTGTATGGTCTCTTGTGGACGCAGGTACTTGCGTCCATATTTCATCACTATTTCTTGCCATATATGTCATAGGTATTGGTCCCTGTTTTATCATTATTTATATCTTGTCAAACATGTCTTTCATTTTACTTTGTGTCGTGCATGCCTCCTTTTTTACTTTTTGCCATGCATGTCCTCTCTTTCTTCTTCTTATATATAGGAGAATAGCGCAACCTCTCATCTTTATCGGATCTCCTCTGCATTTTCTCTTTTATTTCTTTTATAGCGACATCCCATCTTTATTGGGTTCTTTTATTTTTTTTGTCATGCATGTTCTTATTTATTGGGTGTCTCTACCAAATTTATCTTCAATTTCATGTCCAATCCTAATTTTGCTAAGGTGTTCATCCCCAATCTGAATCACTACCGGTATGACAGAAAGACGTATAATGCATTATTGACTCAGATTGCACCCTAGATAGTATTTTTTTAAAATTGTTAATAGGTAAAATAACATCATATTCATATTCTACATATTTTTCTAATCAAAATTCGTATATAACATGTTAAACTTGGAGTTACGTTTTAGAAGATATGAGTATTTTAAAAAAGACATTTGATATCTACTGCAGGTTTAATGTTAGAAAAATCAGAAGGTTTTCTATAAAATAGTATCACGGATTAAGAATACTTATTTTTTTATTAGTAGGTATAGATTGCCTTGCTTCTATTTTAATAAATTTATGGTTGGCGTTTACTCGAGAAAGCAAAGGCCAAGGGTTTCTTCGCCTTTCTCGTACCGTCATGCTCCCAATGCGGCTACAGGGGCCAATCTCCAACATGGCTGCGGGCCCCATTGTCAAAGTGTGCCATGCTCTTATTCTTGGAGGAGCGGCACCGGACGGAGTCTGTCGGCTGGGGCGGTAACTATGACATGGTGGCGATCCCTATGGTCTAATGGGGCATTTACGGGGCCTTCTGGATTGTGTGTGCGCCTGTCATACCAAAACATGCGTGAATTCACAAACAAAGGATGTCGTGGCCACGTGAATCACACTCGTCGGGCGCAAAATCAGCATGGACAACTGAAAAAGCAACTGTTTTCACTCCCCGCTAGCTGGCATACTCTTCTGCTATGAATGGAACAAAAAAATCAGTGGTTCAGATCTAATTTCTTCTTATAGAAGAAACCTATGCGGGTGAAATCACGAAAATTCGCTCTTGACGGGAGTCGAACCCCGATTTGCAAGAAAACACCACCGTGTCCTTGCCACCAGGCTACATCCCTATTATTTTTTTTGGGAGTTAGCCATGACGGTTAGCGATGGCGAGGAGACCGTGCCGCCGGCAGCTCTTCCGGCGTCTTTGGAGCAGCGTTGCGGCAAGGTGCCGTCGAAGCTTGTCATCGAGGTCGCGTGCCACTCGCATGAACTGTGGCTGACCTTCTTGATGAAGGAGAAGTGCACTGAGGTGCTCCATTCGTCGATGAAGCTAAAGTGTTGCCGCCGCTGGATCCAGTTTTCATGTTGGAGAAGATTGATTCGTGCGGAGCCGGGGGCTCTATAGTACAAGGGCAAGCTCAGATTCGAAGGCCTGCCGAACAACTCTTGCACTACGGAGTCGATGAAAGTTGTTCTGATGGACCTTGGTGGCAACCCGATCGAGATCCTGGCGCCGACAAACCGCCGCCAGCTCGAGGAAATGGCTTGGCTACATGACCCGTTCTATGTTGGCAAGCTGGTGACATGTGTCAAGCGCAAAATCAAGAGGGGCAACTAAAAAGCAAGCGTTTTCACGCTCCACTAGCTGACATAGTCTTCTGCTATCAATAAAAGCAAAAAATAAATTAAAAAGTCAGCGACTCAGATATAATTTTTTGGTAGTTATCTAAACGCATGCCATGCCCATCAGTCAATACCGATAGTTTGGTAGGATGGAGATGACTTGCTTTCATTTTAATATAGAAAGATTATTTTGTTAGAAAATGGTTTTTTTCCTAACAAAGCACATTTGTATTAAAAAAAAGAATTATGGTCATGTGTAGTAGAAGTCACTATTTCTTTTGTGGGGGGAGGGGCAAACTCCATCCCTCAAAGCTCAACACTTTATTATTAGCAGTATAAGCAGTGTACAGATATAAGTTTGGCCCTTAGGAAGGAGATGGCTTCAAAAGCCCTGTTGGAACTACATCTACTCCCTCCGTTCGGAATTACTCGTTCAAGAAATGAATGTATCTAGATGTATTTGTGACAAGTAATTCCGAACGGAGGGAGTAGAACCTTTGCTGCAAAGAAAAGTGCAGCTAGGGAAGATATACTTGAGAAGGATTTCCTAGCAAGATTATGAGCCATAGAGCTTTTAATCATTGGAATCCTGTAAGCATGAGGACTGAAGACAAGATCGAAGAAATCAGCAAAGTAGGAGGCCGAATCAAATCCTTGGCCTCTGCAACTTCTACCAAAGTCCTGCAATCAGAGAAAAAAGAAAACAGTGTTTCAAGTTCAAAGCATTGAGGACTGCAGCTGCTAGAAGAAGTCCCATTGCTTCATAGTGCAAAACTGAACAAACTTTCATAGCAGACGTTTGGATAAATATGGAAGACTCCGGGAGAAGCCTCATCAGGAATTACTGCAGGGTTATATGCTGCATCAACATGTTGAATATTCAAATTCATACATAGAGAAGATTTAGGAGACTTTTTTGACAGAAGGCCTCCTTTCTTCCTCACTATCCTCCCGTAAACCCGCATTAAGCGTCGCTTCGGTGTCATGGATAACATTTCTTGACATGATTGAGCTCTACTATTGACTTGAGATAGATAGATTGCAACAGATGCAACTGAAATGCTTGCAACTTGGAATGACATAACAACAGAAGAAGATGCATTTCACGACAGGATTAGCACCAAGCTTAATATCCTCCGATTTGAAGTACCCTACAACTACAACCACAGTAAAGTTGACTAGCATCAAAGATGAACTGCATCTGCTAATAAACATCACCCAAATAGAGTACTTAGTTTAAGCTGGAACTCCAAAATAAGCAACCACGAACTGCCTTGAGCGAGTGCTGGACCTAATCACAGCAATGCGTCCATGGACCAAGGGGAGAGCTTGTCGATGCGGATGTGCAGGGGAACTTCCATGGACGCAGCCCCGTCCCCTGCTGCTGCTGCTGCTGGCACCAGGTACATTGGCGGCACCACCAGGAACGTCGGCTCCCCCGCGGCGACCACCGCGCCGGGCGATGAGCTGCTCCTCATGTGCATGTCCACCAGCACCATGTCCTCCTTGCCGCACTTGGCCGGCTCCAGGTTGACCCACATCTTGCACGCGAACCGGGGCCGCGTCGCCGCGCTCGCCCTGGCGCACACCACGGACACGGCGGTCACGCCGGCGCCGAGCGCGCCCACGGTCAGGACGAACACGCGGTTGTCGTCGTCGCCGAGGAGCACCAGCCGCGGCGCCGACACCGGGAGCCGGAGCTGGCTGGCCTTGCCGTACTGCACGGCGCGCACCGGCACCGAGTGGACGGTGTGGAGGTGGCCGGCGAGCGCCTGCGGCGCGCCCACGTAGCCGCAGCCGGGCTCCGTGCAGCGGCAGGGCGCGTGCGGGCACGCGGTCTGGTGCTCGGCGACGTCGTGGTAGGTGACGTACCTCGGGCAGCCGGCGTTGGGGCACTCGATCCGGGTGGAGGACACGAGGGCGTCCAGCGCGGGGCAGGGGTCGAAGAAGCCGGCGCCGTCCACGCACGCCTTGCACTGGCCGCAGGGCAGCTCGGCGACGCAGCCGCCGCAGGCCAGGTGCCCCGCTTTGCACTGCATGCAGGCACACAAATCGGAGTCCGTCGGTGAGTCGGCACATCTTCTTGTTCAGGAAGGAAAGAATGGATCTTTCACCGGCCGGCACCGGTCGAGTGTGGAAGAAAAAAAAAAAGGAAATAGAGGAACCTGGAAGACGGGGGGCTTGAAGGGGAGGGTGCAGAGGGGGCAGTGGAGCAGGCGCTTGTCGATCCTCACGGCGAGCTCCTCTCTCGGGCTGTACGCCGCGACGATGGCGCCTCCTTCCCCTCCTCCGGCCGCATCTGGAGCGACGAGCTCTTGCTTCACGGAGTGGGCGTCGGGCAGGTCCAGGCGCGGCTTCTTGGCGCTCTCCTCGTCGGCCTTGTCCGGCGAAGCCCTGCTCCTCCCGTCGACGTCGGCGGCGGCGCCCTGCATCCTGGCTGGCCGGCTGGCTTTTGGGGAAAGAAATCAAAATCAAAACCCCTGTGTGTGTCTCTTGTAGGAGGTGGGAGAGGAGAAGATCGGAGGTGTGATGAGGAGTGAGGACAAAAGGTGCCGAGGATAAATGCCACACTACACTACACTGTAGTAAATGCTTCCCTCCTCGTTGACCGGTGCTCGTAAATATGTAGTGGTTGTACTCCCTCCTTTTTGGTTTATAGGGCTTATCTTAAAATTTTTGTTTTTTCATTTTATAAGGCTCAATTTGGTTGTTCTCCATCACATTTTAAGATTTCAAGGTGCATTAAATCATTGCATGCAAGTATTAAGAGAAAATTGACCAATGCATGTACTTTATGCATGCATGCATTGCAACTAATGCATTGATAAACATAATTTTTTAAGGAAAACAAGAGCATTAATTAGGTGCTTTTGCAAACTACAAAAAATATTCCACCACTCACCATCTACCTTGGTCGGTGAGATTTTTGAATTGAGTCCTATAAATCGGAAAGGAGGGAGTAATAATTAGCGTAATCAGTCTATTATGGTTAGGGTAGTAGTAACTGTGAGTACTTACATATATTTTGTAAACATCTACGGTGTTCTTAACCAGATCACTGTTAAGATATTTTGTACTGTATATTCATGTTGCCTTTCTTTTAAGTACCTAGTACAAGTGTGCAATAAAAGGTTGACTCTTGCAGATCCATGTTGTTCTAGAAAAATTGAGGAACATAAATGTAAACACATGTGTGTGTCTTTTTTCTTTTGCACATTTTCCTGCTTCCTTGATTCACAGTGGAGTATTTCTGACTCCATCGCCAGAACATAACACCATCAAACACGTGGGAGCCCATAAAAAGAAAGGGATACATGTGTAAGCACAAGGAACACGCGTAACCAAACAGTACAAAGGAAGCACACAGACGCGTCACAACTTCTCACCCAGGTCACGACACATCCCGCCTTTCTCACTGTTATCGACCGACACAGACGCAATGGCTAGTGAGCTGGTTGCCACCAGCAAATAACAACAACATAACCACAAGCCCCCGAAAGATCCCTGGAATAGGGTACTGGATTTTGGAGACCCCCGACGCCAAAAATCTTGATTAGCTGCTTGCAGCGGAGTAGGAGAAATAACCCCTTGATTCGGCAGATGCCATCCAAAAGCAATATAATGAGCAATCCATCGGTCACCACACCACGCAACCACCTAGTCCAGAGAATTCTAAGCAGGCATAGCTGGAGGTTATAGAGATACATGTGGATAACCAGAGAGGACACCAACCAAGATCATCCTCGCATCGGTGCATTAGAAAGGCTTGAAAAACGCTGCCAGAGCATGAAAAAGCTAACACCAAGGATGATGGGGAAATCAAGTATCGGCTCCCAACCAGCCTGTGCTAACTACCAGGCGACAGAACATAGCGAGTAGAAAATATATCCAAGATTACAATAGGGACTGAGCATCACCTAATATCCTAGAAATAAGATAGTGGAGAATAGGTGGTACGAAAGCTTATGTGAACCTAAGGAGAGACAAGAATAGAAGGACCTCTAGATCAGAACAGGAACCACCAACATAATCCCTAAATCAGAACATGTGAGAAAAGATCTAGGTAGAACAAAACATAGGCAATGATTATTTAATGGGGAAATGAAAGTTAAACCAGGAGGAGCAGGAGTTCGCAAAGGATGACACCCGACTTATAAGGCATATATGCCAGGGTGGGCTATAAGTCAAGTACCCTAGGGATTTGGCACCCGGCTTATAAGGCATACTAGATCATAATGGCGCGCGTTGCTGCGCTCGTCCTTTATATCTGTATAAGATATAATGACCATAATATCATAATCATCTGAAAACATGAAATATGAAAGTTAAGTTTACATATCTTTCTCATATTATGCCACTAATAAAAGAGGAGAATATTATTCACAAAAGTAGTAGGATATATGTCAAGTCTTTGAGTACTTTCAATTACAGTGCCTCGATGTAGATGGCGCGTGGGTTACATTTGTTCAGGGCTTTAGGTATAAGATCATGAAAATTAACATGCTGGAATGACCCCATTGCACAAAAAGTGATGGGGCAAAGTCGATTTTGTACTGTTGATGTAACTTTATTTTATTTATCAATTGAGAATTTTTATGCCGCTCCACGTACAAATAGCACCAGCCAGATGTTTTTTTTGCAAGAAAAAAAAACCATCTCAAAGCAAATTCTTAATCTGAAAAGCACTTACAAATAGCACCAGCCAGATGGTTTAACATGAGGAATTTGTTAATATGCTGGAATGATTATGTCATTGTCAGATGACAGCTCAAAGCAAATTCTTAATCTGAAAAGCACTTAAAATTACATGGTGGATCTCTCGATTCCTGGACCTAAAAATTCGGATACAAAGATGCAGCATGCATGACAAACGGAACTATTTTTTCAGATTATATGCATCGTTCTTATTTTATCGGATGCATATCTTGAACATTTTCTTTAAACGAAATAGGCATTATGGTGAACTCTTTTTTTTTCAGTTTCTTGGTAAAATGAGTTAAAACATGCAAGGATACTTAGTGTTAGAAACTGCTCGGATCTACTAACCTCTATATAAGCAGCTCATCCAGCCTTGGAGCAGCAGAATCAGAGCAGAGCGTTCCACCACCCCACGTAGCAGGCATGCAATGGAGATGGCTCAGCCAAGGAGTACCTCATGCGATTCTACCTCGTTGGTGTCCTCAATGGCTGACTTTGACTCAGATTACAATCAGTTTGTGTCCCCCATCTCCTCACGGGCGAGGCCTAGCTTCAGGCACGGAACGTCGGAGGCCGTACTACGCTAACCTAGCATCTAAGGGACATCCAGGGAAGGACGCCGGAGGCGCGTGTCGCCACCATGGCCACCATGGAAGAACGCAACATACCATAGGAGAATGAAAAGATGGGACGCGGGGGCGCACCTGTAGTCTTGTGCATGGAGGGTAGAGGACACGAACGTCGATGCACATCTGCAGTAGCAGCTCGCAACTGGGAGGCAGGACGACGGCAGCGAGCGCCGCCGCGACTGGGCTCGCTGATTAGGGATGGAATTTTTCTGGGGAAGACGGAAGAGGCGTTTCTAGGAATGGATAGGCAGGGAACACACCAAGTTTGTTTTGAGCGGGCCTGTGTGCACCATCGACTGGGACGGCCCGATTAACGATAGCAGGTCCAACACGTTCAGCGGAGCAGCTGCCCAATCATTGTGGGCCAAGTGGGCCGCGCCTAGGAGAAGTAAATAATTTCCACATACTACAGTTGGATGGCTGAGCTAATCCAGGACGTTAGTGAAGGAGATCCGACGACTCAGGGGTTCAAATCGATGTGAAGGGGTGTAGGTGGCTGAGTTATACTGTTTAGTAATATGCCTCGGCCCTGCCAAATATAAGTTGAGAGGAAGGATTCGGTTTATATATAAACCAGGGGGCGCACGGTGGCCCTGGGCTTATATATAAACCGGACGGCGCACCTTGGTCCTTAATTTGTATAAAACTAGGCGGCTCAACACGGCCCACAGCTTATATATAAACCGAGTGGCGCATGGCGGCCTTGGGCTTATCTATAAACCGTGTGGCTCACTTAGGCCCTTAGTTTATATAGATGGTGACACGTGGCCGTTAACACCCGCTGCCATCATGTTTTTTTATTAAACCGAGAGCCTCGTGTAAACACTCGCCTCGTATATAAACTGAGCTTTCTTGCCTGTCTACTATAAGCCATGTAATAAAAGTCAGGAGTTTTACTCGGCTTATATATAAACCGTGTTCAAATCGGCATAAGCCGAGTGTATTAGGTACACGGCTTAATTTTTTCAGGTAGTGGATTGGACATTCCAGGGTATCACCCCCAGTTTATATAATTGCCGGACTAAATTCAAAGAAGAGCTCACGTGGAAGAAGTACAACAATTTTGAGAATATGGTTAATTCCTTTGTGTAGTTTTGAGCCTTTGTGGCTCTTTTTTTGTTGTTGTTGTACCTGTTTCCACAGCATGTATAGACTTTTCGCCTTTTTTCGAACTTACTCCATGTACTTTATTTTGAAAATAAAAAAAAACACAGCAGTGTCCTGTTGTTTCCCTCCAAAAAAACAATGGAGATCTGGCAAATTTAGCGTTTGTGTAATGCAGAGAAGGCAAAGCAAAAGTGCGTCGAAGACTAGTACCAAGAATATTCATGTTAGAAGCTAATCAAACTTGTCAAATATAATTTTGAGCTGCAAGATACTGATCATCCATTGGTACTTGAATTACCGATGCTGGTCAGAGTGTTGGTCAGGAGGAACATGGTCAGGGCTTCGTCGACGAGCGGCATGAACCGGAATTGTCGTGCCATGGAGATCTTCAGAGGTTTGTTGTAACGGAAATTGGTCGGTGGCCATCCGTGCGCGGTGACAAAGGGGTTCAGTAGAGATCCTGTTGGGCATCTCAAGGTGCAGCTCTTGCTGCTCGTAGCTGATGCCCGAACTCGTTGCAGCCATACATTTCATTCCAGCATGGCACTTTCATGGCGTCGACAAATTGCCCGAGTTCGGTGCAACGGCTATAGCTAGGGTTTTTGCAACATAAGCCATGGCATATGCCCAGCCTGACTACATACATAACCGACATCAACAGAGAACCCCAGCCACACACTGAAGGAATGTCAGAAAATTTGGAGTAACAATCAACAGCAACAAAAAATTGGACAATAAATCAGAGAAACAAACAATGGTGTGCGAAGCGCCTACTCGATCCTTTCATCAGATCACAACAACAGGGTGCAAATGCAATGCAAGCAGAAAGGAAGATATCAATCACGCACATAGTAACAGGATGCTCCTCGGTTATGAATGGAAAAATATATTGAGTTGTCAAACAAATAATTAAGATCCTACAACCAGGATCTAAAGTGGCATTCTGCCTACAACCCAGCAAATTGGAAACTGAGTTCTGACTGCTACAAATTCAGTTTTCAGGCACCAACAATCAGGATCCTACATGGTACCATGTTGTTATCCTAGCAAGAACAGCAGGAGCCAAAAGCACAAAGGAGCAATTGCAATTTAGGGCACCAACATGCTGATCCACTGACATTATTAAATTACAGAGAAAACAGCATGCAACTCTCACCTTTGCCCTGTTACTGTCCAGGGAAAAAGGTTCTAATTTTTAGTCCCAGTAACAATCAGGAAAGCATCTACAGCGATGCACTCTTAGGAAAAAGAAAGTGCAACATACAGTTCATAAACAAACTGCTCCTCAAGTTATGTTATGAAAACAAAAATCAGTTTTGAGACACCAGAAACAAAGATCCTACGTCGCAGCAAACCAGCTAAACTAGCATTCCACAACTACCCAGTAGATTTGCTACATATTCAGTTTTCAGGACGCCAGCAATCAGGATCGTAAAAGATGCCATTCGGTCATCCTACCAAGAACAGCAGCATCCAGTAAGTAAAATGGAACATCTATTCCTTTGAGAAGCAAACAAGGAATAACTACTGCCTCTGTAAAGAAATATAAGAGCGTTTAGACCACTAAAGTAGTGTTCTAAACGCTCTTATATTTCTTTACGGAGGGAGTACAATTTATGCCATGGAAATGTTAAATCACTAGCATATCACATACTTGTCTTTGATTTGTCTAGAAATGGATGTATCTAGGCACGTTTTAGTGTTAGATACATCCGTATCTAGCAAAATCTAAGACAAGTAATTTGGGACGGAAGTAACACAAGTTTCTGAGTAATACTTGTCTTTAATTTAGGTCTGAAGATGTGCACGGAGAACACAAAACATGCTCAGCCTCACACTGAAGGAAATAAGAAAATTAGCATGACATTCAGCAGGAACAAAGAATGGATAAAGAACTGAAGAAGCATAACATTCAGAGAAATGTGCAATGGATTGTAAGAGGTCAGACAAACAAGCATTTCACTTCCCCAGTTCTTCCCACTAGAATGAAAAAACAGTCCGGCTGCTCGTCGGTAACGTCGCGCAAAACCATATTCAGTTTTACCAACAATTAACATCCTAGTATATAGTAAGAGCAACTAGACTAGCATTCCACTACTACCCACCAGATAAGAAATTCAGTCATAACTGCTGCATTTTCATCTTGGACACACCGACAGTTAATATCCTACAAGGTCCCTCCCATTTATGAATCCCAGCAAGTACTCCTAACCAGCAGCCGAGAAAGCCTAATAGAATTGTTGCAAGGTATGCGACAGAAATGTTGACCCACTGGCATTATGCCTCTTAAATTTCAGACATGTTGCTTTGTCTGCTGTCTAGAGTATATGCTAAAGAACTGCAGCAGTGAAGCAAGTAAAATGAGAGGCAAGCAATCGACATGAACAGGCCAAGTTGGATTACTAGTTACCAGTCATCAGCAGCATAGCCTGCGCGATGCATTGGCAACCATTGCCATGGACAGAATCAACCAAGGTCCAACCTTTGATCACCACCACCAGTTCACTACCAAATCGCCAAGGTCCAACCTTTGAGCACTACTAGTTAGATAAGGGATAAAGAACCGAAGCTGGCAAGCCGATCAGGCACGGGACCGGGGGCTCCTGCTCGCCCTGACCTTGACCTCCTTGTCGATGCGGAGACGGATGACGATCCCTCCTCCTTCCGGCGCCGGCACGTCGGACGGCACCGGCAGGTACCTGCCACCGGCGCCCATGGCCGCCTCCTCGGAGGGCACCGCGCAGCTCCCCATCTTGGCGTCAAGCATCTGGACGTCCATGTGGCCGGTGTCCGTGTCCACGGGCGCGTGCACCCACACCTTGCACCTGTACCACGACGCCGCCGGCCCTTCCTCGTCCGCGGCCGAGCTCACGCGCACCACCTTGACGCCGCGCTCGCTCGCCACGAGCAGGAACAGCCGCTCCCCGCCCTCCGCGGACAGCAGCCGCCGCCCCTGCTCCGCGGGCTGCATCTGGACCTCCAGCACGGAGCCGTAGGCGATGCCGGTCACGGGCCAGGCGTGGCGCTCGGCGAGGTGGGCGCGGAGCGCGGGCGGCGGGCCGAGGAAGCCGCAGCCGAGCTCCGGGCAGCGGCACGGCGCGTGCGGGCACACCAGACGGTGGTCGCCCACCATGCAGTACACCACGGAGCTCCCGCAGCCGTACTCCTGGTTGGGGCAGGGCACCCTGACCGCCAGGAGGTAGCGGTCCGCCGCCTCGTCGCGCTCGTACGCGCCATCGTCGCACGCCGGGCACTTGTTGGCGTGGTTCGCGGCGCAGGGGCCGCACGCCGCGTGCTTCGCCGGGCACTGCGCAAGAAGCAATTTTCTTGATTTGTTCAAGGTTCAAGCAAGCAGGGCATCAAGCAGGGACGGGAAGGAAAGATGGTCCATTTGTGGCGTACCTGGAAGACGGGGGGCTTGAGGGGCAGCGAGCAGAGGGGGCAGTCCAGCAGGGACTTGTCGAACTCGACGACGATCTCCACTCGCGGGGCGGCGGCGTTGGCGGCGGCGGCCACCACCATCATCGCTGCGGTTTCCTCCTCTTCCTTGACCTGCAGATCGTCCCCACCGAGAGTCATGTCGGCCGCCGGCGACTCAACCCTCGCCTTCTTGCCGCCGCGAGCCATCTTGTCTTGGTTGCCGGAGCAGAGGAGGGGAAGGGGAATGCGGCCGCCGGCCTGGAGAGAGAGAGACCCGGAATGGGGTTGTTGAGGCGTAGCGAATGGGGTGTGGCCAAGCCTCTTCCCTGCTTTTGCCCCAAATCGGCCATGGGTGGGGAGCAGCCACGTGAAGCACAGATATTTTCTGCTTCTCCCTTTCGATTTTGAAACCTGACCCGCGAAACTCTGTTGATTTCTCTTCAAAGCTTATGAATCTTTATATTTAAATACCATGTAAATTGAATTTAGTGATGGGGAGTTTAGGGTTTCTCCAACGTTTAGCTTCAAACTGGACACCTCATATGTTTGTGGGCCGGGGACCAGACTGCAGACACTGATGTGGGAACCGGTTATACAACCGTAGCCACAAACGGCCGGTTACATTAAAAAAATAAATTAATGAAAGTGAACAAATTTGATGCATATTTAAACAAACCGGACGATATTCATTCGTACTTGGATAATTTTTACATAAAAAAAAGATGCGTTTCATCTACACCAGAGCAAATTCGTTACATTTCAACATATTTCAACTAAACCGTACTCTAAACCTAGTCTAAATAACCACCTCCCCATGTTCGGCCGGGCATGAGCCCCGGAAACTGAAGTTCCGCCTCCGCAGTGTGCAAGCAGCTAATCGACCGACAATGATGAGCCCGCTAAGCTTTGCTTCTAAGCGAGGGGAGAAGTGGTGGCCTTTCATAGGCAGCGGATGCCGCAGACGGTGCGGTAAGATTGGAGCAACGCCTCCTACTCGCCCATGTCCACGCCCGTCTATCATTTGAAAGCGGAGTAGTCGCATGCACCAGCGCTCTCGGCGGCACGTCACTTCAATGCCGGAGTGGCGTGACAGGCCGCGTCCGCTCTCGGTGGCATGAATGCAGCACTAATGCTCTAGAGCAGCACTGATCGCTTCGATAGGGAAATGACGCGGGCTAGGGAGAGGGTTTGGGTGGGCCAGGGATGTTTTCCATCATAGACAAATTATCGTTTATTGGATTATCTACTCATTTTATATCAATAGTATGCTAATTAAATTATTGAAACAAAAGAATACAACTAATAAATCTTGGCTTAACATCTTTCTTATCCCTACGTGTAGAATCTGATATCGACTAAAAGTGGGATTCAATGGGAGATATAACAATTTCTTCAAAATAGCAAGTCTTCCGAACAATTTGAGCACACAGTGAGTAAACAAAACTGAATAGAGAGTAAATAAAGTAGAACTGCATATAACGCAGAGAGGCAACAAGCTAAAATAACTGAGACATAGAGATCAGCTGACTAGATAGGAGAATGACTAAGTAACATTGCATATAGAAAAGTCTAACGGAATAACAACCTACAATGAGTAGAGAGGATGTGGGTACAGAGCCAAACATAGCATACATAGTGGAAATGAAAGAGTACTTGCAATGATCTTCGTATCAATCACAGAGGAGGAAGACGGGAAGATGATCTTCGGAAAGATAAACAACACATATGTAAATGAGAGTGTGAAGAAATAGAACTCCTAGCTTAACGAAGGAGATTCTTCCGACCAGTTCGAGTTCCTTGCACAACTCTACATCTAGTTGGAGGGGTCGAGATTTAACTCAAAAAGCGAAGACTTCACCTACTCTCCTTGAGATAAAGTCACATAGACTCCGCCCAATCACTCATGGTAGATCTTGGAGGTGTTCACAGACTTGTTCATCGGCTATCCATAGTTACTCTTGGACACTCCGTCTAGTGGATGCACAATCCACAAAGAGTAACATGTTGAGTTAAGTCTCGATTAGTTCTCCGCTAATGATCAATCACTTAGCGGTTATTAGGATTTGGCATTTTCTCTCTCTTAGGATGTTCTCAATATCTTATGGGAGAATGGGTTGGTCTGACAAACTCTTGCCAATTCTCTTGTAGAGCAGTCACCATTTAGGGTTGAAGTGGGTGATTATTTATAGCCACTCGCCACTTAATGGGCAACCAACACGTAGCATGATGGTCGGATTTCAAAAATAAATCGCTGCTTAGTTGCAGAACAACTCAAGTTGACTCAACTGAGAGCAATTCTTCTTCAGAGTCCCAAATAACATCATCTCGGACTCAGATAGAAAATCAGTGCCCACAACTAGATTGAGCATACATCGCACACTTAAATCTCAGCGTTTACTCATACACCCCTTAATAGTAGGGTTTTCCTTGTGACTTAAATGGAAGAAAATGAAACTAGAAAACATCACTCATCACTACACTTCATAATCCTCTCGATGAGTTAATTATTCCTTGAACAGGCGATCCGAAAGAATTCATTGTCATCACAATTTTAAAGGGGCATAACTCTCATGTTAAAACAAAATCATCAAAGACTTTCACATGTGTATACTCACGAACACAACAATCCCTTAATTGTGTTGTCTTTAATCACCCAAAACCTCCAGGAGCACTAGATGCACTTACAATCTTCCCCCTTTTGGACGATTGATGACAATATAGTTAAATCTTCGAGACATGGTAAATAAGTTGGAAGTAAAAAAACATGATGATTGTGAATTTCAAGACATAGATATAAATCCCCTGGAGATGTGCATATAGAAAGTTTAGCTTTGGATTGCAAATGCACATGGCAGGTTGGAATTGTGGAGATTTCCTCTTTGTCTTGAAATTTGATGGGAATGCATTGCATATAAGATAACAATACAATGCATACAACGTAATGATCGACAAAAAACATTCACATGCATATATGATAGCAATTTAACATGCACAATGATAACCCACAAGTGTAGGGGATTGCAACAGCTTTCGAGGGTAAAGTATTCAACCCAAATTTATTGATTCGACACAAGGGGAGCCAAAGAATATTCTTGAGTATTAGCAGTTGAGTTGTGAATTCAATCACACCTGGATAACTTAGTATCTGG
Source organism: Aegilops longissima (assembly GCA_021605205.1). Lineage (NCBI taxonomy): Eukaryota > Viridiplantae > Streptophyta > Magnoliopsida > Poales > Poaceae > Aegilops > Aegilops longissima. The sequence continues at coordinate 9,209,836 of CM038678.1, read as the reverse complement.
AGCAAAGTATTTAGTAGCAAAATAATATGATAATAAAGGTAACGGTAGCAAAAGTAATATTTTTGGGTTTTGTAGTGATTGTAACAATAGCAACGGAAAAGTAAATAAGCGAAGCACAATATGTGAAAAGCTCGTAGGCAATGGATCAGTGATGGATAATTATGTCGGATGCGGTTGCTCATGTAATAGCTATAACCTAGGGTGACACAGAACTAGCTCCAATTCATCAATGTAATGTAGGCATGTATTCCGTATATAGTCATACGTGCTTATGGAAAAGAACTTGCATGACATCTTTTGTCCTACCCACCCATGGCAGCGGGGTCCTAGCGGAAACTAAGGGATATTAAGGCCTCCTTTTAATAGAGAACCGGAACAAAGCATTAGCACATAGTGAATACATGAACTCCTCAAACTACGGTCATCACCGAGAAGTATCCCGATTATTATCACTTCGGGGTTGTCGGATCATAACACATAATAGGTGACTATAGACTTGCAAGATAGGATCAAGAACACACATATATTCATGAAAACATAATAGGTTCAATCTGAAATCATGGCACTCGGGCCCTAGTGACAAGCATTAAGCATAGCAAAGGCATAGCAACATCAATCTCAGAACATAGTGGATACTAGGGATCAAACCCTAACAAAACTAACTTGATTACATGGTAAATCTCATCCAAACCATCACCGTCCAGCAAACCTACGATGGAATTACTCACGCACGGCGGTGAGCATCATGAAATTGGTGATGGAGGATGGTTGATGATGACAACGGCGACGAATCCCCCTCTCCGGAGCCCTGAACGGACTCTAGACCAGCCCTCCTGAGAGAGTTAGGGCTTGGCGGCGGCTCCGTATCGTAAAACGCGATGAAACTTTCTCCCTAATTTTTTTCTCCGCAAGACGGAATATATGGAGTTGGAGTTGAGGTCGGCGGAGCCTTAGGGGGCCCACGAGGTAGGGGGCGCGCCCCCCACCCTCGTGGACAGGGTGTGAGCCCCCTGGTCTTGATTCTTTCGCCAGTATTTTTTATATTTTCCAAAAAGTGCCTCCATGGATTTTCAGGACATTTCGAGAACTTTTGATTTCTACACATAAAACAACATCATGGCAGTTCTGCTGAAAACAGCGTCAGTCCAGGTTAGTTTCATTCAAATCATGCAATTTAGAGTCCAAAACAAGGGCAAAAGTGTTTGGAAAAGTAGATATGTTGGAGACGTATCAACTCCCCCAAGCTTGAACCTTTGCTTGTCCTCAAGCAATTCAGTTGATAAACTGAAAGTGATAAAGAAAAAAATTTACAAACTCTGTTTGCTCTTGTTGTTGTAAACATGCAAAACCAACATTTAGGTTTCAGCAAATATTATGAACTAACCATACTCACAATAACACTTAGGTCTCACAATTACTCATATCAATAGCATAATCAGCTAGCGAGCCATAATAATAAAACTCGGATGACAACACTTTCTCAAAACAATCATAACATGATATAACAAAATGGTATCTCGCTAGCCCTTTCTGAGACCACAAAACATAAATGCAGAGCACCTTTAAAGATCAAGGACTGACTAAACATTGTAATTCATGGTACAAGAGATCCAGTCAAGTCATACCCAATATAAACCAATAATAATGAATGCAAATGACAGTGTGCTCTCTATCGGGTGCTTTTTAATAAGAAGGGTGATGACTCAACATAAAAGTAAATAGATAGGGCCTTCATAGAGGGAAGCAGGGATTTGTAGAGGTGCTAGAGCTCGATTTTAAAATAGAGAGGAATAACATTTTGAGCGGCATACTTTCACTGTCAACGCAAAAACTATGAGATGGATGTATCTTCCATACTACATGCATTATAGGCAGTTCCCAAACAGAATGGTAAAGGTTTATACTCCCCCAACCACCAACAAGCATCAATCCATGGCTTGCTCGAAACAACGAGTGCCTCCAACTAACAACAGCCTTGGGGGAGTTTCGTTTAATTATTTTGATTTGCTTTGATCTTTTTGGATCATGGGACTGGGCATCCCGGTTACCGGCCCTTTCTCGTGAATGAGGAGCGGAGTCCACTCCTCTTGAGAATAACCCACCTAGCATGGAAGATATAGGCAGCCCTAGTTGTAACATGAGCTGCTCGAGCATACAAAACAGAATTTCATTTGAAGGTTTGGAGTTTGGCATATACAAATTTACTTTGGAACGGCAGGTAAATACCTCATATAGGAAGGTATGGTGGACTCATATGGAACAACTTTGGGGTTTATAGAGTTTTGGATGCACAAGCAGTATTCCTGCTTAGTACAGGTGAAGACTAGCAAAAGACTGGGAAGCGACCAACTGAGAGAGCGACAACAGTCATAAACATGCATTAAAATTAATTCACACCGAATACAAGCATGAGTAGGATATAATCCACCATGAACATAAATATCATGAAGGCTATGTTGATTTGTTTCAACTACATGCGTGAACATGTGCCAAGTCGAGTCACTCAATTCATTCAAAGGAGGATACCATCCCATCATACCACATCATAATCATTCTAATAGCATGTTGGCACGCAAGGTAAACCATTATAACTCATAGCTAATCAAGCATGGCACAAGCAACTATAATCTCTAAATGTCATTGCGAATATGTTTACTTCATAATAATTTGAACCAGGAACGATGAACTCATCATATTTACAAAAACAAGAGAGGTCGAGTTCATACCAGCTTCTCTCATCTCAGTCAGTCCATCATATATCGTCATTATTGCCTTTTACTTGCACGACCGAACAATGTGTATAATAATAATAGTGCACGTGCATTGGACTAAGCTGGAATCTGCAAGCATTCAACTCAAGAGAGAAGACAAAGTAATATGGGCTCTAAGTTAAATAAACAATCATGCATATGAGAGCCCCTAAACATTTTCAATATGGTCTTCTCGACCCCCAAAGGAAAGAAAAGAAAATAAAACTATTTACACGGGAAAGCTCCTCAACAAGTAAGAAGAAGAACGAGAAATATTTTTGGGTTTTCATTTTAATTACTACTACAAGCATGGAAATTAAACTAACTAACTTTTTTTTTTGGTTATTCTTAAGGTTTATCAAACACACAAGAGGAAAGCGAGAAAAAGGAAATGAAACTAGCATGGATATTACAATGAAAGAGTATGAGCACCGACGACTAGTGTGTGAACATGAATGTAAAGTCGGTGAGAAATATGTACTACCCCAAGCTTAGGCTTTTGGCCTAAGTTGGTCTAATACCAAGGACCGCCTGGCTGATATCCGTAATTGTAGCTGGGGTCGTACTGAGATGCAGCAGCAACCGCCTCCTAAGCTGCGGCATGTTGGCGAGCTGCCTCCACTCTCCCCTCGTGTTCAGCTGCTTCCTCCCTGGTAACAACATATCTTCCTTTTGCCTGATAATCAAAAAGGAGAGGAGCAGGAAGAGTAACATGGACGACGTTGCGTCTCTCATAGATTAGTCGATAATGGAGGAATTGTTCATTCCTCCTAAGAAAATGATGATTGACCATAGCGTAGTAATCTAAATAAGCAGGAGGTAACATCGTATCCCCCTCTCGTGGGGCTATACCAAGATAATTAGCCACACGGGTTGCATAAATTCCTCCAAATAAATCTCCAGCTCTACCATTATTCTGCAACCTACATGCAACTATTGCCCCCAAGTTATAACCTTTATAACCTAACACAGCACTCTTGAGGACACAAAGATCAGGGACACACATATGACATGCTTCATCTTTACCGTTAATGCATCTATCAATGAAGAGAGTAAAATAATGTATAGCAGGAAAATGAATGCTCCCACAGTAATACTAGCAAGGAAATTTCTAAATTCAGATTTGTGAGGAAAATTAATATTACCCCACTGCGGAAGTTTGCAAGCAGTTGTAAAATCCTCTAAGTCCATGGTATAAGATGTATCATAAATATCAAATAGGACCTTAGGAGAATTACGCGTACAGTTATATTTAAACCCCCGCACAAAGGAATCAATCAATTGATAGTATTGAGGACACTTATCTTGTAAGAAGTCCTCCAGATCAGCATTATGCACATACGCGTCAAATTCCTCCTTAAAGCCCGCTTCGACCATAAAATCATCGGATGGCCACTCACAAGCTCGAACATCTGCGTCCCTTGGTAATTTTAGTAACTTCAAAATAAAAGTGAATAAAACTAAACAAGATTGGTAGCAACTACTCCTACAAGTGCCTAGAGCCTATATCATGCATTAGAATTGCTTGGGACCTCATAAATTCAACATGCAAGCTCAAGAACATGGTCACCTTTGCAGCAAAAATTTGCAATGAATAAAGCACTAGAACAAAAACTAATTGGACTAATGGAGGAGTCACATACCAAGCAACAATCTCCCAAAGCAGTTTTGTGAATGGAGCTTTGAGCAAGGAGATCGAAAATCGCAACAAAATGAGCTAGAACTCGTGCTTGAGCTAGATGGGAAATTTTTTGGGAAGAAGATGGAGTGTGTGGGTGCTGGCATAAGTGGAGGGGGCCCACCAGGGTCCCATGAGACAGGGGGCACGCCTAGGGTAGGTGGGCGCGCCCTCCACTCTCGTGGCCTGGTGCTTGCCCCTCCTGCAGTGATTTCAGTGCCTAAAATCCTCAAATATTCCATAAAAAATCATACTAAATTTGCAGGGCATTTGGAGCACTTTTATTTTCGGGATTTTTTTATTGTACGGATAATTCAGAAAACAGACAGATAATACTATTTTTGCTTTATTTATTCTAAATAACATTAAGTAAAAAGAGGGTACAGAAGGTTGTGCCTTATAGTTTCATCCATCTCATGATCATCAAAATGAATCTACTAACAAGGTTGATCAAGTCTTGTTAACAAACTCATTCCGAATAATACGGAACCGGAGAAATTTCGAATAACACTAAGTTACCTCAACGGGGATATGAAAATCCCCAACAATAAGAATATCATACTTTCTCTTGACAGTAGGGAGAGGAAATTCAAAACCTCCAATAATGATAGTTGGAATTTTTCCAATAGAATTGATTCTATGAACTTGAGATTGTTTCCTCGGAAAGTGTACCGTATGCTCATTACCATTAACATGAAAAGTGACATTGCCTTTGTTGCAATCAATAACAGCCCCTGCAGTATTCAAAAAGGGGTCTACCAAGGATAATCGACATACTATCGTCCTCGGGAATATCAAGAATGACAAAGTCCGTTAAGATAGTGACATTTGCAACCACAACAGGCACATCCTCACAAATACCGACAGGTATATCAGTTGATTTATCAGCCATTTGCAAAGATATTTCAGTAGGTGTCAACTTATTCAATTCAAGTCTATGATATAAAGAGAGAGGCATAACACTAACACCGGCTCCAAGATCACATAAAGCAGTTCTAACATAATTTCTTTTAATGGAGCATGGTATAGTTGGTACCCCCGGATCTCCAAGTTTCTTTGGTATTCCACCTTTAAAAGTGTAATTAGCAAGCATGGTGGAAATTTCAGCTTCCGGTATCTTTCTTTTGTTTGTAATGATATCCTTCATATACTTAGCATAAGGATTTACTTTAAGCATATCAGTTAAGCGCATACGTAAGAAAATAGGTCTAATCATTTCAGCAAAGCGCTCAAAATCCTCATCATCCTTTGTCTTGGATGGTTTAGGAGGAAAGGGCATGGGTTTCCAAACCCATGGTTCTCTTTCTCTACCGTGCTTCCTAGCAACAAAATCTCTCTTATCATAACATTGATTCTTTGATTGTGAGTTATTAAGATCAACAACAGGTTCAATCTCTACATCATTATTTTTGCTAGGTTGAGCATCAAAATGAACATTATTATTAACATTATAACTAGGTTCATGTTCATCACCTGATTGTGTTTCAGCATCAGAAATAGAAATATCATTGGGATTCTTAGGTGTGTCTACAGTAGGTTCACTAGAAGCATGCAAAGTTCTATCTTGTTCGATTCACTTAGGGTGGCCTTCGGGATACAAAGGTTCGTGAGTCATTCTACCAGTTCTAGTAGCCACTCTAACAGCAAATTCATTTTTATTATTTAATTCATCAAGCAAATCATTTTGAGCTTTAAGTACTTGCTCAACTTGAGTAGCAACCATAGAAGCATATTTGCTAACGAGTTTGAGTTCACCTTTAACTCTAGCCATATTATCGCTCACGTGTCCTATCTCGAAAGTATTATTCTTTAACTCTCTACCAACATAAGCATTAAAACTTTCTTATCTAGCCATAAAGTCATCAAATTCATCTAAGCATGGGCTATGAAATTTAGTAGAAGGGATTTCAACTTTATCATATCTATAGAGAGAATTTACCTTTACTACCCGTGTCGGGTTATCAAGACAATGTGGTTCTTCGACAGGCGGTATATTAAGACCATGTATTTCTTCAATAGGTGGTAAATTCTTAACATCTTCAGCTTTAATACCTTTTTCTTTCATTGATTTCTTTGCCTCTTGCATATCTTCAGGTCTGAGAAATAAAAGCACCTCTGTTCTTTGGAGTGGGTTTAGGAATAGGTTCAGGAGTTGGCTCAATTGGTTCAGGAATTGCCTCGGGAATTGGCTCAGGAAGAGTCCAATTATTTTCATTAGTGAACATATTATTCAATAATAATTCAGCTTTGTCGACTGTTCTTTCCCTGAAAACACAACCAGCACAACTATCCAAGTAGTCCTTGGAAGCATCGGTTAGTCCATTATAAAAGATATCAAGTATTTCATTTTTCTTAAGAGGATGATCAGCAAAGCATTATAATCGGAGAAGCCTCCCCAAGCTTGTGGGAGACTCTCTTCTTGATTTGCACAAAGTTATATATTTCCATAAGGCAGCTTGTTTCTTATGAGCAGGAAATATTTAGCGAGAAGTAATAAATCATATCCCGGGGACTACGCACACAACCAGGAGCAAGAGAGTTAAACCAAGTCTTAGCATCACCCTTTAATGAGAACGGAAATATCTTAAGGATATAATAATAGCGAGACTTCTCATCATTAGTAAAAAGGGTGGCTATATCATATAACTTGGTAAGATGTGCCACAACAGTTTCAGATTCAAGGCCATAAAAAGGATCAGATTCAACTAAAGTAATAATCTCAGGATCAACAGAGAATTTATAATCCTTATCAGTAACACAGATAGGTGAGTAAAAGCAGGGCCAGGTTTCATTATAGCATTAAGAGACTGCTGCTTCCATTTAGCTAATAATTTCTTAAGATCATATCTATCTTTACAAGCAAAGATAGCTCTAGCAGCTTCCTCTTCCATAACATAACCCTCAGGAACAACAGGCAATTCATAATCATTAGGATAACCTTCATCATCACTATCATCAATAATAGCATCTTCAATAATTTCGTTCTCTCTAGCCCTAGCAAGTTGTTCATCAAGAAATTCACCTACACTAGTAGATAAACCACCATTAGTCCCGGTTGGTAAGGGCCTTTTGTCCCGGTTCCTGAACCGGTACTAAAGGGTCGTTATTAATGCCCTGGCCCTTTAGTCCCGGTTCAGTCCGTAACCGGGACAGATGGGCCTCCACGTGGCCGATCAAGCCGCCGAGCCCACGAGGAGGCCTTTGGTCCCGGTTGGTGGCACCAACCGGGACCAATAGGCATCCACGTCACACATTCCAGGGTTGTGGTTTTGTTTTTTAAGGGGGTGTTGGGGGTTTTGGGGGGTTAATTTAGGCGTTTCATATATTGTGTTATAGCTATAGCTAATTAATAGAGAGAAGTGTCCTCTCTTATGTCCGTGCTTGGTCGACGCGCTACGTACTATATACGTATAGATCTAGACAAGCTAGTTAGCTAGTAAGCAAATTAACGAAGGAAACAGAAGATCGTCATGAACATATATGCATACAGAGAGAAGTGATATCGGCCACCTCTCCTTCTCCGAGAGATTGGTCGAACAACAAGTTCTCGTATATCTATCCGACACTACCGGCTACATATATACAATAATTATCTCTTACAATATAATCTCCTAATATATACGAAGTCAAGCTCCACATGGTATTCTCCGTCTTCACCGATCACATGCTCAAGGAAGAATGCCGCCAATTCCTCTTGAATTGCTCGCATACGATCTGGTGGTAGGAGTTCATCCCGCATCCGAAAGATCTAATTTGAAGAAGGGGGTCAATACATATATATATGAATAAATGAAACTCAACACAAATGATGGTAATAAAATAAAATTGTGAATATTATTGCTTACGCACTTCATATTGTTCTTCATGTACCCCGCTCACGGTCGTAGCGGATGGACTCATAAACGTAGTATCCACGTAAATCATTCCTTGATCCTGCCACAACCACTTTACAAGAAATATAGGTCAATCATACTGATAAGCAAGCATGCCAAATGGTATTGATGAAACTAGCGCTTGAATCACTAGGAGACGCGCAGAACATGCTACTATAGTACTTACTTTCGGGTGTCTAAATTGCAGCTTCTTCGGCAGTCCCGGAGCTTTTCTGGTGAATTTTCTCCAAACCCTGCCAGGCAAAAGAAAACAATTGCTTGATATCAGGAAATGAACAAAGTTGCTGATATGGTGGATAATGATCGATTTAACTTACTTCTCGAGGATTTTAGTCATGTCCGCATACTCCTGGGGATCTTTTCGTCTCGAGTCTAAGACGGTTACTAGTCCCTGCTCAAGCTTAATCAACTGCGCACGCATGCATAACTCATCAATTACATTACTATAACCTGGACTAACATATAAGGGAAACCGAATATGCACAAGACAGTAACACTCACTTGAAGTTGTAAGGAAAGAGTATTATATCTTTGTTTTCATTTATTACAAACGATCGTAGCAAGTTGGCCTCGGTAGCTTCGGCATGAAATTTTAACCTCAGTTGCATCTATGAGATTTGTGTTAATGAACCCAATATCACCGACTTGACTTTTCTTCAATTCGGCGATCTTCAATCTGCATAATATAGTGAGGATAATTATAAATACATGCAATGAAAGAGCTGACCTATATAGAGAGACTTAATGACAGAAGTAGTAGTACTTACAGACAGTAGCAGGTAACCGTTGCTTTATCGAGGGCCCTTTGATTGAAAAACTGGAAGAACTCCTCAAATGGATAATTCAACAGTTCAATTCCAACGAGGTCATGCTCCTCTCTAACTCTCAGCGTCAAAGTATTCCTCCCCCCAGACTCTCTGCAGGTTTTCATGTACCAATCATGCAATCTTCGCATCATCGTTGTTAGAGATCTTTCATCATTGACGAGAGGCTTCCCGTACTCGAATCTGTGTACCGCCTCCACCTCCAAGAAATCATAATGTACATCGTCGGGCAGGTAATCTCCAAGATTGCTATAACCGGGCACCATCCTCGGATCATTAGCGACGATGTCGCTAGGCACCTTGAGCGGGGGGCACGATTGCTTCGCTTGTTCGCCGAGCTGGGCAATTTGTTTCCCAACTCGTCGTTATTTTCTCCTTTGATCACTGACAGTACTTCCCGACCGCTCCACTTCGACAAATGTCTTTCCAAGAATGCGCTCATAGTCGCCTTTCGGCGGAGACTTTGGTGGTTTTCTCAGGGCAGCCAGAGTGCGCTTCGCTTTCACCGAATCTACCTTCTCCTCCGGAGGTGGATGTCTCTGTTCTTTCAACCCTTCAAACCAGTCCTTCACTTCGGTTCACGCGATCTTCGCGTTCTCCTCCGGGTCCATCTCGTATGGTAACTTCTCTGGAGTCTTCAGAGAAGGACCGAATCTGTATTTCCTCCCGCCTCTGTCTGTACTGCTAGACACCGGCAGAGCAGACGAAGCGGCTGTCTTCTTGCCTTGCTTACGAGGCAGAGGATAAGGACTACGACGCGCCGGAGCAGCCGGAGCGGCGGCGGGTCTCTTCCGCCCTTGCTGACGAGGTGGAGAAGGAGGAGGTTGGCTGCTCGGGCGCGCCGGCGCAAGCGGAGAAGGAGGCGGAGTGCCGCCACGCACCGAAGAAGGAGGCCGAGTGCCCTGATCGTCACTCGCTGGAGGAGGAGGCGGTGGAGGATGCGGAGTGCCCTGACTCGCCGGAGGAGGAGGAGGCGGAGGCGTCCAGTTCGGAAGGTTGATGAGATCCTTCCGCCATAGGCATGGAGTCTTGAGCAGCGTAACCCAGCCTAGTCTCCCCTTCACCTGTAGGGTGGTCAAGCTGGAGGTCCTCAAATCCCTCTGTTATTTCATCCACCATCACCCTAGCATATCCTTCTAGAATCGGCCGGCAGTGAAAAGCTGCGCCGGGTTCAGTAGGATAAACAGAGCCAACAGCCGCCTTGACCTTCAAACTCATCCATTGCGTCATAATGTGGAAATTTTGAGACTCCGTGATAGCATCCACGGGATAGCTGGCAGGAGCCGTCAAGACATGCTCCGGCTGAAGCAGCTCGGTGGAAGCCACGCTGCTTCTCTGCTGAGATGGCGTGGTAACTTCGGGGGAAGCTTTGGCAGGTCGTTTGCTGCGATCTGCTTCTCATTCCTCTAGCCCCATTACCCTTTCGTGCAGCGCCTGCAGTTGGCTCTGCTCAAGTTTCTTCCTCCTCTCCAGGGTTTTGTAACCCCCTGCGTCCGGAAAACCAACCTTCCACGGAATGGAGCCTGGCGTGCCTCGTGTCCGTCCAGGGAGCTCAGGATTCCCGAGGGCCATTGTGAGCTCGTCGTTATCCCTATCTGGAACGAACGTCCCTTGCTGCGCTGCATTGATATAGTGCCGAAGCCTCTTGACTGGTATTTTCGCTGCTCGTCCGTCCAACGGCACTTCCTCGATCTGAGGTCCAAGGTTCCGCCAGCCCAAGAACCAAGTCCGCAACGGTCTGGCCAGTTCATTGTCTTTGGTTCGATCTCTTTATCAAGCAGATCTTTCTCAGCCTTGGACCACTTAGGCCGGGCTTTGAGGTAGCCACCTGACCCCGTGGGATGGTGAAACTTCTTCTTCGCAGCATTTTGCTTGTTTGTCTCCGACATCTTCTTACTCTTTTCCGATGTTTTGTGGGCCACAAATGCGGGCCAGTGATCTTTGATCTTCTCATATTTGCCGATGAATTCTGGTGTCTCTTCTTTGTCGACAAACTTGTTCAGCTCTTTCCTCCACCTCCTGAATAGGCTTGCCATTTTCTTAAGAGCACAAGAGTTGATTTATTGCTCTTTAACTGGCTTCTCCAGATCCTCCTCTGGCGGTAGGGTGAAATTTGCCTTCAGCTCAGTCCATAGATCATCTTTCTGCATATCATTGACATAAGAACCTCAGGGTCTTCCTCCTTAGGCTTATACCATTGGTGGATGCTGATCGGGATCTTGTCCCTAACCAGAACCCTGCACTGAGCAGAAAATGCGTTCTTTGTCCGGATGGGTTCAATCGGTTCGCCGTTGGGCGCGATTGCTGTGATCTCAAACCTTTCATCCGAGCTCAACTTTTTCTTTGGGCCTCGTCTCCTTACCGAAGTTGTGCTTGATCCGGAGGGCTAGAAAAAGGAAGAAAGACGAGAGTTAATTAATATGTGCACATATACCAAAATAATGAATGCATCAATTAACTAGTCAGCACGGGCTTAACTATATATATATATAGTTATATTCTTCACTATATATATATATATATATATATATATATATATATATATAGGGATTGTCTATTCGTCACCATGGGTGAGGAATAGTTATTCTTCACCCCCCTCTATTTTACCAGCAATGCACCATAATTTTACGTTTCGTAAGTTTTGTCTTATTTTCGACATAAAAAGAGACCGTAAAAAAAATATAATCGTCGTAAAAAATATTTTATGTTATGTAAAATTACAAACGTAAAAACATAGTGTAAAATACACATAAACTGCAAATTTTCTTGTCTTATGACCTATATTTTCATTTTCTAATGTCAAATATTACGTAGTGAATGAATATGAATGTAACTATTTGAATTTCAAACATAATTTAATTATGAAATGACCGTAAGATTACCTCGGGTGAAGAATAAGTTATTCTGCACCCTGGGTGATGAATAGCATCACTATATATATATATGTATGTATATATACACCGGAGCAGTCAACACGGTCTCCTTCTTGTACCTCCATTGGGTCACCGGAGCCATCATGAACATAGCCCTCTTCTTGTACCGACATTAATGGGCCGGAGCCATCATGAACACAGCCCTCTTCTTCACCCAGTCCTTCCTGACCATCGGTGTCTTTGAGAAATGACGCAACGACATCACTTCCTTGTGCGATTATGTCCCCCAACATCGCTTCTGTTGCTTCGTCTCGGGAGTGCTCCATAATTTCTGCAAACATTTACAACATGTCAATTATTATTCAAACATGGTACAGATGGACATATATTAGTGGCAAACGTAGAACTAGCTAGCTAATCACAATAAGGAATCATGTTAGTGGCCTCGACGCTGCTTCTCTAGGGTTTGGGGTGGCCTAGACAACGCTTCAAGGGTTTGGGGTGGCCTCGACACAACGCTTCAAGGGTTTGGTGTGGCCTCGACGATAGCGCTCTTTTAACTTGGTAAATTTGGGTGGCCTCGAGAGAGTTTGTCGGGTAGGGGCGCGGCGGGAGGGGGTAGGAGACCAACATCGTTTTTTCTCTAGGGTTTGTGTGTCCTCGAGAGTTTTGGTCGAGCGAGAGGGCCGAGGGCGGTGCTGCCGTGGTATAAGTTATCACAGTCAAGAGGGGGTATATATATCGATCGTCCCTCATGTCGAAGTTATCCGGGAGGGGGTTATATCGACAACAACGCGACATACATAAACATGGGAAAATAATGTTATCGGGGAGGGGGTATCGGTACCCCCCCCCCTCGTGTTGAAGTTTCTCGGGAGGGGGTATATCGACAACGACATACCCGATAAAAAATAAGAAGACAAAATAAGAAATAAAAAGAAGAGAAGAAGAAAGGAATAGAAGAGAAGCAATCGAAGAAAAAAAAGAAGAAAAAAAAGAAGAAAAAAAAGGAGAAGAAGAAAGGAATAGAGGAGAAACAAGAAAAAAATAGAATTTCTATTTTTTTCTTCTTCTTCTCCTCTATTCCTTTCTTCTTCTTCTCCTTTCTTTCTTCTTCTCCTCGTGTTGAAGTTATCGGAGGGTATATCGACGAGACAGAGGAGAAGATCAAAGAAAAAAGAAGAAAAAAAAGGAGAAGAAGAAGGAATAGAGGAGAAGAATCTCCTCTATTCCTTTCTTCTTCTCCTCTTTTTCTTCTTTTTCCTCTTCTTATTTATTTCTCCTCTTCTTCTCTCTCTTCTTCTCGCTTCTTCCTCTTCTTATTTTCCTTTTCCTCTCCTTTTTTCTTCTTCTTCCTTCTTACTTCTTCCTCTTTTCTTCCTTTTCCTTATTTTACTTTTTCCTCTACACTAACCTAAAATGCACTAACCTAAAATCGATATCTACTAACAACCTAAATAAAAATTAATACATATATGAAAAACATATATAAACAAAAAATGCTATGAACATTATATTCATACATACATAGCCACATCCATTCATCACTACCACATACTTATATACATTATATATATATATGAAAAAAAATGCAATGAACAAACAAAATACACATGTATATATGAAAAAAGCACTGAACACAGAGCCGTGACGGCGGCGGCTCACATCGGGGGCGGCCGGCGAGGGCGACGGCGGGCGGCGAGGGCGTCGGCGACGACACCACGGTGGGGACGCTGGCCGGGCAGGGCGTGGCTGGCACGACGGCGACGGTGGTGGGCGGTCGTGGGGCAGGCGCGACCGGCACGCTTCGGGCGGCGGACGGCGTTGGCGTGGGCTCGGGGCGGCGGACGGCGCTGGCCTTTGGCAGGGCGTGGCGGCGGCGGCGACGACGACGGTGGGGGGCGGGTCGTGGGGCGGGCGCGACCGGCGCGCTTCTGGGCGGCGGACGGCGACGGCGTGGGCGTGGGCTCGGGGCACGGGCGACGGTGACGGCGGGGGGCAGCTGGCGGCGCCGAGGAGGTCGGCGTCGTCGGGGCAACTGGTGATGAAATTCTGAATTTTTGTAAAGTGTTTGCTTATATAGAAAGTTATTGGTCCCGGTTCGTGAAACCAACGGGACTAATACTTTTAGTCCCGGTTGGTGCCACCAACCGGGACCAAAGGCCTCTTTTCAGCAGCCCAAAGGGCGGAAGCGGCGTTTTGGTCCCGCTTGGTGGCACCAACCGGGACTAAAGGGGTGCATTAGTCCCGGTTGGTGCTACGAACCGGGACCAATGCCCCCCCCCCCTTTAGTCCCGGTTGGTGCCACCAACTGGGACCAATGGGCCTTGCACAACGGCGTGGTGGTGGGAGTTTAGTCCCACCTCGCTAGCTGAGAGAGAGCCGCGCATGTTTATTAAGATGCGATGCGCCAACCCTCTCGAGCTCCTCTCTAAAGCAGGCTTTCGGGCCTAATCTGTCTCTATGTGCCTGTGGGCCTACTGGGTTTACTACGGGCCTGAATACTGTCCCATTGTTGGGTTTCTAGTCGTATTCAGGCCGTGGGGGCCCAGTAGGAGGCACTTTTTTTTCTTTACTTATTGTTGCTATTTTTATTTTTATTCCAGTTTTTTGTTTTGTTTTCAGCATTATTTTTTTTGTTCTTTGCTTTATTTTTTAATTCTTTTTTGCTTTTAGTTTTAGAAAAAATAAAAACTTTATGTTAGTGCCATTAGTTTTCAAATTTGAAAACACTTTTTTTTTTTTCTTTGTTGCTTTATTTATTATATTTTGTTTCTACTTACAACAAAATACTTATTGTTGCTATTTTTATTTTGTTTCCATTTTTTGTTTAGTTTTCTGCATTATTTATTTGTTTTTTCTTTGTTTTTTAATTCTTTTTGCTTTTAGGTCAGCAAAATTATAAACTTTCTGTTAGTGCCATTAGTTTTAGAAAAATTATTAACTTTTTGTTAGTGCCATTAGTTTTCCAATTTGAATAGTTAAAATTTGAATTCTTTGAAATTTGTGTGAATCACAAGTTTGTGATTAACTTTACTAAAAAATGAACATAGATGCGCCTATAGAGAAAATTCAACCTAAATTCATAATAAATTTCTATGAATTTCAGAGATATTCACTATGAATTTAGGTCAAATTCCCTGTATAGGGGCATCTATTTTCACTTTGAGAGGAGCTCAACAAGGCAGAGAGGGACGGGCTTATAAACCGGTGTGAGCGCCCTTCGGTTGGCGAGGTGGGACTAAACTCTGAGCGCAACGAGGATCAACCCTTTAGTCCCGGTTTGTGGCACAAACAGGGACTAATGGTCATGGGCCAGGGGCGAGGCGCATTGGTCCCGGTTCGTGCGTGGAACCGGGACCAAAAGGTCCAGACGAACCGGGACCAATGGCCCACGTGGTTGCCCTCTTGAGAGTGTTCTTGGTGAGAACATAGTTGACAAGGAGCGAACCGGGATTAATGGTATTACGAGGGCCAAACCATAAGACATTAAAGCATTTCAAATGAACTCTGAAAAAGTTTTAAGTTGGCATGGTATCATAATTTCACCCACATAACATGTGCATGTACAAAACGGACAATGGTATCATACTCGTATGTTACAAAGTTGGCATGGTATCATCATAATAGTTGCGGGAGAAAGTCTTCACTTTTTCTTCGCTTGTGTCATTTGCTTATTGCGCCATAACCATGGATAATCTTCATTGTTTATCAGGATTCTTGGGTCAGCCTTGACTTTGAAGGGAGGAATTTCATGAAACTTTTCATAATCTTCAGACATGTCTGTCTTGCCCTCCACTCCCACGATGTCCCTTTTTCCTGAAAGAACTATGTGGCGCTTTGGCTCATCGTATGATGTATTCTCTTCCTTATCTTTTCTTTTTCTCGGTCTAGTAGACATGTCCGTCACATAGATAACCTGTGCCACATCATTGGCTAAAACGAACGGTTCGTCAGTGTACCCAAGATTTTTCAGATCCACTGTTGTCATTCTGTACTGTGGGTATACCTGTACCCCGCCTCCTGACAGATTGACCCAGTTGCATTTAAACAAAGGGACCTTAAAATCTACTCCGTAGTCAAGTTCCCATATGTCCACTATGTAACCATAATATGTGTCATTTCCTCTCGGTGGCTGCATCAAAGGCATACACCGCTGTTTTGGTTGGTGCTCTTTTGATCTTGGGCGATCGTAAAATGTATTCCCATTTATCTCAGATCCTTTCCAAATCATTACAGAGAAGATGGTCCCTGGACAACAAGTACAACTCATCACAAACAGTGCTGTCACCTCCGAGACGTGTTTCCAACCAACTGCTGAAAGTCCCGATGTGTTCACATGTAATCCGATCGTCAGACCGCCCGGTGTTTGGAGCGCAGACTGTTCTTGTGTTCATCGACATATGGGGTCACCAAGATAGAGTTCAGAGAACTGTAGTGTGCTTAAGACCAAGAATATCTGTCCTCAGATATTATTGAGTCCCTTCCAAGCGTGTTTTTCCAATCAGTCTCCCCTCATACCGCGATTTAGGGAGACCTATCTTCTTAAGGCCAGGAATGAAGTCAACACAAAACCCGATGACATCCTCTGCTTGATGGCCCATGGAGGTGCTTCCTTCGGCCTAGCGCGTTACGGACATATTTCTTTAGGACTCCGTGAACCTCTCAAAGGGGAACATATTGTGTAGAAATACGGGCCCCGTAATGACAATCTCAACGACTAGATGAACTAGGACGTGCGCCATGATATTGAAGAAGGATGGTGGGAACACCAGCTCGAAACCGACAAGACATTGCGCCACATCACTCCTTAGCGTTGGTACGATTTCTGGATCGATCACCTTCGAGATATTGCATTGAGGAATGCACATAGCTTCACAATGGCTAATCGGACGCTTTTCCGTAGAAGCCCCTCAATGCAAGCGGAAGCAGTTGCGTCATAATCACGTGGCAGTCATGAGACTTTAGTTCTGGAACTTTTTCTATGGCATATTTATTATTCCCTTTATATTCGACGAAAATCCAGTCGGGACCTTCGTACTTAGCAGGCATTCAAAGAAGATTTCTTTCTCTTCTTTCGTAAGAGCGTAGCTGGCAGGACCTTCATACTGCTTCGGAGGCATGCCGTCTTTTTCGTGCAAGCGTTGCAGGTCCTCCATGCCTCAGGTGTATCTTTTGTCTTCCCATACACGCCCAAGAAGCCTAGCAAGTTCACGCAAAGGTTCTTCGTCACGTGCATCACGTCGATCGAAGAGCGGACCTCTAGGTCTTTCCAGTAGGGTAAGTCCCAAAATATAGATTTCTTCTTCCACATGGGTGCGTGTTTCTCAGCGTCATTCGGAACAGCTAGTCCGCCGGGTCCCTTTCCAAAGATTACGTGTAAATCATTGACCATAGCAAGTACGTGATCACCGGTACGCATGGCGGGCTTCTTCCAGTGATCTGCCTCGCCTTTGAAATGCTTGCCTTTCTTTCGACATTGATGGTTGGTCGGAAGAAATCGACGATGGCCTGTACACATTCTTCCCGCAGCTTCCTGTATATACTATCGGTGTCAACTAAACAGTGCGTGCATGCGTGGTATCCCTTGTTTGTCTGTCCCGAAGGTTACCGAGAGCGGGCCAATCGTTGATGGTCATGAACAGCAACGCCTTTAGGTCAAATTCCTCCTGTTTGTGCTCATCCCACGACGTACACCGCTTCCATTCCATAGCTGTAAAAGTTCTTCAACTAATGGCCTTAAGTACACATCAATGTCGCTGCGGGTTGCTTAGGGCCTTGGATGAGAACTGCATCATAATGAACTTCCGCTTCATGCACATCCAAGGAGGAAGGTTATACATACATAGAGTCACGGGCCAGGTGTTGTGATTGCTGCTCTGCTCCCGAAAGGATTAATGCCATCCGTGCTTAAAGCAAACCATACGTTCCTTGGGTCACTTGCAAACTCATCCCAGTAATTTCTCTCGATTTTTCTCCATCACGACCCGTCGTGGTGCTCTCAACTTCCCGTGTTTCTTACGGTCCTCACTGTGCCATCGCATCAACTTGGCATGCTCTCCGCTTTACTGAATAGACGTTTCAACCGTGCTATTATAGGAGCATACCACGCCACCTTCGCAGAACCCTCTTCCGGGGGCTCGCCACAACATCACCAGGGTCATCTCGTCGATCTTACACCGTAATGCACCGCATACCGGGCATGCGTTCAGATCCTTGTACGCACCGCGTAGAGGATGCAGTCATTAGAGCATGCATGTATCTTCTGCACCTCCAATCCTAGAGGGCATACGACCTTCTTTGCTGCGTATGAACTGTCGGGCAATTCGTTATCCTTTGGAAGCTTCTTCTTCAATATTTTCAGTAGCTTCTCAAAATCTTTGTCAGGCACATCATTCTCTGCCTTCCGCTGCAGCAATTCCAGTATGGTACCGAGCTTTGTGTTGCCATCTTCGCAATTGGGGTACAACCCTTTATTGTGATCCTCTAAAATGCGATCGAACTTCAGCTTCTCCTTTTGACTTTCGCATTGCGTCCTTGCATCGACAATGACACGGCGGAGATCATCATCATCGGGCACATCGTCTGGTTCCTCTTGATCTTCAGCAGCTTCACTTGCAAAAGATCATTGTGCACATCGTCGGTTCCTCTTGATCTTTAGTAGCATCACCATATTCAGGGGGCACATAGTTGTTATCGTACTCTTCTTCTTCGCCGTCTTCCATCATAACCCCTATTTCTCCGTGCCTCGTCCAAACATTATAGTGTGGCATGAAACCCTTGTAAAGCAGGTGGGTGTGAAGGATTTTCCGGTCAGAGTAAGACTTCATATTCCCACATATAGGGCATGGACAACACATAAAACCATTCTGCTCGTTTGCCTCATCCACTTCGAGAAAATCATGCACGCCCTTAATGTACTCGGAGGTGTGTCTTTCACCGTACATCCATTGCCGGTTCATCTGTGTGCATTATATATAATTAAGTGTGTCAAAAATCATTACAGAACATCATGAATAGATAATTAAGTGACCAAATTAATAGAAGTTCATCATCACATTAAAACCAAAGTACATACATAGTTCTCATCTAACAACATAAAGCTCTGCAGAGCATCTAAATTAATTAAACCATACATTTGAAACTATGTAAAACATTTCAATGCGAAAACAAATGCGATCATAAACGCAACCAAGGTAACAACTGATCCAACGGCATAATGATACCAAGCCTCGGTATGAATGGCATATTTTCTAATCTTTCTAATCTTCAAGCGCATTGCATCCGTCTTGATCTGTGATCATCGACGACATCCGCAACATACAACTCCAATATCATCTTCTCCTCCTCAATTTTTCTTATTTTTTCCTTCAAGAAATTGTTTTCTTCTTCAACTAAATTTAACCTCTCGACAATACGGTCGGTTGGAATTTCCGGTTCAACAACCTCCTAGATAAATAAAATGTATGTCACGTTGGTCGGCATAATTTTCATAAACAATAAATGAACCAATAGTTATGAAAAGATAATATATACCACATCCGAATCATAGACAGGACGAGGGCCGACGGGGGCGGATACCAAAACCATGGCACTATATAAGATGCAATAATAAAAGTAAGAAAATAATAAAGTATCTATCTAAGCATACAAGTAAGAATATTTTTCCTTTCAGAAAGAAGATAAGAACAAGAGGCTCACCACGGTGGTGCAGGCATGAGATCGGCGCGGGCGATCGACGGCGGTGAAGACGGAGACGGGACGTGACATACCGCTAAACCTAGACAAATATTGAGGAAAATGGAGTTTGGAGGTCGAGCTTGGAGAGGAGAAAGTTAAGTAGTGTGGCTCGGGTATTCCATCGAACACCTTGTGTGCATAGGAGGTGAGCTAGAGCACCACAAAGCTCTCCAAAGGCCGGGCAGAAAAACAGAGCAGTGAAGTGCTCTGCTCGCGGGCGAGGGGTATATATAGGCAATTAATTGGTCCTGGTTCGTGGCATGAACCGGGACTAAAGGGCAGTCTTCGGTCCCGGGTCAAGCCACCAACCGGGACCAATGGTGGTGGGCCAGGAGCGAGGCCCATTGGTCCCGGTTCGTCCCACCAACCGGGACCAAAAGGTCCAGACGAACCGGGACCAATGGCCCACGTGTCCCGGCCGGCCCCCGGGGCTCACGAACCGGGTCCAATGCCCCCATGGGTCCCGGTTCTGGACTGAACCCGGACTAATGGGCTGACCCAGCCTGGACCATTGCCCCCTTTTCTACTAGTGCTAGTGGGAAAGTAGTATCACGCACAGAAGTAGTTTCATCATAAGTATCATGCATAGCAGAAGTGGCATCATCAATAACATGCGACATATCAGAATTCATAGCTGTAGCAGGTTTAGGTGTCGCAAGCTTACTAAAAACAGAAAGAGAATCTAGTGAAGAGCTAGATGGCAGTTCCTTACCTCCCCTCATAGTTGAGGGAAAATTCGTAGTTTTCGCATCTGTCAAGTTCTTCATAGTGATCAACAGATATAAATCCCAAGTGACTCAGAGAATAGAGCTATGCTCCCCGGCAACGGCGCCAGAAATTAGTCTTGATAACCCACAAGTGTAGGGGATCGCAACAGCTTTCGAGGGTAAAGTATTCAACCCAAATTTATTGATTCGACACAAGGGGAGCCAAAGAATATTCTTGAGTATTAGCAGTTGAGTTATCAATTCAACCACACCTGGATAACTTAGTATCTGGAGCAAAGTATTTAGTAGCAAAATAGTATGATAATAAAGGTAACGGTAGCAAAAGTAATATTTTTGGGTTTTGTAGTGACTGTAACAATAGCAACGGAAAAGTAAATAAGCGAAGCACAATATGTGAAAAGATCGTAGGCAATGGATCAGTGATGGATAATTATGTCGGATGCGATTCCTCATGTAATAGCTATAACCTAGGGTGACACAGAACTAGCTCCAATTCATCAATGTAATGTAGGCATGTATTTCGTATATAGTCATACGTGCTTATGGAAAAGAACTTGCATGACATCTTTTGTCCTACCCACCCGTGGCAGCGGGGTCCTAGCGGAAACTAAGGGATATTAAGGCCTCCTTTTAATAGAGAACAGGAGCAAAGCATTAGCACATAGTGAATACATGAACTCCTCAAACTACGGTCATCACCGAGAAGTATCCCGATTATTGTCACTTCGGGGTTGTCGGATCATAACACATAATAGGTGATTATAGACTCGCAAGATAGGATCAAGAACACACATATATTCATGAACACATAATAGGTTCAGATCTGAAATCATGGCACTCGGGCCCTAGTGACAATCATTAAGCATAGCAAAGTCATAGCAACATCAATCTTAGAACATAGTGGATACTAGGGATCAAACCCTAACAAAACTAACTTGATTACATGGTAAATCTCATCCAACCCATCACCGTCCAGCAAGCCTCTGATGGAATTACTCACGCACGGCGGTGAGCATCATGAAATTGGTGATGGAGGATGGTTGATCATGACGACAGCGACGAATCCCCCTCTCCGGAGCCCCGAACAAACTCCAGATCAGCCCTCCCGAGAGAGATTAGGGCTTTGCGGCGGCTCCGTATCGTAAAACACGATGAAACTTTCTCCCTGATTTTTTTTCTCTGTGAGACGGAATATATGGAGTTGGAGTTGAGGTTGGCGGAGCCTCAGGGGTCCCACGAGACAGGGGGGTGCGCCCAGGGGGAGGGCGCGCCCCCACCCTCGTGGACAGGGTGTGGGCCCCTGGTCTTGATTCTTTCGCCAGTATTTTTTATATTTTCCAAAAAGTGCCTCCATGGATTTTCAGGACATTCCGAGAAATTTTGTTTTCTACACGTAAAACAACATCATGGCAGTTCTGCTGAAAACAGCGTCAGTCCGGGTTAGTTTCATTCAAATCATGCAAGTTAGAGTCCAAAACAAGGGCAAAAGTGTTTGGAAAAGTAGATACGTTGGAGACATATCAACTCCCCCAAGCTTAAACCTTTGCTTGTCCTCAAGCAATTCGGTTGATAAAATAAAAGTGATAAAGAAAAAAAAAATTACAAACTCTGTTTGCTCTTGTTGTTGTAAACATGCAAAACCAACATTCAGGTTTCAGCAAATATTATGAACTAACCATACTCACAATAACACTTAGGTCTCACAATTATTCATATCAATAGCATAATCAGCTAGCGAGCCATAATAATAAAACTCGGATGACAACACTTTCTCAAAACAATCATAACATGATATAACAAAATGGTATCTCGCTAGCCCTTTCTGAGACCACAAAACATAAATGCAGAGCACCTTTAAAGATCAAGGACTGACTAAACATTGTAATTCATGGTACAAGAGATCCAGTCAAGTCATACCCAATATAAACCAATAATAATGAATGCAAATGACAGTGTGCTCTCTAGCGGGTGCTTTTTAATAAGAAGGGTGATGACTCAACATAAAAGTAAATAGATAGGCCCTTCGCAGAGGGAAGCAGGGATTTGTAGAGGTGCTAGAGATCGATTTAAAATAGAGAGGAATAACATTTTGAGCGGCATACTTTCACTGTCAACGCAACAACTATGAGATGGATGTATTTTCCATACTACATGCATTATAGGCAGTTCCCAAACAGAATGGTAAAGGTTTATACTCCCCCAACCACAACAAGCATCAATCCATGGCTTGCTCGAAACAACGAGTGCCTCCAACTAACAACAGCCCTGTGGGAGTTTTGTTTAATTATTTTGATTTGCTTTGATCTTTTTGGATCATGGGACTGGGCATCCCGGTTACCGGCCCTTTCTCGTGAATGAGGAGCGGAGTCCACTCCTCTTGAGAATAACCCACCTAGCATGGAAGATATAGGCAGCCCTAGTTGTAACATGAGCTGCTCGAGCATACAAAACAAAATTTCATTTGAAGGTTTGGAGTTTGGCATATACAAATTTACTTTGGAACGGCAGGTAAATACCTCATATAGGAAGGTATGGTGGACTCATATGGAACAACTTTGGGGTTTATAGAGTTTGGATGCACAAGCAGTATTCCTGCTTAGTACAGGTGAAGAAAAGAAAATAAAACTATTTACACGGGAAAGCTCCTCAACAAGTAAGAAGAAGAACGAGAAATCTTTTTGGGTTTTCATTTTAATTACTACTACATGCATGGAAATTAAACTAACTAACTTTTTTTTGGTTATTCTTAAGGTTTATCAAACACACAAGAGGAAAGCGAGAAAAAGGAAATGAAACTAGCATGGATAATACAATGAAAGAGTATGAGCACCGACGACTAGTGTGTGAACATGAATGTAAAGTCGGTGAGAAATATGTACTACCCCAAGCTTAGGCTTTTGGCCTAAGTTGGTCTAATACCAAGGACCGCCTGGCTGATATCCGTAGTTATAGCTGGGGTCGTACTGAGATGCAGCAGCAACCGCCTCCTAAGCTGGGGCATGTTGGCGAGCTGCCTCCGCTCTCCCCTCGTGTTCAGCTGCTTCCTCCCTGGTAACAACATATCTTCCTTTTGCCTGATAATCAAAAAGGAGAGGAGCAGGAAGAGTAACATGGACGACGTTGCGTCTGCCATAGATTAGTCGATAATGGAGGAATTGTTCATTCCTCCTAAGAAAATGATGATTGACCATAGCGTAATAATCTAAATAAGCAGGAGGTAACATCATATCCCCCTCTCGTGGGGCTATACCAAGATAATTAGCCACACGGGTTGCATAACTTCCTCCAAATAAATCTCCAGCTCTACCATTATTCTGCAACCTACATGCAACTATTGCCCCCAAGTTATAACCTTTATAGCCTAACACAACACTCTTGAGGACACAAAGATCTGGGACACACATATGACATGCTTCATCTTTACCGTTAATGCATCTATCAATGAAGAGAGCAAAATAATGTATAGCAGGAAAATGAATGCTCCCTCAGTAATACTAGCAAGGAAATCTCTAAATTCATATTTGTGAGGAACATTAATATTACCCCACTGCGGAAGTTTGCAAGCAGTTGTAAAATCCTCTAAGTCCATGGTATAAGATGTATCATAAATATCAAATAGGACATTAGGAGAATTATGCGTACAGTTATATTTAAACCTCCGCACAAAGGAATCAGTCAATTGATAGTACTGAGGACACATATCTTGTAAGAAGTCCTCCAGATAAGCATTACACACATACGCGTCAAATTCCTCCTTAAAGCCCGCTTCGACAATAAAATAATCGGATGGCCACTCACAAGCTCGAACATCTGCGTCCCTTGGTAATTCAACGTCTTGCTCACGTATAGCAATCCTAGGCCCTTTCTTCACGGAGGAACCACCTTGGTACATTCTCCTAGACATATTTCTTTTTCTGAAAAAATTTCTGAAATTTTAGTAACTTCAAAATAAAAGTGAATAAAACTAAACAAGATTGGTAGCAACTACTCCTACAAGTGCCTAGAGCCTATATCATGTATTAGAATTGCTTGGGACCTCATAAATTCAACATGCAAGCTCAAGAACATGGTCACCTATGTAGCAAAAATTTGCAATGAATAAAGCACTAGAACAAAAACTAATTGGACCAATGGAGGAGTCACATACCAAGCAACAATCTCCCAAAGCAGTTTTGTGAATGTAGCTTTGAGCAAGGAGATCGAAAATCGCAGCAAAATGAGCTAGAACTCGTGCTTGAGCTGGATGGGAAATTTTTTGGGAAGAAGATGGAGTGTGTGGGTGCTGGCATAAGTGGAGGGGGCCCACCAGGGTCCCACGAGACAGGGGGCGCGCCCAGGGTAGGTGGGCGCGCCCTCCACTCTCGTGGCCTGGTGCTTGCCCCTCCTGCAGTGATTTCAGTGCCTAAAATCCTCAAATATTCCATAAAAAATCATACTAAATTTGCAGGGCATTTGGAGCACTTTTATTTTCGGGATTTTTTTATTGTACGGATAATTCAGAAAACAGACAAATAATACTATTTTTGCTTTATTTATTCTACATAACATAAAGTAAAAAGAGGGTACAAAAGGTTGTGCCTTCTAGTTTCATCCATCTCATGATCATCAAAATGAATCTACTAACAAGGTTGATCAAGTCTTGTTAACAAACTCATTCCGAATAACACGGAACCGGAGAAATTTCGAATAACACTAAGTTACCTCAACGGGGATATGAAAATCCCCAACAATAAGAATATCATACTTTTTCTTGACAGTAGGGAGAGGAAATTCAAAACCTCCAATAATGATAGTTGGAAATTTTCCAATAGAATTGATGCTATGAACTTGAGATTGTTTCCTCGGAAAGTGTACCGTATGCTCATTACCATTAACATGAAAAGTGACATTGCCTTTGTTGCAATCAATAACAGCCCCTGCAGTATTCAAAAAGGGTCTACCAAGGATAATCTACATACTATCGTCCTCGGGAATATCAAGAATGACAAAGTCCGTTAAGATAGTGACATTTGCAACCACAACAGGCACTTCCTCACAAATACCGACAGGTATATCCGTTGATTTATCAGCCATTTGCAAAGATATTTCAGTAGGTGTCAACTTATTCAATTCAAGTCTACGATATAAAGAGAGAGGCATAACACTAACACCGACTCCAAGATCACATAAAGCAGTTCTAACATAATTTCTTTTAATGGAGCATGGTATAGTTGGTAACCCTGGATCTCCAAGTTTCTTTAGTATTCCACCTTTAAAAGTGTAATTAGCAAGCATGGTGGAAATTTCAGCTTCGGTATCTTTCTTTAGTTTGTAATGATATCCTTCGTATACTTACCATAAGGATTTACTTTAAGCATATCAGTTAAGCGCATACGTAAGAAAATAGGTCTAATCATTTCGGCAAAGCACTCAAAATCCTCATCATCCTTTGTCTTGGATGGTTTAGGAGGAAAGGGCATGGGTTTCTGAACCCATGGTTTTCTTTCTCTACCGTGCTTCCTAGCAACAAAATCTCTCTTATCATAACGTTGATTCTTTGATTGTGAGTTATTAAGATCAACAACAGGTTCAATCTCTACATCATTATGTTTGCTAGGTTGAGCATCAACATGAACATTATTATTAACATTATCACTAGGTTCATGTTCATCACCTGATTGTGTTTCAGCATCAGAAATAGAAATATCATTGGGATTCTTAGGTGTGTCTACAGTAGATTCACTAGAAGCATGCAAAGTTCTATCTTGTTCGATTCTCTTAGGGTGGCCTTCAGGATACAAAGGTTCCTGAGTCATTCTACCAGTTCTAGTAGCCACTCTAACAGCAAAGTCATTTTTATTATTTAATTCATAAAGCAAATCGTTTTGAGCTTTAAGTACTTGCTCTGCTTGAGTAGCAACCATAGAAGCATATTTGCTAACGAGTTTGAGTTCACCTTTAACTCTAGCCATATTATCGCTCACGCGTCCTATCTCGAAAGCATTATTCTTTAACTCTCTACCAACATAAGCATTAAAACTTTCTTATCTAGCCATAAAGTCATCAAATTCATCTAAGCATGGGCTATGAAATTTAGTAGAAGGGATTTCAACTTTATCATATCTATAGAGAGAATTTACCTTTACTACCTGTGTCGGGTTATCAAGACAATGTGGTTCTTCGACAGGCGGTATATTAAGACCATGTATTTCTTCAATAGGTGGTAAATTCTTAACATCTTCAGCTTTAATACCTTTTTCTTTCATTGATTTCTTTGCCTCTTGCATATCTTCGGGACTGAGAAATAAAAACACCTCTGTTCTTTGGAGTGGGTTTAGGAATAGGTTCAGGAGTTGGCTCAATTGGTTCAGGAATTGCCTCGGGAATTGGCTCAGGAAGAGTCCAATTATTTTCATTAGTCAACATATTATTCAATAATAATTCAGCTTCGTCGACTGTTCTTTCCCTGAAAACACAACCAGCACAACTATCCAAGTAGTCCTTGGAAGCATCGGTTAGTCCATTATAAAAGATATCAAGTATTTCATTTTTCTTAAGAGGATGATCAGCAAAGCATTATATCGGAGAAGCCTCCCCAAGCTTGTGGGAGACTCTCTTCGATTTGCACAAAATTATATATTTCCTGCAAGGCAGCTTGTTTCTTATGAGCAGGGAAATATTTAGCAGAGAAGTAATAAATCATATCCTGGGGACTACGCACACAACCAGGAGCAAGAGAATTAAACCAAGTCTTAGCATCACCCTTTAATGAGAACAGAAATATCTTAAGGATATAATAATAGCGAGACTTCTCATCATTAGTAAAAAGGGTGGCTATATCATTTAACTTTGTAAGATGTGCCACAACAGTTTCAGATTCAAGGCCATAAAAAGGATCAGATTCAACTAAAGTAATAATCTCAGGATCAACAGAGAATTCATAATCCTTATCAGTAAGACAGATAGGTAAAGTAGTAAAAGCAGGGTCAGGTTTCATTCTAGCATTAAGAGACTGCTGCTTCCATTTAGCTAATAATTTCTTAAGATCATATCTATCTTTACAAGCAAAGATAGCTCTAGCAGCTTCCTCTTCCATAACATAACCCTCAGGAACAACAGGCAATTCATAATCATTAGGAGAACCTTCATCATCACTATCATCAATAATAGCATCTTCGATAACTTCGTTCTCTCTAGCCCTAGCAAGTTGTTCATCAAGAAATTCACCTACACTAGTAGATAAACCACCATTAGTCCCGGTTGGTAAGGGCCTTTTGTCCCGGTTCCCGAACTGGGACTAAAGGGTCGTTACTAATGCCCTGGCCCTTTAGTCCCGGTTCAGTCCAGAACCGGGACAGATGGGCCTCCACGTGGCCGGTGCGCTGAGCCCACGCAGGAGGGCCTTTGGTCCCGGTTGGTGGCGCCAACCGGGACCAATAGGCATCCACGCGTCAGCATTCCAGGGGCTCTGGTTTTTGTTTTTTCTGAAAGGGGGAGGGGGGGGGGGGGGTTGGTGGTTTTGGGGGGTTAATTTAGGCGTTTCATATATTGTGTTATACCTATAGCTAATTAATAGAGCACGACCGGCTACATATATACAATAATTATCTCTTACAATATAATCTCCTAATTATATACGAAGTCAAGCTCCACATGGTATTCTCCGTCTTCAGCGATCACATGGTCAAGGAAGAATGCCGCCAATTCCTCTTGAATTGCTCGCATACGATCTGGTGGTAGGAGTTCATCCCACATCCGAAAGATCTAATTTGAAGAAGGGGGTCAATACATATATATATGAATAAATGAAACTCAACACAAATGATGGTAATAAAATAAAATTGTGAATATTATTGCTTACGCACTTCATATTGTTCTTCAGTGTACCCCCATTCACAGGTCGTGTAGCGGATGGACTCGCAAACGTAGTATCCACAGAAATCATTCCCTTGATCCTGCCACAACCACTTTACAAGAAATAGAGGTCAATCAAACTGATAAGCAAGCATGCCAAATGGTATTGATGAAACTAGCGCTTGAATCACTAGGAAATGCGCAGAACATGCTACTATAGTACTTACTTTCGGGTGTCTAAATTGCAGCTTCTTCGGCAGTCCCGGAGCTTTTCTGGTGAATTTTCTCCAAACCCAGCCAGACAAAAGAAAACAATTGCTTGATATCAGGAAATGAACAAATTTGCTGATATGGTGGATAATGATCAATTTAACTTACTTCTCGAGGATTTCAGTCATGTCCGCATACTCCTGGGGATCTTTTCGTCTCGAGTCTAAGACGGTTACTAGTCCCTGCTCAAGCTTAATCAACTGCGCACACATGCATAACTCATCAATTACATTACTATAACCTGGACTAATATATAAGGGTAACCGAATATGGACAAGACAGTAACACTCACTTGAAGTTGTAAGGAAAGAGTATTATATCTTTGTTTTCATTTATTACAAACAATCATAGCAAGTTGGCATCGGTAGCTTCGGCATGAAATTTTAACCTCAGTTGCATCTATGAGATTTGTGTTAAGGAACCCAATATCACCGACTTGACTTTTCTTCAATTCGGCGATCTTCAATCTGCATAATATCCTGAGGATAATTATAAATACATGCAATGAAAGAGCTGACCTATATAGAGAGACTTAATGACATAAGTAGTAGTACTTACAGACAGTAGCAGGTGACCGTTGCTTTATCGAGGGCCCTTTGATTGAAAAATTGGAAGAACTCCTCAAATGGATAATTCAACAGTTCAATTCCAACGAGGTCATGCTCCTCTCTAACTCTCAGCGTCAAAGTATTCCTCCCCCTAGACTCTCTGCAGGTTTTCATGTACCAATCATGCAATCTTCGCATCATCGTTGTTAGAGATCTTTCATCATTGACGAGAGGCTTCCCGTACTCGAATCTGTGTACCGCCTCCACCTCCAAGAAATCATAATGTACATCGTCGGGCAGGTAATCTCCAAGATTACTATAACCGGGCACCATCCTCGGATCATTAGCGACGGTGTCTCTAGGCACCTTGAGCGGGGGGCACGATTGCTTCGCTTGTTCGCCGAGCTGGGCAATTTGTTTCCCAGCTCGTCATTATTTTCTCCTTTGATCACTGACGGTACTTCCAGAACTCTCCGCTTCGACAAATGTCTTTCCAAGAATGCGCTCATAGTTGCCTTTCGGCGGAGACTTTGGTGGTTTTCTCAGGGCAGCCAGAGTGTGCTTCGCTTTCACCGATCTACCTTCTCCTCCGGAGGTGGATGTCTCTGTGCTTTCAACACTTGAAACCAGTCCTTCACTTCGGTTCACGCGATCTTCGCGTTCTCCTCCGGGTCCATCTCGTATGGTAACTTATCTGGAGTCTTCAGAGAAGGACCGAATCTGTATTTCCTCCCGCCTCTGTCTGTACTGCTAGACGCCGGCAGAGCAGACAGAGTGGTTGTCTTCTTTCCTTGCTTACAAGGCGGAGGAGAAGGACTACAACGCGCCGGAGCAGCCGGAGCGGCGGCGGGTCTCTTCCGCCCTTGCTAACGAAGTGGAGAAGGAGGAGGCTGGCTGCTCGGGCGCGCCGGCGCAGGCGGAGAAAGAGGCGGAGTGCCGCCACGCGCCAGAGAAGGAGGCCGAGTGCCCTGATCGTCACTCGCTGGAGCAGGAGGCGGTGGAGGAGGCGGAGTGCCCTGATTCGCCGGAGGAGGAGGAAAAGGCGGAGGCGTGCAGTTCGGAAGGTTGATGAGCTCCTTCCGCCATAGGCATGGAGTCTTCAGAGCAGAACCCAGCCTAGTCTCCCCTTCACCTGTAGGGTGGTCAAGCTGGAGGTCCTCAAATCCCTCCGTTATTTCATCCACCATCACCCTAGCATATCCTTCTGGAATCGTCCGGCAGTGAAAAGTTGCGCCGGTTCATGAGGATAAACAGAGCCAACAGCCGCCTTGACCTTCAAATTCATCCATTGCGCCATAATGTGGCAATTTTGAGACTCGTGATAGCATCCACGGATAGCTGGCAGGAGCCGCCAAGACATGCTCCATCCGGCAGCTCGGTGGAAGCCACGCTGCTTCTCCGCTGAGATGGCGGGGTAGCTTCGGGGGAAGCTTCGGCAGGTCGTTTGCTGCGATCTGCTTCTCATTCCTCTAGCCCCATTACCCTTTCGTGCATCGCCTGCAGTTGGCTCTGCTCAAGTTTCTTCCTCCTGTCCTGGGTTTTGTAACCCCCTGCGTCCGTAAAACCAACCTTCCACGGAATGGAGCCTCGCGTGCCTCGTGTCCGTCCAGGGTGCTCAGGATTCCCGAGGGCCATTGTGAGCTCGTCGTTCTCCCTGTCTGGAACGAACGTCCCTTGCTGCGCTGCATTGATATAGTGCTGAAGCCTCTTGACTGGTATTTTCAGTTGCTCGTCCGTCCAACGGCACTTCCCTGATACAGGGTCCAAGGTTCCGCCAGTCCCGAAGAACCAAGTCCAGCAACGGTCTGGCCAGTTCATTGTCTCTGGTTCAATCTCTTTATCAAGCAGATCATTCTCAGCCTTGGACCACTTAGGCCGGGCTTTGAGGTAGCCACCTGACCCCGTGCGATGATGAAACTTCTTCTTCGCAGCATTTTTCTTGTTTGTCTCCGACATCTTCTTACTCTTTTCCGATGTCTTGTGGGCCACAAATGCGGGCCAGTGATCTTTGATCTTCTCATATTTGCCGATGAATTCTGGTGTCTCTTCTTTGTCGACTAACTTCTTCAGCTCTTTCCTCCACCTCCTGAATAGGCTTGCCATCTTCTTAAGAGCACAAGACTTGATTTATTGCTCTTTAACTGGCTTCTCCGGATCCTCCTCTGGCGGTAGGGTGAAATTTGCCTTCAGCTCAGTCGAAAGATCATCTTTATGCATATCATTGACATAAGACACCTCAGGGTCTTCCTCCTTAGGCTTATACCATTGGTGGATGCTGATCGGGATCTTGTCCCTAACAAGAACCCCGCACTGAGCAGAAAATGCGTTCTTTGTCCGGATGGGTTCAATCGGTTCGCCGTTGGGCGCGATTGCTGTGATCTCAAACCTTTCATCCGAGCTCAACCTTTTCTTCGGGCCTCGTCTCCTTACCGAAGTTGTGCTCGATCCGGAGGGCTAGAAAAAGGAAGAAAGACGAGAGTTAAGTAATATGTGCACATATACCAAAACAATGAATGCATCAATTAACTAGTCAGCACGGGCTTAACTATATATATATACCTGGCCGGACTCGGTTCGGTCACCGGAGCAGTCAGCACAGTCTCCTTCTTATACCTCCATTGGGTCACCAGAGCCATCATGAACATAGCCCTCTTCTTGTACCGGCATTAATGGGCCGGAGCCATCATGAACATAGCCCTCTTCTTCACCCAGTCCTTCCTGACCATCGGTGTCGTTGAGAAATGACGCAACGACATCACTTCCTTGTGCGATTATGTCCCCCAACATCGCTTTTGTTGCTTCGTCTCGGGAGTGCTCCATAGGATCTGCAAATATTTATAACATGTCAATTATTATTCAAACATGGTACAAATGGATATATATTAGTGGCAAACGTAGAACAAGCTAGCTAATCACAATAAGGAATCATGTTAGTGGCCTCGACGCTGCTTCTCTAGGGTTTGGGGTGGCCTAGACAACGCTTCAAGGGTTTGGGGTGGCCTCGACACAACGCTTCAAGGGTTTGGGGTGGCCTCGACAACAACGCTCTTTTAACTTGGTAAATTTGGGTGGCCTCGAGAGAGTTTGTCGGGTAGGGCGCGGGGGGGGGTAGGAGACCAACATCGTTTTTTCTCTAGGGTTTGGGTGTCCTCGAGAGTTTTGGTCGAGCGAGAGGGCCGAGGGGGGTGATGTCGTGGTATAAGTTATCACGGTCAAGAGGGGGTATATATATCGATCGCCCCTCATGTCGAAGTTATCCGGGAGGGGGTTATATCGACAATGACGCGACATACATATACATGGGAAAATAATGTTATCGGGGAGGGGGTATCGGTACCCCCCCCCCCCTCGTGTTGAAGTTTCTCGGGAGGGGGTATATCGACAACGACATACCCGATAAAAAATAAGAAGACAAAAGAAGAAATAAAAAGAGGAGAAGAAGAAAGGAATAGAAGAGAAGCAATCGAAGAAAGAAATAAGAAAAAAAAAGAAGAAAAAAAAGGAGAAGAAGAAAGGAATAGAGGAGAAAGAAGAAAAAAATAGATTTCTATTTTTTTTATTCTTTCTCCTCTATTCCTTTCTTCTTCTTCTCCTCTTCTTTTTCTTCTTCTCCCTCGTGTTGAAGTTATCGGGAGGGGTATATCAACGATGACAGAGGAGAAGATCGAAGAAAAAAAAAGAAGAAGAAAAAAGAGGAGAAGAAGAAAGGAATAGAGGAGAAGAAGAAAAAATAGAAATCTCCTCTAGTCCTTTCTTCTTCTCCTCTTCTTTTTCTTCTTTTTTCCTCTTCTTATTTATTTCTCCTCTTCTTCCTCTCCTCTTCTTCTCGTTTCTTCCTCTTCTTATTTTCCTTTTTCCTCTCGTTTTTTTTCTTCTTCTTCCTTCTTCCTTCTTCCTCTTTTCTTCCTTTTCCTTATTTTACTTTTTCCTCTACACTAACCTAAAATGCACTAACCTATAATTGGTATCTACTAACAACCTAAATAAAAATTAATACATATATGAAAAACATATATAAACAAAAACTGCTATGAACATTATATTCATACATACATAGCCACATCCATTCATCACTACCATACATATATATATATATATATATATATATATATATATATATATATATATATATATATATATATATATATATATATATATATATATATATATATATATATATATATATGAAAAAAAATGCAATGAACAAAAAATACACATGTATATATGAAAAAGCATGAACACAGAGCCATGACGGCGGCGGCTCACATCGGGGCGGCCGGGCGAGGGCGACGGCGGGGCGGCGAGGGCGTCGGCGACGACCACGATGGGGGGCGCGGTCCGGCAGGGGCATGGCCGGCGACGACGGTGACGGTGGGGCGGGTCGTGGGGGGGGCGCGACCGGCACGCTTCGGGCGGCGGACGGTGACGGCGTGGCGAACGGCGTTGGCGTGAGCTCGGGGCGGCGGACGGCACGGGCGGGTAGGGCGTGGCGGCGGCACGACGACGACGGGGGGCGGTCGTGGGGCGGGCGCGACCGAGCGCGCTTCGGGCGGCGGACGGCGGCGGCATGGGCGGCGGACGGCGTGGCGTGGGCTCGGGGCACGGGCGACGGCGACGGCGGGCGGGCAGCCTGGCGGCGTCGAGGAGGTCGGCGTCGTTGGGGGCAACTGGTGATGAAATTCTGAATTTTTGTAAAGTGTTTGCTTATATAGCAAAGCCATTGGTCCTGGTTCAGTGAAACCAACCGACTAATGCACCTTTAGTCCCGTTGGTGCCACCAACCGGGATCAAGCGACCTTTGGTCCCGTTGGTGGCACCAACCGGGACTAAAGGGGTGCATTAGTCCCGGTTGGTGCCACCAACCGGGACCAATGGGCCTTGCACAACGGCGTGGTGGTGGGAGTTTAGTCCCACCTCGCTAGCTGAGAGATAGCCGCACCTGTTTATTAAGGTGCGATGCGCCAACCTCTCGAGCTCCTCTCTAAAGCAGGCTTTGGGCCTAATCTGTCTCTATGTGCTGTGGGCCTACTGGGTTTACTACGGGCCTGAATCCTGGCCCATTGTTGGGTTTCTAGTCGTATTCAGGCCGTGGGGGCCCAGTAGGAGGCACTTTTTTTTTCTTTACTTATTGTTGCTATTTTTATTTTTATTCCAGTTTTTTTGTTTTGTTTTCTGCATTATTTTTTTTGTTCTTGGCTTTATTTTTTAATTCTTTTTTGCTTTTAGTTTTAGAGAAAATAAAAACTTTCTGTTAGTGCCATTAGTTTTCAAATTTGAAAACACTTTTTTTTTTTTTCTTTGTTGCTTTATTTATTATATTTTGTTTCTACTTACAACAAAATACTTATTGTTGCTATTTTTATTTTGTTTCCAGTTTTTGTTTTGTTTTCTGCATTATTTATTTGTTTTTTGCTTTATTTTTTAATTCTTTTTCTTTTAGGTCAGCAAAATTATAAACTTTATGTTAGTGCCATTAGTTTAAAAAATTATTAACTTTCTGTTAGTGCCATTAGTTTTCAAATTTGAATAGTTAAAATTTGAAATCTTTGAATTTGTGTGAATCACAAGTTTGTGATTAACTTTACTAAAAATGAACATAGATGCGCCTATAGAGAAATTCAACCTAAATTCATAATAAATTTCTATGAATTACAGAGAAATTCACTATGAATTTAGGTCAAATTCTATATAGGGGCATCTATTTTCACTTTGAGAGGAGCTCAACAAGGCGAGAGGGACGGGCTTATAAACCGGTGTGGCGCCCTTCGGTTGGCGAGGTGGGACTAAACTCTGAGCGCAACGAGGATCAACCCTTTAGTCCCGGTTTGTGGCACAAACAGGGACTAATGGTCATGGGCCAGGGGCGAGGCGCATTGGTCCTGGTTCGTGCGTGGAACCGGGACGAAAAGGTCCAGACGAACCGGGACCAATGGCCCACGTGGTTGCCCTCTTGAGAGTGTTCTTGGTGAGAACATAGTTGACAAGGAGCGAACCAGGATTAATGGTATTACGAGGGCCAGACCATAAGACATTAAAGCATTTCAAATGAACTCTGAAAAAGTTTTAAGTTGGCATGGTATCATAATTTCACCCACATAACATGTGCATGTACAAAACGGACAATGGTATCATATTCGTATGTTACAAAGTTGGCATGGTATCATCATAATAGTTGCGGGAGAAAGTCTTCACTTTTTCTTTGCTTGTGTCATTTGCTTATTGCGCCATAACCATGGATAATCTTCATCGTTTATCAGGATGCTTGGGTCAGCCTTGACTTTGAAGGGAGGAATTTCATGAAACTTTTCATAATCTTCAGACATGTCTGTCTTGCCCTCCACTCCCACGATGTCCCTTTTTCCTGAAAGAACTATGTGGTGCTTTTGCTCATCGTATGATGTATTCTCTTCCTTATCTTTTCTTTTTCTCGGTCTAGTAGACATGTCCGTCACATAGATAACCTGTGCCACATAATGGGCTAGAACGAACGGTTCGTCAGTGTACCCAAGATTTTTCAGATCCACTGTTGTCATTCTGTACTGTGGGTCTACCTATACCCCGCCTCCTGACAGATTGACCCAGTTGCATTTAAACAAAGGGACCTTAAAATCTACTCCGTAGTCAAGTTCCCATATGTCCACTATGTAAACATAATATGTGTCCTTTCCCCTCTCGGTGGCTGCATCAAAGCGGACACCGCTGTTTTGGTTGGTGCTCTTTTGATCTTGGGCGATCGTGTAAAATGTATTCCCATTTATCTCAGATCCTTTCCAAATCATTACAATCGAAGATGGTCCCTGGACAACAAGTACAGCTCATCACAAACAGTGATGTCACCTCCGAGACGTGTTTCCAACCAACTGCTGAAAGTCCCGATGTGTTCACATATAATCCAATCGTCGCTACTGCTCCGGTGTTTGGGCGCAGATGTTCTTGTGTTCATCGACATACGGGTCACCAAGGTAGAGTTCTATAGAACTGTAGTGTGCTTGAGACCAAGAATATCTGTCCCTGCATTTTATTGAGTCCCTTCCAAGCGTGCCTTTTCCAGTCAGTCTCCCCTCATACCGCGATTTAGGGAGACCTATCTTCTTAAGGCCAGGAATGAAGTCAACACAAAACCCGATGACATCCTCTGTTTGATGGCCCATGGAGGTGCTTCCTTCTGGCCTAGCGCGGTTACGGGCATAGGACTCCCATGAACCTCTCAAAGGGGAACATATTGTGTAGAAATACGGGCCCCAGAATGACAATCTCGTCGACTAGATGAACTAGGACGTGCGTCATGATATTGAAGAAGGATGGTGGGAACACCAGCTCAAAATTGACAAGAAATTACGCCACATCACTCCTTAGTGTTGGTACGATTTCTTGATCGATCACCTTCTGAGATATTGCATTGAGGAATGCACATAGCTTCACAATGGCTAATCGGACGTTTTCCTGTAGAAGCCCCCTCAGCGTCATTCTCATGGGTGCGTGTTTCTCAGCATCATTCGGAACAGCTATTCCGCCGGGTCCCTTTCCAAAGATTACGTGTAAATCATTGACCATAGGAATTACGTGATCACCGGTACGCATGGCGGGCTTCTTCCGGTGATCTGCCTCGCCTTTGAAATGCTTGCCTTTCTTTCGACATTGATGGTTGGTCGGAAGAAATCGGCGATGGCCTGTACACATTCTTCCCGCAGCTTCCTGGTATATACTATCGGTGTCAAGTAAACAGTGTGTGCATGCGTGGTATCCCTTGTTTGTCTGTCCTAAAAGGTTACTGAGAGCGGGCCAATCGTTGATGGTCACGAACAGCAACGCCTTTAGGTCAAATTCCTCCTGTTTGTGCTCATCCCACGTACGTACACCGTTTCCATTCCACAGATGTAAAAGTTCTTCAACTAATGGCCTTAGGTACACATCAATGTCGTTGCCTAGTTGCTTAGGGCCTTGGGTGAGAA
Source organism: Aegilops longissima (assembly GCA_021605205.1). Taxonomy (NCBI): domain Eukaryota; kingdom Viridiplantae; phylum Streptophyta; class Magnoliopsida; order Poales; family Poaceae; genus Aegilops; species Aegilops longissima. The sequence goes on along the minus strand of CM038678.1, from coordinate 9,172,747 downwards.
CTGGCATCATAATGAACTTCCGCTTCATGCACATCCAAGGAGGAAGGTTATACATACATAGAGTCACGGGCCAGGTGCTGTGATTGCTGCTCTGCTCCCCGAAAGGATTAATGCCATCCGCGCTTAAAGCAAACCATACGTTCCTTGGGTCACTTGCAAACTCATCCCAGTACTTTCTCTCGATTTTTCTCCACCGCGACCCGTCAGCGGGTGCTCTCAACTTCTCGTCTTTCTTACGGTCCTCACTGTGCCATCGCATCAACTTGGCATGCTCTCTGTTTCTGAACAGACGTTTCAACCGTGGTATTATAGGAGCATACCACATCACCTTCGCAAGAACCCTCTTCCGGGGCTCGCCGTCAACATCACCGTGGTCATCTCGTCGATCTTATACCGTAATGCACCGCATACCGGGCATGCGTTCAGATCCTTATACGCACCATGTAGAGGATGCAGATCATTAGGGCATGCATGTATCTTCGATCTCCAATCCTAGAGGGCATACAACCTTCTTTGCTGCGTATGTACTGTCGGGCAATTTGTTATCCTTTGGAAGCTTCTTCTTCAATATTTTCAGTAGCTTCTAAAAATCTTTGTCAGGCACAGCATTCTCTGCCTTCCACTGCAGCAATTCCAGATGGTACCGAGCTTTGTGTTGCCATCTTCGCAATTGGGGTACAACCCTTTATTGTGATCCTCTAACATGCGATCGAACTTCAGCTTCTCCTTTTGACTTTCGCATTGCGTCCTTGCATCGACAATGACCCGGCGGAGATCATCATCATCGGGCACATCGTCTGGTTCCTCTTGATCTTCAGCAGCTTCGCCCGTTGCAGCATCATCGTGCACATCGTCTGGTTCCTCTTGATCTTCAGTAGCATCACCATATTCAGGGGGCACATAGTTGTCATCGTACTCTTCTTCTTCGCCGTCTTCCATCATAACCCCTATTTCTCTGTGCCTCGTCCAAACATTATAGTGTGGCATGGAACCCTTGTAAAGCAGGTGGGTGTGAAAGATTTTCCGGTCAGAGTAAGACTTCGTATTCCCACATATAGGGCATGGACAACACATAAAACCATTCTGCTCGTTTGCCTCATCCACTTCGAGAAAATCATGCATGCCCTTAATGTACTTGGAGGTGTGTCTTTCACCGTACATCCATTGCCGGTTCATCTGCATGCATTATATATAATTAAGTGTGTCAAAAATCATTACAGAACATCATGAATAGATAATTAAGTGACCAAATTAATAGAAGTTCATCATCACATTAAAACCAAAGTACATACATAGTTCTCATCTAACAACATAAAGCTCTGCAGAGCATCTAAATTAATTAAACCATACATTGAAACTATGTACAACATTTCAATGCGAAAACAAAATGCGATCATAATCGCAACCAAGGTAACAACTGATCCAACGGCATAATGATACCAAGCCACGGTATGAATGGCATATTTTCTAATTTTTCTAATCTTCAAGCGCATTGCATCCGTCTTGATCTTGTGATCATCGACGACATCCGCAACATGCAACTCCAATACCATCTTCTCCTCCTCAATGTTTCTTATTTTTTCCTTCAAGAAATTGTTTTCTTCTTCAGCTAAATTTAACCTCTCGACAATACGGTCGGTTGGAATTTCCGGTTCAACAACCTCCTAGATAAATAAAATCTATGTCACGTTGGTCGGCATAATTTTCATAAACAATAAATGAACCAATAATTATGAAAAGATAATATATACCACATCTGAATCATAGACAGGACGAGGGCCGATGGGGGCGGATACCAAAACCATCGCACTATATAAGATGCAATAATAAAAGTAAGAAAATAATACAAGTATCTATCTAAACATACAAGTAAGAATATTTTTCCTTTCAGAAAGAAGATAAGAACAAGAGGCTCACCACAATGGTGCCGGCGATGAGATCGGCACGGGCGATCGACGGCGGTGAAGACGGAGACGGGATGTGACATACCGCTAAACCTAGAAAAATATTGAGGAAAATGGAGTTTGGAGGTCGAGCTTGGAGAGGAGAAAGTTAAGTAGTGTGGCTCGGGTATTCCATCGAACACCTCGTGTGCATACGAGGTGAGCTAGAGCACCACAAAGCTCTCCAACGGCCGGGCAGAAAAACAGAGCAGTGAAGTGCTCTGCTTTCATGGCCGAGGGTATATATAGGCAATTCATTGGTCCCGGTTCGTGGCATGAACCGGGACTAAAAACAGCCTTTGGTCCCGTTCAAGCCACCAACCGGGACCAATGGTGGTGGGCCAGAGCGAGGCCCATTGGTCCCGGTTCGTCCCACCAACCGGACCAAAAGGTCCAGACGAACCGGGACCAATGGCCCACGTGGCTCGGCCGGCCCCGGGGCTCGCGAACCGGGTCCAATGCCCCCATGGGTCCCGGTTCTGGACTGAACCGGGACTAATGGGCTAACCCAGCCTGGACCATTGCCCCCTTTTCTACTAGTGCTAGTGGGAAAGTAGTATCACGCACAGAAGTAGTTTCATCATAAGTATCATGCATAGCAGAAGTGGCATCATCAATAACATGCGACATATCAGAATTCATAGCAGTAGCAGGTTTAGGTGTTGCAAGCTTACTCAAAACAGAAGGAGAATCTAGTGCAGAGCTAGATGGCAGTTCCTTACCTCCCCTCATAGTTGAGGGAAAAATCGTAGTTTTCGCGTCTGTCAAGTTCTTCATAGTGATCAACAGATATAAATCCCAAGTGACTCGAGAGAATAGAGCTATGCTCCCGCAACAGCGCCTTGAAATTAGTCTTGATAACCCACAACTGTAGGGGATCGCAACAGCTTTCGAGGGTAAAGTATTCAACCCAAATTTATTGATTCGACACAAGGGGAGCCAAAGAATATTCTTGAGTATTAGCAGTTGAGTTGTCAATTCAACCACACCTGGATAACTTAGTATCTGGAGCAAAGTATTTGGTAGCAAAATAGTATGATAATAAAGGTAACGGTAGCAAAAGTAATATTTTTGGGTTTTGTAGTGATTGTAACAATAGCAACGGAAAAGTAAATAAGCGAAGCACAATATGTGAAAAGCTCGTAGGCAATGGATCAGTGATGGATAATTATGTCGGATGCAATTCCTCATGTAATAGCTATAACCTAGGGTGACACAGAACTAGCTCCAATTCATCAATGTAATGTAGGCATGTATTCCGTATATAGTCATACGTGCTTATGGAAAAGAACTTGCATGACATCTTTTGTCCTACCCACCCGTGGCAGCGGGGTCCTAGCGGAAACTAAGGGATATTAAGGCCTCCTTTTAATAGAGAACGGAAGCAAAGCATTAGCTCATAGTGAATACATGAACTCCTCAAACTACGGTCATCACCGAGAAGTATCCCGATTATTGTCACTTCGGGGTTGTCGGATCATAACACATAATAGGTGACTATAGACTTGCAAGATAGGATCAAGAACACACATATATTCATGAAAACATAATAGGTTCAGATCTGAAATCATGGCACTCGGGCCCTAGTGACAAGCATTAAGCATAGCAAAGTCATAGCAACATCATTCTCAGAACATAGTGGATACTAGGGATCAAACCCTAACAAAACTAACTTGATTACATGGTAAATCTCATCCAACCCATCACCGTCCAGCAAGCCTACGATGGAATTACTCACGCACGGCGGTGAGCATCATGAAATTGGTGATGGAGGATGGTTGATGATTACGACAGCGACGAATCCCCCTCTCCGGAGCCCCGAACGAACTCCAGATCAGCCCTCCCAAGAGAGATTAGGGCTTGGCGGCGGCTCCGTATCGTAAAACGCGATGAAACTTTCTCCCTGATTTTTTTTCTCTGCGAGACGGAATATATGGAGTTGGAGTTGAGGTTGGCGAGCCTCGGGGTCCCACGAGGCAGGGGTGCGCCCGGGGGCGCGCCCCACCCTCGTGGACAGGTGTGGGCCCCTGGTCTTGATTCTTTCGCCAGTATTTTTTATATTTTCCAAAAAGTGCCTCCGTGGATTTTCAGGACATTCCAAGAACTTTTGTTTTCTACACGTAAAACACCATCATGGCAGTTCTGCTGAAAACAGCGTCAGTTCGGGTTAGTTTCATTCAAATCATGCAAGTTAGAGTCCAAAACAAGGGCAAAAGTGTTTGGAAAAGTAGATACGTTGGAGATGTATCACACAACAATTAACGAGTTTAACGATTAAAGGCCATCACAAAGAATAGAGAGTCTTCCAACGTGTTGAATCAAATCAAAGAGCAAGCATTGCAATCTGGAAACAAATCCCATAAAAAGGACTCACGGAGCTATTAAAACTTTGTCTCTCTCCCCCTTTATCAACAAGTGACCAAAAGGGACTGAGAGACAAATATTGTCTACTCTCTAAACTATTCAACCAAGACGAATCTGAGCTCAACGAAGAGGAATCCAAGCCATTCAGGGAAGATGTAGATGTGTCCTCGATGGTTGGAGCTTCTGTGTTAACTTGATAGGAGCAGTAGGGCCTTGAGGATGAGCAGTAGGAAAAATCAAAGTTCTCAGTTTGACCTGAAAATTTACGAAGAATATTTGTGGAATATATAAAAGATATTGGCGGTAAAATATACCAGAGGGGGGCACCCAGGAGCCACAAGCTCAGAGGGCACGCCCTGCAGGCTTGTGGGACCACTGGACCTCGGGCAACCCTAACTCCGACCCCATATATTCCTATTTGCCAAGAAAAAATCAGAGAGAAGGATTCATCGCATTTCAAGGTATGGAGGCGCCACCACCTCATGTTCTTCATCGAGAGGGCTGATCTGGAGTATGTTCGAGGCTCTAGAGAGGGGAAATCGATGTCGTCGTCATCATCAACCTTCCTCCATCACCAATTTCATGATGCTCACTACCGGGAGTGAGTAATTCCTTCGTAGCTTGCTGGATGGTGATGGGTTGGATGAGATTTATCATGTAATCGAGTTAGTTATGTTAGGGGTTGATCCCTAGTATCCACTATACCTGGCCATCTGTCGGGCCGGGCCGGGCTTCGGGCCAGGCCTATCAAAGCCCGACACAAAAAACCTAGGCTCGAACCGAGCCCGGCTCGGCCATCGGGCCTCAAAATCTGGCCCCAAGCCCGACCCATCACACAAAAAGCCCGTCGGGTCTCGGGCCTCTTCCTTGAACACCGAATACGACGGGCCCAGGCCTGGCCGTAGGGCTCAAATTTTAGTCCCAGGCCTGACCCGTAGGTAAGGTCGGGTCGGGCCGTCCGGGCCGGGCTGCCCATGGCCAGGTATAGTATCCACTATGTTGTGAGATTGATGTTGCTATGACTTTGCTATGTTTAATGCTTGTCACTAGGGCCCGGGTGCCATGATTTCAGATCTGAACCTATTATGTTTTCATGAATATACATGTGTTCTTGATCCTATCTTGCAAGTTATATGCACCTATTACGAGTTATGATCCGCATACCCCAAGGTGACAATAATTGGGATTCTTTTCGGTGATTACCATAGTTTGAGGAGTTCATGTATTCATTAAATGCTAATGCTTTGTTCCGGTTCTCTATTAAAAGGAGGCCTTAATATCCCTTAGTTTCCTTATGGACCTCGCTGCCATGGGAGGGTAGGACAAAAGATGTCATGCAAGTTCTTTTCCTAAGCATGTATGACTATATACGGAATACATGCCTACATTACATTGATGAATTGGAGCTAGTTCTCTGTCACCCTATGTTATAACTGTTGTACGATGAATGCCATCAACGTAATTATCCATCACTGATCCAATGCCTACGAGCTTTTCACATATTGATCTTTTCTAAGTTACTTTTGTCATTGCTGCTGCTACAGTCACTATGAAATTACTATTGTTACCTTTACTATCATACTACTTTGCTACTAAATACTTTGTTGCAGATATTAAGTCTTTCAGGTGTGGTTGAATTGACAACTCAACTGCTAATACTTGCAAATATTCTTTGGCTCTCCTTGTGTCGAATCAATAAATTTGGTTTGAATACTCTACCCTCGAAAACGGTTGCGATCCCCTATACTTGTGGGTTATCATGTAGAAATCTTCTACATTGAATGAGCGCTCATTTTCCCTAGAGATAAGCAGATTGTGCATTATTCCTTCAGTCAAGTGTTGAGAGTGTGTGCCTTTCTTCAGACATTGAGTTTTTCTCATAATTCTATAGAAAGTTTTGTTGCAAAACTCCAAGTCGTTAACTTTTGCATTGGTATTGGCAAAGTCTCCAACAATGGTAGGATCCATCGACATGTGAAGTTCTTCAGATGTAACTATCGGTTTTTTGTGCAGCTCAATAACAAAGCATGATCTTCATGAATGGGAAAATTAAAGTTCGGAAAGAACATCGAGGGTGGGCGCTTGATTTTCTTAGTTTTCATCATCCATTCCAACACTCATGTACAAGAATCCTAAGAACCACCCGTGACATTGACTATGGCATAGAACTTATCAGCTCGATGTTCCAGTCATGATGAAAATTCAATACGTTGGTCAGCTAGAGTGCATCCAGAGTATTTAGAATTGGTGAGAAACAACTCACAGTGTGCACCAACAGGATGTGCAAGTAATCATGTTGTAATACTCTCTGCTTGTTACACAAAAGCTTCGATTTGCTTCATTGTCCGGAAGCGAGCAGACTGAGATGTTAGAGGACTATCATAAGGACTCTCTCCGAAGATGGTTAGCTTCTCTTTATGTTGGGTCATGTTGAATGAAGGACAGAGTGATCTACCAGAATCAAACTTCATCATCTTCTTTTGAGGAAAACAAGGAAATCCGTCATCTTCATGACCAACAACAACAACTTCTTCCCTTTCCTCTGGGATAGATTGTAGGCGAGGCTAAAGGACTTCTGTTTTAATTACCACGACGGGCTCAAAGGTACTTGATATAGCACTATATTTTGCATGTGTTCTTCAGAGGGAAGCACAAGTCCTTATCTGCAACAACTTCTTGGTGAGCACTTGACTCAGATGGGGCAACTTTGTTCAGTTTGTTTTTCTTCGGGATCCCTTGTCTCCACTTCTTCAGAATTATTTTCATCAGAAGGACTGACAAATGGATGTAAACATGTCTGCAAGGAGAGTCAATTGCTCCTGCATTCTCGAGAACTACATCTAGAGGGATTTCTCTAGGAGAGCAAGCTGTCGAAGATGCAACTTCTTCTACAGGAGAATTTTCTGCAGGAGCACTCTGCTCTGGTGGGAGAATAGTTTCTTCTTTCATATGATGGAGCGCTCTGCTCCGGTGGAACATTTTCTTCTTGAGCTCTCTGCTCCGCTTTCTCTTTCGGAGCACTTTTCTCCAGAGGGATATCCTTCGTGTTGACAACAACTATTAACTGACAGGGATTATCTCATGCAGAGAATTTCTTCGCTCTCGTCTGCTCAACATGTTAGTAAGCTTTGCGCTTGGCACACTTGGTTTTCTTGCTCTTGGTTGTTGTTACAAGCATGCAACAACTTTCTTTTGTGCAGAATATCCAGTCGCTTCGACATTGTGCACTTTGGTGATAGTGAGAACGACGTCCACCAACTTGGTATGCCAAGTGATTTTCTTCTTGTTAATCTTTCAGACTCTTTGACATCATGTGCCATAGATGTCTTCAGAGAACGATACTCATCACCATCATCAAAAGTTTCATCCATAACATTGAGAGCTTAATCTTGTTCAGCATAATTTCATACAGTTCAACTTCCTAGCTAGTTGCATCTTTAAGAAGTCCTTCAACTACACCGAGCACTTTCATCCAAACTTTCCATTATCACAATATCATCAAACATCTCGAAATATGCACAATTGACCATCGAGAAGGATGGAGCAGCTTCCAATTCCTTCTTGTTCGAGGGAGAAGCTGTAACATCTTGTAGAGGAATTTTGTATCTCTGAGCAAGAGACGCACGATCTTCCGCGGAATCATAACTATCCTTGGAAGTTTCTGGTTGTGATTGGGGCTGAGGAGATTGCGGATGAGGTTGTACTGTAGCAATAGGTGCATTAATACCGTTATCATAAAAACCTTCGTATGCATCAACATTCTCAGTTTCATGCATTTCCATAGTGGACTTGGGTGTTTTCCGAGCAGGCCTCTTTAACATTGACTTCTTCAGTGACTCATCAAAAGCAATATTTGCACATAGTTCACCATTATTCCGTAGGGGAGGTGCAGGAGCAATCTCTTCAGAGGGTTTAGACCTCTTAGTAACCACATTTTCTTTGGCTTGGAGGAAGATGGACCTGCAAACTGAGCATCATGTTTGACTTGCAACTTCTTCAACAGGAGCTATAACTTTCTTCACATCAGCAACCTCTTTCTTTGCTTTCTTGCACACATTTCAGTGGATAAACTTCTCTTCTCAAGTTCCTCAGGGTAGTCTTGCAAGGCTTGAGAGAAGAGGGATCGACATCAGCATGAGGAGGATGCTCCGATTGTCCCTTGATAGCAACGCCAAGAGTAACCAAGTCAGACCACGATGGCGTTGAAAGCAAACCGCTTAGTATACCTTTCGGTAAGCTTGCCATAAGCATACCAAATCTTTGTCCAAGGGTGTGTAATAGGTTCAGTTCTCTTATGCCTCTCTTCTTGCGTTTCATTTGAATCAATAATTATTCTTGAAGAACAACCTTTGCTAGTATTGAGTTATCTATGTCTGCCACCTCTTTTGATCTTCTTCGGTGCATTACCTTCAGCAATCTGAACATTTTATTCATACGGTTGTTCATTTTCTTTTTGGTGCGCCTCATTCTCTTCTTGGGCACTTGAGAGTTTTGTTAGAATGTTTGCTGAGAACCTTCTCCTGCCTATTGACAAGAACCAGCCAAAAAATTATCTTCTTTCCCTTTTGCATCCTTAGTAAATGAGTTGACATAAGAGATGTTGACCTTCAAAGAGAATGGATGCGAGGGAAAAAATGTCAGGAATAAGCACATCAATTTTTAAGAAGAAAAACATTTTTCCAGAGAGTTGAACAAATCTCCTAGAAAAGTTCTTTGTAGCATCTACCCGAATCAAGGGTTTATTTTCTCCTCCTCCTATGCAAGCACCTACTCAATATTTTTGCCATTGGAGGTCTCCAACATCTGTCCCCTGTTCCAAGGATCTTTCGAAGGCTTGTGGCCCTGTTGCTATTGTTGTTGCCCTTGTTGTTGGCATCATGCCCGATGAGTAGGCTGCTACTAGCAAAGAACAACAACAAACGTGAAGCGAGAGACTAGTTTGTTCGTGGTTCGTGGATGGCAGGTATGGTTTCCTTCTGTGGCATCTTAGTCGCGGTAGGGTGCCCGATCTGGAGTTCGATGACGTGTCCGGGGTGTTGCCCCGGTCTGATTCGTTCAACGGCAAGGGCTTCACTTTTGGTGAGCCACCTTGGAGGTCCGCAAAGCTGCATATCAGCGATGGATCTACGTCGAGCTCGGGTGAGGAGGTGATTCGTCATTCTTTTCTTCGGGCCTGCTGTTGTGGTGCCGGAGGCAGGTGATGGGCGTTGGTGTCAAGCTCAGAGATGTTCTATTATCTTTTCAGTTTTGTCATGTCGGTCCTTACGTGACTTGTACTTTAATCTTATGATATGAATGAGACACATATTACCATGCAAAAAAAGTGCTTGCAATTACTATGCTATAATCATAATGGTCTGATTATGCTAATTAAGGGAAGTGCTAGATATGGAAAGGAATAACCAAGTATTGTATAGGCATTTGCTTTAGCTAACAGGGATAAAAAAAGTATACTCCCTCTATATCTAAAATTCTAAATATAAGATGTTTTTGCAGTTCAATTAGTCTCATGCTTAGATGCAGAGGAATGCTTATACATGCAGCTGGATAGGGCACTATGGTACTAATGTGCGTATCAAGTTATTTTGGCTCCCTTGGCATGAAGAACATTACTCTAGTAAGAATATTAGTGTGTCGTGGCAAGAAATACGTGGTCAATGAGGAAGCAAGCATTTATTATAGTGCGTCTGCGTTTGTTCTCGCACCTCCTTGGTACCTCTGCTTTCTCTTCTCCCCCACCACCTGAAGATTTTGGCTTGACTCACACACAGAGGGGTTGTCTTTCCCCAAAGTCTGGCCAGCCAGGATGCAGGGCGCCGCCGCCGAGGGGAGGAGCAGGGGTTTGCCAGAGAAGGCCGACGACAGCGCCAAGAAGGCGCGGCTGGACCTGCCCGACGGCCACGTGAAGCGACGTGAAGCGAGAGTGACGTCGGCGGCGGGCGACTCCACCCTGGCCTTCTTGCCGCCGCGAGCCATCTTGCTTGCCGGAGGAGTGGAGGGGAAGGGAATGAGGCCGCCGGCCAGGAGGGAGAAGTCGTGACTCTGGGTGAGTGGGTAGGGAGAGCCTTGGTTCCCAGAATGGGGGTGGTTCAGGCGGAGGAAATGGGTGTGCAGAGTTCTTTTGCCTCAAATGTGTTAGCCATGGGTGGGGGTGGGGAGGGGTCAGCCACGTGAAGGAGAGAGAGAGAGAGAGAGAGAGAGAGACATCTTTCGCATCTGCCTTTTAAGTTTTGAAACCTAGCCCGCGAAATGCTCTTCCTTTCCATTTTCATTTTCGTTTTCATAGCTCATTGTTCCTGCTCACGCAGTTGGTAGACAAAAACAATTATAGCAACTCCAACACACCGACCGAAACGGAGTTAATTTTTTAAATAATACATTTTTAAATAAATTTGACAAATATTACACCGTTAAGCGAACCCGATTGGGTTCAATTCATCACGCTGAAGCCGATTGGAATATGAAGCCGATTAGGATCCAGTCTGCATTTCGGCGAAGCCGACTCGCCAGTCAGCTACGGGATGCATCTCTAATCGGGTTTAGTGTGACTTTTTAGCATTAATTGGTTTGAGCGAAACCAATTAGTTTCTATCGGCTTTGGCAAAGCAAACAGCTACATGCAACCATTTTTTTCTTCCAAAAAAACCACATTGGCTAATCTAATTAACAAAAAGGACTACCTCTGGACCAGATAGATAAAAAAGACCCCTTGGGCAATGACGGCAGTCACGCCAGCCGACACGTGGCACCTGCCGCTACGGGACCAGGCGGCAGCAACGTTTCCCTCTGCCATAGTTTCCCGCTTATATCTCCCGCCATAGTTTCCCGCTTCATAGTTAAGAAAAGCAATAGATGCTTACAAAAGATATACAAGTACTCAAAATTACTATCCTAACCATAATTGAGCGATTACGCTAATTACGGCAACAGCTAGATATGGAAGATATGGAGAGGAATAATGTAGATATTTGCTTTGCCTAATCATAAAAAATACAACCTCCGTATCAAAATGTAAGACATTTTTTTACGCTAAACGATGATATAACATAGTGCATGCAGCTGGTTGGGGTATTATGACAGTAATGTGCATATATCAAACCGTTTTGGCTCGTTTATCATGAAGAACTAGTACTACTACGTTAATGCAGGGGGGTTGTGTGGAACAGTGGCGAGTGGTATCCTATCCAGCACCGGTCAATGAGGAAGCCAGGAAGGAAGCATTTATAGTGCAGTACTTGGAACAGTAGCTGCCTTTTCTTCTTGGACCTCTCCACTTCTCCTCTCCCTCCCACCTCCTGCTAGAAAAAAGTTTTCTTTCCCCAAAGTCCGGCCAGCCAGGATGCAGGGCGCCGACGTCGACGGGAGGAGCAGGGCTTCGCCGGACAAGGCCGACGAGGAGAGCGCCAAGAAGCCGCGCCTGGACCTGCCCGACGCCCACTCCGTGAAGCAAGAGCTCGTCGCTCCAGATGCGGCCGGGGGAGGGGAAGGAGGCGCCATCGTCGCGGCGGCGGCGGCGTACAGCCCGAGAGAGGAGCTCGCCGTGAGGATCGACAAGCGCCTGCTCCACTGCCCCCTCTGCACCCTCCCCTTCAAGCCCCCCGTCTTCCAGGTTCCTCTATTTCCTTATTTTTTTTCTTCCACACTCGACCGGTGCCGGCCGGTGAAAGATCCATTCTTTCCTTCCTGAACAAGAAGATGTGCCGACTCACCGACGGACTCCGATTTGTGTGCCTGCATGCAGTGCAAAGCGGGGCACCTGGCCTGCGGCGGCTGCGTCGCCGAGCTGCCCTGCGGCCAGTGCAAGGCGTGCGTGGACGGCGCCGGCTTCTTCGACCCCTGCCCCGCGCTGGACGCCGTCGTGTCCTCCACCAAGATCGAGTGCCCCAACGCCGGCTGCCCGAGGTACGTGACCTACCACGACGTCGCCGAGCACCAGACCGCGTGCCCGCACGCGCCCTGCCGCTGCACGGAGCCCGGCTGCGGCTATGTGGGCGCGCCGCAGGCGCTCGCCGGCCACCTCCACACCGTCCACTCGGTGCCGGTGCGCGCCGTGCAGTACGGCAAGGCCAGCCAGCTCCGGCTCCCGGTGTCGGCGCCGCGGCTGGTGCTCCTCGGCGACGACGACAACCGCGTGTTCGTCCTGACCGTGGGCGCGCTCGGCGCCGGCGTGACCGCCGTGTCCGTGGTGTGCGCCAGGGCGAGCGCGGCGACGCGGCCCCGGTTCGCCTGCAAGATGTGGGTCAACCTGGAGCCGGCCAAGTGCGGCAAGGAGGACATGGTGCTGGTGGACACGCACATGAGGAGCAGCTCGTCGCCCGGCGCGGTGGTCGCCGCGGGGGAGCCCACGTTCCTGATGGTGCCGCCAATGTACCTGGTGCCAGCAGCAGCAGCAGCAGGGGACGGGGCTGCGTCCATGGAAGTTCCCCTGCACATCCGCATCGACAAGCTCTCCCCTTGGTCCATGGACGCATTGCTGTGATTAGGTCCAGCACTCACTCAAGGCAGTTCGTGGTTGCTTATTTTGGAGTTCCAGCTTAAACTAAGTACTACTACTTATTTGGGTGATGTTTATTAGCAGATGCACTTCATCTTTGATGCTAGTCAACTTTACTGTGGTTGTAGTTGTAGGGTACTTCAAATCGGAGGATATTAAGCTTGGTGCTAATCCTGTCGTGAAATGCATCTTCTTCTGTTGTTATGTCATTCCAAGTTGCAAGCATTTCAGTTGCATCTGTTGCAGTCTATCTATCTCAAGTCTAGAGTAGAGCTCAATCTCATGTCAAGAAATGTTATCCATGACACCGAAGCGACGCTTAATGCGGGTTTACGGGAGGATAGTGAGGAAGAAAGGAGGCCTTCTGTCAAAAGTCTCCTAACTCTTCTCTATGTACTATGAATTTGAATATTCAACATGTTGATGCAGCATATAACCCTGCAGTAATTCCTGATGAAGCTTCTCTCGGAGTCTTCCATATTTATCCAAACGTCTCCTATGAAAGTTTGTTCAGTTTTGCACTATGAAGCAATGGGACTTCTTCTAGCGGCTGCAGTCCCCAGTGCTTTGAACTGGAACACTGCTTTTTTCTCTGATTGCAGGACTTTGGTAGAGGTTCCGGAGGCCAAGGGTTTGATTTGGCATCCTGGACATTGGAGCATCCGTCCTACTTTGCTGATTTCTTCAGTCCTCATTCTTACAGGATAGAGCACATTCCAATGATTAAAAGCTCTATGGCTCATAATCTTGCTAAGAAAGCCTTCTCCAGTAGATCCTCCCCTAGCTGTACGTTTCTTTGCAGCAAAGGTTCTACTCCCTCCGTTCGAAATTACTTGTCACAAAAATGAATGTATCTACAACTAAAATACATCTAGATACATTCATTTCTTGAACGAGTAATTCCGAACGGAGGGAGTAGATGTAGTTCCAAAAGGGCTTTTGAAGCCATCTCCTTCCTAAGGGGCAAACTTATATCTGTACACTGCTTAGACTGCTAATAATAAAGTGTTAAGCTTTGAGGGATGGAGTTTGCCCCTCCCCCCACAAAAGAAACAGTGACTTCTACTACACATGACCAAAATTCTTTTTTTATACAAATGTGCTTTGTTAGGAAAAAAACCATTTTCTAACAAAATAATCTTTCTATATTAAAATGAAAGCAAGTCATCTCCATCCTACCAAACTATCGGTATTGACTGATGGGCATGGCATGCGTTTGGATAACTACCAAATTTTTATATCCGAGTCACTGACTTTTTAATTTACTTTTTGCTTTTATTGATAGCAGAAGACTAGAGTGAAGTCTGTTTTAAACCTTGAAATTGTAGAGCTCGTCGGAAATAAACTCTCACCTCAAAATCCTTGAAGTTTGTACCCTATACTTATCATCCCGGTCTTATCCCGACCCTATGCATCAGTTTAGACCAATTTGGCACACCGAGAAAAAGACAATCCACTGGGATAACTTTCTACTCTCGCTGACTAAGTGGACCCACACATGAAGTTTTTTTTTTGGAGAAACATGAAGTAGTTCGTTCATAAAGCTTGTATTTTTTTTCGCCAGTGCCGCCGGCCAGCGTATCCGATCAGGAGCTAGCACCGGTCTGAAGATTGGTTCGAACGTTTCTCTATCTTTTGTAGTAAGTACTCCCTCTGTAAACTAATATAAGAGCGTTTAGATCACTACTTTAGTATTCTAAACGCTCTTATATTAGTTTCCGGAGGGAGTACTAGAACTAGAATTTGTACTAAGCACTTGGAGCATAGTCGCATCCGTTGCAAGGATTGAATTCTCATTTGCGCAGACTGGCTGTGCGCTGATCAGAGTAGCATCCATAAACTTGTCGGACTCGTTCTCCTTGGTTCTTCCTACTGCTCCATAAACGACAGCGCCAGCAGTGCGAAGCAATACGGCGAAGGCGCGGCTGCGTTCTGCAGAGCTTGGCGGACACCGGAGCATGGCCGTAGTAATGGAATCGGAGAACTACAAGGCGAGTACGTATTGCCGTTCCGCCGCGTCAGTGGCTTCCAGGCGCCTGCGCTGATTCCAGGAGAGAGGAAGGGACTGGGACAGAGGATGGATATGGCAGGTGGGGTAGAGATGTAAGTGAGAGCAGACTTTGATCCTGTGTGGGATGGATCTTTTCCTGGTTTGTCAAACAGGTTAAGGGTCAGGATTAGACCGGGATCATAAATACAGGGTACAAATTTCAGGGATTTGGAGGTTAGGGTTCATTTTCAACCACATCTACAACCTCAAGGTTGAAAACAGACTTCACTCCAGAAGACTATGTCAGCTAGTGAAGCGTGAATACGCTTGCTTTTTAGTTGCCTCTCTTGATTTTGCGCTTGCCACGTGTCACCAGCTTGCCAACATAGAACGGGTCACGTAGCCAAGCCATTTCCTCGAGCTAGCGGCAGTTTGTCGGCGCCAGGATCTCGATCGGGTTGCCACCAAGGTCCATCAGAACAACTTTTTTTTTTGAAGGAGAAGGTAGATCATGATCTACCTTATGCATTCAAAACGGGGCAAAAGCCCGGATGACAGGAGTCATATTACATGAAGGTGATGTGGGCGCAGCACAGCATGTGCAGCAGGCCACCACCAAGCCTAAGCAGGAAAAAGTGAAGAAACGAGGGAACTAGGCTGGGAGGAAAAGAGCAGCATAATTACATAATGTTGCTAAATCTTGCTCGCGTCGGGCTCTATGCTTCCAGAGATGTATAAGGTGATGAATCTCCTTGAAAACCCGAGATGCAATCCATGTCTCTGTCTTGAAGACAAGAGCGTTCCGGGCTGTCCAGAGAGTAACTGCAATCGCTGCAAAGAGAATGTGCCAAAGCTTGCCATGCCTAGCGACGGCCTCCGTTGATAAGATGAAGGTTTGTAGGTCCGGGCAGGCATTGGTGATGTTTTGCATGCCGACCCTTTGCCAAACTGCATCTGCTAACCGGCATCTCAAAATAAGATGGTATATGGTTTCTGCTGCGGGGCACCAATCGCAGCCATTGTGAGCTGCGGTCTTCCAATGTTTCTTCAACATATTGTCCCTTGTGTTCACTCTGCCACGGATCGCAAGCCAGAGGAAAACTTTGTGTTTCCTCGGTATAAGACTGTCCCAGACCTTATTTTTCAAGGGGCATTGAATTCCTCTGAACGTGAGCATGTTGTAAAAGAAGTGTGTTGTAGGCTTGTTGTATAAACAGATTGGCCTCCGGGAATCTGCATAGGATGCTTGTCAATATGTCATATAGAGCTTGCAACTCTCCATTAGCTGCGGAGGTGAGGTTCGGATGTAGTTTGATGCCCGTAGTGCAAGAGTTGATCGGGAGGCCTTCGAATCTGAGCTTGCCCTTGTACTATAGAGCCCCCTGCTCCGCACGAATCAATCTGCTCCAACATGAAAACTGGATCCAGCGGCGGCAACACTTTAGCTTCATCGACGAATGGAGCACCTCAGTGCACTTCTCCTTCATCGAGAAGGTCAGCCACAGGTCATGCGAGTGGCACGCGACCTCGATGACAAGCTCCGACGGCACCATGCCGCAACGCTGCTCCAAGGACGCCGGAAGAGCTGCCGGCGGCACGGTTTCCTCGCCATCGCTAACCATCATGGCTAACTCCCAAAAAAAATAGGGATGTAGCCTGGTGGCAAGGACACGGTGGTGTTTTCTTGCAAATCGGGGTTCGACTCCTGTCAAGAGCGAATTTTCGTGATCTCACCCACATAGGTTTCTTCTAAAAAAATTAGATCTGAACCACTGATTTTTTTTGTTCCATTCATAGCAGAAGAGTATGCCAGCTAGCGGAGAGTGAAAACAGTTGCTTTTTCAGTTGTCCATGCTGATTTTGCGCCCGACGAGTGTGATTCACGTGGCCACGACATTCTTTGTTTGTGAATTCACACATGTTTTGGTATGACGGGCGCACACACAATCCAGAAGGCCCCGTAAATGCCCACATCACCTAGGACGCCCCATCAGACCATAGGGATCGCCACCATGTCATAGTTACCGCCCCAGCCGACAGACTCCGTCCGGTGCCGCTCCTCCAAAAATAAGAGCATGGCACACTTTGACAATGGGGCCCGCAGCCATGTTGGAGATTGGCCCCTGTAGCCGCATTGGAAGCATGACGGTACGAGAAAGGCCGGGTCCGGGAAGAAACCCTTGGCCTTTGCTTTCTCGAGTAAACACGTTCATAAGTTTATTAAAATAGAAACAAGGCAATCTATATCTACTAATAAAAAAAAAAGTATTCTTAATCCGTGATACTATTTTATAGAAAACCCTCTGATTTTTCTAACATTAAACCTGCAGTAGATATCAAATGTTTTTTTAATACTCATATCTTCTAAAACGTAACTCCAAGTTTAACATGTTATATATGAATTTTGATTAAAAAAATATGTAGAATATGAATATGATGTTATTTTACCTATTAACAATTTTTTAAAAAATACTATCTAGGGTGCAATCTGAATCAATAATGCATTATACGTCTTTCTGTCATACCGGTAGTGATTCAGATTGGGGATGAACACCTCAGCAAAATTAGGATTGGATATGAAATTAAAGATAAATTTGGTACAGACACTCAATAAATAAGGACATGCATGGCAAAAAAAAAAAGAACCCAATAAAGATGGGATGTCGCTATAAAAGAAATAAAAGAGAAAATGCAGAGGAGATCCGATAAAGATGAGATGTTGCGCTATTCTCCTATATATAAGAAGAAGAAAG
This sequence comes from Aegilops longissima, assembly GCA_021605205.1. Lineage (NCBI taxonomy): Eukaryota > Viridiplantae > Streptophyta > Magnoliopsida > Poales > Poaceae > Aegilops > Aegilops longissima. Next base: position 9,155,203 of record CM038678.1, on the reverse strand, counting down.
AGAGGACATGCATGGCAAAAAGTAAAAAAGGAGGCATGCACGACAAAAAATAAAATGAAAGACATGTTTGACAAGATATAAATAATGATAAAACAGGGACCAATACATATAACATATATGGCAAGAAATAGTGATGAAATATGGACGCAAGTACCTGCCACAAGAGACCATACAAAAATGTTCGTTTCCAGACAAAACATATATTTCTTTATGCTTAAAAAATCCTGCATCTTTTTAACAATTCTTCATGTAATTAAAAAATATGCATGTGAAAAGAAGTGTTTAAGAGAGTTACCCTATTGGTGATGCTTAAACTGAAAACCGCCCTTGATGCACATATGTCTCCGTAGTGTGCTAATGTGTCATCGTCTGTTTTGGTCGTTTTTCTTTACTGGCCCGTAACAATACGCCATTTCACACATGGCATGAATAAATGCATAATCATTTGCCCGCTTTTTTGTATGGATTAAATCTATATGATGTAAGCCATGTTGAAATAGAATACCTATGAAATATTAAACCGCGCTTTTGTAGGTCAAGACCATCTTTATTTGGGCCGTAGCTACAAATTCTCACATTATAGATTTTTTTAATATAAATTAAGAGTGTGTGGTATTTTTCTCTCCCGTTGCAACGTACGGGCCTTTTTACTAGTGAGACTAATGGCAGCCCGAAGTTACCTTACCAAATCGTTGGCTTTACCGATGGGCGGGGCATGCATTTGGATAACTCCCAAAATTTTGGATCCGAGCCAATTTTTTGTTGACCCTCCCAATTTTGCGCTCAGGGTGGGAGATTCGTGTGGCCGCGAGATCCTTTGTTAACAAATTGGCGCCCCCCATGGTTTGGTATGGTGGGTGCACGCACAATCCAGAGAGGCGATAAATCCCGAAACCGTCTATGACACCCCATTGGCCATATGAATCACCACGAGTGATGCTGCACGCACGGAGAGGTTTTTACTAACTCTACACGGGATGCCTAGCTGGAATGAAATGATTGGAAGAAAGGGGGGTGAGGGGCCCACACCCCCTGAAAATCAGGGTGTCAAGATTAGTTAACGAGAAGGAATCCCGTAAAACCCCGTATTAGTCGGTTGATCTAGAATTTTCGAATCACCCCCATGCAGCAGTTACGTGACACCACCTCCAACCACCCCTTTGTGCCATCGGCCACCGCCAAAGACGAAGACCCCCACGCGGTGCTGCTCCTCCGGCAAAACGGACCGCCGGAGGGGGAAGCGGCGGCCGACAAAGCATTTTTCGCGTGGCGGCAGCCTAGGGCTGTGAAAAAACCCATGACATTTGGACGTCGTTTGGCTTGGTGATTCTTCTCCACGAACGGCACCAAGTAGCGCGTGTGCATCGCCAATTTTGACAGGCCGTGTGATGCTGTCATGGGAACGAGACAAGCACCGTCAGTTCGCAGCTACCACTGCGCTCATTGCAGGGTCAGTAGTAAAATGCTTTGCAGTTGCAGGCCCAGTCCTTTACGTGCAGCGCAGCACCATCAGTTCACAGCTACCACTGCACTCATTGCAGGAGTACTTCTACGTGCAGCGCAGCACTGGCCACCGAGTGATCCCATGGCATGGCTCGCCGCTCAGTCCAGTCCGGGAAGAGGAATGGTTCCCGTCATCTACCCCTCATGGGCTCTGCTCCATCCATCAAAGCAGTACTAGCACGCAGCTTTACCCAGTCCCAGTGTAGTGCTGTCTGTGTGGCGTGTGAGACAAGGTAAAAGATTGATCAAATCTCTTTTATTTATACTCTACATATGAGCCAGATTGTTCTTTTGTACTACTAGTATATAGTCCAATTGCATCCAATTTACTACTACTCCCACACCCTCAGGCCCTTTCAAAATTCAAATAAGATGACGTTTTTGTTGCTCAGGTGGGAAATACCTATCATGCTTGTACTCCATTACCATCAGCTTCTTTCAACTACTTCCATACATCTACCTTGTGCTATAATTTTCTGCAATGTGTTCTAGAAATTGAAATGTGTGTCTCGATAATAATAAGAAGAAAAATTGAACTTCTTACTTGACCTTTTAAAAAATAACTACTCGTAACCTTTTCCCGAAAGGAATAATCATTTTTTTCTAGAAAAAACAGATTTTAGGCCTCATTCAGTATGGAGGGTTTTCATAGAAAAAACATAGGAGCCAGGACTCCGTAGCAAAATTTTCTAGAGGTGCATTCGGTTTGTAGGGTACATGTACAGAAATTTAATAGGAATACTATTCATTTCTCGTGCCTGCTGAAGCCTCGCCACCCTCGACTGAGACTGCTGAAGCGCCGTCCATGTCGCCTGCTGGCTCCGTCACAGCGTCCTCGACTCTTGTGAAAGCGGCGCCGTCCTCAACTCATGTCAATACTTCGCCGGATCTGGGCACCGAGAGACCTGTTTCGTGGAGCTCTCTTACCGACAACAAAGAAGATGAAGATGGCGACGAGCTGGCCCCGCAGACACCGCCACCGGCTACCAAATCCTCAGTTCCGCTTCCGGCTACTCGGCCGGACATGACAAGTGATGCGGATTCGTGCGGAGGTTGGCGGGAGGTGCTGCCAGCGCGCAACATGCAGCGCCAGGACTCACTAGCCCCGCATTGGCTCCCGTCCCCGTCCTGCTTGGCCGTGGTAGATGTTGCAGATGCCTCCTTTCGGTCACCGTGCAGTGGTTTGTCGAGATCCTTTTAGGTGTTCTCGGTGCCTTGAGAATGTTCATCGAGCTCGTGAGTGCCGCAATGTCTGGCGTCCCCTCAGCTTCTTGGGAAGCCCTACTGTGTCGTCGTTACCTCGCGTTCCCATTGAACATCAACAAGTTTCAGCTCCTCGCAAGGTCCAGAAAGAAGCCTCACCACTCTCGAAGACATTTTCTCGTGATTCTTGGGCATCGATCGTTGCTACTCCTGCTAGCTCTGTAGCCTCGGCGGATATCCCGTTGCGGCTTGCCTTGGAGAGCCAGGCCGAGCTGCTGCGTTCTGAGCTGCTTGGTATGGCTTCCTTTCGGTTCGAGGAGACGGTCCAGCCTTTGCGTGATGTCATTAACTCCATGCAAGGTTGGATGTTGCGAATGGAGAGCTTCATGGAGCGTGCTGAGGCTGCACTGCGTGAGCTCTCCCGGGCGTTGCCTGTGTTGCGAGTGCTCATGTGTCGCGCCTTTGGTTGTGCTGGTGACGACTTCGAGATCGAGAGGGAGCTGAGCTTCATGGTTGTTTCTCCCTCGTGCTAGAGCCAGATCACCGTCGTCACCTCGAGGGATTGGACAATGATGTGGTTGTGACTCGCATCTGCAGATCATGCACGAGCTTGGAACTGTGTGGGGCCCGGTTACGCCTTTATCCGTCGAACACCAAGGTAGACCTGCCCGAGATCTCAATTGTTGATTTAGCGCCAGCATCATCCTGAGTCTAGCAAGATAATGGATGCCGAGGAGTGTGTTGATTTCGATGTTGCAATCTCTCGCTCGCCTAAGTCCGTTGGGTGTCAGGTGTCGACTAGCTTACCTCTGGGCGTCAAGGAGCACAGAGTTTTAGATGTTGATGCCCTTCCCTCGCCTGCGACCATCGATCAAGTGATGCCTGTGAGTGGCATGGCCATTGAGCCAAGTGTGTTGGCACCTACTCCAAATTCAAATGCTCTCTTCGCGAAAGAACTTTGTGACTTGCTTCCCAGTGTGGAGGTTGCTAGACCTGGTTTGGGCAGGTCAATTGCTTGCTTCCTGACAGGAACGCCAATAAAAGGCAAACAAAAGAAGGTAGGCAAAGGCAAGAGTGGCGCCATAGGCAAGGCGTCTCTTGCTGCTTGATGGATGATCTTCGGTCTCTCGGCCCATCCTCTTGGATTGGGTTGCCGTTGTGGGTTGGGAGGTGCGTGATGTCTTGTGTCGAGGTGTTCTTGTCGGAGGTCACTTGGCGTAGGAGCAATATTGGGGTTTGTGGATTTTGTGTTTTCAAAGAGTCTAGCGGTTGTCGCCCGTGCGGTTGTTGTGGGTTTCTTGCCATGTGAGTAGTTCGTCATTGCTCAATTTGTATTGGTTTTCGCCCGGTTTTCCATTAATTAACTGGGCAATTCTCCTCTTCTTAATTAATCGATGAGGCAAAACTTTTGCCTCCGTTTCGAAAAAAGAAAGAAAGCAACACATCCACTCAAAGCTCTTTCTTTTTGCGTACAAACAAGGCAAGAAAATTCCTTAGAATGACTAGTGTCATCCTACTGAATTCCAGTCCTTCTCTTAATTCCTACATTTTGATTTCCTCCAAGTTGAAAGAGTTCTTAAAAGCTTAAACCAAAGGATATTAGATCGAGTAGTCAAATTCCCCGCCCTAAAAAAAGAGTAGTCAAATTTGTAGGAGAAAATCCTGCATTTAACATCTTTTCTAACATCGTGAAACATTTCCCCTTTTTTTCAAATATCTCTCGGTTGTTCACTTGACAAGAACAAGTTAAAGAAAAAGAAGTTCTTCACACTCACTAACTATTTCCTGCTCTCTTTCTATTTTTGTTTTTCTCTTCATAGTTAGAGCATCTACAGCCGTATATGACAAATATGACCCCTTAAACGGCCGCGGACGCGTCCGGCGTGTCCGCGGACAGTGACTGGGTACTCCTCAAATTAACACAACTGCAAAGGGTTCAGAAGTTTAAATAGCCGCATGGATGGCCCAACCAATGAACCCAGTTGGAAACGACTACTTTGTGTGATTCTCGCTGACGCCCGGTCAGCTCCCATCCTCTACTCATGTGGACTCTGCACCATGAGAAGTGCTATATACACACGATAGATTTCAGACGATTCATGCATGACGGTTAAATCCAGCCGGACATGGCATGAGATAAAAGGGCACTGGCCGCTAGATTACATGTCGTGCAAAGATCGTGCATGGAGCAGTTTCGCTGCATCATCCATCAAAAGCAAGCCGAGGTAGGCAGTACTAGTAGGAGGCAGCTTTGCCCAGTCGAGTGGAGTGGAGTGTTCTCAGTGTGGCGTGTGAGCAAGGGAAACCGACTGATTTGTGATTGAATCTCTTTAATTTTGGCGGCAGAGCAATGAGTGCACATGTGAGGTAAGAGTGGCCGATGATTTCATTAAGACGTTGCTAACATGGCCCCTCCTACCTCCTCATTTCACATGAGAGGTAAGAGTATATAGTAGATTTAAGCCGTTGATTTCATTAAGACGTGGCCTGATTAATTCTTACTCCCTCCGTCTAAAAATATTTGTCATCAAAATCCATCTCATTACTACTACTCCCTCACCCTCCTCACTTCCTTTCAAATAAGATGTCGTTTGTGTTGCTCAAGTGGAAAAGTAGTATCCATATGCTTCTATTCTACTCCATTAGGCCAACTCCAACACACGATCTCAAAAGCACGTCCGTTTCGTTCGCTTTTCGTCAGTTTGGGGCCGAAAAACAGACACGAACATCCGTTTGCAGTTGGGTGCCCCGCGATGTGCCCAACCGGCACGCCCTATTCCAAATTGTCCTTGTTGACAGAAATATAAACATTAAAATGTCGACACGTCCACGGTTCAACAAAGTTCTTAATTAAACTAAAACTTAAAACACATAAAATAAACTACATAAAGGCCCGTCGCCGGTGAGGCCATCGTCGTCTCCACGAGCCGCCGTCCTACTCGTCGTCGTCGCCGCCGGTGAGGTCGACGTAGGGAGGTGGCTGTCAAAGGTGGGTTGGCGGCCCCTGCCACACCGGAGGCGCCTGCGGCGCCTGCACCACCTCCTCCCGTGGCTCCTGCTCCTGTTCTGGTGACCGCGGCGGCGTGGCTAACCATGGGCCGACACCTACCGAGTCAACCATCTCTGGCGCCGTGCACGACCAGGTCCATCGCTGGCCCACCAGACGAGGGTACCAAGCAGCGATTGGCGACTCCTCCACCACCTCCTCCTTGACGGTCATGTCCAGCTTGGGGATGGCCACGTCGCCGCCGGCCGCAGAGAGAGCCAACATGGTTGCCAGGCCCTCCCATTGCCGCTCGTCTTGCATGTTCATGGAGTCATGACACACCTCATGAGCCGGGCCTCCTCCTCCTTGGTCATGGGAGGTGGCGGTGGCGGGGACGGGGACGGGGACGGAGATGGCGTCAGCGTGATGCCGCGCACATGCCTACGACCCTGCCTGCATCATCACCGTCTCATTGGAGTACTCCTTGTCCGACGAGCCATCGGAGGATTCAACATACTGCTCATATATGTACTCTAAATCGGAATCCATTGCTATAAACAAGAATGGACAACTGTTTTCAACTCTGGCGATTCATCGAACAGTTGCCGGGCATGGTAGAGGACGGTACCTAGCAGGGCGGTCGGAGGACAGGGGGTTGAACAGAGACGGAGGAGAAGCCGCGGGGAGCCCTGCTGGATCATCGGAGGTGATGGAGCCGCAAATTTCCGGCAGGGGTGTGGCGTGGTGGCCGGGATGGTGGAGCGGTGGCGACGGCAAGAGAGAAAGAAGGAAGGAGAGAAAATGGGGAGGATGGAGTCGCGGGGTCCGGGAACGGTTTTGGATGAGCCTGGGGTGTCGGATTCGTACGTTTCGCATGTCCGGACTCCCACAAACCTCCCTCACTTTTGTCTCCGTTTTGCGGGAGAAATCGCGTCCGGACCGCCCCGTGGCCGATATAGAACCACGTTGGATGGCTTCCGCGATCCGGACGGTTGCGGGGAGTTTACGGTCCGTCTTGGAGATCCCCTTAGCATCAGCTTCTTTCAAGTACTACTTCTATACATCTAGCTTCTTTCAAGTACTACTTTTATACATCTAGCTGGTGTTATTCCCCCCCCCCCCCCCCTTCAACTGTTCTAGAAATTGAAATATGTATCTCAACAAGAAGAAGAAAATAATTATTGAAACTTTTAAAAAATGTCCACTCATAGCTTTTCCCCCAAAGTAATAATGATTCTTTTATGACAAATGGACTTTAAAGGCTTAACACAAAGGATATTAGACGTGTCAAATTTGTAGGGGAAAAATCATGCATTTAACATCTTTTCTAACGGCGCAAAACATTTCCCCTTTTTTTCAAATATCTCTCGGTTGTTCACTTATCAAGAACAAGTAAAAGAGAATGAAGTTCTTCACGCTCACTAACTATTGCCTGCTCTCTTTCCGTTTTCGTTTACATGCAGCTGGCATGTCTACAATTTTCTCTTCATAGTTAGCATCAAGTCTTGTGTGTGCTTGTTTTTTTTCCTTCTGAGCAACCTGGATTATGTAGTTCCAAAAGGAATTTCAAGACAGAAATCACATGCTCCAAAAGTTAGCGTTCACGATTCAAATAAACCCTGGTGCGTTATATCTTTGTTTCTGAACCAACAATATCAACAACACTCCTGTCCTGAATATCATCAGTTATACAGTTTTAGTCTTCTGAACTAGTATTTGAAAAATATGAGACGATTTCAGACAATATGTCTCCGCAATATTATTGTGCTTACAGTTGCTCACAAGAAGAGTATATGCTCAGGCTCGGAACTCCGAGTAAGTACCCTCGCCAAAAAGAAAATACTTCCAGTAAGTAGCCATAACTGACGTTGTTCAACATTCACAGTTGTAAATTCCCCTGTGAACACAACTAAATATAGTTCTAACCTCCAGATAAAAAACAGAGTTTTTCACAAATTTCACACTGCAGTTGCTCACAATTTTGAACCTATTGCTGGTTGGTTACATGATTGATGCGCACTTACATCTCAGCTTGCAGCCTGACGTTGTTTCTCAACTCCCAAGGAACAACATTCTTAAAGTACTTATTCGCAGAAAAAAAAAAACATTCTTCAAGTACTGATGGTCTTCAGCCTTCACAGTTGTAAATTCATCTGTGAACAGAACTAAAATATACCTTCAGGCTTCATGTACCAAACACACTTTTTTTCACAAATTTAAGTGTAGTTTCTTTCACAAATTTCAATCTGAAAGTTTTCTCAAGTCCCAAATAGCAGCAGACATGTATCTTTTCCGAGTACATCAAAATGTGCATGACAAACAAAACAAGTTCAAAGTCTTCCTGAGGTTTTAACTAGAAGCAGTGTGTCAGACATTATATCGCAGAAATGCACATGAACATCAAAAGTATTGTAGTCAACAGTCAGCCACAAGTTACAATTTAGATGGATTTGGTGCAATGGGAATATTAATTCTGAGATACATGGGGCAAATTGTGAGCTCCAGCCACACTACTAATGCAGCAATGGTGGTTCCATAAACATGCATGAGACAATCTAGAGCAACAACAGTTTGAAAGTTTCATGGGCATCATATTCAGTCAACTACCTTAGTTCAGAGAGTCGGTAGAGGGGGTCTTTGCAGATTCTGCATTGTCAGGAGAGGCAATTAATTCTTCTAGTGTGCGGAACCTCTTGTGATCGGCTGCCAGTTCTTCCATTGGCCCCTTGCGACGTTCACGCTTCAGTTCAAACCTAGGACTTGTCCTAGGAATGCCAGTATGGTAGTCCTTCCTAGCACGTTTCACTTTCCCCCTCACCAGCTCTGCATCAGCACCATCAGAGGTCAGAGCCTCAGCTGGCAGCTCTTCCACAGACCCGTTATGACATCCACGCTTTGTTTCAAACCTAGTACTTGTCCGAGGAGTGCCGGTATGGCAGTTCTTCCTAGAATGTTTCACTTCCCCTCTCACCAGCTCAGCATCACCACCTTCAGAGGTCAGAACCTCGGCTGGCATTTCTTCCACAGACCCGTTATGACATTCACGCTTCGGTTCAAACCTAGGACTTGTCCTAGGAGTGCCAGCAGGGTAGTTCTTCCTAGGATGTTTCAGCTTCCCTCTCACCAGCTCCGCGTCGCCAACTTCAGAGGTCAGTGCCTCGGCTGGCAGCTCTTCCACAGGCCTGTTCTGATATTCATGCTTTGGTTCAAACCTAGGACTTGTCCGAGGAGTGCCGGTATGGTAGTTCTTCTTAGGACGTTCCACCTTCCCTCTCACCAACTCCGCATCGCCACCTTCAGAAATCAGTGCCTCGGCTGGCAGCTCTTCGACAAGCCCGTTACGACAATCAAGCTTCTGTTCAAACCTAGGACTTGTCCTGGGAGTGCTGGTATGGTAGTTCATCCGAGGATGCTTGACCTTCCCTCTCAACAGCTTTGCGTTGCCACCTTCAGAGGTCAGAACCTCGGCTGGCAGCTCTTCCACAGACCCGTTATGACATTCACGCTTCGGTTCGAACCTTGGACTTGTCCTAGGAGTGCCAGCAGGGAAGTTCTTCCTAGGATGTTTCAGCTTCCCTCTCACCAGCTCTGCGTCGCCACCTTCAGAGGTCAGTGCCTTTGCTGGCAGCTCTTCCAGAGGCCCGTTCCGACATTCAGGCTTCAGTTCAAACCTAGGACTTGTCCTAGGAGTACCGGTGTGGTAGTTCTTCCTGGGATGCTTCACCTTCCCTCTTACCAGCTTTGCATCGCCACCTTCAGAGGTCGGAGCCTTCAGAACGGTAGAAGTCGGGCCTGCAGCAGGTCAATGTTAACGTCAAATGATAATAATTTGTTGCAATGTTTGCTTGATATATGGACTGTTTGCAAGATAAACACACAACTGTAGTGAGAAAGGGATAGAGGAATATACTGGGGAATGGCGCTGATGTGGGAGAGCGAGGACAGTTGTGCGATTCAGCCATATCAAGAGGTGCTTTTTCAGTAACCAAAGACGATGCTGTAGCTTCCAAACCATTTCCAGAGTCGGCAGCTTCTTGACTTCCTTCAGTAGCTGCAACAAGCACAACCTTCACATCTTGGCTTCCTTCACTAGCTGCAACAAACACAGCCTGCACATCTTGGCTTCCTTCACGAGCTGCAACAAGCACAGCTTGCACATCTTGGCTTCCTTCACTAGCTGCAACAAGAGGTTCTTTTTCCGTAACCAAGGACAATGTGGTGACTTCCAAAGCATGTCCGCAATCACCAGCCTCTTGTCTTCCTTCACTAGCTGCAGCAAACACAGCCTGCACATCTTGCCTTCCTTCACTAGTTGCAACAAACGCAGCCTGCACATCTTGGATTCCTTCGCCAGCTATGACATGCATAGTCTGCCTATCAAGCGACGCCGCCCGGTGCTGAGTTGCAATATGATCCTCCTGAACAGTCTCGTCATCGCTGCTGCTCAAGTCAATAATATCATGATCACTCAGATCTATGAAATCTATTACAGTCATTTTGTGGCCTGAAATAGTAAAATTGCGTGAGCAATGATTAATGAAGAATGGTGCAGGAATAAAAACAAGCTGAAGCTATATCCATCCATCAGACATTTCACCCCTAAGGGAAAAGAAACAAGTAGCAAGGACAATAAAAATAACCAAAGTCACCTACCCTTTTTAAGAATCGAGATATTTGAACATTTATGTAGCTATTATAACATGACTGGCTCTTTAACTTGGAGCACCGGCCATGAACTCTCTTTTTTAGTACATGTGGTAAAAAACAATGAATGTACTATCGAAGACAAATGCAGTAAGATTATTTTCATATAACCCGTCATAAATAATTTAATGTGCAAATTCAAAGAACTCTGATTCCAGAGCTCTAGCGGTTGCTTTGATTCCTACATATCCATTCAGTATATCTTGATTGAAAATGAAGCTATCATTTCCTTCTGTACATTGCTAAATGAATAGATTTCACTAGAGGCCGAGAAGCTCGAGTAGTAGTAAGAATTAGAGTTCTTCCTCAATTATGGAATTTTTCACATAGCTCAGGTCAATTAGCATCTCCATGTGTTGAGTTAAAAGTAGCAGCGACATTCCTGAAAATAGAACAAAAATGGCTTTACCGGATCCAAGTGTGACCAAACTGTCACTTTCTTGACCGTATCCACTAGAATGAGGCTATTTGTGAATCTTGAGACCTGAAATTCAACACATTCCACAAATTTAGTAGTAATCCGTAAGTTCAACACTACTATAAGCTGACTACTGGATTTTCAACTAACCCCTCTTCAAGAATGGAGATACTAATACCATATCAAAGAAACAACTAATATGTCCTTAATTAACTGCTATTTTTGGCTTTGGCAGCCTCTCTGACTTAAAGCACGCGGCCATGAACTCTCTTCACTTAATACACGCGGTAAAATGTTAATCGGTGGAATTACTGTTAATGACAAATGTATTAACATTACTTTCGTGCATCCAATCATAAACATCCCATATATTTTAGCGTGCGAATTTGAAGAACTCCGGTTGCAAAAATCTAGGATTTTCTGAAAGGTTTGTTCACAGCAGTTCGTCAAACGAAGTTGAAGACGCGCCTGGTTGGCGGAGAAAACTTTGATTGATTGCAATTTAGGAGAGCAGCAGGTCCCTTCGTCGCTAAACCTTAATTTTTTTTTGTGCCCTTGGCCAGGTACTTTAGCTGAAAGGTGTGCTTAGCATAAACAAATCATACTACATTTAAGCTAGTAGTGCCACCAATGTCAGGAGATCTCTGTTTTACTGTTCAACATACTACTAGTACTAGTTTAAGCTGGCTTTGGTGGGATGAGTGAGCTCTGGAATGCTAAAGCGGAAAGAGTTGGCAAATCCCAAAGAGGGCATCTGAAAAGAACAAATCTGGAAGAGAAAGGCAGCAGACCTTGGTTCCTCTGCTTCTCCTTCTCACCCCACCTCCAGGCTACTTGCTTGGTCGCTTCGCCCCCTCCGCTCCAAGCCTCCAAAAAAGCGGAAACCAAAGCGCGATCGGTGCTCTGCAAGGAAACCAGCAGAGATCGTTGAGCAGCGAGCAAGAACCAGCGCAAAATCAGCTCCAAGAAACAGAGGGTTCCTCACCCGCACCTCCCAGGATAGATGGATCGACCGGAGGCCTTGGCTCTGCACCCACGGCAGCGTGGTCCACCGGAGGAGGAGGAGGAGGAGGAAGGGGATGCCGGACGGGGAGCTGATCTGGTGGGGGATGCTCTCCGAGGGAGGCAGGGGTCGCGGGATCGGCTCACTCAGTCAAGAGCGGCCATGAGGCGTACGGAGCGAAGAGGACGGAGGAGCTATGGCCTATGATAGTGGGAAGGAAAGGGAGCGCCTTCCGTGGTCACGTGAGGGGTCTCTGCGCCGTGGGACCCACAGAGAACAGTGGGCACAACGAAAAGAACATGTCCAACTCATTATTGCCTTCACTCTCCCGCCCTCCGCTGCTGGCGGGACCGCCGTTGGGTAGCTCTCCCGCCACACCTGCTCCCCTCTCTGCCGCCGACAAGCGTCGGCGGCGACAGGGCTGTTCGTCTACCTCTTCCAAGGTGGAGCTTGGTGGAGGCATGGTCTCGACACAACGGTGCGGGCTGAGGTGCTAGGCAGGCGGACGCATGGGCGTTTGAGCGTGGTGCTAGCGCCGAGGCGGGCAACCGGCACAACTGTAGTGCGGCGGTTGGCACAATGTAGGCCGGGAAGGCTTACAGGAGTGGCGTGTGTGCTCTCATGCTCGCGGAAGAGCGACGGCCAACGACGACGCGTAAGCCTTGTCATGCGGATGTGGCCTGACTCCTCCTGATGTTAAGACGGACCGGTCGTGAAAAACCGATCCAGACGGGCACCTTAAATCATCCTCAAACGCTTGGGTCGTTCGGCGCCCCTCATATCCAGTCCATGATATGAGGTGGATATGAGGCGGACCGGGCGCATCCGCCACGTCGGCTTGGCCCAGCCTGACTGACCCGTGCCCCACAAATATCCCCATCTAAAAACCATAGACATCGGTCAATCCGAAACACCACTTACTCTCCTCTTCCTCCGCTCGACTTCCGATCCCCTCCCCTCCGATCCAATGGCCGGCGATGGAAGTAGCGGTGGCTTCGGTGTAGAATCCGACGGCTCGAACATCAATGTGGAGGACGTGGCCCTCCGCATCGACTTGAGAGGTCGCAGCTCAAGCGAGGCGGCCCTGTCAGCGGCGGATTTCTTCCTCAACGCCCGTCGTCCGTCGACGCAGCGTCGGCGACATCGTCGACCCTTCCCGCCCGGAGCGCAGCTCCGCTCCGCTCCTTCAGGTACGCCGCCCACCTCCACCACCCTCTAGTCCGGAAGTTGTAGCTAGGCACCGTTGGGTCCTCGTGCCCACACCGGGGCCGGAGTGCACGAGGACGTCCGTGTCTGAGGCACGTGTAGCCCGGCGCGGGCGACAGTGGGCGAGGGAGAGGGCATCGGCGGGGGAGGCGTTTTCCGTCTGTGGGTCGATTCCGAGGCCGCACTCCTAGCGTTGGTCCTCCACCGCTCTCTCACGACGGCAGAGACAGATGTGCGGCGCCTCCGCCGCAAGAATGCCAAGGTGCTCCAACTCACCATCGAGTTGTCGGAGCGCGAGGCAAACAAGGACATGTGGCAAAGGCGAAGGCGGCTCGTAATGCGAAGGAGCAGGACTGCCTGCTCCACAGGCTTCGGGCAAAAGGTGCAGCTCCAACTCCGACGTGACGGATGGCTCCACCTCCAGCTCTGACAACGACGCACCTCCACACGTCGACACCTTCATGGAGGAGGGGCACAGCCGCGCCGATGACCGGAAGGGGAAGGGGCCGGCGAGGAAATGGTGATTTCCTCCGCCCTTCCCCTTTCTATTTATATGTTGACATGACATGGTAGGAATGTGGCACAACCAAGTGGTTATCTTGCGGGATAGTCTTGGGCTATGCTCACAACAGTCAGGTCCGTTTCGGTAATTCAGACAGAATCAACTCAGATGGGTGACTCCCTGGGCTGGTTTGCAGTGTAGGCGAAATGTCTTGTCGGTCATACTCTGTCAACATCCCAAGGGAAGGGTGTCATGTGACGTTAAGAGACGAGTGTGCATGCATGGGTAACTTGGTGCACTATTGCAAGGTTTAAACCTATTTAAATAGTCGTGTCCACAATTATGAATGACTTGAAGATCGTGGCTTGATCATAGAAAATTTGAATGGATACTTTGAAATTGCCAGATAGGTGTGAGTGACTTGAATTGCTTCCTTTTTTTGTGAGTGACTTGAATTCCTTCCTTGCAGGTAGTCCTGGCCATGGACAACCCGACTTGAACGGCTCGACCCGACGCTGCACCAGGGTCGGGCCCGGGCCTAGATTTTGAGCTTGAAGAAGGGGCTGGGCTTGGGCCTGCTGTTTTCACGATTTACTGAAGGGGCCCGGCCCGTGGCCCGAGACCCCACGAGCTTTATCACTTTCGGGTTGGGCTTGGCCCCAAAAACCAGGCCTGACAGCCGGGCCGGGCTCGGGCCTAGGTTTTCTGCCTCGGGCTTGCAGGTGAGTCGAGGAAGGATTCGGGGTGGCCCAGGATAGAGAATATTCAAAGTCACACTTCCTCATCTACTTCTCAACAGTCACATTTTGTCTTCTCAGCAGTCGCCTTTGGTTGGTGATGTGGCGCTTCAGATCTGATCTCCGGCAGGTGCACGGTGGCGCACATGGGGTGTGTTGGTGCTCCTGATGTTTGGCTGCAGCCCGGAACAATGGTGGTTCCTGGCCTCGGGCAGCGCTCCTCTGCTCCCCACCGGCATGGTGCTCGGTTAGGTTCGAAGGTTCACGCTGCGTCTGGTGGCCCTGCGTTCGGACGGCCATTGGTGGATCCAGTGCCTAGTGCTGATGTTTGATCGTCTGCAATCTCCGCGGGGTGTGGTTGCTGCGACGGTTTGCCGTGCTTCTTCATCTCGGAAGGGCCCGATGTTGGAAATATGCCCTAGAGGCAATAATAAATTAGTTATTATTATATTTCCTTGTTCATGATAATCGTTTATTATCCATGCTATAATTGTATTGATAGAAAACTCAGATACATGTGTGGGTACATAGACAACACCATGTCCCTAGTAAGCCTCTAGTTGACTAGCTCGTTGATCAATAGATGGTTATGGTTTCCTGACCATGGACATTGGATGTCATTGATAACGGGATCACATCATTAGGAGAATGATGTGATGGACAAGACCCAATCCTAAGCCTAGCACAAAGATCGTAGTTCGTATGCTAAAGCTTTTCTAATGTCAAGTATCATTTCCTTAGACCATGAGATTGTGCAACTCCGGATACCGTAGGAATGCTTTGGGTGTACCAAACGTCACAACGTAATCGGGTGGCTATAAAGGTGCATTACGGTATCTCCGAAAGTGTCATTGGGTTGGCACGAATCGAGGCTGGATTTGTCACTCCGGTTAACGGAGAGGTATCTCTGGGCCCACTCGGTAGGACATCATCATAATGTGCACAATGTGACCAAGGGGTTGATCACGGATGATGTGTTACGGAACGAGTAAAGAGACTTGCGGTAACGAGATTGAACAAGGTATCGGGATACCGACGATCGAATCTCGGGCAAGTATAAATACCGCTAGACAAAGGGAATTGTATACGGGATTGATTGAGTCCTTGACATCGTGGTTCATCCGATGAGATCATCGTGGAACATGTAGGAGCCAACATGGGTATCCAGATCCGCTGTTGGTTATTGACCGTAAACGTCTCGGTCATGTCTACATGTCTCCCGAACCCGTAGGGTCTACACATAAGGTTCGATGGCGCTAGGGTTATAAAGGAAGTTTGTATGTGGTTACGAATGTTGTTGAGTCCGGATGAGATCCCTGACGTCACGAGGAGTTCCAGAATGGTCCGGAGGTAAAGATTTATATATGGAAAGTTGTTGTTCGGGTTAGGAAAAGTTCGGGTTTTTCGGTATTGTACCGGAAGCTTCGGAAGGTTCGGAGGATTCGGAGGGTCCGGAGGTCCGGAAATTGTTCCACCACGTCCATACAGTAGCATGGGCTGTAGGGCGCCCTAGCCTTAATGGGCCAGGGGCACCAGCCCCCAAGGCCCATGCGCATGGGAGGGGGAAACCCTAAGGAGGGCCTCCACTTGACTTGGGAGGCACTCCTCCCCTCTTAACCGCCCCAAGTCCCATCTAGGGCTGGCCGCACCCCTTGGGGTGGGAAACCCTAAAGGGGCGCAGCCCCTTTCCCCTATATATACTTGAGGTTTTGGGCTGCCCAACACACATGAGAACTTCTCCTCTTGGTGCAGCCCCGCCTCCTCCTCCTCCTCTCCCTTGGTGCTTGGCGAAGCCTGCTGGGATTGCCACGCTCCTCCATCACCACCATGCTGTTGTGTTGCTGCTGGATGGAGTCTTCCTCAACCTCTCCTCTCTCCTTGCTGGATCAAGGCGTGGGAGGCGTCACCGGCTGTACGTGTGTTGAGCGCGGAGGTGCCGTCCGTTCGGCACTAGGATCTCCGGTGATTTGGATCACGGCAGTCGACTCCTTCAACCCCGTTCTCATGAACGCTTCCGCTTAGCGATCTACAAGGGTATGTAGATGCACTCTCCTTCCCTCGTTGCTAGAATCTTCATAGATTGATCTTGGTGATGCGTGAAAATTTTGAATTTCTGCTCGTTCCCCAACAAAGGGCATCATGAGCTAGGTCTATTGCGTAGATTCTATGCACGAGTAGAACACAAAGTAGTTGTGGGCGTTGATGTTGTTCAATATGCTTACCGTTACTAGTCCAATCTTGTTTCGACGGTATTGTGGGATGAAGCGGCCGGACCGACCTTACACGTACTTCTTCGTGAGATGTGTTCCACCGAATGACATGCACTTGGTGCATAAGGTGGCTAGCGGTGCCGCCTCTCCACTTTAGTCGAACGGATTCGATGAAAAGGGTCCTTATGAAGGGTAAATAGCAATTGGCATATCACGTTGTGGTTTTGCGTAGGTAAGAAACGTTCTTGCTAGAAACCCATAGCAGCCACGTAAAACATGCAACAACAATTAGAGGACGTCTAACTTGTTTTTGCGGGGTATGCTATGTGATGTGATATGGCCAAGAAGAATGTGATGAATGATATGTGATGTATGAGATTGATCATGTTCTTGTAATAGGATTCACGACTTGCATGTCGATGAGTATGACAACCGCAGGAGCCATAGGAGTTGTCTTTATTTATTGTATGACCTGCGTGTCATTGAACAACGCCATGTAATTACTTTACTTTATTGCTAACGGTAGCCATAGTAGTAGAAGTAATAGTTGGCGAGACAACTTCATGAAGACACGATGATGGAGATCATGATGATGGAGATCATGGTGTCATGCGGTGACGATGATGATCATGGAGCCCGAAGATGGAGATCAAAGGAGCAAAATGATATTGGCCATATCATGTCACTATATAATTGCATGTGATGTTTATTATGTTTATGCATCTTGTTTACTTAGAACGACGGTAGTAAATAAGATGATCCCTTACACAAATTTCAAGAAGTGTTCTCCCCGATCGTGCACCGTTGCTACAGTTTGTCGCTTCTAAGCACCACGTGATGATCGGGTGTGATGGATTCTTACGTTCACATACAACGGTGTAAGACAGATTTACACAGCAAAAACACTTGGGGTTAACTTGACGAGCCTAGCATGTGCGACATGGCCTCGGAACACGGAGACCGAAAGGTCGAGCATGAGTCGATAGTAGATACGATCAACATGAAGATGTTCACCGATGATGACTAGTCCGTCTCACGTGATGATCGGACACGGCCTAGTTGACTCGGATCATGTAATCACTTAGATGACCAGAGGGATGTCTATCTGAGTGGGAGTTCATAAGATGAACTTAATTATCTTAAACATAGTCAAAAGACCTTTTGCAAATTATGTCGTAAGCTCGCGCTATTAGTTCCACTGTTTAGATATGTTCCTAGAGAAAATATAGTTGAAAGTTGATGATGGCGATTATGCGGACAGAGAAAGCTTATGTCCTTAATGCACCGCTCAGTGTGCTGAACCCCAAACGTCGTTTGTGGATGTTGCGAACATCGGACATACACGTTTTGATAACTACGTGATAGTTCAGTTAAACGGTTTAGAGTTGAGGCACCAAAGACGTTTTCGAAACGTCGTGGAACATATGAGATGTTTCGAGGGCTGAAATTGGGATTTCAAGCTCGTGCCCACGTCAAGAGGTATAAGACCTCCGACGATTTTCTTAGCCTGCAAACTAAGGGAGAAAAGCTCAATCGTTGAGCTTGTGCTCAGATTGTCTGAGTACAACAATCACTTGAATCGAGTGGGAGTTGATCTTCCAGATGAGATAGTGATGTTTCTCCAAAGTCATTGCCACCAAGCTGCTAGAGCTTCATGATGAACTATAACATATCAAGGATAGAGATGATGATCCTTGAGGTATTCGCGTTGTTTGACATCGCGAAAGTAAAAATCAAGAAGGAGCATCAATTGTTGATGGTTGGTGAAACCACTAGTTTCAAGAAGGGCAAGGACAAGAAGGACACTTCATGAAACGGCAAATCAGTTGTCGCTCCAAAGAAGAAACCCAAGGTTGAACCCAAACCCGAGACTAAGTGCTTCAGTAATGAGAGGAACGGACACTTTGAAGCGGAACCACCCTAGATACTTGGTAGATGAGAAGGCAGGCAAGGTCGATAGAAGTATATTGGATATACATTATGTTAATGTGTACTTTACTAGTACTCCTAGTAGCACCAGGGTATTAGATACGGTTCGGTTGCTAAGTGTTAGTAACTCGAAATAAAAGAGCTAGGAATAAGCGGAGACTAGCTAAAGGTGAGTGACGATATGTGTTGGAAGTGTTTCCAATTTTGATGTGATCAAACATCGCACGCTCCCTCTACCATCAAGATTAGTATTAAACCTGAATAATTGTCATTTGGTGTTTGCATTGAGCATAGACATGATTGGATTATGTCTATCGCAATCTGATTATTCATTTAAGGAGAATAATGGTTACTCTGTTTATTTGAATAATACCTTCAATGGTATTGCACCTAAAGGAATGGTTTATTGAATCTCGATCGTAGTGATACACATTTTCATGCCAAAAGATATAAGATAGTAATGATAGTACCACCTGCTTGTGGCACTACCATTTGAGTCATATTGGTATAGAACGCATGAAGAAGCTCCATGTTGATGGATCTTTGGACTCACTCGTTTTGAAAAGTTTGAGACATGCGAACCATGTCTATTGGTGTATATGCATGAAGAAACTCCATGCAGATGGATCGTTTGGACTCACTTGATTTTGAATCACTTGAGATATGCAAATCATACCACGTGGGCAAGATGACCTGAAAAGCCTCGTTTGATGAGAAGATGGAACAAGATAGCGACTTGTTGGAAGTAACACATTTTGATGTGTGCAGCCCAATGAGTCTTGAGGCATGCGATGAATATCGTTATGTTCTTACTTCACATATGATTCGAGTAGATGTTGAGTATATTTACTTGATGAAACACAGGTCTGAATTATTGAATGGTTCAAGTAATTTCATAGTGAAGTTTAAGATCTTCGTGACAAGAGGATAGAATATCTATGATATGATCATAGAGATGAATATCTGAGTTCTGAGTTTTGGCACACAATTAAGACATTGTGCAAATTGTTTCACAATTAATACCGCCTGGAACACCATAGTGTGATGGTGTGTCCGAACATCATAGTTGCACTCTATTGGATATGGTGCGTACCATGATGTCTCTTATCGAATTACCACTATCGTTCATGGGTTAGGCATTAGAGACAACCGCACTCACTTTAAATAGGGCACCACGTAATTCCGTTGAGATGACACCGTATGAACTATGGTTTAGAGAAACCTAAGTTGTCATTTCTTAAAGGTTTGGGGCTGCGGCGCTTATGTGAAAAGTTTCAGGTTGATAAGCTCGAACCCAAAGCGGATAAAATACATCTTCATAGGACACCCAAACAGTTGGGTATACCTCCTAATTCAGATCCGAAAGCAATAGGGATTGTTTCTTGAATCGGGTCCTTTCTCGAGGAAAAGTTTGTCTCGGAAAGTTGAGTGGGAGGATGGTGGAGACTTGATGAGGTTATTGAACGTCACTTCAACAAGTGTGTAGCAGGGCACGGGAAGTTGTTCTGTGGCACCTACACCAATTGAAGTCGAAGCTTGTGATAGTGATCATGAAGTTTTGGATCAAGTCACTCATGCCTCGTGGGGTGACAAGGATGTGTCTTGCTTGAGTGGTACGGTGATCCTGTCTTGAAGGTCATGTTGCTAGACAACAATGAACCTCGAGCTATGGAGAAGCGATGGTGGGCCCAAATTCCGACAAATGGTTAGAAGCCATGAAATCCGAGATAGGATCCATGTATCATAACAAAGCATGGACTTTGGTGGACTTGCCCGATGATCGGCAAGCCATTGAGATGAATGGATCTTTAAGAAGAAGACAGACATGGATGGTAATGTCACTGTCTATGAAGCTCGACTTGTGGCGAAGAGTTTTTCACAAGTTCAAGGAGTTGACTACGATGAGATTTTCTCATCCGTAGCGATGCTTAAAATCCATCGGAATCATGTTAGCATAAGCTGCATTTATGAAATCTGGCAGATGGATGTCAAAATGAGTTTCCTTACCAGTTTTCGTAAGGAAAGGTTGTATGTGATACAATCAGAAAGTTTTGTCGGTCCTAAGGATGCTAAAAGGTATGCTGGCTCCAGCGATCCCTTCTAAGGACTGGAGTAAGCATCTCGGAGTTGGAATGTGCGCTTTGATGAGATGATCAAAGATTTTGGGTTTATACAAAGTTTATAAGAAACTTGTATTTCCAAAGAAGTGAGTGGGAGCACTATAGAATTTCTGATGAGTATATGTTGTTGATCGAAATGATGTAGAATTTCTAGAAAGCATATAGGGTTGTTTGAAAAGTGTTTTTCAATGAGAACCTGGATTAGGCTATTTGAATAATAAGCATCAAGATCTATAAGATAGATCAAAATGTTTAATAGTACTTTCAAATGAGCACATACCTCGACATGATCTTGAAGGTGTTCAAGATGGATCACCAAAGAAGGAGTTCTTGCCTGAGTTGTAAGGTATGAAGTTAAGAGTTAAAGCTCGACCACGGCAGAAAAGAGATAAAGGACGAAGGTCGTCCCCTATGCTTCGATATAGGCTCTATAGTATGCTATCTTGTGTACCGCACCGAAAGTGTGCCTTGCCATGAGTCACAAGGGGTACAAGAATGATCCAGAATGGATCATTGGACAGCGTCAAAATTGTCCTTGGAGTAAATAAGGACATGTTTCTCGATTATGGAGGTGATAAAGAGTTCGCGTAAAGGGTTACGTCGATGCAAGCTTTAAGACCTATCCGAGTGACTCTGAGTAGCAAACCGGATACGTATAGTGGAGCAACCATTTGGAATAGCTCCAAGTCGAGCGTGGAAGCAGCGTTTACAATATGACCTAGAAAGTTGCAAAGCACACACGGATCTGAAAGGTTCGAGACCGTTGACTAAAACCCGTTGACTAAAACCTCTCTCACAAGCAAAACATGATCAAACCTCGTAACTCATTGAGTCTAAATCACATGATGATGTGAACTAGTTTACGACACTAGTAAACTCTTTGGGTGTTGGTCACATGGCGATGTGACCTATCGATGTTAATCACATGACGATGTGAACTAGATTATTGACTCTAGTGCAAGTGGGAGACTGTTGGAAATATGCCCTAGAGGCAATAATAAATTAGTTATTATTATATTTCCTTGTTCATGATAATCGTTTATTATCCATGCTATAATTGTATTGATAGGAAACTCAGATACATGTGTGGGTACATAGACAACACCATGTCCCTAGTAAGCCTCTAGTTGACTAGCTCGTTGATCAATAGATGGTTATGGTTTCCGACCATGGACATTGGATGTCATTGATAACGGGATCACATCATTAGGAGAATGATGTGATGGACAAGACCCAATCCTAAGCCTAGCACAAAGATCGTAGTTCGTATGCTAAAGCTTTTCTAATGTCAAGTATCATTTCCTTAGACCATGAGATTGTGCAACTCCCGGATACCGTAGGAATGCTTTGGGTGTACCAAACGTCACAACGAATCGGGTGGCTATAAAGGTGCATTACGGTATCTCCGAAAGTGTCATTGGGTTGGCACGAATCGAGATCTGGATTTGTCACTCCGGTTAACGGAGAGGTATCTCTGGGCCCACTCGGTAGGACATCATCATAATGTGCACAATGTGACCAAGGGGTTGATCACGGGATGATGTGTTACGGAACGAGTAAAGAGACTTGCCGGTAACGAGATTGAACAAGGTATCGGGACACCGACAATCGAATCTCGGGCAAGTATAAATACCGCTAGACAAAGGGAATTGTATACGGGATTGATTGAGTCCTTGACATCGTGGTTCATCCGATGAGATCATCGTGGAACATGTGGGAGCCAACATGGGTATCCAGATCCCGCTGTTGGTTATTGACCGTAGAACGTCTCGGTCATGTCTACATGTCTCCCGAACCCGTAGGGTCTACACATAAGGTTCGATGACGCTAGGGTTATAAAGGAAGTTTGTATGTGGTTACGAATGTTGTTGAGTCCGGATGAGATCCCGGACGTCACGAGGAGTTCGGAATGGTCCGGAGGTAAAGATTTATATATGGAAAGTTGTTGTTCGGTTAGGAAAAAGTTCGGGTTTTTCAGTATTATGCGGAAGCTTCGGAAGGTTCGGAGGATTCGGAGGGTCCGGAGGTCCGGAAATTGTTCCACCACGTCCAATACAGTAGCATGGGCTGTGGGGGCGCCCTAGCCTTAATGGGCCAGGGGCACCAGCCCCCAAGGCCCATGCGCATGGGAGGGGGAAACCCTAAGGGGAGGGCCTCCACTTGACTTGGGAGGCACTCCTCCCCTCTTGCCCGCCCCAAGTCCCATCTAGGGCTGGCCGCACCCCTTGGGGTGGGAAACCCTAAAGGGCGCAGCCCCTTTCCCCTATATATACTTGAGGTTTTGGGCTGCCCAACACACATGAGAACTTCTCCTCTTGGTGCAGCCCTGCCTCCTCCTCCTCCTCTCCCTTGGTGCTTGGCGAAGCCTGCGGGATGCCACGCTCCTCCATCACCACCATGCTGTTGTGTTGCTGCTGGATGGAGTCTTCCTCAACCTCTCCCTCTCTCCTTGCTGGATCAAGGCGTGGGAGGCGTCACCGGGCTGTACGTGTGTTGAGCGCGGAGGTGCCGTCCGTTCGCACTAGGATCTCCGGTGATTTGGATCACGACAATCACGACTCCTTCAACCCCGTTCTCATGAACGTTTCCGCTTAGCGATCTACAAGGGTATGTAGATGCACTCTCCTTCCCTCGTTGCTAGAATCTTCATAGATTGATCTTGGTGATGCGTAGAAAATTTTGAATTTCTGCTACGTTCCCCAACACCCGATGGTGGTGGTGGTCAGCTGATGTCTTGCTGTAGGGATGTGCTCAAACTCCGGGTGAGAACCTTACATCGACTGTCGATGTCGGCGGCAATGGTGCCTGTGGGCATCGTTTTCCTCGCAGGAGGTGCCGTTGTGGAGCTCCAACACCTGCAGTACTTGTTTTCTGGTATCCGGGTGAAAACATAAGATCTGGCTTGTCGGATCGGATGACGGTCTTGTGTCCTTGTTGGCACTACCTCGTTGGAGGCGTCATCTTGGAGACCCAAACAACGGTGGTTGTTGGGTGGTGGTGGTGGTGGAGATGTGCATGCGTGTGGTTGAGGGTGCAGAGTTTGGTGGTGGTGGTGGTGTGGCCAGCTAGAGATCAGTAGGAGGGTCCATAGGTGGTGGTGGTGGTGCGACTGGCTTGGAGTCGACGGTGGTTGTTGGGCGGTGTTCTTTGGGGTTTGGTGGCGGTGCCTTTGGCGCCGCAGGGTGGCCATCTATTTCCCCCTCGTGAAGGTGTCTCGCTATGCATGCTCAAGACTCTCCCTTGGCGGCCGATGTGTTGCGGCAAGCGTCGTGCTCTTGGTGATGTCTTGATTCATCTTTGCTCTTTGATGGCGCCAGATGCCTCACCGAATTGCTAATCATTCCGATTTTCCGTGGCAGGGCACCCAGTCAGGGTTCATGTTTTTTGCACTCGTTGGTTGTGGAGGCTCTTGAGTTGTGTCGTGGGGCTCGGTATGCACACAAGGCGGTGCGTTAGGTTACTCGCAAAGTGTAAGTATTGTGATTCGACACAAGCGTTCATATACACGCGCATACACTCACCCCTATGAAGGCACACACGCACACTCTACCCCTATGAGCACCTCCGAAAGACTGAGCCGGCATATCATCTTAAGATTTACGAAGTCACGTAGGCGCCTCGTCGTCGACGGGAACGTCTCCTCCCACTGAAAGCGCATCGCCGGAAATCCTGAAATAAATCCAGGAATAATGCGAGCATCAGGATTTGAACCCTGGCGGGTTGGAGATACCAATGTCCACCTAACCATCTCGACCACAGGTTGGTTCGCAGCAGTTTGTTGCTCTTATGACTACTTTGTTGCTCAACTGAGGATATTATTATGCTCGTACAACATTATTATGAGGTTATGGTCAAGGCCGGAGCTTCAAGTAAGTAGCACTAACACTACCAGAAAAACTGGGGTTGCCGACGGCCAAATCTATGCCGACGGCCCCCGTCGGCATCTATGGACCTATGCCAACGGCCACGGAAAGGCCGTAGGCTTATAAATGCCGTCGGCATACATCTACTTATGCCGACGGGGCCGTCGGCATAGACAAGGCCGTCGGGACCGCCTGAGTTACGCCCTACGGGCCCGTCGGCATAGGGAAGGCCGTCGGCATATCCGTAGCCCACCCGCCCGGTCGGTGGCCCGACCATTTGACGGCGTTGACCCTCGTCGACGGGCGATGCTTGGCGGCGTCGGCATATCCGTGGCGAGGTATGCCTACGGCCAAGCCGTCGGCATAGGCCCCTCGCCACGTCGGCGATCCGTGTGCCACGCCACGTCAACGATCCGTGGGACAACCTCCGTGTGTAGCAGGTATCTGCCGACGACCGGCCGTCGACATCGCTTATTTTACTTTATTTTTTATTTTATTTTACTCTGTTTTTTATTTTTACTTTATTTTAATTTTTGTTTTGTATATGATAATTATGCCTTATCTAAAAAACATACCCGATGGTATATCGATTGCCCCGCTACTGAACATCGCTATCTCCGTGTCACGGAGGGGGAAACGGTCGACACGGAAGGAATTCTGGTTGGTGGGGGATTCGGGGTGTAGCTATGTCACTGAAACATCGCACGGGTCCCGATGCATATATGAAAGTGTTCAGATACTTCTCCATCACGAAAAATTATTAAAATTACCATCGGTCCTATAGCACATGTGCCCACGTCATGTAAAAACTCATGATTTTATCGCGCCCGGTATTTAATAATATTCACGCCGCATCGTTTCCGCAGAACGTCTACTACCGTGTGTCATCGCCCGTCCGTGAGGGGGGCCACACCGAGAGCAGCGTGCCGCCTCTTCGGACATGCCACCACACCACCCCACATGTATGAGGGCCCGATCGACGCCTCGGTGGCATTGTTACCCCAGGGGCCCCGTCCCCGCCTAACCACGAGCGGTTGACCATCGGATCTACCTTTGACTTCCGCATGACGGGATTTCGAGACAGGATTTCGGGGCGCCTCCCATTGTTCTCCGGAGCACATTCTCTCGGCTATTTGCCGAGACGTGTATCTGGAGAACATCGGGGAGGTGCTGCCGAAATTTTGTCTCGGAACGGGGTAGAATGGAGAACATACTCAATCTACACATCCTCGGGTAGGATTAGGACCCATCTTTACCTATTAGAGATGTAGGTGGATTAAACGCGTAGAAACTGAAAATTTGATGTGATTAATTTGAGTGAATCCTTAATTATGTTGTGTGGGTTGCAAAAAGCAGAGGATGTCGGATAATCGGTGGATGTACGAGTGGTTTTATCCGTCGAATCGAGTAACATCGAGTGGATCGCGAAAACCGATGTGTATTTGAAGGAGATATTCCGTCGTCAATGAGAATTATCCCACCATGCCCTGTGCGAGATGTGCGGACGTCACCGTAGAAATCAGACGGACATGAGTGAGCACCTTCGCACGCACGGATATATGCCAAACTTTGACATGCCGTCGATAAACATAGCCGATCGGGACCGTGGTAGAGAGGAGGTGATGCGACAACGCATCGATGGATATGAGGACGGCCGGGTCGGGGACATGCTAGATGATGTCATTGTTGCGAAGCGGCAAATCGACACCTTCAGAGAATGAACCGGAGGAGCGGAGGCAACCGCAAAGGCCTTCTTGGAGGTCTTGGCCTCGTCAAAAGAAACCTCTTTATGCGGGTGCGAAAATATCTCAGTGGATGCCATCTCGCAATCGATTGCGATCAAGGCTGAGTATCGGTCAGTAGCTGTAAATGCTTCAAGCATTCACGGGAGTATGGGCTAACAGCCTCCACGAGGGTCATGAACTGCCAAAAGCATGTACGATACAAAGAAAATCATGAAGGCACTCTCTATGGATTATGAGAAAATAGATGTTTGCTCAAGAATTGCCTTTTGTTTAGGCGCGAGTATGTGGATGACAAGTATCTTGTAGGAAGTGTGGTTCGTCTTGGTACATTGAGGTGGTCGGTGAGGATGGTGAGAAAAGCAGCTAACCATCCCGTTAAGGTTCTTCGATATCTTGATTTTATAAAAGACTGCAGCGCCTTTTCATCACGAAGGAGTCTGCCAAAATGATGAAGTGGCACAAGGAAGGTATAAGGTACAATCCAAAAAATCGTACATCCATCGGGAGGAAGCATGGAAGTCATTCGATGAAGAATACCCGAGGAAGCAGCCGAGGCTGGGAATGTCGAATAGCCATATCGGTGATGGGTTGAATCCATATGGTATGTCGTCCAATCCATACAGCTGCTGGCTTGTGTTTGTAATTCCGCTCAATCTTCCTCCGGTGCCCTAATGCAACGGAAGACCATGTTCTTGTCGCTCATCATTCCGGGCCGACTACCGGGAAGCAATTGGGTGTGTTTATGCAGCCGCTTGTGGATGCTTTGCACCATTCTTGGTACTTTCCGAGGTTGACATACGACCGGGATCTGCAGAGAAATTTCTTGATGAAAGTTTGGTTGCACTATTGCATGCATGACTTTCCGGCTATGCTCTATTCTCATGGATGGTGTACAAGTGGTAAGATGCCATGCCCAGTGTGCATGCAGCTCTGCGAATGATTTGGCTGAGTAAGGGTGGCAAGTATGTAGCCTTTGACCTGCATCGACAG
Source organism: Aegilops longissima (assembly GCA_021605205.1). Classification (NCBI taxonomy): domain Eukaryota; kingdom Viridiplantae; phylum Streptophyta; class Magnoliopsida; order Poales; family Poaceae; genus Aegilops; species Aegilops longissima. Next base: position 9,128,084 of record CM038678.1, on the reverse strand, counting down.
TTCCTCCCTCCAGACCATCCAGACAGGGAAGACAAGAAGAACTTCACGAAAGGTCGGGTTGTTCATGAAGTAACCGAGATTCCAACATTTTCGGGGGCAGATGTTCTTGCTCAGCTAAAAGCTCTGAAGCCTAAAGTCAAAGGCAAAGGCAAAGCCAAAGACAAAGGCTTCGAGGGATATGGTGAGACGCACAACTGGACTCACATTACCCCCTTCTCGCAGCTTCCCTATTTCAAGGACCTCAAACTTCCTTACAATATTGATGTGATGCACACCAAAAAGAATGTGGCAGCGTCCCTTTTCCACACGATCCTCAACATTCCTGATAAGACGAAGGATAACGTAAAAGCTAGAGCCGATCAACAGAGAATTTGTGATAGACCACGCCTGAACATGAAGCCTCCCACAGGCGGTCGAAAAAACTGGTTCAAGCCAGATGCTGACTTTGTCCTTAAACCGCCGTAAAAAAGAAGTACTTATCTGGCTGAAACAAATTTTGAAGTTCACCGATGGTTATGCATCGAATATAAGTAAGGAGTCAATCTTTCAACGGGCAAAGTGACCGGTCCAAGAGTCATGACTACCATGTATGGATTGAGCGGATAATGCCGGTGATGGTTCGAGGCTATGTCCCCGAGCATGTCTGGCGAGTGCTTGCCGAGCTTAGCCATTTCTTCCGCACGCTCTGTGCTAAAGAAGTAAGTAAAGAGGTGATTGAAAAATTGCATAAGAAGGCACCGGAGTTGATAGTCAAGCTAGAAAGATCTTTCCGCCAGATTCTTTACTCCGATGACACATCTCATTCTGCACCTCGCGAACGAGGTATTGTTGGGGGCCCTGCAAAATCGGTGGCGATGACGGCCCGAGAGGCGAACAAGCATCTCCGACGGAAATGTGGAAACAAAGCTAAGATTGAAGCTTCCATAGCTGAGGCAGTTATCCTAGAGGAGGTGTCGGACCTCGGGACATCATACTATCCGCACCACGCCCCCATCTTCATAACAAGGTGCCTCGATACAATATAGAAGAGCCCAAGTATCAACCCAGGCTCGATCTATTCAACACGCAAGGTGGGAAGGCTGGGGCCTCGAAATCTTATAACATGCCACGACAAGAGTGGGAGGACCTCATGTTCTATATCTTGCACAACATCAAGGAAGTTGAGGAAGTGTGGATGAGGTAATACCACTACACCATTCCTTTATGTCTTCCACATCATCATGTTTCATGTTCACTTAGTCCCGGTCTAACACCGCTTATCTTTTTTTAGTGATTTCGTTCAAGAGGAATGGACGGGAGTGAATCCTCCTACTGAGGCGGAGGCACTTACTCTTCTCCGTCATGGAAACCCTGGACGTAAAAATTTTGTTGCTTGGTTCATGGAGAAAGTAAATTTCCACACTCCCCTATTAAATACCTACTTCAACATTTATTAGTTAACCGAACTAATGCACGCAACAATTTCCATTATACTTGTAGGAAAAGATCCGAACATATCTATGGATGATGAATTGAGATGGGTTTCCATGGGTTTTGACCTGCCGTCATGACATGTACAAAGTATGATGTGAATGGGTATCGCTTCCATACAGAGGAGCACCAAAACAGCCGCCCGATCCGAAAACTATAAATCGGAGTGTACACCCCGGTCAAAATTCACTAGACTACTACGGAAGGGTACAAAATATATACGAGGTTAAATTCGCCAGAGCGTGAGACCCTAAGTCTGCTGTGTTCAAATGCCGATGGTTCGATCCACGGAGGGGGTAAAACATACGCCTTCCATTGGTTTGGTCGAAGTTAAACCATCAACCGTCTATGCCGGAGCCGATCTCTTCACTGCGGCTACCCAAGCTACACAAGTATATTATCTGCCTTACCCATGCCAGAAAGTGTATCTAAAGGGTTGGGAAGTTGTGTTCAAGGTGTCGCCACATGGTAAGCTACCATACCCGAATGAAGACGATTACTACAACATTAACCCCATGACATACGAGGGAGTGTTCTATCAAGAGCAACCTGATGATGATGACGATGATGATGTGGTTAGAAACGATGACGCTAGACCATTGGGTGATGATGATGTGGACCCAAACGTCGACGATGCACGGAATGATGGTGAGACCATTGTCAATGAAAATGACATACTTATGCTAGAAAAGTTAAACGAAGACGCTGACGAGGAGGAAGAGCCTCCACCTCCGTCGGACAACGAAGATGATATGATTGATAGTGATGATGAGACGGACCGAGAAAGAGGTTACAACAAAGGATGATTCATATGGGTTCTAGCAGATGTACGTTTCAAGTTTAGGAATATGCCTTTTATGCATTTTATTAATGTGTTTATTATCATGCCTTTTTCTTCATTTCATTAATTTACTAATTGCTTTTCTCTTTTCAATGCAGGTTCGTGGAACATGGGCAAGGGGAAGGCCGACGGCGTGGGTTTCCTACGCAAGGTCGTCGGCCTGCCTAGTCGGAGTGGTCGAGCACGTAATTCTCCCCCTCGGCTACTTGACGATGACTCCTCACAGGAGGTCGAGGGAGAGGTGCCCCTAGAGGAGGAGGGGCGGGGAGAGCCTCTAGAGGACGAGGTGCTGGGGGAGAGCAACTCTGAGGGGTCGCGCTGAAACAGCGCACCCTCACCGACTTAGGGGTGTTGTCTTCGAGGCCCTCCTCTAGTGAGGTACCCTCCTCTAGTGAGGTACACTCTAGGGAGGAGGAGGAGGAGGAGGTGGAGGAGGAGGAGGAGGAGGTGGAGGAGGAGGGACGCGAGGAGGAGGAGGAGGAGGAGGAGGAGGAGGAGGAGGAGGAGGAGGAGGTTGGGGAGGAGAGGCAAAGCGAGGCGGGGTGGTGGCGGGGATGATGGTGGTGACGGGAAGGGGGTTGACAACAAGGGATGGCTGCGTGGCAACGCAAAGCTACCAAAGCAGGTTCCTGCTACTGAGGAGCAGAAGTGGCTCATTGAGCCCACGGGAAAAGAGTAAGCGGTTCCTTATTTTGCTTGTCACATGCATATTCTGGTTGTTATTTATTTTGCTTGTCACATGCTAATAGTTCATTCTTTTGCAACAATGGATATATTCTAAAGGGGTCCGTATTCCCAACGACCTCATCACCGTCTTACTAAAGTTATCTTGGCCGGGTTGTACTGTCCGGATCCAGTCAGCAGCCGGACCGTCGGGTTTTGGCCACGAGCCGACCATCGGGAAGCGCCCTCCACGCGGACCATGAGACCCATGCCAAGGCCGTAACCACTACTTTCGGGTGAGTTCTCTTCGAAGCACAAGTCCATTCTAGTTTCATGAATGATTTAACTCATGGCTTCTTCCATTCTTGTTTCATGCATGATTGTAGAAATTCTATCGAGTTCTTCCGGAGCATGGGCTAGAGCGGACCAGATCGTCTTTGCGCCAATGCAAGAAGAAGGCCCGCCAGATGTGATCTGAGGTGCGCTATGTGGCCATCTCGACATACTACCATGATGTTCTTGGTGTGAAGATGACCAAGGAAGAAGCGCGAGGATGGGCATTACCTTGGAGAGGCACGAGTACTTGGCGGTAAGTATAAAAGATTTTTCATTATGCTTTCATTACCATGTGGTACATTTCACCGTTTCATGTTGACATGCCATTATGCTTTTATTATGTAGGTGTGTCCAAATTGGTGTTATGGAAAAGACGAGTCCTGGCGGCATTGGTGGATCTTTGGTGTGATGGGGCTGGAGCACAGGCGGCTATGAGAATAAAAAATAAGGCTAACCGAGGAATGAGGGAGTACATGCTCGTGGAAACCAAACCACTATCTCCACAAGGCGCTTAATGTATGACTAACCCCATTAAACATTCTTCTTCTTCTATTTACCATCACTTTCTTATGTATGACTAACATCTGCTTGGTGGTGCAGGGAGGAGAAACTGGCGGCCGCTCTCGGACATGCAAAGCGTGGGAGATCGCCCATACGCGGAAGGACCCCAAGCTGGCGAGCCCAAGTACTACGGCAAGAAGACCGCGTGGAGGAAGGAGGCCTACTCCGCAGCCTATCTGAGTTACATCCCGACACACTGACCCCATTGCGCGGATCTGGGACGACAGGCGGTGGTGAGCATGGCGCCCAAGGAGCACGGTCGGGAGGCGGTTCTCGATCTTGTGGTCATCCGACTATCTCCTACACACAGCTTCGTCGGATCGACCGAGCCCGAGCAGCGCATGAGCCAGCCAAAGTGTCCAGCCTTCACGATCCCTCTTTCAGAGCAACAGATCGTAAGTATTTTCCTCTTATCTTCATTGCTCACTTTATTTTCCGCATCTAGTAGTTTTATGAGTTCCATCATGTCATACCGTAGGCCTACTGAGTACACACGCCAGAGACCATGGCGTGGCATCGGAGGATTCATGAACATCAAGTCAGAGGGATCGCCACCGGAGCAGGCTTTTCAGAAATGGCGGCCACGGTGTCCTCGGTTGCAGCCAAGACCATGCCCTCCAAAGACAACCAAAGGTCTTCTGACCTTGAGGAGTTTGTGGCACGTAACGCTGGCCCTCGCCGGTTAGTTCATCCCCAATCTATTCACCCCAAGCATGTCATGCCTTTCAACACGATCATATATCCCATTAATATGTCTTTTCAACATCCGAGGAATGATGGATCTCATCTGTTGGCGGTGGTCTTCGCAACACTCAGGAGACACGGAGCCCGACAACTCCGATCCACGGAGGCGGAGGTGGAGGCGGTCTTGGCGGTAGCGCTGCCGCTAGCTTGATGGCGACTGGCTTGGCGGTCTTAGCGGTGGCGACCTCCGCGGTGCTCGGCGTCTGGGCGCTTAAGCCTAGTGTGTGGTGATGATGCTTGAGATGACTTGTGTGGTGATGATCATTTAGAGACTTGTGTGTGGTGCTTTTCTATATGTTTATGCTTATGTTGGTTGTGATGATGATCATTTAGAGACTTGTGTGTGTGATGATACTTATGCTTACGTTCTTTGATATGTGTCACTGATATGTGTCATTATACATGTGCTTTTATTTGAATTGAACTGATTTGAAAACAAACAGAAAAAAAAATCAGACAGAAACTATGCCGACGGCCTAGCCGTCGGCATAGGCCTGGCGTGAGCTCCCAGTGGCTGACACGTGGCAGCCTATGCCGACGGCCTGGCCGTCGGCTTAGTTCTGCCCCAGGAGTGCCCAGTTGCCGACACGTGGCATGTCTATGCCGACGGCCTGGCCGTCGGCTTAGTCTGCCCCAGGAGTGCCCAGTTGCCGACACGTGGCATGTCTATGCCGACGGCGAGGCCGTCGGCATAGTTCCAAACTAAGGCGACGGCGGGCCGTCGGCATAAACAAGCGGCGAGCAACGGCTTCGCCACGCAGGCATGTCTATGCCGACGGCCTCGCCGTCGGCATATTTTCTAACGGCCGACGGCCCGGCGTCGCCGGCATAGGCACGCCACGTGGCGAGCCGCCGTTGCTCAGCAGTTGACGGCAACCGCCGTTAGGCGGTGGCGTTGCCGACGGCCAGTGCCGTCGGCATAGATGTACGGCCACCGTCGGGATAGGGTCTATGCCGACGGCCATTCTATGCCGACGGTCATCCGGGCTACGCCGACGGATATGTTGCCGACGGCCCTATGCCGACGGGGGCCGTCGGCATAGGCCTGTCCCGGCGGCTAGTCAGGGCTATGCCGACGGCCCTGGCCGTCGGCATAGGGTGCGATTCCAGTAGTGTAATAACTGATGATGTTCAACCTTCATATAGCTCCAGCCGCCATGTACCAAACCACATACTCTACAGAAATTTAACGTTACAGTTGCTCTCACAAATTTCAACCTATTGCTTTTCTTTGAGGGACAATTTCAACCTATTGCTGGTTTAGTTACATCTCAGCTTGCAGCCAGGACGAGAAGAACAAAAATGTAGTTTTCTTAACTGACAATTAAATAACACTGGTTGTGTGCCTTTTTTATGTACATCAAAATAACACCCTAGAAAATGTGCATGTCAAAACAAGTTAAAAATCACTTGGAGATATTTAACAGGAAGTTCAGCAGCGCAGCTTGTCAAACAAAAAGGGACATAAACTGATCTGCAATTCTTCAACGCGAAAATGGACTCATCCACTAAAATCTTTATTCATTCCCATGTTTCCGTGGGCAGCAAGTGTACAACTACATTTTTAACTTCAGCATCTCCTAATTGATCCATCTCAGGAAACTAATAAGCTAGCTAGCTACGGCTAGGCTAGGCTACTTCTACTCCTCGATCGTCCAGGCTGCTGCTACTGCTCCAGCAGCTTGTTCATCGTGGGGGTCTTCATCTCCCACGCGTCCAGGTTGGTGACCTTGATGTCCGACTCGCCATTGTTGAAGACGAAGAGGTGCGCGTCGTCCCGGATGGCCTTCCTCGGGTAAATCCTCGTCAGGATGCACGTCTCCCCGCCGGCCCCGAAGCTCTCCACCACAGAATGGTCAATCTGAAGTCAAGTTCGTGACATGGCTTAGACCCCTCTTTCAACGGTGACATAGATATTAATTACAGCATACTTTGATGGTTGTCTTGTGGTTAGTTACGTACCAATGTCCTGAGTGTGATCTTCTTGGTCTTGGCTATGTCGATGTTGACGAAGCCCGCAAAGGTCGGCCTGTAGATCTGCGACTCGTACGACGACCTGTTTGATAGCGATCATTGGGAATTACTACTGGATCAGGATGCATGGATAGTCCCACATTTCAACATTGTTGGGTCTTATATGTAATAATGTGACTTGAGTGAGTTATATCTTATATGTTACCTTGTTGGGTCATTACACAAGAGGACGACGTAATTGGTGTCGTTGGTCTTGAACACCCTGAAGAAGACGGCCGTCCTCTCCTCGAGGTCGTCGGAGGCTAGCAGCCAGAGCCCGAACGGCCCAACACCACCTTTGACGTGCGAGTTGAACTTATTGCATAGCACTTGTGCGTCGGTTCACCACGCCGGGTCGAACTTATCCGCTTGTCCAGGTTCCTGATCGTGAACGCTGCCTCAACATCCAATTGCACGGATTTGAAGCCGGTGACCTCAAAGTACTCGCCTCCCTTGACGGCCTTGTTGCTCACATTGACATGCCATGAGCGCAGCGACTTGACCTCCTCCACCGGCCACTGGATCAGCTGCCTCCCGCTTCGCGACAAGAAGATCTTCCTTGGTATCGCCTGAGAAAATTAGCAACAACGATACATCTCAATCACAGGCTCTTAGCACGTACGGTGGAAAACATACTAGCAAAAATAATTTTGTTCATGTGCAAGCGTAGCTAGTGACCTGGATGCCGGCCCAGCCTTTGTGGCGGTCGTCGGTAACGGTGTCAGACTCGTTGGCCCAGCCCCAGAGCACTCGGCGTTTCTTGGCCGGGTCGAAGGACTTGGAGACGTAGAAGTCACCATAGTCATAGCGGAGGCCATAGTCATTATCCTGGAAGGCAGGGTCAGGGTGTAGTAACCGTATCGTGTCAGTTCTAGACTTACCTTGAGCACGTACTTGACCTCCTCGGCCACAACACGGTCGTGCAACTCCGTGGTGTCCACACCACTCTGGTGGTGATGGTTGCCTCCGGCCACCGCCACGGGGTAGAAGTCAGGGCATTCCCACATTCCGGTCACCCCGGCGTGCAAGGAGTGGTGCGCCTTGACCCACTTCTTGAAGTATCGGCTCCGGTATAACACCGCAATTCCACTCATGTTTTCCTTGCTGCCCACCATCAACCTCCAGTGTCTGCACGTATACCAGGTACAACGTATTTTCTTTACATATAATCATAGCACAATATAGTTTCGAAAGGAGGGGGGGGCACCGCCTCCCCCAAGCTCTGAGCTAACTTGTGAAGAAAAATTATTCAAAGGACCAAGATGGGAATTTATTAGTGGCGTGGGCGAAAATAAAATGTACGTGCCCGTCGGGCCCGTACCAAGCAGTGGTTGGGTCCCGGAAAGCACTCGCGTTGATGCCGTGGTCGGGGGTGATGATGGGGTTGTACTCGGGCTTGACCCACTCGCGGAGGAAGGGGTCGGAGATGTTGGCCGGGTACGAGATGTTGGCAACATGGTGGCGGAGCCTGACCAGCAGCCGTTGATCGTAGGGCCTGGTGGGGTAGATCGCGGGCTCCAGGGCCACCCAGCGGATGAGGTCGGTGGAGACGGAGTGCACCCAGATGATGTTCCCCCACACGGCGCCTTTGGGGTTATACTGGTAGAAGAGGTGGTACAGGCCCTTGTAGTACATTGGCCCTGCATCCATCCGCATGTACGTACATTTAGATATTGGATGCATAGTGTCATGCAAACATTTTGAGCGAATCTTCATGTAAGATCTCACAAACATAACATCGACCGAGACTTGGTTAAGCCTTAGTCAATTGAGGTTTAGCAATCCTGTACAAATTTTTTTTTTTTGAACGGGGAAAGGCACCCATGGTGCCAACTTCATTCAACTCAGTAACAGTGTACAACATGAAATACAACTCCCTGAATGTTGCAAGAAGATAGAGTGGAGATGACAGGGCAAGTTGAGCGAGAATGAGTTGAACTAAAACAACTAAAAACAGGTCCTGTTGCTCTGGTCAGAACCTGATGAGCTACATTGTGGGCTATGCCATTGATCTCTCTGGATATATGGAACACCTGCGATTGCAACTGTCGAGTGGTGTTGTAGAACTCTGCAATGAGCTTTCTGATTGACCAAGGAATCGCATCAGCCAAGACATTTTTGCATGCTGCTGCTTTAGCCAAAAAGAGATTATCAGTGAGGAACGTAGGTTGGCTAATCTGCAAAAGTTGAGTCACCCTCGCAGCAAGAACAAGGGCATGCGCTTCCGCTTGTAATGGAGAAAAGGTGGGCTCGGTCGAGGCTTGAATTTGGACTTGCATGCTCCTTTGATCCTGCAAAAAATTAAGATAGACACCAATATCCGTGGCTGTTTGTCCATTCGTTAGACCTGAGATCTTTGTGCATTTAAAAGAAGCATCATAATAAATTTTTGCCCCTGAAATAAGAAGATCCGTCCTAATAGTTTGTCCCTGCAGCGGCAAAAGAGTGGAGTTTGTAGTATTTTGCTGAAGAGAATAAGTCTTTGCGCCATCAGGAGAGGCATCATTAAGTTTACTGCTTTCATCCAACGCCATTGTAGCCATAAAAACCTGATGAGGAGAAGAATTTTTTCTACCAAAAAGACAATCATTCCTTGATTTCCAAATGCACCATAAGAAATTAAAAATATTTGGGATTGATGCATGAGAGTGATTCATGGTCATAAGAGCATGGATAAGAGCCTGTATAGAATGATGAACTTCAGTTAAGATATCAGTCCTAAGATACCAAGGATGCGCAAACCATGCAGCTCTAGCAAATGCACAATTGAAAAACAAATGCAATTCATCCTCATCTTGAGCACAGCGACAACACTCTTTATCAATATGACTAGAGAAACGAGATGCTCTCAAACCTGTAGGGAGGGCCTTGCGAAGTAATCTCCAAGCAAATGTTTAAACCCTAGGAGGCATATTGTTGTGCTTCCAAACCTGCTTGAGTAAATCTTTGACTAGTGTAGAGACCTGACCAGGTTGATTCCTGGGATGTCTTTGAATATCCTGCAAACATAACTTGTATGTACTTTTAGCGTTGCACTTATCATTGGGCGTGAGATCCCAACATAATATATCCGCACAATCATCTGGAATAATATTAGTTTGAGTAATGATTGTTGCAGTAGGCTCCTGGAAAATAGAGCGAATTAAATCAATGTTCCAGACTTTTTGACCTGGAATCCAAAGATCTCTAATTTTAGCAGGGTAAGTGAAGTTGTTAGGTTGGATGATGTGATGATCATGAATATCAGACCAGGCTGAACATCAGGAGTACTCCATATGGAAATGTTTGGTTGTTGCGTCGTCATGGGAAGTAGGTGAATGCCATGCCATGCAGACAAATAAAGGCGACGAGGAATGAGCAATCGACGGTTGAAGAAGAAGATGATCCACAAGCATGCAGAGGTAGATAGATGGAAAGAAAATACGTAGGTACCATTGATCCAGTGCTTGGGGGGTTGGAAATGGTAGCCGGTGCGCAGCTCCTGCGCAACCTCATTGCCCTCCAGCGACTGGAGCTCCGGGTAGACGACGTGCGACGCCTGCACCACCACCCAGCACAGCAGCGACACGATCGCTAGCACCGCTGCCGCCGTCCCCATTTCCTCTCCTTTCAGCAGTCACCCTAGCTTGAGAGAGAGAGAGAGACGTAGGAGATGAGTGATTGAGCAATGCGGTGTGTGGTCTGTACGCTGGTATGCTCGAGTATTTATAGATGTGTTTGGATAAGAGCATGGTTAATAATATAGCCAGCTGCTGGCTATATGACGTTGCCATGTCACATATAGCCAAGCTTATAGCCAATAAGTAGATTCGTACCCCTCGGGTCGCCCCGTGGGCGACCAGGGGGAAACCCTAGCCGCCGGCGCCCGGACTCCCCCGCATCTCCTCCATCCTCGCCGCCGCCAGCAGCGCCGCCGGGCGAAGCCAGGCCGGCAGGAGCGGCGGCGGGCTCCTTCCCTTCCCGAATAGGCTGGCGCGGGGCGGCCGTTCGGAGGCGCCGTACTTTTGCGGTGCGGCGGCGCTGCAGATGGATCCTGGGCTCGACGTGCACAGCGCGCCGGCGGTTGGGGTTCGTGCTCGCGGCGTGGTGCGGCCGCTGGATCTGGTGGTCGCGTGCGCCGTCGGTCTCGGGTCCGATCCTTCTGGATCTGGTGCCTGATTGCCGTCGGCCGGCGCAGGATGGTGGCTTTCGTCGCTGACCAGGTCGGGTCTTCTTTGATCCGGTGCCTGGATGGATCTACGCCGGAGGTGTTGAGCCTTATGGTGCTTCCCTCTCTGGAGTTTTCGGGTCTTGGCTGCTGCCAGATCCAAAGCAGATGGAGATTGGTGGTACAGAAGAGGACCGAGGAAACTTTGGTCGGCTAGCTCGGCCCGGCATCTGCGACGGCTTTGACGTCGTTACCCATCTTGATGGCGAAGTCGAGGTCCTCCTATCCACCTCCGTCCAGTTCCCGGACGAAAGTCCAAAATCCGTCTTGATTGACGGGCGGCGGCGCCTTTGCGTCGTAACCTCCATGGAGGCGCCGTCTTGGGAGGCTTGGGCGTTCGAGGGAGTTGCTATGGGTGAAGGGCTTCGTGTGTCAGCTCCATCAGCGGCAATGGTGTGGAGGTTGGCAGGAGGAGCGGCGTTCTAACCGCGTCAGATGCGTCTGGTAAGAGATGTCAAGTCATGCCTGGCCGACAGGTGCTACGCTGAGTCATGCCTAATCGGCAGGTGCTACGCGCGACAGATCTTTCAGAGTGTCCGCGTCGGGATGGACGAGCGCAGAGCGGTGGAGCTGTCTGCCGTCATGGTGGCGTCGACGGTAGCTAGACCGTGCAAGGTAGATGCAACAGTACAACTCTGAAGATGGTTTGGTGGCAGGTGGCTGCGGCGGCCTCATACCCGGCAGGCGTCCTGGTTGAGGAGTGCGCCGGACTGGTAGGTACCCCATACCCGGCAGGCGTCCTGGGTGGGACCTCAGGTCTTAGATGTTTAGGTTTGGCTGCGATGTCTGTTTGGTATTAGGCCCAGACTATCAGCGCCCCTTCATCGATTGGATATGTTTAGCGACAGTTGTTGCTTAGAAAGTGGCTTTAGTCTTGCTGTTGTATGACTTTGTAAGGTCTTGTGAGAATAATTAATAAAGTGGCTGTATGCATTGCCCAGATGAAGAGGCCGGGGGTCATCCTCCTTTTCTAAAAATAAATAACGGATTTGCTATTTTACAGTCGAGTGTTTTCCAATTCGTCGTCATTCAAATCTATGTCCGTCTGTTCTCACGCGGAGATTTGCGTTGTGTTCTGTTTTGTTCGGGTTGATTTTATTTTGTCGGGTGTGGTTTTGTGTCTCAGCCCGTTACCATCGCCCCGGCCCGGCACTATTGATTTTTTTTTCCTTTTGTATTTGGGAGTGGGTGTCGTTTCCCCTTTCATTTGGTGGCTCTGTTTTGACAATGCTGAGGGGAGACAGCTCGAGCGGTGGAGCAGAGGAGACGATTCCTTCTATTTATGTGGATTCTGAGATATTCCACCGCTCGATCTTGATTTCTCTTCCCTTTCTCTTTGATCCCCGGCTGCGGCTGAGTTGTTCTTGTCTCTCGCCCTCCCCGGTGTGATTTTGCTTGTGTTCTGGCCGTGTAGATTCAAAATCTAGGTTGAGTTTCTTGTTTGGATCCGTGGCAGATGCATGTTGCCGCCGTGTTGGTGTAGTCCACCATTTTGCTCCCCTTCTACTCGCCTGAGATGTGTGATTTGTTCTGTCAATCATCAGATGTAGGCGCTGGTAGGTGGGTGTTCTAGGTCATCTGGTGGTTGTGGTCGTTTTCACCCATGCTGATTTGTTTCCTCTGCTGTAGATGTAGAGGTAGGCGAAGTTGTAGTTGTAGTGGTGGATTCCCCTGTCGGTTTTATTTCTGCTGGCCTGGGTGTCTATTCCGCATGTAGTTGTAGATGGCTTGGCCTGGGATTCTGCTGGCTTATGCGATGTGGATGTAGTAGCTACTTTGTGTATCCTTCCTCTGAATTTGTTTGCCCTTTCTAGTTTGATTTTGGACAGCCCTTTGTGATGTAGATGTAGGTGCTATTTGTTTAAGTTTCCTTCTCTATAATGGTTTCTGAATTGTTCGCTCCTTATGTGTTTAGTTACCTGCACATGTTTGCTCTTGTAGTTTCTGAATCCCTCATGAATTTTTATTGTTAGATATAGGTGTTTAGTTTCCCTGGTTCCTGAATCTCTATGAATTTGTGTATACTAGGCCCGTAGTGCTGATGTAGTGTTAGCCCAGGAATTTCTCTTGTTTTTGTCAGTGCAATATACCTCAGAATTAAAGTGTAATTTACCCCATAATTAGAGTGTGATCCCTATGCTTTTTTATTGTAATTACGGTGTAATGTACCCTAAAATTATAGTGTATTATAGTCCAGATTGCACTGTAATATGCCTAAAATTGCATTGTAATTTACTAACCCCAGATTTACAGTGTACTATACCCCAGTTTTTCACTGTATTTTGTATGCTTCAGGACTGTAATGGTTGCATGGTTACACTGTATTATTTTGCAGTTTTACACTGTAATTTGCATGGTACAACACTGTAATTGTTGTAGGGCTTTCAGTTTTTGTCAGATAGACTACTTTCAAATACTTCATCACTGTAATATACCCTAAATTTTCTCTGTAATTTATATGCTTCAGAACTGTAATTGTTTCAGATAGATTACATTGGCTCTTCGTCTTGGCTTACACTGTAGTATACCATAGTTTTACACTATAATTTGTATTTCGGCATTGCATTTGTTGTAGGTATTTGCGAGGTAGATTACAGTGGATTTTACCTTTGAATTGGAGGGCTTACACTGTAATTTACTGCAGATTTACACTGTAATTTGAATGCTTCAACACTGTAATTGTTGTAGGGCTTACAACGTATTTTGTCAGATAGATCACAGTTGATTTACCTCTGATTTTGCAATGTATTTCTTGCTTTTTTTTAATTTCTTCTTTCCTTGTGCTAGTGTCTCTGTTGCAGTAGTATTGAGCGAGGTCCTGTTTTAGGTTGATGATTGTTTTTGTGTTCTTTCTAGATTTGTCTAGTAGATAGTGTTACATTAGTTGTTCACGTGTATTCTTTAATGAACTGTATGGAGATTTGTTCTACTATTTTATTTCTTTTCTTTCTCCTCCTTCATGTATTCTGTTTATAGGTATTAGTTTACTGAGTAGGCTACGGAAAGAATCTCACCCGGACGTTTGGTTAGTATCATCTCTTGAGAATGAAGATTATGTGAGTGAACCTATTGTGCCTAACGACTTTGCGGAAAATGGTTCTTATCCTATGTCTACGGTAGTTATTTCTTTCTTCTTATCTAGCTTTATTTTATTGTTCTTAGTTATTGAGATTGTTTTATTTAATTTTAGTCTGTCGACTTTTTTAATTTTTTTGCAGGAACTATCTGGTGATGAAGGAGGGTTTGACAAAGCCCTTTTGAAGTTCTATCTGAATCAAGTGTGTTCTTCTTTTCTTGTACTATTTTGATTTTGTATGGGGAATTTTCTTTGGTTGGCCCTTGCATTTTTGTCATTTCAGAAAGTAAAATGCTTGAAAGGAAATTATCATCTACTTCCATGTTCATAGGCCCATCTCCTGAGTGTACCTGCAAGCAAAAGGGCAATTTGTTTTCTATAGTTGTGCTTTTCTCAGATTGGTAGCTCTGTGGTATATGAATTTTGCTTTTACCTTGAATATAATGTCGGAATGTAGAAGTGCAATGATAGAAAATGTGTCCTGCAGCATATTTGTTGTGAGCTTTTATTGTTATTTATGTATTTAGAATGTTTCTATATTGTCTTTCAACATATTCTGAAAGAAATGTGTAACTCACATTTAGAATGAGTTCTTCCTGTGACAATCTCAATACATCTGCTTCAGTTACTATCTTTGTCATGCTCCTCATCAGGCATATTTAAACAAAAAATGCCAGTGTCAACATAATATTGAGCAACAAACCGTTTAGATACAGATGAATTTTGCTGGGTACTTAAACCGTTGTACTTTATGTATTTTTGCTGCCAATAGTTGGGGTATTCCAAGTGTATCCTCGGAACTAACACTGTAAATTATAGTGAAGTAGCTCTGAAGTTTCATTGTAATTTATTGGGTTTTTACCGCATATCTTCATCACTGCAAATCCCTGCATAATTTCATTCTAATTCCCTATATATTTTATCTGTATTTTCTGAGGGTATTGTACTGTAAGCACTTTCACCGTAATGCTTGGGTATTACAGTGTAAGCCATGGGTACTTGCTGTGTATTCCATTGTATGTATACTGTATTTTATAGAGGTTTTACAATGTAATTCTTGGTCACTTGCACTGTAATGACAAGCTTTGGATTCTTGGGTTTCACACTGTAATTCCTACTCACTTACACTGTAATTTAGTGTAAGCTCATCAATTTTTAGAAGTGTAATTCCTTGTGTGCTTGCAGTGTAATTACTGTGTATGTACTATGTAATTTATAGGGGGATTTACACTGTAAATCTTGGTCACTTTCAGTGTAAGTCTTGAGTATTTTCAGTGTCATCCGTTTTTACTTGCATTGTCATTAGTTTCTGCTACTGAATGTTTCTGAAAATTACCCCAGATTTTACATTGGAACTACCTCAATATTTTAGAGTAATTTCCATGTTCATGTCACTATAACTGCTATGTAGCATGCGAAGGTTATGTAATTTCCTAGATTTACAGCTGTTGTTGATATGTCTTGTATTTACACTGTTTTTACCCCTTACATTGGAACTATGTCAGAATTTCAATGTAATTTCCATGTTCATGTCACTCTAAATGCTACATGTAGCTTGCAAAGTTCATCTAATTTCCCAGATTTACAGTTTGCTAGTGATCTGTCTCTTGTAGATGAAGAAAGATCCTCCTAATTTGTTCATGCAAGAGGTGAAGAGAGTGAACAATTGGCGTAGGAGTGTTTTTTTAAAAGGAATTGGAGTAGGAGTGTTGCTGACCTGTGGATCGTCCTATTTCAATTGGAGTAGGAGAGCTGTGTCCAGTCGAACCGGGTCAGAGATTAGCCCGAACCGTTTTCTTTCAAATACAAAACATACAGTTGTCGGGGTGGAGGGTGTTGGACATACAGGTGTCAGCTGTTTATTTATCCAGAAGTTTGAATGTTCTCGAATTGAAAAATAGTCAAATGCTAAATAGACAGTCCCATAAATAAATATGTACTACTTTGTTGATACATGGCCCGTCCGACTCTCTCACAAAGTACCTAGGAGCACGTGCTACAGCCGGCTGTTAACTATTAGTAGCCCGCTTCTCTTCTTTCTCCTCTTCTTTCTCTTTCAAGTAAGCAAGAATATAATATTTAATGTCTTACAGCCCGCCTACATCACCTTATTGTACTTGCTCTACGCAGTACACATGGGATGGACTGAGGAGGCACTGAGATCCTAGAATGGATTCCACGTGGTGGCCGTGCTGCATTGACAGTCAAAGATTTGGATAAGAACGCGCGCATGGAACGGAGCGAGATCCTAGCTAGTATTCCACACGAGGTTTGCTACACCTACGGACCACATCTTACGGACACGTGTGGTAATTTTTGGTTGGACGGGAAATCAGAAACAGGGCCCACAGTTGAATTCAAGGGGAGGAGAGATTGGTTAGTGGTAAGGGTCCGTAAGATGATTCTGTAACCAGTGCGTAAGTGTAGCATTTTTGATTCCACAGGGTCAGGGTGGTCCGCCCGCGCGCATGAATGAATAATAGGCCACGGACGGGCTCTCCTTTCCTAGACTAGATGAACCAGCCAGCCGGCGGTACGATTGACCGTACGTGTCACCACGCCCGGATGCATGCGTGTATATCCGCTGGTCCACCGTCCACGGCGAAGATGGATTAACTTAACTCCGCACGTGCCCCTCCGGCCGTTTCATAAATTTCGTACGTGTAGTAGTACTCCCTCCATTCCTCTATGTAATGCGCATAGATTTTTTGGCATTATTCCGAAATGTAGTGCGCATTAGCTACTTCGGGCTCTTTTGGACCAAACTAACCCCGCAGCAGCACACCCGCACATGCAACGTTCTCCTGTATCCCCTTCCTCCAGGAAAAACGGATTGGACTTGTGGCAGCGGGAATCTACCCGCGGCGGCAAAGGAGGAGGGGGAGCAGCAGGAAGCCGGTGTCTCTGCATCGCCGTGTTAGTGTCCGCTGCTGGTGGCCGGCCTCTCCGGCATCGCCGTGTCCGCATCCGGCATCTCTTCGCGTCCGCTGCTGGTGGCCGGCCCCTCCGGCGTCGCCGTGTCCGCATCCGGCATCTCTTCGCGTCCGCTGCTGGTGGCCGGCCCCTCCGGCGTCGCCGTGTCCGCATCCGGCATCTCTTCGCGTCCGCTGCTGGTGGCCGGCCCCTCCGGCGTCGCCGTGTCCGCATCAGGCGTCTCCGGAATCTCCGTGCCAGCCGCCGGCATCTTCGCGTCCACGGCCGGGCTCCGGCGTCGTTGCGTCGGCCATTGGCATCCCCGCATCCCTGGCAAACATCTCCGCTAACAGCCACACCAAGTGGACTAGTAGTCCAAGTCGATCCCGTCCGATGCAGGCGACCACAGCCCCTTCTTCTATCCCCAGATCTGAAGGCCATGGCCACCTCCCGTGCGGCAGAAGAGAAGGGGGAGCAGCAGGAGCTCGAGGTGTGGACGGCGTGGACGCCATCCTCTCCAGTCAAGCGGGGGTAACACCCACACGCACATGGGCTGGAGGCAAGACAAGCGGGGGTAACAGCGTCCAAAACCCAACGCCAGGTCACTGATTGGTATACGTGCCTGAAACCATGCGCACTATATAGTGGAACGGAGGGAGTACTAACTTAGAACTTGCTTGATTTGTAAAACGCCATCAAACTATCCATAAAACAAAGAACTTGATCTGTGCTGTTGAAGATGAGTGTGCTTCATTGATTCAGTTTTGAGGAAAAAACAAAGAACTCGACTTAATACAAGTGCTAGCCTAGCATCAATTAATAATGTCGGATTTGGAGGGCCTTCTTTGACTTACATGAATTTTATCAGCATTCTTTGACAAAGCGTCCATAAAACTCAAAGTCAACTGAAGAATACTTTAGTCAGGCAACTCTTGATGGCTTCAATTTTGGCCTCATCCACTTCAGGTCTCTGCAGAGTCAAAACATGGCCAAGGAGTGTGATACTCGAGCGACGCAAAATGTGCACATTTCAGGATTACCAAACAAATGTAAATGCTCATGATGTTCGGGAGGTGGCTCGCTATAAATCAGGATACCATCATAGTAGACCACCAGACTCTTTCCAACGAGAAATCTTGGTTGGAGAATTTATGAAAAAACACATTTCAATGTTGGTTCTCTAATGAAGATGCAACAAGTCTTATTTAGAAGAATGAGTGAAAAACGATTCCTTTATCACGTCAGTGTTAACTTACTCCCTTATAAGTATTATGAAGCACACATGAATGCTAAAGTGGCAAGCTTGCTAGGTTAATGACCATCATGATGTGACGTGTTGATTATATATTTGACCAACGTCATTTATAATCATATGTCACACTCCACTTAAGTGGCAAGTTTGTCAGTATCACGTGGCTCATACATGTTATATTTCTGACTAACGTTGTTTATAATCATTTGTCACAATTCATTTGTTACCCAATAATTCTTTGTGCTTTTATTGTTCTAGATAAGATTAAATAACATTTTGCTCACTTGGGCTTGATTCAGGGGATAAGCAACTCATCCGGCCACTCCCATTGCTTCTCGAGGCCGGCCATGACGCCTAAGAAGAGGCCGTCGGCAACAACTTTTCGCCGTGCTCAAGATCGATGGGAGGAGACTGTCATCAAATTCTGCAAGGGAGATTCGGAGAAAAGGGCGGACGTAGAGGAGATCTGCAATAGGTTTCCCAGCTTGCAGATGTGCGTCGACCACGCTAGGGGCCTCATCGCCGTGGCTACGGATGATGAGAAGAAGACGATGTTCCCCGGCGGCCGTGGAATTCCTCCCGTCGCTGTTTTCCTTTGGGCTATGAATGAAGCGGAAAACTTACCAGATCCACTTCAGCATGCTAGGTGGTACGAGCACCGCTCCCGCCGTCGCGCCCCTCCAGCTCCAATGGAAGGTCTCGTCGGCGTCGTGGTCGCTGTACCAGCTGCAGTGAAGAAGGTGATTGTCCACTCTGACAGCGAGGGAGAGAGCAGTGAAGATGAGGAGGAGGAGGAGGAGGAGGAAGAGTCCAGCGGGGGGAGGAGGAGCCAGGTGCAGACGTGGTGGTGGAGGTGGAGGACGACAGTGAGCAAGAGCAGCTGGTGGTGGAGGACGACAACAAGGGGGAGGGGTGGCACAACAGCTGCAGTTGCCTGCCGACAACGACCTGTACATGGTGGCGCCGAGGATCCCGCAGCTCGGCGACATGAGCATGCCAATCGAGGCGGAGACCTACATCCGCATCGGCATTCGCCACTCTGACTGCATCAAGGAGATGAAGGAGATGCAGAAATGAAGAAATGCGGTGAGTGTCAGTTAGTTAAGTGTCAGTGTTTATGTTCAGTATGCTTTTGCAGTCAGTGTTTAAGTTAAGTTATGTACTGAAGAACTGTGTGTGTTGTACTAAAGCAATGCTTGCCTTTTGCAGTCAGTGTTAAGTTAAGTCAGATGGTTGCCGCTTGCTATTTAAGTTATGTTTAAGCAATGTTGAACTTGTTATGTATTGCAGCTGTTTAAGCAATGTCAAGTTGTTATGTACTGAAAGTGAAGCTGTTATGCAATGAGATGTTTAAGCAGAAATGTTTTCCTCTCTGTTGCATTTCACAAAATTATAGTAGCAGAAGAGAGGACACTTCTCTCTATACGTATAGTAGGTAGCGTCGACCAAGCACGGAGATAAGAGAGGACACTTCTCTGTATTAGCTAGCTAACACAATATGAAACCCCTAAATTAACCCTCCAAAACCTCTAAACCCCGCCTTTAAAAAAAAAACTCCAACTCCTGCCAGCTGCTGACGTGTGGAGGCCTTTTGACGCCAGGAGGACTAAAGGTCCTCCTGCCTGAGCGCCACGCAGCGGCCACGTGGAGCTCCTTCTGTCCTGGTTCGTAAGTGAATCGAGACTAAAGGGTTCGGGCTTTAGTCCCGACCCTTTAGTCACGGTTTCAGAACCGGGACTAAAGGGCCTCTGGAACTGGAACAAATGGGCCGTTTTTTGCTAGTGGATAAGTCCTAGGTTTGTACTGAAGCTTGATTGCCATAACAAGCCTATGGAAAAGCTGCCAGCGAAGGCTCTGACCTCTGAAGGTGCCGATGCAGTCCTGGTGAGAGGGAAGGTGAAACATGGTAGGAAGGATTACCATACTGGCACTCCTAGGACAGAAAGAAGTCCAAATAACCCCCCAGGGTTTCACAAACCGGCCACTTTACCCCCTCACGTTTAAAACCGGGTATCTAACCCCCTAGGCTTTCCTAAACCATCTGAATCGCCCCCCCTAATCCTTATTAGAGTGGTTTTGGTTATGTGGCAATGTGCACATCCGGCCTCATGCATTCTCGTTCGGGCACAAATCAACATTGTGCCACTCGGGAAGCATCGTGTCGATGCATGTCATCAGCACGTAGCTCGCTGAGTCCCATTCTTCTCACTCCGTGAGCTTCTTAGCCGTGAGCCTCCCCTTCTCCAGCTTATCATGCAGCTTGTACGAGGCCAACAATTTCTTGCACACCAGGCCTCTCAGGCGCAGCGCATCATACGGGGTTCGTGGGATCCTTCTGGTCGTCTGCACTGTCATGCACCTGCTGCGCGGGCTCGGCGGCCACGCTGGGGTGCATGCACAACCCGCCACCCGATGCAAGTTCAGGAGACCCCTCGCCGTGCGCAATCAGTACGGCAGTGTCTCGTACTCAAGCTCTCCGAGGAGAACGGTGGTGGTGGGGCAGTCGATGTCGTCGTCGTCGACGGTGACAAGCATGACATAGGTGCCGGAGTGGCGAGGAGCTGGAGCGTCGCTAGCGAGGTTCACATAATATATATTTTTGAACCAGGGCGCACATAATTTCTCTCCGGCTAGAACGCAAAGCTCCCCCGGATATACAATACACACGTACAGACCGGCTGGATCGATTCCGTCTTGCACAATCATGCATGCACGTACACGCAAGTACGTGCTACCATGTTCGAGCCGGATTGGAGTAACCTAATCGTGACTAGCTCTGATAGTGGATGCTGCCAGCTACCGGCGGCAGCGCGAGCTTGATGAGCTATTATCAGCGAAAGAAGAAGAGGACATGGCCGGCGAGAGCGTTGCCAGGGTGACTACGACACACGGGGGCACGATGGAAAGTACAGATTGCATACAAGCCAAAACACAGCCGGCTGCTGGCTAGCTGGTTCTACTTCTGAGTACCTCAACGTCGCGTCGTTGTTCGGAGACCTGCCTGCCGGGATGGAGGTGGCGACGCGAGAAGGTCAACCAGTGGCGACGCCGACGCGAGGATGTGAGGGACGCATATACACGGCGATAGCATACGGTTGTGAGGGGAAGAGAGGAAGCGTGCAGATGTGGTACCTGCAACCATGCCATGTCACCAAAACCATCCTCAAAAATCACTCTAAGCAGGGGTAGGGGGTGATTTACCTGGTTTAGGAAAGCTCAGGGGGGCAAATACCCGGTTTTGGACCTCGGGGGTAAACTGGCCAGTTTACGAAACCCCAGGGGGTTATATGGACTTCTTTCCCTAGGACAAGTCCTAGGTTTCAACTGAAGCGTGAACATTGCAAGGGGCCCATGGAAGAACTGGCAGCCGATCACAAGAGGTTCCGCACACTAGAAGAATTAATTGCCTCTCCTGACAATGCAGAATCTGCAAAGACCCCCTCTACCGACTCTCTGAACTAAGGTAGTTGACTGAATATGATGCCCATGAAACTTTCAAACTGTTGTTGCTCTAGATTGTCTCATGCATGTTTATGGAACCACCATTGTTGCATTTGTGGTTTGGTTGGAGCTCACGATTGTATCTCAGAATTATATTCTCATTGCACCAAATCCATCTACAGTGTAACCTGCGTCTGACTGTTTACCGCAATACTTTCGATGTTCATGTGCATTTCTGCGATGTAATGTCTGACAAGCTGCTGCTTCCAGTTAAATATCTCAGAAAGACTTTGAACCTGTCTTGTTTGTCATTCACATCTTGATGTACTTGTAAAAGGTACACGTCTGCTGTTATTTGGGACTTGAGAAAACTACCAGCAGTAGATTGAAATTTGTGAAAACAACTACACTGTTAAATTTGTGGAAATTTATTTTGTATTTGGTACATGAAGCCTGAAGCTATATTCCAGTTCTGTTCACAGATGAACTTACAACTGTGAAGGCTGAATAACATCAGTGGTGCAAGCTGAGATGTAGGTTGAAATTTGTGAGCAACTGCATTGTGATGTTTGTTAAAACTGTGTTTTGCATGCGGAGCTTGGAACTATATATTATAGTTGTGGCTCACAGAGGAATTCACAACTGGGAAGGTTGACCCAACTTTGTACTAACTTTTAGTATAAAGTTGGGTCATCTATTTTGAAATGGAGGAAGTATAACTGATGATATTCAGGACATGACTGTTCTTGATAAGGCCCAGAAATAAAGATATATCATACCAGGATTTGTTTGAACCATAAACACAGACTTTTGGAGCTGCCATTTTTGTCTTGAAAGTTCAGGTTGCTCAGAAAAGAAAACATGCATATACAAGATTTGATGCTAACTACGAAGAGAAAATTGCAGACATGCCATATGCATGTAACAAAAACGGGAAGAGATCAGGCAATAGTTGGTGAGTGCGAGGAACTTCTTCTTCTTCCTAAACTTGTTCTTGTTAACTCCAAGTGAACAACTGAGAGATATTTGAAAAACAAAGGAAATCTTTTGCGCTGTTGGAACAGATGTTAAATGCAGGAATTTCTCCTACAAAATTCGACTACTCTAATATCCTTTGGGTTAAGCCGTTAAAGTCTGATTTGCTAAAAGAAAAAATCTATTATTCCTCCGGGTAAAAGGCTATGAGTAGACAATTTTTTATAAGTTCGAGTTATAAGTTCAATTCTTTTCTTCTTGTCGAGATGCACATTTCGATTTCCCGAACACATGAAAGAAGAGAAAAACACCAGATAGATGTATGGAAGTAGTACTTGAAAGAGTGGGCATCCATACTTTAAACGGAAACGGCAATCCAAGCCATGGCGTGAGTGGCTAGTGCAAAGCATTTTACCTTTCTTTTTTATGCTTGACCCTGCAATGAGTTCAGTGCTAGCTGTGAGCTGATGGTGCCTGTCTCGTTCCCATGACGGTATCACGGTTTCTCTTCTGTGAAAATCGGTCCGGCGAGGCGATGCCATGCCATGGATGCTACGTGTTGGTGCCGTTCGTTCGTGGAGAAAAATACTCCCATGGATTTTTTCACAGCCGCTGCTTCCCCCTCCCTGTTGTCGAAGTGTGGCGGCGTCTTCTTCTCGGAGGAGCAGCACCGCATGGCGGTCTTTGTCCGGGGACGGTGCCCGATGACAGAGATGGGTGGTCGGCGGTGGTGTGTCGTAGCTGCTGCACGTGGGCAATTCATAAGGCCGATGGGGTGTCATAGGTTATTTTTGGGATTTTATCACCTCTCTTGATTGTGCATACATCCGCCCACTAAAATAGAGTGAATTGCAAAAGACATCGACACTTCAGGCAAGGTTTGCAGTAACCACACATTTACGAAATTGTGCCAAAAAGCACTAATTTTTTCTCTATTTTTTGCAAAAAACACTAGTTGATGGCTTTGACCGTTTTGATGACGATTATGACAGATGGGTCCCGCTTTTGCAGACGTGGCCTAACGGCTCGCACGCAACTCCGTTAGACAAAGGATTTTACACCGACACCCTTTTCGGAAAAATTAATAAGCAATCAAACCCCTGCCCTCCTCGTCTCTCCTCTCCGGAGGCGGAGGCGGACCTACCATGGGCACCGGCGGGCTGGGCGCCGTTCGCGTCCGTCGCGGCCGCCGCTTGCTCCGGTGCGCTCGCGTCCGCCGCTGCTCCTGCTCGGGTCCCCTGCCGCCTGCTCGCGCATGTGCTGCGCCGTTCGCGTCCGCCGCTGCCGCCGCTTGCTCCGGTGCGTTCGCGTCGCCGCTGCTCCTGCTCGGGTCCCCCGCCGCCTGCTCGCGCACGTGTTGCGCCGTTCGCATCCGCCGCTTGCTTCGGTGCGGTCGCGTCCGCCGCTGCCCCTGCTCGGGTCCCCAGCCGCCTGCTCGCGCCCGTGTGCTGCCGTCGCTGCCTTCGCTTGCTCAGGTGCACGTCCATCCGTAGCGGGCAGCAATGGCAGCCGCGCAGGAGGTCCTCCCGAGCTCCTCTACCCGTTGGCGCCTCGCCCTGGACCTCCCCGAGTAGCGCCGCCGACGAGCGGGGGGCGAGGTCGAGCCGCCGTCGTGGCTGCGCACAAGCCGACGAGTTCGCCTGGGGAGCAAGCCGGCGAGCAGGGGTGGAGCACGAGCGCCCCGGCTGCAAGCTCCACCTTATCTTGAGCTGCGGCGAGTGCGCCGGCTTCGGTGCTGGCCGTGAGCACGCTGCCACCTGACGAGGAGACAGGCGACGGGGTGGGGGGGTGATTGCTTTTTTCAATTTTGAACAGGGATTGTTTTGTAAATCTGTAAAAATCTCCCGTCTAACACCGTCAACTGTCAACAGTTGCGCCACATCATCATTTGCGGGACCCATCTGTCATAATTGTCATTAAAACGGCCAAAGCCGCCAACTAGTGTTTTTTGCAAAAAATTATAAAATTTTTAGTGTTTTTTGGCACAATTTCGTAAATGTGTGGTTTCTGCAAACCTTGCCTGAAGTGTCGATGTTTTTTACAATTCACTCACTAAAATATGAGCGCCAGTTTGTTGACAAAGGATTTCACGAGCCATATGAATCTCCTTGCCGAGCACAAAATTGGGCGGGGCAACCAAAAATTGCCTATTTGCGCATTTAAGGGCCCTTCTGGATTGTGCGTGCACCCTTCCTACCATAACATCGGAGAATTCACGTATGTCGTGGCCACGTGAAGCACACACGCCGTTCACAAAATCAGGAGGGCAACCAAAAAAGCAAACATTTTCACTCTCCGCTGGCTGGCATACTATTCTGCTATCCTTGGAGATTCATGAGGTGTAGTCATTACACGCCCAAAGCTCTTGTCCAACTGGGGAGATGTCTGTACACAGGCTGAAATAGAGTGGAAAAACGGGCAGGGCTGCATGACATGGAGATGTTGCTCCTTGCTTGGGCGAGCTTTCTGGGGTGTCAATGGTGTAGGTAGAGCTTGTGCATGCGATGGGGTTGCTGCTCCTGGCTGCCAGCGGTGCCTTGGCATCAACAAGACGAGATTCAAAGGGCAAGAGAGGCTGGGATGGTCCGATGTGTAGGCGGAGGAGTGGATCTGGCGGCCGACGGTGGGGAGCCGGGCATGGCGACCAGACCGGCGGTGTTGAGCCTTTCATATGGTTCTAGGGGGAGAAATGTCGAGGGAGAGGGCAGCTGATTCAGGAGAGATTTGGGGTACCGATTCTGGAGGACTGGGTCCTTGGACGTGTCATTTTCCTAGGTGGCGGCAAAATGGCGCGTAAATACGCGCAACTCTTGCCTTTTGTTTTCGTGGAGCCCGGTTCCTTGGCTTCGCCTTTTTGCACTACGGCCCAGCTTACCTGCATGAATTCGACTTGTGGAGCTAAGACGTTTGGGCCAACTCCGACTGTGGAGCTTGTGGAGTCAGGAGTTTGAGAGATTCAGAACAGGCCCTATGACGGCGGTCTGATTATGATCGGGTTCTAAGGGGTTTGGAAAGTTACGTGCAGTAGAACCCCTAGCGGAAAAATAGCTGTTTTTTTTTCGAATACTCCCTCCGTCCCATAATATAGAGTAAATAGCATAAAACTACTAGTTTACATGTTAGGGTTCTAAAAAACTACCAGATTTTAATTTTTCTCAAAAAACTACCAAACATGTGGTCGGCTGTTTCAAAAAACCCAAATCACCGAGTGTTTAAATTGTAAACCGTTTTTTGACAGTTGTGGCCCACCTGTCAGGTCCATGTGGCATAAAAATTAACACCGTTAGGTTGACCATTCACAGGTTATGACGGGTGGGGCCCAAGTATTTATAAAAAGCACTTGAGTCCCTATAATTTTCAGAAGAAAAGCGATCGGGTCCCTGTATTTTTTCTGAAAAAAGCAATCGGGTCCTTGAGAAGAAAAGAAAAAAGCAATCCGATCCTGGTCCATATCCCGTACGGCTCCTCTCCGGAACTGCCACCGTCCACTCCTCCATCCCCTTCCCGCCGGTGGATTGGAGGAGGCCGAGCTCGAGAAATGGGGTCTTGGCGGCGGCTCGCCATGGCGCTGCCACAACGGGCCTCGGCGGCTCCCATGGCGCGACCTCGGGTGGCTTCCATGGCGCGCCACGACGCGGGGGCGGCGGCGACGACAGATTCGCGTGGTGAGTGCAACAGGTGGGGGTGGCGAGGAGCCGGGGACACAACAGCAGCTGGCGGCGCCCAAGCATGGCATGGTCAGCACGGCAAACTCCGGCAGGATACTTCCCTGGACAGGGTTAGTCTGCGGGGGGAGGGGGAAGGCGGGATGCTCGCCGGCAGCGGCGCTCTGGCGTCCGGCCGGCCGGCCTAGAAGTGGAGTGTACGGCGTCGAGCACCCTCCATGGCTGCATCGGGGGCAAGCGACGGGAGGAAGAAAGAGAGATAGAAGAAGAAGACGGGTGAAGTAAGAGAGATAACGGAATTGACATTACGTCAGCTCCGACGAGTGGGCCATTCTTGTCATAATCACGATCAATTTGAAAGCATTCGGTGATTTGGGTTTTTTGAAACAGCCGACCACGCGTTTGGTATGTTTTTGAGAAAAATTAAAATCTTGTAGTTTTTTGGAACCCTAACCTGTAAACTAGTAGTTTTATGCTATTTACTGCATAATATAGGAGCATTTTTGACACCTTATGGGACCGAGGGAAGATTAAAGAAAATCCAATGAAGTTTGGGGGAAATGAGAATCTGAAAGAAAAATGAAGTTTGGGGGAAATGAAAATGAGAAGGCAGAGCTTTTTCGCGGGCAAGGTTTCAAAAATCAAAAATAAAAAGGAGGAGCGGAAGATGTCTCTGTCTCTGTCTGTCTCTCCTTCACGTGGCCACTCCCCCACCACCACCACCACCGCCGCCGCCCATGGCTTGCCGATTTGATGCAAAACTGCTCTGCACACCCACTCGCTCTCCTCCCATGCTCTGCTCCGCCCACCCAGAGTCACAGCAACTTCTTCCTCCCGGCCGCATTCCCCTTCCCCATTCTCGGAACCAAGGCTCCCTCCTCCCAGTCCTCGCGCCCGCATTCCCCTTCCCCTCCTCTGCGCCGCGCCGGCAACAAGATGGTTCGCACTCGCGGCGGCAAGGACAACTGGGTGGTGTCGCCCGACGCCGGCGTCCCTCTCGGTGACGACGGTGTGCAGCTCAAGGAGGAAGACGGGGTGACCGCAGCGACGGTCATGGCGGCCGCCGCCGCCGCCCCGAGAGTGGAGATCGCCGTCGACTTCGACAAGTCCCTGCTGGACTGCCCCCTCTGCTCCTTGCCACTCAAGCCTCCCGTCTTCCAGGTACGGTACTGTAAAATGGACCATCTTTCCTTTGCTTCCTTGCTCGATGCCCTGGCCGGCCACTCCTCCTTCCATCTCTCACACACAGAAATTTGCTTCTTGTGCAGTGCTCGGCGAAGCACGCGGCGTGCGGCCCGTGCGCCGCGAGCCAGGCCAACAAGTGCCCGGCGTGCGACGATGGCGCGTACGAGCGCGACGAGGCGGCTGACCGCTACCTCATGGCGGTCAGGGTGCCCTGCCCCAACCAGGCGTACGGCTGCGGGAGCTCCGTGGTGTACTGCATGGCGGGCGACCACCGGCTGGTGTGCCCGCACGCGCCGTGCCGCTGCCCCGAGCCCGGATGCGGCTTCCTCGGCCCCCCGCCGGCGCTCCGCGGCCACCTCGCCGAGCGCCACGCGTGGCCCGTGACCGACATCACCTACGGGTCCGTGCTGGAGGTCCAGATGCAGGCGCTGGAGCAGGGGCGGCGGCTGCTGTCCGCGGAGGGCGGGGAGCGGCTGTTCCTGCTCGTGGCGAGCGAGCGCGGCGTCAAGGTGGTGCGCGTGGCCGCGCCCGCGGAGGAGGAAGGGCCGGCGGCGTCGTGGTACAGGTGCAAGGTATGGGTGCACGCGCCCGTGGACACGGACACCGGCCACATGGACGTCCTGATGCTGGACGCCAAGGTGCAGAGCTGCGCCGTGCCCTCCGAGGAGGCGGCCATGGGCGCCGGTGGCAGGTACCTGCCGGTGCCGTCCGACGTGCCGGCGCCGGATGGAGGAGGGATCGTCGTCCGTCTCCGCATCGACAAGCAGGTCTAGGCCAGCAGGAGCCCCCGTTCCCGTGGCTGACCCCTTATTATCTACTCCCTTCGTTCGGAATTACTTGTCTCGGAAATGGATGTATCTAGAACTAAAATACGTCTAGATACATCCATTTCTGCGACAAGTAATTCCGAACGGTGGACATTGGCGATTTGGTAGTGAACTGGTGGTAGCGATCGAAGGTTGGACCTTGGTTGGGCTTTGATTGATTATGTCCATGGCAATGTTTGCCAATGTATCGCGTACCCTATATATGCAGCTGATCACTCGTAACTAGTAATCCTACTTGTCCGGCTCATGTTGATCGCTTGCCTCTTCATTTTACTTGTTTGACTGCTGCAGTTCTTGCGAGGATGAATAAAGGCCACTTTTGTAGGATCTTCATTGTTTGTCTGTCCAAGTTAAATGGACAGCAGGCAAAGTTGTCTGGCATTTTCTCTGAAATTTAAGTGGCATAATGTTAGTGGATCAACATTTCAGTGGCATACATTAACAACTCGACTAGGCCTGCTCGGCTGCTGGTGTTCTTGCTACTAGTATTCCTAAATGGGACCTTGTAGGATGTTAACTGTCGGCGTGTCTGTCGAAGCTAAAAATGCAGCAGTTATGACTGAATTTCCATTCTTCAATGCTGTTGTATCACCTCGATATATCAATTGAATGAAATGTTCTTTATCGAAAAAATGACTGAATTTCCAACCCAATGGCTAGTGGTGAAATGCTACTCTAGGTCTCTAGCTAGTTGCTCTTACTAGTAGGGTCTTAACTGTTGGTGTCTCAAAACTGAATATGGTTTTCCGCGACGTTACCGAGGAGCAGCCGGCCTGTTTTCAAAATAGTGGGGAGAACTGGGGAAGTGAAATGCTTGTTTGGCTGACCTCTTAAAATGCAGTAGATGATCTTTCTTTCGGCCTACATTGCGCTCTGCTGCTATGAACTTTTGAAAGGACCGCGCGACGGAAGCCATTGCAAGCTATTGTATGTTTCTCTGAATGTTGTGCTTCTTCAGTTCTTTATCCACTCTTCGTTCCTGCTGAATGTCATGCTAATTTTCTTATTTTCTTCAGTGTGAGGCTGGGCATGTTTTGTGTTCTCTGTGGCATCTTCAAGGTGATGGCTCGATCGGCACCTGCTCCATTTGTGTCCTGTTCCTGCGTTTACTTCCTTTATCTGCGTGGATGGATGCCTGATAGGCTCTAGGCTGCTGTAACAGACATATGGAACTTAACACTTCCATGGACACTCTGAAACTTGCCTGCGTATTTTCTGAAACTTGTACTCCCTCCGTTCCTAAATAATTGTCTTTCTAGAGATTTCAACAAGTGACTACATACGGAGCAAAATGAGTGAATCTACACTTTAAAACATGTCTACATGCATCCGTATGTTGTAGTCCATTTGAGATGGCTAGAAAGACAAATATTTAGGAACGGAGGGAGTATGCGATATGCTAGTGGATTAACATTTCCATGGCATAAAATGCAGTTATTCCTTGTTTGCTCCTCAAAGGAATAGAGGTTCCATTTTACTTTTCTGGATGCTGCTGTTCTTGGTAGGATGACCAAAAGCCACCTTTTATGATCTTGATTGCTGGTGTCTTTAATACTGAATATGTAGCATATAGGACTTAATTTTCCATCTATTCCGAAATGCTACCTCTGTTCCCACCGCTGAAACAGAGGGTGTACTAGTATAACACATACTGCATATAGACTGCCATTTCCTCTGAAATTTGCCTGCCATTTGATCAACATTTCAGTGGAATAAATTGCAACATTTGCATCTATACTTGCTTGGCTTCTGTTGTTTTTATTGCTAGGATTACTAAATGGGATCTTCTAGGATGGTAACTGTTGTCCCAAAAAAACTGAAAATGTAGCAATTGTGACCGAATTTCCAATCTAATGGTTAGTAGTGGAATGCCAGTTTAGCTGGTTTGTTGCTATGTAGGATCTTTATTGTTGGTGCCTCAAAACTGAATGTGGTTTTTTCATCATAACATAACTTGAGAGCAGTTCGTTTAGTAAAATGTGAGTTTAGCTATCTGTTTTACTATGTACTTGATCACTTCTGCTTCGGTACACCCCCCTTAAACACATCAAGGGCTGAGATTCACCCATACCCCTTCGCTGCCAGGGGCACGATCGTCTTATGTAAAAAATATTGCCCCCGCGCGTCCGCGGCGATACCCCCGCGTGCCTGTGTATACGCGGCTGCGGGACGAGCCGAGCGGCTTGGTAGTCGTGAGAGAGCGAGCCGAGCCGAGCAGTTGGGAGCCCTGAGGGCGTGTTTTTTTTAAAGTCGACGTTTTTTTTGACCGGTGGGGCGTACGTGTGGACGTGGCGCGGGCGGCCGTATCGTCATGCAATAACTGCATTGCAGTAATGGCGGCGTGCATGCAGGCGCCGACCGCTGTGGCAGATCTCGTGCCGCCGCCCGTAGCCTCGTAGTCGCGCCCTCCATCGCTGCAGCGCGGCGGCGGCGCCGCGCCCCGCCCGACCTTCCGCCTCGGGCGGCGGTAAACGCGACCGTCGGCTGCCGCCGCTGCGGCGACCGCCCGCCCGCCAGACGCCACCGACGTCGGCGATCGCCTGCCGCCGCGCGCCTTCCCACGCCACCTCGCTGCCGCGCCGCGCTTCTCCGCCGCCTGCTGCCGCGCCTTCCCGCCGCCTCGCTGCCGCGCCGCTTTTCACACGGCACCAGCATCGTCAGCGCGTGCCGCCAAGCCGCCTCTTCCTCGGGGCGCGCGCCACCGACGGCTCGCCCGCCCACCTCCCTCCCGCCTTCTATAAAGAGCGCGCCACGCCGTGCCATCTCCCTCGCCCCGCCCATCTCTCTTCCTCTCCTCGCCCGCCCATCTCCCTCTCCTCGCCGGCAATGTCTTCCAGCGACTCCGACGAGGGCGCGTGGCCGACCGGCGTCTGGCCGCTGAGCCTCACCATCGCCGACACGGAGCTTATGGCCCGGTACGACGTGTTGGTGCCGCCGGCAGCCAAGGTGCCGGGGCCATGGCGGATCGGGGCGAACGGCATCCCCACCATGGGACCGCCGCCGACGAGGGAGCAGCTCTGCGAGTTCCCGGCGGCCGGTACAACCGAGGGCCCGCGCGCAGTTCTCGCGCGGAAGAACCGACATCGTCCTCGGCGCGTTCGAGGACGCGGCGGCGGACGATCGTCGGGACATTACCGGCGAGCCGGCACTTCCCGTCGTCGCCGCCACGGCCCACCTCCAGCCGCCCCACTTGCCCGGCACAGCAGCGCGCCCCTGCCCGGCTGGTCGACATCCGCGGCGCGAGCCGCCCTCGCGCAAGACGGAGACCCGACGACACGCCGGGCTACTTATGGTGCTGGCCGGTCGGCGAGGAGGCGGCGGCGGCGCCACTCGTGAGGAACGAGGCGGTGGCGGCCATAGCGGCGATGCAGGAGCAGCAGCGCGGGAAGACAACTGGTGGGATTTTAGCGACGACGACGACAATGGCGGCGACGGCGGCGAAGAGAGGCAGGCAGATATGGCGCGGTCGTCGACCTCACCGGCGGCAGCGACGACGAGTAGCCTAGTTTTATTTAAATTTCGGTCTAAGTTATGTAAGAGAAGTGCTCGGTTATGTGTAGGGTTATGTAAAATATTTTGAATTATGAATAACTCGGAGTGGTTTATCTAAAAAAAATCCGGATGTTTAATTTGATGTTAGTCATGCAACTTGAAAAAATAAACGGAAACATGAATTTGAACGGTATGAGACGATACTCGACACACAAATTGTAGAAAAATCAGTCGCAAAACGCATGCATGGGTCATGCATGCACAGCAAAAACATAAAAATTAACAAAAATTCTTGAAGCGATAAAAAAGACAGAAAACTTTTCATTCATCCTACTGATGATGGTGGAACACTATAAAAAAATGTGGGTACATTTGAAGGCTGTCGGAAAAAAAACTCCTATTGGACGGGGCCTTCGGTCCTGCCCGAACGTTCTCGGGAGTAGGAGGCCAATTTTTCGACATATTCGGAATGACCTCAACTTTTGCAAGAAAATTATAGAAAATTCATAAAGTAAAAAAATTATAGAAAATTCATAAAGTAAAAAAACTCAGAAAACTTGTCATGCATCGTACTGATGATGGTGGAACAGTGTGGAAAACATTTGAGTTAATTTCAAGGATGAAGAAAAAAAAATTAGTTGGTATGGTCACCCTGACATTCAATCTAAGAACTGAACGTATTTGAACACCAAAAAATATTCATAAAGCGATAAAAATATTTAAAACGTGGCATGCATCCTAGTGATGATGGTGGAACACTATAAAAAAATTATAGAAGGCAAAAAAAAAATAGTGATGCAAAAAAAAAGTCCACCTGTGTTTGCACGCCGCAACTGCGCTTAATCGGTCCGGCCCGATCAAGCCGGGTGGCGAAAGGGCCGGGCTTTCGGCCCAGGTACGGCCTGCAGCACAGGCCAACGGGACAGCGGCGGGGCGGGGCGGGAATCAGGGGAGTTCGAAAAGGTGGTCGGAGCTTGGTATATAAGCCGGTGGCGGCGTCGTTCGGTGGGCGAGGTGGGACTAAACGTTAGTCCTCACTGAAGGAAATATGCCCTAGAGGCAATAATAAAGTTATTATTTATTTCCTTATACCATGATAAATGTTTATTATTCATGCTAGAATTGTATTAACCAGAAACATAATACATGTGTGAATACATAGACAAACAGATAGTCACTAGTATGCCTCTACTAGACTAGCTCATTAATCAAAGATGGTTGTGTTTCCTAACCATAGACATGTGTTGTCATTTGATTAATGGGATCACCTCATTAGGAGAATGATGTGATTGACATGACCCATTCCGTTAGCTTAGCACTTGATCCTTTAGTATATTGCTAATGCTTTCTTCATGACCTATACATGTTCCTGTAACTATGAGATTATGCAACTCCCGTTTACCGGAGGAACACTTTGGGTACTACCAAACGTCACAACGAATCGGGTGATTATAAAGGAGTACTACAGGTGTCTCCAAAGGTACTTGTTGGGTTGGCGTATTTGAGATTAGGTTTTGTCACTCCGATTGTCGGAGAGGTATCTCTGGCCTTCTCGGTAATACACATCACATAAGCCTTGCAAGCATTACAACTAATGAGTTAGTTGTGAGATGATGTATTACGGAACGAGTAAAGAGACTTACCGTAACGAGATTGAACTAGGTATTGGATACCGACGATCGAATCTCGGGTAAGTAACATACCAATGACAAAAGGAACAACGATATGGTTATGCGGTTTGACCGATAAAGATCTTCAGTAGAATATGTAGGAACCAATATGGGCATCCAGGTTCCGCTATTGGTTATTGACCGAGAATGGTTCTAGGTCATGTCTACATAGTTCTCGAACACGTAGGGTCCGCACGCTTAACGTTTCGATGACAGTTCATTATGAGTTTATAAGTTTTGATGTACGAAGGTTGTTCGAGTCCCGGATGTGATCACGGACATGACGAGGAGTCTCGAAATGGTCGAGACATAAAGATTGATATATTGGAAGCCTATGTTTGGACTTGGAAGGTTCGGATGAAAGCAGAAGTTACGGAACACCGGGGTTACGGAACCCCGGGGTCTATGGGCCTTGATGGGCCATAAGAGAGAAGAGGAAGGGCCGGCCAGGCAGGCCGCCCCCCTCCTCCTCTAGTCCGAATAGGACAAGGAGGGGCGGCGCCTTCCCTCTTCCCTTCCTCAATCCTAATCCAACTAGGAAAGGGGGAGTCCTACTCGGTGGGAGTAGGACTCCTCGGTCGCCCTTGGGCTGGCCGCACCCCTTGCTCCTTTATATCTGGGGCAGGGGGCACCCATGACACACAAGTTGATCTACGGATCGTTCCTTAGCCGTGTCGGTGCCCCTCCACCATATTCCACTTGGTCATATCGTCGCGGAGCTTAAGGCGAAGCCCTGCGCCGGAGAAGTCATATCGTCGCGGAGCTTAGGCGAAGCCCTGCGTCGGTGGAGCATCATCATCGTCCTGCGCCGTCGTCTTGTGGAACTCATCCCGACACTTTGCTGGATCGGAGTCCGGGATCATCATCGAGCTGAGCGTGTGCAGAACTCGGAGGTGCCGTGCGTTCGGTGCTTGGATCGGTCGGATCGTGAAGGCGTCGACTACATCAACCGCGTTGTTATAAGCGCTTCGCTTTCGGTCTCACGAGGGCGTGGACGACACTCTCCCTCTCGTTGCTATGCCATCACCATGGTCTTGCGTGTGCGTAGGAAATTTTTGAAATTACTCGTTCCCCAACAGTGGCATCCGAGCCTGGTTTTATGCGTTGATGCCATGTGCACGAGTAGAACACAAGTGAGTTGTGGGCGATATAAGTCATACTGCTTACCAGCATGTCATACTTTGGTTCGGCGGGATTGTGAGATGAAGCGGCCGGACCGACATTACGCGTCGCTTCGCGAGACTGGTTTCACCGCTTGAGCACTAGTTGCTTAAAGGTGACCGGCGGTGTCGTTTCTCTCACTTTAGTTGAACCGAGTGTGGCTACGCCCGGTCCTTGCGAAGGTTAAAACAGCACCGACTTGACAAACTATCGTTGTGGTTTTGATGCGTAGGTAAGAACGGTTCTTGCTCAGCCCGTAGCAGCCACGTAAAACTTGCAACAACAAAGTAGAGGACGTCTAACTTGTTTTTGCAGGGCATGTTGTGATGTGATGTGGTCAAGGCGTGATGCTATATTTTATTGTATGAGATGATCATGTTTTGTAACCGAGTTATCGGCAACTGGCGAGAGCCATATGGTTGTCGCTTTATTGTATGAAATGCAACGCCATGTAATTGCTTTACTTTATCACTAAGCAGTAGCGATAGTCGTAGAAGCAATAGTTGGCGAGACGACAACGATGCTACGATGGAGATCAAGGTGTCGCGCCGGTGACGATGGTGATCATGACGGTGCTTCGGCGATGGAGATCACAAGCACAAGATGATGATGACCATATCATATCACTTATATTGATTGCATGTGATGTTTATCCTTTATGCATCTTATCTTGCTTTGATTGACGGTAGCATTATAAGATGATCTCTCACAAAAATAATCAAGAGGTGTTCTCCCTGAGTATGCAACGTTGCTAAAAGTTCGTAGTACCCAGACACCACGTGATGATCGGGTGTGATAAGTTCTACGTCCATCTACAACGAGTGCAAAACAGTTGCACACGCGGAATACTCAGGTTAAACTTGACGAGCCTAGCATATAACAGATATGGCCTCGGAACACGGAGACCGAAAGGTCGAGCGTGAATCATATAGTAGATATGATCAACATAGTGATGTTCACCATTGAAACTACTCCATCTCACGTGATGATCGGACATGGTTTAGTTGATTTGGATCACGTAATCACTTAGATGACTAGAGAGATGTCTGTCTAAGTGGGAGGTTTTTAATATGATTAATTAAACTTAAATTTATCATGAACTTAGTACCTGATAGTATTTTTGCTTGTCTATGTTTACTGTAGATAGATGGCTCGTCTGTTGTTCCGTTGAATTTTAATCGTTCCTTGAGAAAGCAAAGTTGAAAGATGATGGTAGCAATTACGGACTGGGTCCGTAACGAGGATTATCCTCATTGCTACACGTAAGAATTACGTCTGGAAGCACCGCTGGGTGCCAGGCCTGCTGCAGGAGCTACGCCGAAGTTGTGAGCGTCTGGCGAGCAAAGCTGATGACTACTCGATAGTTCGATTGTGCCATGCTTTACGGCTTAGAACCGGGTCTTCAACGATGTTTTGAGCGTCATGGAGCATATGAGATGTTCCAGGAGTTGAAGTTAATATTTCAAGCAAATGCCCGGATTGAGAGATATGAAGTCTCCAATAAGTTCTATAGCTGCAAGATGGAGGAGAATAGTTACAAGGTGAACATATACTCAAAATGTCTGGGTATAATAATCACTTGATTCAACTGGGAGTTACTCTTCCGGATGATAGTGTCATTGACATAATTCTCCAATCACTGCCACCAAGCTACAAGAGCTTCGTGATGAACTATAATATGCAAGGGATGACCAAAACAATTCCCAAGCTCTTACAAATGCTAAAAGCATGGAGGTAGAAATCAAGAAAGAGCATCAAGTGTTGATGGTCAACAAGACCACTAGTTTCAAGAAAAAGGGCAAAGGAAAGAAGAAGGGAAACTTCAAAAAGAACAGCAAGAAAGTTGCTGCTCAAGAGAAGAAACCCAAGTCTGGACCTAAGCCTGAAACTAAGTGTTTTTACTGCAAGCAGACTGGACACTGGAAGCGGAACTGCCCCAAGTATTTGGCGGATAAGAAGGATGGCAAGGTGAACAAAGGTATATGTGATATACATGTTATTGATGTGTACCTTACTAGAGCTCGTAGTAGCACCTGGGTATTTGATACTGGTTACTGTTGCTAATATTTGCAACTCAAAGCAGGGACTACGGAATAGGCGAGCACCGCAAAGGGCGAGGTGACGATGCACGTGGGAAACGGTTCCAAAGTCAATGTGATCGCGATCGACACGCTACCTCTACATCTACCTTCGGGATTAGTTTTAGACCTAAATAATTGTTATTTGGTGCCAGCGTTGAGCATGAACATTATATCTGGATCTTGTTTGATGCGAGACGGTTATTCATTTAAATCAGAGAATAATGGTTGTTCTATTTATATGAGTAATATCTTTTATGGTCACGCACCCTTGAAGAATGGTCTATTTTATTGAATCTCGATAGTAGTAATACACATATTCATAGTGTTGAAACCAAAAGATGCAGAGTTGATAATGATAATGCAACTTATTTGTGGCACTGCCGTTTAGGTCATATCGATTGTAAAACACATGAAGAAACTCCATCTTGATGGGCTTCGGAATCACTTGATTATGAATCACTTGGTACTTGCGAACCGTGCCTCATGGGCAAGATGACCAAAACGCCGTTCTCGGAACTATGGGCGAGCAACTGATTTGTTGGAAATCATACATCTGATGTTTGTGGTCCAATGAATGTTGAGGCACGCATGGCGGTATCGTTATTTTCTCACCTTCACAGATGATTTGAGCAGATATGGGTATATCTACTTAATGAAACACAAATCTGAAACATTTGAAAAGTTCAAAGAGTTTCAGAGTGAAGTGAAAATCATCGTAACAAGAAAATAAAGTTTCTACGATCGGATCATGGAGGAGAATATTTGAGTTCTGAGTTTGGTTTACATTTGAAACAATGTGGAATAGTTTCGCAACTCACGCCACCGGAACACCACAGAGAAATGGTGTGTCCGAGCGTCGTGTCGTACTTTACTTGATATGGTGTGGTCTATGATGTCTCTTACCGATTTACCGCTATCGTTTGGGGATATGCTTTAGAGGCGGCCGCATTCACGTTAAATAGGGCACCATCTAAATCCGTTGAGGCGACACCGTATGAACTGTGGTTTGGCAAGAAACCAAAGTTGTCGTTTCTTAAAGTTTGGGGCTGCGATGCTTATGTGAAGAAACTTCAACCAGATAGGCTCGAACCCAAATCGAGAAATGTGTCTTCATAGGATACCCAAAGGAGACTGTTGGGTACACTTTCTATCACAGATCTGAAGGCAAGGTTTTCGTTGCTAAATTCGGATCCTTTCTAGAGAAGGAGTTTCTCTCGAAAGAAGTGAGTGGGAGGAAAGTAGAACTTGATGAGATAATCAGTATCTGCTCCCTTATTGGAAAGTAGTTCATCACAAGAAACGGTTCTGTGACAACTACACCAATTAGTGAGGAAACTAATGATGATGATCATGAAGCTTGAGATCAAGTTACTACTGAACTTCGTGGGTCAACCAGAGTAAAATCGCACCAGAGTGGTACGGTAATCCTATTCGGAAGTCATGTTACTTGACCATGGCGAACCTACAAACTATGAAGAAGCGATGGTGAGCCCAGATTCGCGAAATGGCTGGAAGCCATGAAATCTGAGATGGGATCCATGTATGAGAACAAAGTATGGACTTTGGTTGACTTGCCCGATGATCGGCAAGCCATTGAGAATAAATGGATCTTTAAGAAGAAGACCGCGCCGATGGTAATGTAACTGTCTACAAAGCTCGACTTGTTGCGAAAGGTTTTCGACAAGTTCAAGGGTTGACTACGATGAGACTTTCTCACCCGTGGCGATGCTTAAGTCTGTCCGAATCATGTTAGCAATTGCCGCATTTTATGATTATGAAATTTGGCAAATGGATGTAAAACTGCATTCTTGAATGGATTTCTAGAAGAAGAGTTGTATATGATGCAACCAGAAGGTTTTGTTGATCCAAAGGGTGCTAACAAAGTGTGCAAGCTCCAGCGATCAATTTATGGTCAGTGCAAACCTCTCGGAGTTGGAATAAGCGCTTTGATAGTGTGATCAAAGCATATGGTTTTATCTGAGACTTTTGGAGAAGCCTGTATTTACAAGAAAGTGAGTGGGAGCTCTGTAGCATTTCGATATTATATGTGGACGACATATTATTGATTGGAAATGATATAGAATTTCTGGATAGCATAAAGGATACTTGAATAAAAGTTTCTCAATGAAAGACCTCGGTGAAGCTGCTTATATATTGGGCATCAAGATCTATAGAGATAGATCAAGGCGCTTAATTGGACTTTCACAAAGCACATACCTTGATAAAGTTTTGAAGAAGTTCAAAATGGATCAGGAAAAGAAAGGTTTTTACCTGTATTACAAGGTGTAAGATTGAGTCGGACTCAATGCCCGACCACAATGAGAAGATAGAGAGAAAATGAAAGATGTTCCTATGCTTCAGCCATAGGCTCTATCATGTATGCAATGCTATGTACCAGACCTGATGTATGCTTAGCTGTAAGCTTGACAGAAGGTACCAAAGTAATCCAGAGTGGATCCTTTGGATAGCGGTCAAGAACATCTGAAATACCGAAAAGGACTAAGGATATGTTTCGTATATGGAGGTGACAAAGAGCTAGTCGTAAATGGTTACGTCGATGCAAGCTTTGACACTGATCCGGACGATTCTAAATCGCAAACCGGATCGTGTTTTTATTAAGCGGTGGAGCTGTCGGTTGGTGCAGTTCTAAACAAAGCGTCGTGGCGGGATCTACATGTGAAGCGGAGTACATAGCTGCTTGGAAGCAGCAAATGAAGGAGTCTGGATGAAAGAGTTCATTTCCGATCTAGGTGTCATACATAGTGCATCGGGACCGATGAAGATCTTCTGTGACAATATCTGGTGCAATTGCCTTGGCAAAGGAATCCAGATTTCACAAGAGGACCAAGCATATCAAGAGACGCTTCAATTCCATTCGGGACCAAGTCCAAGTGGGAGACATAGAGATTTGCAAAATACATACGGATCTGAATGTTGCGGACCCGTTGACTAAGCCTCTTCCACGAGCAAAACATGATCAACACCAAGACTCCATGGGTGTTAGAATCATTCTTGTGTAATCTAGATTATTGACTCTAGTGCAAGTGGGAGATGAAGGAAATATGCCCTAGAGGCAATAATAAAGTTATTATTTATTTCCTTATACCATGATAAATGCTTATTATTCATGCTAGAATTGTATTAACCGGAAACATAATACATGTGTGAATACATAGACAAACAGATAGTCACTAGTATGCCTCTACTAGACTAGCTCATTAATCAAAGATGGTTGTGTTTCCTAACCATAGACATGTGTTGTCATTTGATTAATGGGATCACCTCATTAGGAGAATGATGTGATTGACATGACCCATTCCGTTAGCTTAGCACTTGATCCTTTAGTATATTGCTAATGCTTTCTTCATGACCTATACAAGTTCCTGTAACTATGAGATTATGCAACTCCCATTTACGGAGGAACACTTTGGGTACTACCAAGCGTCACAACGTATCGGGTGATTATAAAGGAGTACTACAGTGTCTCCAAAGGTACTTGTTGGGTTGGCGTATTTGAGATTAGTTTTGTCACTCCGATTGTCGGAGAGGTATCTCTGGGCCTTCTCGGTAATACACATCACATAAGCCTTGCAAGCATTACAACTAATGAGTTAGTTGTGAGATGATGTATTACGGAGCGAGTAAAGAGACTTACGGTAACGAGATTGAACTAGGTATTGGATACCGACGATCGAATCTCGGATAAGTAACATACCAATGACAAAAGGAACAACGATATCGTTATGCGGTTTGACCGATAAAGATCTTCGTAGAATATGTAGGAACCAATATGGGCATCCAGGTTCCGCTATTGGTTATTGACCGAGAATGGTTCTAGGTCATGTCTACATAGTTCTCGAACCGTAGGGTCCGCACGCTTAACGCTTCGATGACAGTTCATTATGAGTTTATAATTTTGATGTACGAAGGTTGTTGAGTCCGGATGTGATCACGGATATGACGAGGAGTCTCTAAATGGTCGAGACATAAATATTGATATATTGGAAGCCTATGTTTGGACTTGGAAGGTTCGGATGAAAACAGGAAGTTACGGAACACCGGGGTTACGGAACCCCGGGGTCTATGGGCCTTGATGGGCCATAAGAGAGAAGAGGAAGGGCCGGCCAGGGCAGGCGCGCCCCCTCCCCTCTAGTCCGAATAGGACAAGGAGAGGCGGCGCCCCTTCCTCTTCCCCTCCTCCAATCCTAATCCAACTAGGAAAGGGGGAGTCCTACTCCGATGGGAGTAGGACTCCTCCAGCGCGCCTGGGCTGGCCGCACCCCCTTGCTCCTTTATATCTGAGGCGGGGGGCACCCCATGACACACAAGTTGATCTACGGATCGTTCCTTAGCCGTGTGCGGTGCCCCCTCCACCATATTCCACTTCGGTCATATCGTCGCGAGCTTAGGCGAAGCCTGCGCGGAGAAGTCATATAGTCGCGGAGCTTAGGCGAAGCCCTGCGTCGGTGGAGCATCATCATCGTCACCACGCCGTCGTCTTGTGGAACTCATCCCGACACTTTGCTGGATCGGTCCGGGATCATCATCGAGCTGAGCGTGTGCGTAACTCGGAGGTGCCGTCGTTCGGTGCTTGGATCGGTCGGATCGTGAAGGCGTCACGACTACATCAACAGCGTTGTTATAACGCTTCGCTTTCGGTCTCACAGTGCGTGGGCAGACACTCTCCCTCTCGTTGCTATGCCATCACCATGGTCTTGCGTGTGCGTAGGAATTTTTTGAAATTACTCGTTCCCCAACACTCACCCCGCCGACCCTGCCCCCTTTGCACAAGCACACTTAATGGGCGGCCCAGGGGCTATTGTCGCGCAAGACATCATTGGGCCGTCAGCGCACATCAAGACTTTTGTTTTGTTTTTTAAATAGTATTAAGTTTTTAGTTATTTATGCGTGGCTTATAGTATAAAGAAATTCTATAATTAATAAAAATCCATACGTAATATAGAATTGTTAACTATATTAATTATAATAATAATGAGTTGTTTACTTAAATTTATATGAAAAAGTAATGAGTATTTTATAAGTAATAGCTAAAACAATAATGAGTTTTTGATAATTAATTGATAATGAGTTTTTTTGTAATGAATATTTTAATCAGTTATTTCTGTCAATTAGTAATTACATTTTTAATATTTATGTAATGTTAATTAATGTCTAAAAAATATTTAAAATACATGCAAAGTTTAGTATTGTAATGTGTTGCATTAATGGCTAAATGTGTTTACATAATAATAATGCGTTGTTTATTTAATTTATAAGTAAGAATAATGAGTTTTTTGTAATGTGTTTTCGGTGCGTTTCACGGAGACCAAACGCACGTTGCGTCATGCCCGGTCAGTGTTTTCGGTGAGTTTCACGGAGAAAACCATAGGAAATTCATACGGTGCCGGAAAATTATGAAAACTTGCAGGCATGATGGCCCTGACGATGAGTGCGTGTGGAAAAAGTTAGGGGTCCACCGGCTGAGTCCGATAAGAGAACGCAGTACGTGGCTGACATCGTTCATATCCGATCAGTGCCGGTTGCATGGGATGTACGAGGTGGCATGCACGAAACGTCACCCAAATTTGGGATGCGATGGGCATGCCCATCTTAGGGCCCCACGCAAAAGTTGAGCAATTCGGACACCAAGCGCACGCTTGCGTCACGCCCGTCAGTATTTTTGGTGCGTTTCACGGAGAAAACAATAGGAAATTCATACGGTGCGAAAATTATGAAAACTTGCAGGCATGATGGCCTGGCGATGAGTGTGTGTGGAAAAAGTTCGGGGTCCACCGTCTGAGTCCGATAAGAGAACGCAGTACGGGGCTGCCATCGTTCATCTCCGATCAGTGCCGGTTGCATGGGATGTACGAGGTGGCACACATGAAACGTCACCCAAATTTGGGATGCAGTGGGCATGCCCATCTTAGGGCCCCACGCAAAAGTTGAACGAATTCGGACACCAAACGCACGTTGCGTCACGCCCGGTCAGTATTTTTGGTGCGTTTCACGGACAAAACCATAGGAAATTCATACGGTGCCGGAAAATTATGAAAACTTGCAGGCATGATGGCCCTGGCGATGAGTGCGTGTGGAAAAAGTTAGGTGTCCACCGGCTGAGTCCGATAAGAGAACGCAGTACGGGGCTGACATCGTTCATATCCGATCAGTGCCGGTTGCGTGGGATGTACAAGGTGGCACGCACGAAACGTCACCCAAATTTGGGATGCAGTGGGCATGCCCATCTTAGGGCCCCACACAAAAGTTGAACGAATTCGGACACCAAACGCACGTTGCGTCACGCCCGGTCAGTATTTTTGGTGCGTTTCACGGACAAAACCATAGGAAATTCATAGGGTGCCGGAAAAATATGAAACTTGCAGGCATGATTGCCTTGCCGATGAGTGCGTGTGGAAAAATTTAGGGGTCCACCGGCTCAGTAAGAAAAGAGAACGCAGTTCGGGGCTGACATCGTTCATATCTGATCAGTGCGGGTTGCATGGGAGGCACGAGGTGGCACCCACGAAAAGTCACCCAAATTTGGGATGCAGTGGGCACGGCCAACGTAGGCCCCCACGCAAGGTTGGAACGAGAACGAACACAAAACGAACGTTGAGTCACGTCCGGGCAGTGTTTTCGGTGCGTTTCATGGAGAAAACCATAGGAAATTCATAGGGTGCCGAAAAAATATGAAAACTTGCAGGCATGATGGCCCTGTCGATGAGTGCGTGTGGAAAAAGTTAGGGTCCACCGCTCGATGAAAAAAGAGAACGCAGTTCGGGCTGACATCGTTCATATCCGATCGGTCACGGGTTGCATGGGAGGCACGAGGTGGCACCCACGAAAAGTCACCCAAATTTGGGATGCAGTGGGCATGCCCATCTTAGGGCCCCACGCAAAGTTGAGCAATTCGGACACCAAGCACGCGTTGCGTCACGCCCGGTCGGTGTTTTCGGTGCGTTTCTGGAGAAAACCATAGGAAATTCATAGGGTGCGGAAAAATATGAAAACTTGCAGGCATGATGGCCCTGCCGATGAGTGCATGTGGAAAAAGTTAGGGGTCCACCGGCTCAGTAAGAAAAGAGAACGCAGTTCGGGGCTGACATCGTTCATATCCTATCGGTCACGGGTTGCATGGGAGGCACG
Source organism: Aegilops longissima (assembly GCA_021605205.1). Lineage (NCBI taxonomy): Eukaryota > Viridiplantae > Streptophyta > Magnoliopsida > Poales > Poaceae > Aegilops > Aegilops longissima. The sequence continues at coordinate 9,084,365 of CM038678.1, read as the reverse complement.
AGCTGGCACCCACAAAAAGTCACCCAAATTTGGGATGCAGTGGGCATGCCCATCTTAGGGCCCCACGCAAAAGTTGAACGAATTCGGACACCAAACGCACGTTGCGTCACGCCCGGTCAGTGTTTTCGGTGCCTTTCACGGAGAAAACCATAGGAAATTCGTAGGGTGCCGGAAAAATATGAAAACTTGCAGGCATGATGGCCCTGCCGATGAGTGCGTGTGGAAAAAGTTAGGGGTCCACCGGCTCAGTAAGAAAAAAGAACGCAGTTCGGGGCTGACATCGTTCATATCCGATTAGTGCGGGTTGCATGGGAGGCACGAGGTGGCACCCACGAAAAGTCACCCAAATTTGGGATGCAGTGGGCATGTTTGGTTCATGACTTAGCTAGCCACGCCAAAGGTGTGCTGTGCCACATCTTTCTAGGTACACGTTTGGTTTTTTACTAAGGTTGGGCTTGCCACAGCTGGAAGAGGCTTTTGCTGTAGAAATTTGTGCCTAAGGTGTGGCGCTTGTTTTAGCCGCCACACTTTGCTGTAGAAATTTGCCCCTAAATGTAGTGTTGTTGTTGTTCCTACTCGCGGCAGTCATTTTTTATTAAAAAATATGCCCGCCGTCCTGAGTTGGTGCGGTGTGGATAAAACCTGCACAATATCCCGCCGATTCTGGTGGCAGCAGCGGCGCTGGATCCGGCGAATATTCCAGCCTAGAAGTGTGGATAAAACCTGTACAATATCCCACGTCGTTGACTCTGCTTGGCGGTCTTGAGGGGCAGGGTCGGCGGGGTGAGGACTAAAGTTTAGTCCCACCTCGCCCGAACGACGCCTTGCGACCGCCTTATATACCTGCCTCCCACCTCCCTTCGAACTCCTCCGATTCCGCCCGTCCTGCCATGCCCGATTGGTGTGCTGCAGGCCGTAGCTGGGCCGAAAGGCCGGCCCTTTCGCCGCCCGGCTTGATCGGGCCGGACCAATTACGCGCAGTTGCAGCCTGCAACCACGTTGGGCTGTTTTTTTTGCATCACTAAATTTTTTTGCCTTCTATGAGTCACGGCGCGGGGGAGGTGGGAGGGGCACTTTTTTAGTCCCACCTCGCGCGCCGAGGGACGCCACGACCGGCTTCTATAGCCGCGTTCGTGCTCTTTGTTAGATATAAAATAGCTAATACGAAAGAGATTTGACGTTACATACCTGCCCGGGCAGCTGCTGCCCGGGCAGCTATGTAAAGTCAAATCACTTTATTAACTAGCTATCTTATTTTTTTTTCATTTTGTCCCTCCGTGCACTTTTTTTTTTAAAAAAACCGTATGTTTAATTTGATGTTAGTCGTGCAACTTCCAAAAATAAACGGAAACATGCATTTCAACGTTACGAGAAACATGTTGCGTCACGTCCGGGGGTGTGGTATGTGGTGTTTTCACCGAAAAAATTATTGAAAATTCATAAAGTAAAAAAGCCACAAAAAATAATGAGTTCTTTATTATACTTTATAATGAATATTATGTTCAGTTATTATACTTTATAATGAATAATAATAATGAGTTCTTTATTATACTTTATAATGAATAATAATAATGAGTTCTTTATTATACTTTATAATGAATAATAATAATGAGTTCTTTATAATTAATTAGTAAAACAATACTGAGTTCTTCATATCAGATCAGTGCCGGTTGTGTTGGTGGTACGAGGTGGCATGCACGAAACGTACCCAATTTTGGGAGGCAGTGGGCATGCCCATCTTAGGGCCCCACGCAAGAGTTGAACGAATTCGGACACCATACGCACGTTGCGTCACGCCCGGTCAGTGTTTTCGGTGCGTTTCACGAAGAAAACCATAGGAAATTCATATGGTGCCGGAAAATTATGAGAACTTGCATGCATGATGGACCTGGCGATGGGTGCGTGTCCAAAAAGTTTGGGGTCCACCGGCTGAGTCAGAAAAGAGAACGCAGTACGGGGCTGACATCGGCCATATCAGATCAGTGCCGGTTGTGTTGGTGGTACGAGGTGGCATGCAAGAAACGTGACCCAATTTTGGGAGGCAGTGGGCATGCCCATCTTAGGGCCCCACGCAAGAGTTGAACGAATGCGGACACCATACGCACGTTGCGTCACGCCCGGTCAGTGTTTTCGATGCATTTCACGTAGAAAACCATAGGAAATTCATACGGTGCCGGAAAATTGCGATGGGTGCGTGTCCAAAAAGTTTGGGGTCCACCGGCTGAGTCAGAAAAGAGAACGCAGTACGGGGCTGACATCGGCCATATCAGATCAGTGCCGGTTGTGTTGGTGGTACGAGGTGGCATGCACGAAACGTAACCCAATTTTGGGAGGCATTGGGCATGCCCATCTTACGGCCCCACGCAAGAGTTGAACGAATTCGGACACCATACGCACGTTGCGTCACGCCCGGTCAGTGTTTTCGGTGCGTTTCACGTAGAAAACCATAGGAAATTCATACGGTGCCGGAAAATTGCGATGGGTGTGTGTCCAAAAAGTTTGGGGTCCACCGGCTGAGTCAGAAAAGAGAACGCAGTACGGGGCTGACATCGGCCATATCAGATCAGTGCCGGTTGTGTTGGTGGTACGAGGTGGCATGCACGAAACGTAACCCAATTTTGGGAGGCAGTGGGCATGCCCATCTTAGGGGCCCACGCAAGAGTTGAACGATTTCGGACACCATATGCACGTTGCGTCACGTCCGGTCAGTGTTTTCGGTGCGATTCACGAAGAAAAACATAGGAAATTCATACGGTGCCGGAAAATTATGAAAACTTGCACGCATGATGGACCTGGCGATGGATGCGTGTCCAAAAAGTTTGGGGTCCACCGGCTGACGTTAAAATGGTTGCATTAAAAAAATGCATGGATAATATCTGAGGTTAAAAAAACATCAAAGATAATGGCTCTCTTTTTGAAGAATATGCATGATCGATGTGAACCTTCACAAGCTCTGAGCAGGTGAAGACTCACATCGATCCCGCATATCCTCCAAATAGAGTCCCACGAACTGAGATGTTTGTGCATTGACCGAAAGAAAACTATATAAAGGAGTCAACGGCGCGCCGGCTTAGCGATGTGGTATTAAACTACAATGCATGTTTTTAATAAATGCATCGTGGGCCAGCCGGCGGCAGTTTGACGGGACGGGCCAAGTGGCCCACTATGGCGTGACCACGTCGATGACACCGTACGTGCGTGCATGGCATGGAAACCAAGCCGCCATTACCTCGCCCCAAGACCGCCTAGCCCCGCCGCCTCCACGCGCATCCTCACCCGTCCCCGATCCGACGGTCGCACCGCCGTGGTCGTCCAAACTCCCTTCCCTGCCGGCCTGACGGCGGCCATCTACGCGCGCGACTTGGATCTCAGGCCCGGCCGTGCCGTCTCAACAAATTCGCGGCACCCTAAACCCTAGGGCGGGCCGTTGGCTAAGCGGCGCTCGTGTGGGCAGAGGCGTCGCGGCTGCCATGACTAACCCACACGGGTGGGGTTTGGCAACGGGCTGCGGTGCTCGTCTAGACGCCGGAAGGTATGGTATTAAACCATATGTAATCTTTTTTGAATCTCCTAACTAGTTAGATAACTGGCATCTTATTTAGAATTCAAGAATTGGGAGATGTGTACTGCTCGGTTGAGAAGTGGTGTGAATTGGTGGAAAAATTCACACCCAGACAGCGCATGATGCTACGTGGCACATGTTTGGACTGTATATTGAGAATTCCTTCCGTGAAAATGAGGAAAAATTTATTGGAATTTATGATTACAACATATGATAGTACTAGAAAGCGATTTATTATTCGACCAAATACAGACGGCATCAGTGTGCTTAATGAAGATGTTTACGACATATTCGGGCTACGTAACGAGGGTGACGATGTCAGTAGCATGATAGCAACAGTACAACTAGATGCCAAAAAAATTGTTCCGAATAGGTTTCTAGACAAAAGAACAGGCCTAATCCTCATCGATGAGTTGATAAAAAATATTGTTGATACTCAGTCATATGATGATGATTTTGTGAGAAGGGCCGTACTGGTTCTTATGGGTACAGTCTTAGAACCACAATCCACCAAGTTTGTTCCTTATCGTTATTACAAAATGGTGGAGGACGTGAACGCTATCAAGTCATACAATTGGAACGATTTTACGTTGAGGGTGTGCATGGATGCTATTAAAAAATCGGTCGAAGATCTTGAAAAATTCAAGTGGCCTATTGGGAACTTGGCTCTTCTTCAGGTACAAGAAATTTGTAATAGTTGTATGTACATATATTTTTTATGTGATCTATGTGTCCGACTAGTTGTGTTTACTATCATGCAGTATATATACTGGGAAAAAGTTGAGCCAATTGGTGTGGATACATTTGATCCTTTGTCTCGTGAATACCCACTAATGGTTAACTGGCCAGAAACGGAAGGGAAAAAGAGAGACGACTATGACAACATGCACGGGCGTGGCACCGGCAATGTAAGTCAATAAGTATAGTAATTAACTATAGTTGTTATTTTATTTTTTTATTTTTTTGTTGTACAACTTGAAAATTGCGTTAGCCAAGAGTATAGACGTGCTAAGGTAGCACGTGAAGGGACTGTCTCAGATGAAGAAACGAAGAAACTTAAACGGAAAGGTGGTGGCAGGAGTAGAAAGCCAAGCACGTCAGGAGTTTCATCGAACACGACTAACAGTATGGACCGTGTGATGACATACATAAAGCTGCTTCACAAGGAGGTTCTCAATATACCCGAAAGATGTGCACAGGTAATGTAGAAGTTATATTAAACATGTTTTAGTTGTTCAAACGCTGATCGTGTTTCATTTGTTTTTGTAGATGGTAATGGAAAAGTTGAACACGGAAGGTGTGCTGTCGCGGAAATCATTTTTTCCGAGGTCAACAGATTAGACAAAGTGAAGATGGAAATTGTTAAAATCATGGAGAGGGAGTAGTTATTAGCATTGGTAGGGTTTTTGTCCCGTAGAAGGTTTCCCTACCGTTGTTGGATACTTTGATCGATTGTAATGCGACATGGCACTGGGATAGATTTCGACAATTTTCCACGTTTTATTTATTGCTTTCGTGAGACACTACACATTTAAATGCGTGTGGGCAAATAATATTTTTCTGTCCTAAAATGTATCAGTTTGCCTCTGCCATATTACGGGCATGTTTGGTTCATGACTTAGCTAGCCACGCCAAAGGTGTGCTGTGCCTAAGGTGTGGCGCTTGTTTTAGCCACCACACTTTGCTGTAGAAATTTGTCCCTAAATGTAGTGTTGTTGTTGTTCCTACTCGCGGTGGTCATTTTTTATTAAAAAATATGCCCGCCGTCCTGAGTTGGTGCGGTGTGGATAAAACCTGCACAATATCCCACGTCGATTCTGGTGGCAGCAGCGGCGCTGGATCCGACGAATATTCCAGGCCGTGCGGTGGCCGCCCGCCGAGGCAGTTGCGGGCCCGCGCACTCCAGCTAGTGCGGGCTGGAGCCATTGGCGATCGCGCCACGCGCGGGTCTGCTGGCGCAGCACCGGCCGACCGACAGGCGCGCCGCGTCTCGTCCCGCCCAGCCAGCGGGCACATGCAACGATCGAGGGGAATATGGCGATCTGTCGGCCCATAAGCGGCAGCGGTGGGCGCGTCGGGCCGATCCTATTCGTCGCGTTCTGCCGAGTAGGTTTAGTCCCACCTCGCCAGCGGAGAGCGCGCCGACCGGTTAACATACCAGCGTCTTCGCCTTCTCACAAGCTTCGCAACAGAATATTAATGAATGCCCTGCTATGCGCCGTGGCCTCCACGCTTCATGACCGAGAAAGCGTTATGGTTTACTGTCCGTCGCGCAGCCGCCCCACGGCTGGGTTTTTAAATGGTCACATACATTAAATTTTAAAAATGTTCATAACTTGACTAAGCCATGACAGCAGTAACACATTCATACAAATATAATATGTTTCACACATAAAAATATAAATCGCATGTCCTCGTATAAATCGCATGTCTCATAACATTGAACAAGGTGGCATAAATATTAACTCAAAGTGCCATCTCTATTATTCTTAAACAAATAAACTGAAAGTGGTAATGACTTTCATCGAACAAGGTGGTTTAGAGAATAAACTCAAAGTGCCATGTCTCTTATTCTTAAACAAATAAATTGAAATTGCCACTGCCTTCAATTGATTATGAATACTTCATCTTTATGCCCGGTTCCTACATAACAAATTGTAAAGAACTCATCAGAAAATTGTGAAGAGAGAACCAGAAAATAATTAAAATTATGGAAAACTTACTTTTCATTCTCAGGGCACGTTTGCCGTCTATGGCCCTCTCTCTTACAAATGCCACAAAGAGGACCGGGTTTTCTCAGAAAATGATATTGGTCTTCCATTTTTGTAACATTTGGATCTTTCTTTGCCGCCCTGTCCTGCTCTGTTTAGGGCGCCCTTAGTGAAACTTTCACGGGATCACCTATGACATCAACATGTTGTTCCGGCTGACGTGGCTCCTCATGCACATTTCTTGTACTACCAACGACATCATCATCAGGGACCTTTTTCTTCGCTATTATATTCTGCAGACACTGCATCAACTCATCATAGACAAATGGATCATTTGAAGCAACATGAAAAGCTTCAGCTCCTGTTATACTGAGTTGACTATAGCGAGCACGCTGCTCTGCCCCTGTCCAACCCCAGCCAAACAAGTCACTCTTTCGCTGTGCAGGCAGCCCACCTCTCGCAACTTTCGACATCCTCTTAAGGATGCAACACTTAGGTATTTTAGATATTTTGAGATGAACCAACACATACAGAATGTGTTTGCAAGGCAATCCTTTTCCGAAGCATTCGTCCACAACTGCATTCTATCGTATTCTCTGAGTTTTCAGCTCGATAATTCACGCTGAACTGAAATTTCCGGTTATTCCTCCATGTCACGATGAAGGTGTGGCAGTCAACTCCCTCTAGCATCTCAAAAATCTCAAGCTCTCCCATCTTCTTCAGATCTTGTTGAAGAATATAAAAATTGGAATGAGTGAATACTTTGGCGGCATGCTTCTCAATATCCTTATATTCTGTGACTGATGGTGGCAATGACTGATTTGAAACACAGTCATCATGCGCCTCGTTCTCACGTAGTCGGACTATGCAATTCTCATAATGCACAACTAGGTCAACAATAGTCATACCGCCGTCCAAGTGCAGGTGAAGACAAGAGTTAAGACTTTCACTCCTCTGATTACTGCGCATACCCAGAAAAAAACCATCTGACAGATATGATGCTGCCCACAGAGTCCTCTTCCTGTACATCCTACTCAACCACTCTTCTGTTTTATCAGTCTTCCATTTACGAACGAAAGCGTGCCATCTCGCCTCAAAGTTGGCTGGAGAGGTGGAGTAGTACAAGAGTGCCCTGAACTCACTTAGCGATTTGTAATTAAGGTGCTTCTGCATGTTTTTTTCCACGTGCCATGAGCAGAGACGGTGCAACACATCAACCAAAACCAACCGAATAGCTCGTATCATTACAGCGTCTCCATCTGTGATGATTGACCTTGGCTTTTTCGACAATTGGCCTTGAAAATGTCCGGAGCAGCCACACATATGTCGCCGGTCTCATCGGACACAATGGCACAACCAAAAACTGTGGTGCAACGGTGATTGTTTACACCAACAAAGGGATGAGCGGCATACCGTATCTGTTCATCTTATATGTGCTGTCGAACACCGTGACATCTCCATACAGATTGATAGTCCCGCCGCGACTGTGCATCGCACCAGAACATGCTCTTCAAGCGACCCTCCTTATCGAGCACGTACTCAAAGAAAAACTCTGGATCCTTCTCTTTCTGCTCCTCATAATCCCAATTGCCGTGTTAGCATCACCTTCGCAATCAACTTCATTTTTCTCGGCAACATAGGTTGTACACGTCTCGTCTCAGAAACCCACACTTATCATACGAGCCATACCTGCTAATGAAGTTGTCGACGATGATATGCTTTCTGATCCCAGCTCCTTCCATCGCCAAGATCTCAGCTATCTGGTGATCTCCCATCACTCGATGTGACCGCAGAAATACCACCTCATCTGGTCTAGCCAACAAATGGTTGTGATCATCCATAAAAGCTGCCACGAACCAAACTCCACGTCCTTTGTCCAACTTCACGACTAAATGTCGCCACACTGCAACGAGTCTCTGGTCTTAGCCTGCGGTGCGGCCCTCCGGTTTAAAAATTTACTGCGACGCTTTCCTGCCCTCGAGCAAGCGTATCTCCTATACCGAACAGTGGTTGAAAGTCCTTTTCCTCGTTTCACCTTATCTTTTCTGATACTGAATCCACGGTCTTTGGCGTAGTTATTATAGAACATGTGAGCCTCCCATTGTGATGCAAATGTCATACCCATAACCTTCATCTGTGTCTCCAGCGCACGTTGCTGGATTTCAGCTTCCTCAATATCCATATTAGCTCCATCCTCATGCTCATCTCCATCTTCACCACTCCAACCATCAAAGTTAGCCTACAATATTCCACATAAGCAAGTGTAAGTTGTCATTACCAACTATTTATTATTTAATGACATCTTAAATTTTGGACCGAACCTGGCTTATGTTATCCCCGAAAGATTCAACACCATGATTTTCCTCGTTGTGAACGTCAATATCCTCCTGCACATAAAAAAATCATATGCACGTGTAAGTACCATATGGTTCTTCATCCGACAAAAAGAATGTACAAGACACTTACGTTTTCACTACAAGCACCCTCCTCCTTCTTTTCAAAATCCTCCTCAGGTAAATTATAAATGCGGCGGCCAGGATTCATTGTCGCTGCCATCATCATCATCTTTACTATCATTACCATTAAATACGATCAACACTATCGCTACCATCCCACTCACTCGTGTCCAAAAACAGATCCGTAAATCCAGTTTCTTTATCCATTAAATGATCTCTCAACCTACACTGCAATATTATAATAAAATTGATCTATCAATTTTAAATCAAATTAAATGTACTACGATCATACAGATGAGAAATTCTTATCTAACAAGATATTGCACATAATTATTTACAGATTCATTTTTTGACGAACTAGAAGGCTTACATGGCATGCACGCGTGCACTTCGCCTGCTGGCGTGGCTGCGGACGGCGAGGACGTTGCGGAGAGGTTGATCACGGAGTTGCGGGCGCGGCGGTGTCCACGTAGGCCCACGTCACCGCGACGACCTGCACGGAGGCGACATCACGTCTGACAGGCGACTCGAAGATCTGTCGCGCCGGCCAGATCCCGGTGAAGACGGGAGAAAGGCGGCGATCGGCGAACGGGAGGACGTTGGAATTGGCAGCGTGATCACGTCTAGATCGGCGGGAAAAGCGGCTATCGGCGGGTAAGGGCGGCGATCGGCGGGGCGGGGCGACGTTGGAATGGGCCGCCTGATCAGCGTAGGTCGTGGTTTTTTTTTTGCGACGGCGAGAGGGTAGTTACAAGCCAGCCGTATCGGCTCGAGCCGTCTTTCGGCTCTACCTGTATGGGTACGCCGCATACGACGCGGGATACGTTAAGCACCGTATGCCCAAAATGCCTTATACGTTAAGCTGGGGGGGTGTGCGAAGCAGAGCTCGTACTTGATACTCTTCTTGTTTCTGCATTCACTGTGTGTTGCACTTTCTTCTTCCTAAGAGTTCATCGATGTAGATGTTTTCCTGGTTTTTATTGGGAGTAAAAACAAGAATCTTTTCCCCCTGGGTAGTAACAGGGCAAAGGTGAAAGTTGCATGCCGTTTTCTCTGTAATTTAAGAATGTCAGTGGATCAACATGTTGGTGCCCTAAATTGCTATTGTCCCATTTTGCTTTTGAAAGTTTTTTTTTGCTATTTACTTGTTTGGCTGCTGCTGTTCTTGCTTGGATAACAAATTGGTGCCGTGTAGGATCCTGATTGTTGGTGTCTGAAAACAGAATTCATAGCAGTTGGAACTTGGAACTCAGTTTCCAATCTGGTGATTTGTAGTGATCTGCCACTTTTAGCCGCTCGCTTATATACCACCCCCTCCACCCCCTCCGTTCGGAAATAACTGACGTGGTTTTAGTCCAAATATGAACTAAAATCACGTCAGTTATTCCGAATGGAGTTAATATGTAGGATCATAATTGTTTGTTTTACAACTGAATGTAATTTCCATGCAAGAAATGAGGAACAGCCTGTTACTATGTAGGCGGTTGATACCGTCATTTCTGTTTGCATTTCACTCTGTTATGATGTGATGAAAGGATCAAGTAGGCGCATTGCTCACCGTTGTGCGTTTTGCTGGTTTAGTGTCCATTTTTCTGTTGCTGCTGATCGTTATGTTAAATTTTCTTACATAGCATGTTTTGTGTTCTCTATTGATGCCGGGTATGTATATAGTGATGCTGGGCAAATTTTGTGTTGTCTGTTGCGAAAGCAGTAACTATTCATTGCTCCAGACTTGTGCAATTGATCGACACCATGAAAGTGCCATGTCGAAACGAAATATATGGCTGCAACGAGTTCATCAGCAACCAGCAGAAAAGAGAAACATGAGGGTGGATTTGCAAATGCTCATTGCTAGTGCCCAGAAAGAGGCTGCACCTTCAGATGTCCAGCAGGTTCGCTACTAAACCGCTCTATCATCGTGCACGGAATGTGGATCATAATTGTTTTGTTTCACCCCCTCCGTTCGGACTCGGAATCTGGGACTTACCTCATCGTGCTTTGCACAGTGGCGGCGGGTGGAGAAGCCTCTAAACCAAGCATCCACGCAGCACGACTCCTCCTCCGACGCCGGCTCTGTCGGAGGAGGAGTCGTGCTGCGTTGATAATTGGTTTAGACGCTGTTTCTCCACCAGTTGATGGTCAGAACCAGCGGTGGTAGGTTAGGGTACGTCTTTTGGACTCTGTATGTATGTATCCCTCTTGACAGATTTTATAGACAAAAAATGGATCGTTACTTGCCATAGTAGGAAATGTGATCAGGCCACAATCGTGTCCTTCCTTGTGCGCTGATATCCTACGAAGTATTTTTTTTTTTTTGAGGGAAAGATATCCTACGAAGTATTATAAGGTAACGAACCGTATTACAATCCTAAACATAACTAGGTGCTCTATAAAATTGTAGGCACATGACTTTAAGGTTATCTGATTGGATTCCATGCACCATTTTTGCACGGTAATATCGTGTCTCATTTATTTCATTAAGATCATTGTATAAGCCACGATAAATATCAATCTGACAAAACTAAAAAAAAATAGAACACTAATCTGTGCCCAAAGGGACACTAGTCGAACAGAAAAATTACAATTAAGACAGAAGAATCCTTTGAGTTTGATACCAACGCTCATCATCAGCCTCTAGCACCACCACAACAGCCATCAAAGGGAAAAATGACGGACCACATCCTCACCCGAGCTCAACACGACTCCATCACTGATACGCAGCTTTACGGACCTCCAAGATGGCTCACCAAAGGGTAACCCTTACCTATGAACAGTCAGACCAGGGCAACACACCAGACATATCATCGAACTCCAGATCTGGCATCCCCACACGACTAAAACATCCGAGGAGAAAACCATATCTACCATCCATGAACCATGAACCCAACACTTCCATCATTTTTCAGATGTTGCTGACGCAGACCACAACCTACTTCCGCTCCTGCACTACCTGAAGTGGCGTGCAATGACGCGCCCCAACCACTAGTTAGTATCAAAATACTAGCAATCTACTACTGAAATATCACCCGCATCAAAGAAAAATATAGTTTCTCAACTGAATGAAACTTGAATGATCCAATGGATCACTTCCCCTTATCTCTACTAGTAAGCGTGCACGTGTGTTGCACGTATTATTGTCATGGCCAGTGTCGAGGTAGCCGCCGCGGGTGCAAGAAGGCGCCGAATTAGTCATGGATGCAGTGGTGCCGAGGTAGAGGTGCGTCGGAAAGAAGACGGTGTGGACGAGGTGTCGCGTTGGGCTTGCCCAGCCCGAGGACACGTCGTCGACGAAGGCACGCATCGGTGTTGCCAGCATCGGGCATGCGTACACGGACAAAGTCGATGTTGACGAGGTGCCGCTCCAGGCTTGCCAGGCCTGGGAACACGTTCTGGACAAAGGCATGTGTCGGTGTTGCCAGCACCAGACATGCGTAGACGAGGACCTACACGAGCTGTATGCCATGTGTAGGGGGCTAGCAGAGAAGGACTCGACGGTGGTTGCGACGCTAGTCGACGTGGGGTAGAAGGTGCCGATGTCGATCGCGGTTGTCGAAGTAGATGAAGTGGTCGGGGAAAATGACGACGATGCTAGTGATGAGCTGATGCTAGACAAAGACCAAGGGGGTGGACGGGCGGCGCGACTCGGCTGAGCGAATGGCGGCGGCGCCGAGGATGAAGAGAGGCAGCGGTGGCAACTAGGTTTGTAGCTCGGCGGCGGTGCTCGAAGTAGGCAAGGCGAACCGAACAGCGTGACGAAGACCGGCGCGAACAGTGGCATTCCAACGCCTAGGAAGATGGCGTGACGCATACCACGTAGAAGTCGATGCGCGGGGACAACGAGTGGACAGTGTGTTGCGGCACTACGGCCCGAAGGGGCGACGTAGCGGCAACACAGGGGTTGAGGCGACGATGGGGAAGACCTCAGGGCGGCGGCAGGGACCGCGTGCCATGCTCATACGGCCTGATGGGGCGACGCAGTGGCAGCGCGAGGGTCGGTGTAGCCAGGGGGACAGCCTAGAGCAGACGGCCTCGACGCGGCAGTGGACCGCGGGTCGCGACACTACGACCTGAAGAGGCGACACATCGGCAGCGCGCGGGTAGGTGCAACCGCCGGAACGACCTCAGGATGGTGGCGTAAACCACGTGCCGCAGCCCTACGGCCCAAAGGGGTGACGCAACCGCGACACACGGGTCGGTGCAGCCGCAGGGAGAACCACAGGACGACGATGCTGCAGCTCGATGGGGTGACGCAACGGCAGCCGTTACTCGATTGATTTTTTTTTTTGAACCGGGCTAACCCCCTTTCCATTACTTAGAATGGAAATACATCAGTCTATTACAAAGAGAAGTCTAGGAACAAGGAAAGGGGGAGAGCGAGTTCAACGCACTCGCCGGCCATCGAAACGAGTGCTATGGGGCAAAAACCTAGTAGCACAAGGAAACTAGACCTATTACAAAAGAGAGCAACACATCCACAAGTTTCTTAACGACAGGTATCTGGAACCTGTAGCCCACTCAATAGGCATCCTCCGCCAAACAGCAAAACTGGGTCACTGGGAAGATCTGCTTCATTCTCCAATCGTGGTGTCACATCACAGGCCCTCATCAACATCAGAGTCCCATTGCGGATCATCTTCGCCCCCCGCTCGAAGTTGCTTGACGCCGTCTCTAGCCTGAAGACCTGCCCAACATAAAAGAAAGGAAACCACCGTAAAAACAATCTCGAAAGAAGATTTAAGGACGCGTCTAGCGAGCAGCCGTATGCTCGCTAGCACTCTTTGGCGGCCGGACGTAATAGAAAAATTAATGTCCGGTGTCCTGATTAGGAAAGTTGCATTCTGTGTCTCTCTAATCCTCACATGAGACAAAAATCAAAAGCATCACCCAACGCACTTCCTTTCTTTTCTTTCTTTACAGTGGCTTCACTTCATTCCCATGTGCTCTGTATTAGTAAAGTAGAAAGACAATTAATTGCCTTCCAAGAAAAATCAAAAAGCTATAACTTTCAAACAACAAGTCGAAATTAAGATCCGTTTTCACCGTTGGAGCCTTCGTGACGAGATCTTTAAAACTAGACCCCATTTATATATGTATCGACGAAAAAATTTCACTGCCAACTGGTTGTACTACATGGTGCAACTTTTACACCATGGGATGCAACTTTTTGAAAACAATGCTGGTGCTACCACAACCAACTATAATATCACATGGGTGCAATTTTAGTGCTACATGAACCAAACTTCACCAGATGAGCAACTTCATCTGTTATCCCATCCACCTGTCTAGCAGACGATGTGCAACTTCGTGTGCTGCTCGACCAACCGCCTAGTACTTGATGTGCAACTTTCCCCCTATCTTGTGGATGTGCATTTTCCAACTCCCAAATTATCCACGTCAGTGAGATGTGCAACTTCATCTACTATTCACGTCAATTGATTAACAAGCGATGTGCAATTTTATCTACTGACCCTCCACCTACCTAGCAGTTGATGTGCAACTTCGTCTTCTACCCGCCAAATACCTTGTAATCGATGTGCAACTACCCCCTTACTACATGGATGTGCATTTTTTCACCACTCCTAATTATTCTTGCAGTGAGATGTGCAACTTCATCTGCTGCCCGTACCAACTAACTAACTAATGATGTGTAACTTCATCAGTTGTCTGTGCCAACCGACTAACAAACGATGTGCAACCATTGTAGCCCGTGTATGATCAACTATGCCGACGAGAGTGTGCAACTCCGCGGCCGTGCATGTGCGACTATACTGATGAGAGTGTGCAACTCCGCGGCTGCGCATGTGCACCTCCACAGCCGTGTGTGGGCAACTATGCCGACAAGAGGGTGTGCAACTTAGAGACCCGTGCATGTGCAACTATGTGAACAAGAGTGTGCAACCCCGCAATCAGGCGTGTGCAACTCCCGCAGCCTTGTTCATGAGCAACTATGTCTATGAGAGCCTACAACTCCGTGGCCATGCGTGCGACTAGCCGACTACGCCAACGAGAGTGTGCAACTCCCGGCGCTGTGCACACTACAACTACGCCACCACGTGTGTGCAAATTTCGTAGTCGTGCGTGAGTTACTATCCAAGGAGAGTGTGCAACCCCGCAGTCCATGAGTGAGCAACCATACCAACTAGAGGTGTGGAACTCCACAATCGTCGTGAACTACTACTTCGCCGCACACGTGCAACTGTCATAGCCTCGTGCGTGAACAATTATACCGACTAAAGTGTGCAACTCTGTAACCGTGCTTGTGCGACTATGCCGCCACGCGTGTGCAACTTCGACAGCTGTCCAAGCCAATTGACTAGCCGTCATTGTGCAACTTTGACTGCTGCCTTGACCGTCTGCATAGACATGGGCATACATTATTGCTTGTTCGCCCCTAAATCATAGATTGTTGCTTGATATCGACTGCATAGAACCTGTGGACTGTTACGCTATTCTACTCGTATCTAACCAGTAGCTAGCAATCAATTAACAAGATATATGCTATAAAGCTAGAAATATCACATGTGATTAACCAATGAAATGTACGGACAACATTTTTCCAAATCCCAAATGCCATGCGTGTGTATTTAGCTTCACGATTTATATCACCTACGGAGATGGGGATTACAGGGAGATGGACAGATTAGAGAAGGCCAGCGTAGGATCGGTGGTTTGCTAAGAGTAGTCAAACATGGAGTACATACGGGCTTCCGTGATTTGGCTAGCGAGGATAAGAAGTGAATCACGCCAGCGCAAGAGGAGCAGGTACCTCATCAACGACGAAGTCGCCGTCCTCAACGACGGCACTGCCGACGGGATCGCTTCAGGTCCAGCTCTGAGAAGGGGGAAACAAGATGGCAGCGCTTCTTCTCCGGTTCCCATCCGGACATCTCGCCGGGCACCTCCGCTCTGCAGCCTCCCCATCGATCTCCCTGGCGATGATGGTGTGCTCTGAACGAGGAAAGGGGATCGGGATAAGTGTTTTGTTGTGGAACGAAGGGACGAAGCAGTGTGCCCCTGCGCAGTGGTTGTCGGGTAGCAGAGTACTGGTGGGCCTCACGATACGGATGCATCGAGCGGTCGAGGCGCGGCCGCCCAATGTCACCAAATAGTGGCCAGCCGCTTTTTAGATTTTAGGAAGATTTAATCATCTTCTTCTCAAAGGTAGCACTATTTCGGGCCAACCAAATAGACCAGGTAACTGCACCCAAAGCCACAGTATAGAAGGACTCATATCCAGGTAGGAAAGAGTAACACCATACAAAGAATTTCCAGTAGTTTCGGGGGCACAGTTCAGTCCCAAGTGTCAGCCCAATAGATCGCCAAACGACTTTGGCAACGGGGCGGTCAAAAAACAAATATTGAGAGGTTTCAGTTTGTCGGCAGAAGGAACACACAGGGTTCCCAGGCCACTTGCGTTGTCGAATTACCTGTCTAGTAAGAATTGCATCTTGCGAAAGTTGCCAAAGGAAGATTTGAATTTTAAGGGGAATTTTAGCTTTCCAAATCCACCTAAAGTTGCACCCACTAAGGGGTTTTTCAAGCCATTTATACATGGATTTAGTAGTATATTTGCCAGACTTATTCAGACTCCAGTACACCGAATCGGTGTCACCTGACAAGTGCATATTGCGTACTTGATCGCGTAGGTTAGATCATTGTTCCATTAACTCGGAGTCCAATCTTGTGCGAAAGAAATTAGCGCATACTATAGACTCCAGCTTATCCAGAGTACAGTCCTGATCAACACAGATGTCAAACAAACGAGGGAATTGTTCATTGAAACGAGTAAGCCCATTAATGGAGTCCTTCCACAGTCGGGTCAGATTACCAGACCCCACGTGAATTTTCCTGCCTGTCATATACAAATTTTTTATTTTCAGCAGATTTTTCCAGCAAGATGAGTCAGAAAAACGAGGACCAACAGTGGCAACAGTTTGGTTACTCAATTGATGAAGGGGCGCATCGTACTCGGTGATGATCTTCACAAAATCCCACGAAGACGTGCATCTACGATTGATCAGACCGAAGATACGACGAGCGAGAACGAGAAGACGCAAGACAGGCGACGAGGTACCGACGACGTGCGTCGCAGCTGGAGATGAAGGCGCCCGTGGCCCAAACGTACCAGTGGCAGCCGGGCTATCCATGAGCGCGCAACCCAACAGGACTTGTGGTACATGAAAGCTGATCGCATAGACACAAAATCCACGAAGGCTGATTGTACATGTGCCCAAGCAGCAGCCCACGCGGGGTGCATCATCCGGAAAGAGCAGCCGTACGCGAAACCTGAGCAACCAACAACAACGCTGCGCAGACGCATGAAAAATCGGTCTCGCCCGCGTTGGGCACGTCAGCACTCGAGTGATCCCAGGCGTATGCGGCCGGAGACAATGGCCAGCAGGACCGTGCGAGCAGCCACATGAGTAGCGGCGGCCACATGGTGCTGGTGCAAGAGTGCGCAAGCTACCGTCTCATGACCGACTTCACCAATGATGAAGTAGAGGCGAGTTGTAGAAGATGAATGGTGGTGGGTGACGCAAACCGATCATAGATCGGAAAACAAAAAATAAGCGACGATCAAAACGACCGACGAGAGAGAGAGAAAAATCCAGATCAAAGGATTGGGTAAAAGACTCTCTATGGCAGCCGATCAATTGCATCGACAGACGAACCCTATGTACGGGTGGCGCGGCCCCCGATGGCAATCATGGAGATCGACCGCCCCAGGGGCGGCACCGTGCGGAAGCGACTAGGCTTTGGATCAAGGTTAGGCCGATACCATGTAGAAGAAATATAAAGGGATTTGTGAAATTGTTGGATGTATTCGTTGAGTCTCGCAGGCATATATATATAGGAGTACATGGTCAACTTGGAGTATACGACAAGATATAATAAATCCAATGCTATCCTATGTTTCCTAGCTAATCACAAAAAGAAAAGCTAATCACGATACTCAACACTTTCAAGCAAAGTAATATGTGCTTCCGTTGTTTCACTTTTGGGGAAGCACAAAAGCAAATTTATAGTTCACTTTTTCGGAAAGCACAATTGTACTTCACTCGTTGCTTCACTTTTGGTGAAGCACAGAAGCACAACTTATGCTTCAGGCAGAAGCACAATTATGTTGCTTTAGGGGATGGGGAAACACAGAAATATAACTTGTTCATTTTGGAAAGTGTGGTGACTGCCCATGAGGTCCTGCACTCCACTTACCACTCTGATAACCCAGGTCTGGTGCTTAAGCTAGATTATGAGAAGGCATTTGACAAAGTTAATTTAGACTTCCTGATGGAAATCCTACACAAGAGGAACTTTGGTCCTGTTTGGATCAAATGGATCCATCAGATCACTCATATGGGGTCTGTAGGTGTTAAAGTGAATGGAGTAGAGAGTAATTTCTTCGTAACTAACAAAGGATTAAGGAAGGGGGATCCTGCTTCACCTCTACTTTTTAATCTTGTTGTAGATGCTTTGACCAGAATGCTTGCTAAAGCATCTTCCCATAGCTTGATTAGAGGGCTGGGCTCTGATCTCATTCCACGGGGGGTGTCATCTGCTTGCAATATGCAGATGATACCATCCTTTTCATGGATGAGGATAAGACAAAAGCAGCTAACCTTAAAAAAAATCCTAACCTGTTTTGAAAAAGTCTCAGGCATGAGAATTAACTATTCTAAAAGTGAGCTGATCCCTTTAGGTGTAGATGAGGGAGAGGTAGCTTCATTTGCTGATATCTTTGGGTGTACTGTAGGTAATTTTCCCATAAAATACCTAGGGATCCCATTGCACTATGATAAGCTGAGAAGAGAGGACATCCAACCACTTATAGATAACATCCTGAAAAGGATGGCTGGGTGGAGGGGGAAGTTGCTTTCTTACTCAGCTAGGCTTACTCTGATTAAAGCTTGTTTAGCAAGTATTCCAGTCTATCTGTTATCCTTCTTCAAATTCCCAAAATGGGCCTTAGACTTAATTAACAGTCGGTTGGCACGTTGCTTGTGGAGTGATTTTGAGGGAAACATAAAACTTCACCTAGCCAACCGGCACCTGGTCTGCATGAAAAAGGAGCATGGAGGCTTAGGTGTCCCAAATATCAAAGATGTTAATCTTTGCTTACTTGGGAGCTGGGTTAAGAGATATTCTCAAGACAATGGGAAAATCTGGAAAACTATTATAGATAACAAGTATATTAGAAATGCCTCCAATATGTTTGCTAGCAGACCACAAGCAACCTCAAATTTTTGGCAAGGTGTGATGTGGGCTGCCAAAGCTTTGAAGTTTGGCTATAGATGGAAAATTGGGAGTGGGAGGAAAATCAGATTTTGGGAGGATATCTGATTTGGGACCTCACCCCTCTCTGTGCAGTTTTGGCATTTGTACTCTATATGTCATCAACAATGTGTAACAGTGTCTGATATTTGGGATGGGGAGAATATCAAGTTAACCTTTAGGAGAGTGTTTACCACTGCTATGATGGAGGATTGGTACTGCCTTGAGAAGATCATTAAGCAGACTCCCCTCTCTGATGAGGATGATGCTATGATCTGGCAGTATGAATCAAAACGGATTTATAGCTCTAGCTCTCTCTATGCTATTATTAATTTTAGGGGTGTGAAGCCTGTCTATATCCCTTCCATTTGGTCTTTGGTAGTACCACCCAGAGTGCAAGTCTTCCTATGGTTACTAGCTCACAACAAGCTGATGACCAAGGATAACTTGCTCAAAAGAGGGATAGAAAAACCCCGGGAATGTGTATTCTGTTTAGAGCAAGAAACGGTAGATCACTTGTTCTTCGATTGTGTGATTGCCAGGAAAATCTGGAGTGATATATCAAACTTCTTTTCTGTTGATTTAGGGACAAACTATCTATCCATTGCCAGGTTTTGGCCGGCTAACAAGAAACACACAACTATGAATGCCTTTGTGGCTTGTGTCTTGTGGAGCTTATGGAAAACTAGGAATAATCAAGTGTTTAATAACGCTGTCTGGTCTGACTTGAAACAGATATGGTGGCAAGTCTGGAGGACGCTCAAAAGATGGATGATCATGTACAAAGGGGAGTCACTGGAGAAGATTCAACAAATCTCGCTCTGGATATCCAGCGTCCTTGCAGCGCCCTTTCAGTTGACAGTGGGGTGAGTGAGGGTGAGGTTGACACTGAAGGTGTCCCCCAAACCTCTAAGCTCGCCAACCTGTCACTGAGGGCAGGTGAGGATCTCTGGAAGCAGAGCACTACCCGGAATCAGGATGCCCCGTTGAAGAAAGTTGTTCAGGCCACATCAAGCACAGTTACTCCTTTGGAGCTGCCCGGCTCGCCGACCCAGCCACTCAAGAAGATGAGGAGTGATGTCATGGAGCAAATCAAGATGGCGAGGCTGATGCTGGTCACGCGAGACAAGGCGAGATGGCCAGGCTGTGTTGCTCCCTTTGGAGGTGCTGAACCGGAGATGATGCCCTGGGAGTAGTTGAAATTATCCTTAGAGAGTTTTCCCTTAATGTAATATAAAGTTTTAAGTAGCTTGGCTGGAGGCTGATGCGATCTCTGTTTTCTAGATTATGGTGGCTTGTGATAATGGAACATGCTTCGGTTGGAAGTGTGATGTAAGACTTCGTGGTTTCGTTTTTAATGGAACCGGGGGCCTAAAATCCCCTTATGCTGTAAAAAAAAGTATATCAGTGCTTTTGTTAGTTATGCTTTCACATGGGAAGCATACACTACTGCCAGACGTATAAAAGACAAATGAAACAGAAAAATCCAAAAACAGAAAACATGTAAAGGCGAGGACAAAATGAAATCGGAAAAAAGCAAACGAAAAAAAACCAGAAACCTGAAAAAACAAAGATCCAAAAAGAAATTATAAACCTAGAAAATGATACTCCAAAAGACGAGAAACACTAAAAAAAAACCCAAAGAAAAAAGCTGCCTATGTCACATCTAGATGTGAGATATTATCTCACATCTAACTCCCTCACCCTTAAAATCCATGGGAGACTTTAAAAAAATCATGGGTGACTGAGTGGAAGACTTAAAAAAAATCAAGGGTGAGTGAGTTAGATGTGAAATAATATTTCATATCTAGATGTGAAATAGCAAACCCGAAGAAAAAACTGCTCCAAGAGCAGAAGCGCACATCTCACGCCATGTGGCGGCGTGGAAATGCGCCACACGGCAGCGCTAGAGGCTCAACACAGGAAAAGTGTCCACTGCGGCCTCGTTTCGTTGGATACCCCTGAATTAGTTTCTCCTGGGTTGTGTGACTTGTTTTGGCTGAGTGCAATATGCGCAGGTGTTCCAGGACGGGGCAAAAGACACATTTTGCACAAATGTACACGTGTTACAAAATGATAGGTTACAAATTCCAGCCAAATGGAAAACAAACTACACTTACACACATGCAATGATTTAAAAACACATGAACAATACGTAGTATTATTGTTCAGTTATTCAGACAGGGACACGTATGGAGATAGAACGGGCCAGACGTGTGCAGTTAGTCGATGGGCAGAGGCTCACCGTTCCACTCCTTGAGGCACTCCAGCATGGGGTCGATGAGCTTGCCCTGGCTGATCCCCACGAACACCTTGTCACACTCTTCGCCGGGCGCGAGAAGCTTCTCCCCAGTCAGAAACACGCAACCGAGTTCCTCGCGAACAAACTGGTAGAGCGGGAATGACCTGCTCCCCTTGATCATGTTGGGGATGGGTGCGGTGCCCTTCTCCACGGCGACGCGTGCGGCCTCGATCTCCCGTGGCAGTGCCGATCCCAGCTCCTCCTCCAGCTTACTAATCTTGGACAAAACCTCGTCGTCATTGCTCCTACTGGCGAGAGCATGCTCGAGGAGCACGCTGCGTAGCTTGTGCATCAGGGGGTAGTTGGGGCTGCAGGGGTCGTCGGCGTAGCTGAACACGTCCACACGGTCGGTGGCGGCCATCAGAATCTCCTCGATGCTGGGGGCGTTGAGCACCTTCTTGGCAACTTCTGCCACACATCTGTTGACGTTGATCTTGATGTTCCTCTCGAGGTGGCGGAGGTCGACGGCCTGACAAAGCGCCACTATGTACGTGGAGGACATGAGTTTCAGCATGTCCACCGCTTCTGCAGTCTTCCTGGCCGAGATAAGGCCGAGCGAGTTCACCCCCTGGTTGTGTTGCTCTGCGCTCTGGACATGGGTGGTCACTGGGTTGGCAAGGTATTGGAGCTCAGAGCAGTAGGAGGCCATGGCAATCTCGATGCCTTTGAGACCATAGTCCAAGCTTGGATTGCGACTGCCAGCCAAGTTCGACGTCAGCCCATTGTTGTAGAACTCATTCACAAGTTCTGAGAACTGCGCGAACATGAGTTTACCAATGTTAGCAATGGCAAGACGAGTATTGTCCATGGACACACCGATGGGTGTTCCCTGAAAATTACCACAATGGAGTGCTTTGCCACGTTTGACGTCGATGACCGGGTTGTCATTGACAGAGTTCATCTCACGCTCGATAGACTTGGTAGCTGCCCGAATGACCTCAATCTGCGGGCCAAGCCACTGAGGCGCGGTACGGAGTGCATACCTGTCCTGCTTTGGCTTGAGGAGTGGGTCCATAGCATTCACCATCTTGGCATGGACCATGAATGAGCTACCAGCCAGAATGTGCTCCATGATAGCCGCAGCCTCGATCGAGCCAGGGTGATGTTTCAGCTTGTGGATCAGGTGGTCGGTGTACTCCAGTTTGCCGTACATTACCTCACAAAACATCGCGGCCAAAATTTCGGATAGGACAGCCAGGACGTTGCAGTCAAACAACACCATGGCTGCGAGGGCAGAACCCACCGCCGTGCCATTTACAATTGCAAGCCCCTCCTTGGGGTTCAGCTTGAAGAAGCCACCATCTATCCCGGCGATCTTCAATGCCTCGGCGGCATCCACCATCCTACCGTCACTGGTAACTGCCTGCGCGTTGGGGCGTCCGGTAAGGACACCGGCGATGTAAGCAAGCGGGACAACGTCGCCGCTCGCGGTGATGCTGCCCCGGAGGGGAATCCTCGGGTGTACTCCTCTGTTGATGAGCTTTGTGATGGCCTCGAGAATCTCAAAACGTATGCCAGAATAGCCTTGGAGGAGGGTGTTGATGCGAACGAGCATGGACGCGCGTGTAACCTCTGATGGCAGCTCGTGGTTGCTTCCAATGCCAAATATACCAGCAATGAGATGCCTGCAATGAAGAAGAATATGGTCAATGCCGGCCGGGCAACAGACTAGTTTAAGTCCTGCAACTTTATTTGTTATTACACATAAATCTGGAGTTTTGGTTTTCATGGACCTACTTGTCATAATTTGGAAGAACGTTTCATCAAATTTAGCCATGTCAATTTTCATACAAAAAACATGACCACTCACGAGCTGTGCAAAAGAAAAAAGTACGGGCCAAAGTTGCTACAACATACTCCCTCCGTTCCTAAATATAAGTCTTTGGAGCGATTTCATTATGAACCACATACGGAGCAAAATGAGTGAATCTACACTCTAAAATGCATCTACATACATCCGTATGTGGTCCATAGTAGAATCTCTACAAAGACTTATATTTAGGAACGGAGGAAGTATATGACATCCGTAAATTGTTCCGCTTTATAAAGTTTGCGCAACTCGTATATTATAATATTCTTTTATAAAAATTTACATGGATAAGTTTCAATATATCCGTGTACAACTGTTCTGGAATATGTTAGAGCATAAAAATATGAATTAGGGTTCGTATGAACCTAGGATCATCCTGTCATTTTCCATACGTGGTGATTTAGAGCCTATGCTCATCTGCTCCCGCATGTGAACATTAAATTCATAAAAAAAATAGCAAACAATTTGGCATCAAAGATGCTCGAGTGCTCTAGGTGCATGCAAACGTTTGTGGTGAAATGACATTTAGGAGCTCTCTAGAAAAAAAGTAACAAAATTTGGCTTTCAAAGAAACTTTGAAAAATGGCAATGTTGATACCTGTTTTTCTCGGCTGAGAGCTCTCTAGAAATATCAATTTGACTGTGCTGGCATACTGTTTGCCTTATTAGATACTTCTAACTGTACTAATATTAGTGACTACATGTTGCCCAACTATGATAATACTCTATCTGGTTTATGATGTAACACATATCAGTTTTGTTTTAAGTCAAACTTTATAAATTTTGACCAGTTTGTACAAAAAATATATCGGGGTAAAATATCTCATACATGTGTATATTACATCTCAAATTATGATTTTACTTAATTCATCATACCACATTACGCGGACGCAGAAGAAAAATACCATGTGATGTACACATAACCCACATAAATACTTAATAGTAGCATATATGGATTTTTGGTCATGGTGATGTAATTAATAAGTAACATCATTTGCTCTACTGCTAGAAAACACACACACACACACACACACACACAGAGAGAGAGAGAGAGAGAGAGAGAGAGAGAGAGCACCTCCATGGGGCCAAACAAAGATTTAAAGACACATATATAACATTAATTTGAACTGATAGACCTTTTGCTTATTTGAATTTAAATTATTTTCTTATACGGGGAAGTAAAAATCTCGTATTAGCCCTACACAATCATTATGACCTCTCATACGATCTTATCTTAGCGAGAGGTAATAATAATATTAGCCATCACACAAAGACAATCTAACGACTCTTCTTGATTTAGGACGGCAGAGCTCTATCTTTTGTGTGTGAGGACGTATAAACCTCTTGTGCTCCACTAAATTAAATTAAATTACCAGGCACAGGCCGTAAAAAAAGAAATAATAGCATGCATACCCTGCCCGCCTTGGCAGAGGAATCAATCCACACGACGTTGAGATGTCGAGATGCAAAATTTTGTAGGAGGTGACGTGTACCTGACGAGCTCAACTTGGAGGCCTTGCCCATCCTTGGTGCGACGGTGGGAGGTGCCGCCGAAGCCTGTGGTGACGCCGTAGATGTCGCCGCCGTTGGCCACGGAGTCCAGGATCCACTCGCTGCAGGCCTTGACGCGGGGGCGCGCCTCGTCGGCGAGCTCCACGGTGACGTTCGAACCATCCTTTGCCAGGGCGACCGCAGCCACCTGCCCGACGCTGAGGCCGGCGCCCACGATCCTGACGACAGGCTCGCGGAAGTGTGCCACCATGCGCTTGACCTCGTCGAGGTGGCTGCCGGCGAGCTGGGCCGCCGCAGCGCCCCAGGAAAGAGGGTCCTTCTCGGCGTTGAGCCCGTTGCTCGCCATTGCTGCGTCGGGAGGACAATGATGGTTTTGATTGATTGAGGATAGAGGATGATGAACCCGAACCGAGCTCTTCTCTTGGAGGGAACAATGGCAGATGTGATGCTTAAATAATGGTAGGATGGGGTGTGGGGTGCGTCACCGTGCACGCACTTTCAGGTGGTGGACGCCATGTGGTTGCCGCCGGACTGACTATCTGAGCGCTATATGCTGAACATTACTTCCTAAATCTAGGCTAAATACTTTTCAGATTCTTGTACCTTGTCTTAGTTTAGTATACATAGTGGGTTTCACTTTGCATGGTTTTGGCATGGTCTAGTTGGAGTCTTTGGAGCAAACCAGAGATTTATCACCCATGTGACCTGGCGAATTTGACAACGTCAACATTAAAAAGTTGTTTACTTAATGAATTTGACCACGTCAACGTTGTGGCTGGCCTGCTGTAGTAGAATAATACGGTGGTTTTTGTCTCGTTTCACAAGACAAAAAAAATCAATACAATCAATAAAATCAAGAGTGTGTCATCACTAGCCGGTCTGTAGCTCAGGATTGTATCCGTCTTCACGTTGCTCTTCTATGATTCTGATACGTCAATATTTGCTGTATCCATGGGGGGAAAAAGTAGCTCGGGTCAGTGATAACTGACCGGGTGGTGACCAGTCAGTAATGTCCCTTTTCAGTAGAAAAAATAAACTGTATCTCACTAACCAGCTGGATTTGTGTCCAGTCAATACTAACTTTCATCATCATAATGGAAACATCCATCGGAGAATACATACACACAGTAACAACAATGGAAATATCAACCTCAAGTTCTCAAACGATGCAAAAAAAAAAAACCCTCAAGTTCTCAAATTACACAAGGTACAAAAACTCCTTTAAACTACAGAAGATTGGAAGCGTGTTGAGAGCGAACATAGAACTCTAAGTGGACGCGACGCATCCTGTTTGTGACCAATGATTTCCAATCAGCTATAGTGGGAAGAAGGAACATACAAGAAGATACTTGTGAAGAGTGCAACAAATGAACGAGTAATAAACTGGAAGAATTAGTAACATTTGAACAATAAAATGCAGCAAACTGAGATACCTTGGTCTAAATAACTTACCCTTTAATGGATGTAATTCCGACATTTGATGTATAAACTGATAACTATATTCCGCCGTTCAAGTGCAATATGCATGTGGATGCTCCTGGTTGGGGCAGCCTCGACGTGCTCGGCTCGCGGCCTCAGTGTGCTCTGCTAGTGGTTGGGACTATCACACACTTGCGATTGTGGCACCATGCATGAGGGTGCATTGCGTGTGGCGCCACAATGCAGTTACGTATGTATTGCAAACTGCCATGCGTGCGTGTTGATATTCCCGGATGGCCAACCCCATTCCTGCCATTAACTGTGTCAATTCAACCTTTAGATCTCCCCACAACCCCAAGAACTATGCCCACGTAGACGCTGCCCATACAGAGAGGATCAAGGCTTCTACAATGGGGATCCCAGGGGT
The DNA here is from genome assembly GCA_021605205.1 of Aegilops longissima. Lineage (NCBI taxonomy): Eukaryota > Viridiplantae > Streptophyta > Magnoliopsida > Poales > Poaceae > Aegilops > Aegilops longissima. The sequence goes on along the minus strand of CM038678.1, from coordinate 9,057,897 downwards.
GAAAGCTTACGAGCAGTTGACCAAGGAGTTCACTGTGCCGTCCCATGGCAGGACCGACCTCATGGTGGTGTACACCAACCAGCCGCACTGGGTGGACCGATGCATCATCACGTACGAGTGGTTCGTGAGGGAGGACACATACAAGGTGGTTGGTTTTGATCTCAAGTACACCTGCGGGCATGCCGACCATGATCAGAAGGTCGTTGTCGCCCAGTTGTGTGTGCATGGCATGTTCTCATCTATCACTATTGGAGGGCCACGATGCCTTATCCGTAATTTGGGCATCACCTGTCCAAATCTCACTGACATCTAGAAGCAATAGATGATCATCGACTTGGGAAGAAGTTGGACTCTCTGGACTCGATCGGGCGGGGGAGGGGGGGGGGGGGTGCAGACCCCACCTCATCTACGTGGCCAAGGACATCTACATATGCTATGACATGAGGACGTGGCTCCTTCCCCTTGCCGCCGAGGGGTCGCGCAATAACAGTCGCAGCGGTGCCAATAATGTCAAGAAGTGGTAAATGATGATCGTTTCCTAGTTTATGTACTGATGCAACGAGATGGCAATGCGATGTTTAGTTACTTATGTTGTTCTGCAGACAGAGCGAGTCACACCACACATGATTCACCTTGATAAAACATGTGCAATGGTTACCACCCATCTCATGAAGCTCATTTAGTTCACTCGTGTGCCTGATAGAACACACGATTCTCACTGTATAATCATGTGTGTTGTCCTGATTCATCGCACACATGTTCTACTTACTAAACTATGTGCGAAAATTCTCACATGGTGATCAGATTACGCAACGTCTATGATGCTCCCCATCACCGCAGCAGACAATTGGTTCCTAGCAACAGGTTGCCACACATCGCACATGTCCAGGATGGCAGAATCGTGTTTGTTATCTCAACTTATCGCACATAAGTTTTCATACAAAATTGTGCGCCCCATATCACATACACATTTCCTTTCTAAATCGTTCATGTTCGATCGACCATCACACACGTTTCTTTTCTTTGGCAGAGGGTTTTATCGTTCTACTGTTTGTGATGCCTGCACCGCACAAAGTTTTGTTCAAGGGTGTGCTAGGTGTCTATTCATAGCACTGTTTTGCACTAATGAAATTTTAGAAAAATATGTGCATATAAAAGTATTGGTCAATGTTGCATCCTTGAGAGAGCGTCCAAGTCTAAATAATTATGTATTTATAATGGAGTAGTAACTAAGAGGGAAAACCTAAGAATATTTTCAACATTTATAATAGTAGTAAATACATTACAGTTGTCTGATATTCATATTTTTTTAAAACAAATAGTATACACTATCATGATCATGCCCATCCAAATTAGAACTTATCTCCACATAGAAGACCATTGAAGTGTTCATGATACTGTGATAACGCTATATCCTAATCTGGATCAACTTCAGGTGTGAAGAAGAACAAGAGTACACAATACCAAATAATCCTCAAAAAATATCAGTAAATGCTTTCCGATACAAACCTACATTGTGAACAATCATATAATTAATATGTGTTATTTTATCATTTTAGCTACATGCACCAATGATCGGTACCTTGAATTTGATATTTTGGTTACGTACTTTTGGGGGGGACTACGCCCATCCACTCCAATCGATTGTTTGACATGTTCCATATTGAGAATGGTGAAGTTCTACAAGGTCTATTCATCAAATTATGTGCAATAGTTGGATGCTTACATAATTTTGGCTATAATTCAGCAAGATATTATAATATCAGATGCAAATTTGGTGCTCTTGGGTGCGTGTGCAACCTATATGCGCCAAATAATTTAGTAATTCAAAAAAGTCAAAAAAATGGAATCTTATTTGGAGTCAAATATGATAGTATTGTACTCATGTAAAAAGTTTGGCCAACGAATGATTCCCATATATGTCAGGGGAAAATCAATTTTATGACGATAATATAGCCTGAATAGTACTTGTATAAAGCATTTTTTGGTGAATCTTTGACCCAAGATACAATAAAAATCATTCTCTAGTGGGTCTTTTTATATGAATGCAACACTTGATCATGTTTGATTCCAGTTTCAGAATTTTTTGAACTTTTACTGAATTACTAAATTGTTTTTGCACATAGGATGAGCATGCATGCACCCAAGAGCACTGAGGTATTTCTCGATATTATAACAGGTATAATTGTGCAGTCCTACTTTCATTATCCTATGTTGATCAAGTTTGTACATAATACGGACGAGGAAAACAACATGCAAAGTTGCTCCATAGAGCTTTTGTTCAGCAAGAATTGGGGAGTCAAGATGTACCTCGTAAGCAAACTAAGTATATCTGAATGTGCCATGATAAGACACATGCCATAAGATATGAAGTATAATACGTTGAACCTCCATTTCAAAAATAAATGACATTTTATAGGAGTAGGGCATTTTGGATCTCGGCCTCCATGGGGGCCGATTTTTTGAAAAATTCAAAATTCAAATTTTTTGGTTTCAGCAAAAACTGAAATTTTTTGTACAAGTAAACAAGGATGTGAGGTGTATGTGTGTAGAATTTCAGGATGAAAAATGTTGAGATGCGACCTGTATAAAAAAAGACAAATTCATGGCCTAGGAGGATGAATAGTACTCCCTCCTTCCCAAAATCTTAGGTGTATTAGTTGTTAGCACGAAAATTAGCGCATTATTAGTTACGTGAGCCACCCTACGAAGGAACCATCCATGATTGGAAAAAAAAGGGAAGGCATGCACGATTTGGGTGCTAATCGCAACAGAGGACCGGCCACCTTTTTTTTATTCCAAAAACGTAGTGATCGTTGACTAGGCTGTAACTACGCGCGCCCTGCATTGTGGGACTGGATGCAAAATCTAATACGCCCAAGATTTTGGGAAGAAGGGAGTATCATGTGTTAAAAAGCTCCTAATTTGTTTTTTTTTTTTTGCACGGTCCTCATTTCATCGTATTTCGTCCTGAAAATTTACACACTTATGCATTATTCCTTCGTCTATATCTGTATTTTTTAAGATTTTTTTGAAATGTAAAAGTATGCATTTTCATGAATTTTGAATTTTGCATCTGGAGGCCTCCATGGAGCTTGGCCTCCAAAACCAGTTTCCAATTTTATAGAGCTTTCTATCAAACTGTTCTAACCTCGATTATTGATATATTGTAATATAATATTAAATTGTTGAAAATAAATTGACATGTGTCTGAAAGAATAGTTTTTATTGCTTTACAAGAATATAAATATATACAAAATAGTGGTCAATAATTGCATCATGGACACGGTGTCCATGTCTAAAGAGTTTTTTAGTAAGTAATTACGAGCAAAAAAAGTTGAATGTAATCAACATAAAATTACCCTCTCTTCAGTTTCCAATGTATTATTGAAGATTCTTTCTTTTCACTTGCTTAAAAATCCATAATAGTTATTTGGCAATTGGTCTAGTAAACCCATTGTCTTTATTAGCATCGCAAATATTGTTACATCTAATTCAAACTTGTGACAATATGAATGTTTACATACTGATCTAACAATGCAAACAAACTCGTGTCAGCTCACGGAATTCAAGTATTGATCTGATGACACATACACGTGACACATATATATTAAAGATATTGAAGGAAATATGCCCTAGAGGCAATAATAAAGTTATTATTTATTTCCGTATATCATGATAAATGTTTATTATTCATGCTAGAATTGTATTAACCGGAAACATAATACATGTGTGAATACATAGACAAACAGAGTGTCACTAGTATGCCTCTACTTGACTAGCTCGTTGATCGAAGATGGTTATGTTTCCTAACCATAGACATGAGTTGTCATTTGATTAACGGGGTCACTTCATTAGGAGAATGATCTGATTGACATGACCCATTCCGTTAGCCTAGCACTTGATCGTTTAGTATGTTGCTATTGCTTTCTTCATGACTTATACATGTTTCTGTAACTATGAGATTATGCAACTCCGTTTACGGAGGAACACTTTGGTACTACCAAACGTCACAACGTAACTGGGTGATTATAAAGGAGTACTACAGGTGTCTCCAAAGTTACATGTTGGGTTGGCGTATTTCGAGATTAGGTTTTGTCACTCCGATTGTCGGAGAGGTATCTCTGGGCCTTCTCGGTAATACACATCACATAAGGCTTGCAAGCATTGCAACTAATGAGTTAGTTGTGAGATGATGTATTACGGAACGAGTAAAGAGACTTACCGGTAACGAGATTGAACTAGGTATTGGATACCGACGATCGAATCTCGGGTAAGTAACATACCGATGACAAAGGGAACAACGTATGTCGTTATGCGGTTTGACCGATAAAGATCTTCGTAGAATATGTAGGAACCAATATGGGCATCCAGGTTCCGCTATTGGTTATTGACCGAGAATGGTTCTAGGCCATGTCTACATAGTTCTCGAACCCGTAGGGTCCGCACGCTTAAGGTTTCGATGACAGTTATATTATGAGTTTATGAGTTTTGATGTACCGAAGGAGTTCGGAGTCCCGGATGAGATCGGGGACATGACGAGGAGTCTCGAAATGGTCGAGACGTAAAGATCGATATATTGGACGACTATATTCGGAGTTCGGAAAGGTTCCGAATGATTCGGGTATTTTTCGGAGTACCGGAGAGTTACAGGAATTCGCCGGGGAGAAGTATTGGGCCTTATTGGGCCCTGCGGGAAAGAGAGAGGGGCTGCCTAGGGCAGGCCGCGCGCCCAAGGCCTAGTCCGGGTGGACTAGGGGAGGCTGCACCTTCCTCCCTTCCCTTCCTACTCTCCTACTCCTACTAGGAAAGGAGGAGTCCTACTCCGGTGGGAGTAGGACTCCCCCTGGTGCGCCCCTCCTAGGCCGCCACCTCCTCCTTGCTCCTTTATATACGGGGCAGGGGCACCCCATGACACACAAGTTGATCTACGGATCGTTCCTTAGCCATGTGCGGTGCCCCCCTCCACCATATTCCACTTCGGTCATATCGTCGCGGAGCTTAGGCGAAGCCCTGCGCCGGAGAAGTCATATCGTCGTGGAGCTTAGGCGAAGCCCTGCGTCGGTGGAGCATCATCATCGTCACCACACCGTCGTGCTGACGGAACTCATCCCCGACACTTTGCTGGATCGGAGTCCGGGGATCGTCATCGAGCTGAACGTGTGCAGAACTCGGAGGTGCCGTACGTTCGGTGCTTGGATCGGTCGGATCGTGAAGACGTACGACTACATCAACCGCGTAGTTATAACGCTTCCGCTTTCGGTCTACGAGGGTACGTGGACGGACACTCTCCCCTCTCGTTGCTATGCCATCACCATGGTCTTGCGTGTTCGTAGGAATTTTTTTTGAAATTACTACGTTCCCCAACAGATATGGCATGCACATGTGATATTTTATTTAGCACAATACTCTTTAATGGTTATAGGACCATATTATTTTTTAGCGGATAATGTGAATATCCTTGAAACCATAATTGAAATACACTGTCCACTCTCAAGAGGGGCATATTAAAAAAATCAGTAAGGGGATACCCTGGCGCATTTGCAAGGGCCACTGTGCTAGTTGATATAAAAGTAGTATGAAACGAGCAAAAAATTATAGATATGTCTAGGACGTATCAAGATGCATGATACATTTCGGTTTTTGGGTGCAGTATTTAGCTACAAATGAAGATGGATTTCGATCTAAAGATACATGGAAGTATTGTCTATATAAAGTCATCACAACATATGATATTATATTTCATGAATGTTTCCATTGTTCGTTCCACATTTATATGCTTGTATTTATGTGTCAGCTAGTTGTAGAGATGCTACTCGCCAACCTATGGATTTTGGTCCAATTTTCCTCATTAAATAACCACCACTTTAATTTTATAAATGATCATATTTTGGCAATTATTTATTTTGAAATACAAAAATACCTCCGACCACATTATACGCTCACAACTTGTTTCAACTAGCAAAACTAGTAAAGTTTACAACATCCCTAGAGTTGTAGGTGACACAAGTGAAGTTCCGAATTTGTATGTTAGAGATGTTGAGTGGCGACCTTTTACGGATTGATACATTGATTTTTTTGAGGGGGAAAGTAGTCACTTGCTTCAAACCATTGCACTTGGGCTCCAAAAACTGTTTTGCTAAGTAATAGATTGGATTAGCAACCATCACTGCTCAAGATAGGCTCGGTAAGGATTTTGTGCACGTTGAAAAAGATAACAAGATTATCAAGGAGAGATGAAACGTAAGGAGTCTCGTGAACCAATTTGTTTCTCCTACATTAAATTTCTATCTACCCCTCTCTTCCCCCATTGTCATATAGACGTTCATGCTAACACTCTTTGTGATCAAGCAAATCCAGCTAAGAAGAACAAGCGGTTATAATCCTAACTTGAGAAGAGCTTAAGTGAGACAAACATCAATGAGATATTGAGTCATTAAAATGATAGGACTCATAAAAGGGACTTGGGTTTAACTCTAGGTCCAACAAGAAGAATAATGATACTCCCCAGAAAATAACTCTGTAAAATAAGGGTAAAAGGGGATTGGTAATGGTAATGGAAATGGTGTGGATGGGGATCTACTAGGTGTAACCCAACTCACAATTAATTTCCGGTGTATGCGCTTCGTAAGAGCAAGGATGTGCAGGTATATGCTAAATTTGTTGGTCCATGTAAATCATATAGAGAACATGTTATTTTGTTTTCCAAAGTACTTGTTACTAATGCCAAAGAGATGACTCAAGAATAGGAACCTAAAATCAAAGCTTAATTGCATCTAGGACTATACCGCTGGTGGCAAGTCATGGATAATTTATAGTGGCTGCACTAATGATATGACTAGACAAAGGGACATGCTTTACAAATTTGTGCAAGATATATCTACTACCTAAAATGTTTTCTTTCCTGAGAATAATACGGAAAAGGTAATTGACTGGGCAATGTGAAAATCACTAACAATCTAACCATAGAAAATGTGATACTTGTCTAATCCTTTCATTATAACTTGCATTTCATTCAATGATTAGCCTTCTTGGCTATCTATGACTTAAGTGTGTGAAAGCTTTTAGGCGAGGTACAGTCTCAAATAGGTCTTTGTTGGGCATGTCGAAGGAAACTTTTACATGGTTGGTTTTTTGAAAGAAAGCACTTGGCATGAGAGATGCCTAATGGTCGTAGCCGACTTGGGGGTGGTTGTGGCACCACAAGCTAGTCCATGTTGGTGTGAGAAATCTACAAATATGAACACATTCTTGGACTAATCATGTTCCCTTTGAGAAACTTAGAGTTTGTAGTGATTGTATTGCCAGAAAGAAGTATTCTATTAAGAGCATGATCATGACAACTAGACCTTTGGACCTCCTTCATATGGATCTCTTTGGGCCTCCAGAATACGATAGCCTTGGCGGAAAAAAATAACTATAGTCTTGACATTGTGGATGACTTCTCAAAGTACACTATGGTGTTCTTTCTTTGATCCATGGATGATTTTCAAGATACATTCGAGACTTTTGCCAAGCAAGCTCAACACAAATTTCATGGGATGATCTTGGCAATAAGAATTGATAATGACACACAGGGTTGAAGAACGAATACATCATCATAACTTCTACACCACGAATTGTGTACAAGTATCAATCGGTACCAAAGTAATATTGTAATACTTTGGTACATGTCATAAAGCCTCTAGTTTCTAGAAGTGAAAATTTTGAGACATCGTTTAAGTAGCATAATGGCATGATTCACGGGATGTCTTGCCAATGTTATGTGAGGTCATTGATCATGGCTCTACAGGCGGCGATGTGGAAATTCTATCCTTTGCATTCATTGCCTACGCAAGCAAAAAATTAATTAAAAAACATAAACATTGTCAGGCGCCCAAAACAAATTTGAAGGAACAAGAAGAAACTAAATTAACTAAGTGTGTAATTAAGAGTAAACCATATATAAACTTACTTGTTTATTCCAATCATTGGTGCCAAAGGAGATGAAAAGAAGCAACAACGTCTGTGTCACCAATCCGCTCAATATTCCCAACCAAAGCCCCTACATGCACACAAGCTTGTTTATACCGACAAAGTGATCACCCAAATATAACACCACCACCACCAATTATTATTATTATTATTATTATTATTATTATTATTATTATTATTATTATTATTATTATTATTATTATTATTATACTGCCTCCATTCCGCTTTATTAGGATTGCATGTATCCGATGTAATACAAGTTAAATATCACAAAAAGTATCATTAGAAACTTTAAATTGTATATTTTCTAATGATATTATTTTTAACCTATACAAGTCATATTTAACTTGTCAAATTATTGATTTAGGAATACGCGCAGGACTAATAAGCAGAAAGGAAGCAATTTGTTTGTACTAGACTATTAAAGTTTATGCTGCTACTAGTCTCCCTGTAAAGAGACTAGGAATATATATACATACCTTTCCACCAAGATGGCACTTGAAGGTGAAAACTAGTGCTGCAGGGATACCAACTAGATAATACGCAATGAAATTAACGAAAGCACCAATCTTCTGTTGTCCACAGCCCCTAACGATACCTGTAAAATTAACATAACCCTTTACTCGATGTGCCAATTTGTGCCACACCTATAGACAGTTTTCCGGTAAAAAAGTACAACTACACGAATTAAAAAACTAACCAAACTTTAGTCCCCGTTTGGAACACATGAACTTGAAACGTGTGAATAAGAAAAACATTAAAATTGAGATGGCGTGTATCAGAAATTCCGAGAGAAACTAAAACAACGAAAAACCCTAAAACTTTCCTTTTAATGCCATGTGGGCAAAATCTTGAAATTGCAGTCACAAAGAGAAGAAAGCATGAGGTAAAACATCATGTTTGGTCTCCTCGAAATTCCTACGTAACCCACTAGTGGAAAACAGGGCTTCGGTCCTGGCCAGATCAAAGCACTAGTCCCGGTCTTATAACGAACCGGGACTAATGTGAGCATCAGTCCCGGTTCGAGCAGCTAGAACGCTGACCGGGCCTCGACAGGCATCAGTCCCGGTTCCAGACACCAACCGGGACTAACGGGGTTGCTGCCCTTTAGTCCCGGTTGGTGTCTGGAACCGGGACTAAAGGATAGACCTTTAGTCCCAGTTGCTTAGTCCCGGTTGCCTAAACAGGACTAAAGAGTAAAGGCCCTCTATTACCGGGACTGATGCCTTGTTTTCTACTAATGCACCATACAAGAAATTCTAAAAGAAAGCAGAAGGTAATTCTTTCGTTCCAAATGGCGCCAAAGAAATATTTCTTGCAGGAATAATATTTCTAAAATTCCTACTGTATAATACTCCCTTCGTCCGGAAATACTTGTCATCTAAAAGAATAAAAGGGGATGTATCTAGACGTGTATTAGTTTTAGATACATCCATTTTTATCCATTTTGATGACTGGTATTTTCGGACGGAGGTAGTATATGTTTTGTCTATATGCTCTAAATGGGGCCACACAAAATCAAAGGCTCTTGGTTAGCTCCACGTGACGTCTCACTTTGAACGAGTCCAACCTATGCACGTATGCATCCATAATTATTTACTCAGCCCCGGCACCCCTGTCCGCTGGAGGATACTACGATGGGATGGAGTGCAGGCCGCGGCGAAGGTGGCATCATGCATGCCAGCATGCAGCTAGCGCTCTGACTGCGTCGTTCCGATTATCACAACGCAGTTTCTATCCCTATCTTGTCCCCATGTCGAAAGACTGTATCTTGTCAAGAGCTCCGGCGATGTACTGACGGTGACCACGGTGACGAAAGGAACGATGTCTTTTGGCAGGGTTCGACGGCGAGGCGGAAGGCCTGAGAGACCAGCTTCGACGTCTCAACTTGTAATCTAAGTTGGCGAAAAGAAATCCCAAAGAACGAATATAGTTTACTCCTACCTCTACCTGCATGCTAGGTTACGGATAATTGATCCCATTCTAACCAAGCTAACCACGAATTCCATAGACTTGTTTGCCCCCAGTCAAAATGATGGGGCGGCACGTATATATACTGGTGTGAAGTGTATATTTTTGTTTACTTGTCAAACTTTGCAGTAAATAAAGCCTTTGTTCCACAACATGCAGGACATGCAATCATACCTGAGAGGACGTACTGGAGGCCGTCGAAGAGGACGGAGACGGCGAGGATGAGCATCATGGTGCCGACGTAGGAGACCACCTCCTGGTCCTTGCTGTAGGCATAGCCCCACACTTTGTGCACAAGAACCAGGAGGAGCCCCTCCGACGTGCCCACCAGAAACGCCAGCACGATCACCACGCGGGCCGCCAGAAGCGCCGCCCGAGGCCGCCCCGCCCCAAGCTCGTTGGACACGCGCGTGCTTATGGCCGAAGAGAGCCCATTCGGGACCGTGCACACCAAGGAGTTGGTGTTCAAGCTGCACCGGCCGGAGAGAGATACATTACATCAAGCAGCGATCATCCATGGACATGGAGATCAACCTATCGATCACAATGAAAAGGAAGATGAACTTGTATACCAGATGGAGAGGACGGCTGTCTCGAGCTTGGGGTTGGGGAGAAGGCCGGACAGTATCACCATCACCTCGAACGACCACCACTCCATGCTGCAAATTTTCCAGAGATCAATTTTAATAAATTCCAGATAATTGCATTTCTGGTGGTTCATAAGTTCACTATACTTCGGTAGCTCTGATACAAGTGAGTACTGAGTACTGACCAGACCATGAGTGCGGATGGCACGGCGAGCTTCAAGAAGGGGATGAGGCCGTGGAACGCCTCGAAAGAGAACCCCGTCCAGCACTTCTTGCACGACGGCGAGACCCTGACGTAGACGGCCAGTATGGAGACGTTGGTGAGGTAGGACACGGCGTTGGCCAGCGCGGCGCCTCTGATCCCCAGCCGCAGCCTGTACACCAGCGCCCAGCACACCAGCACGTGGCTCACCGCGGTGGCGCCGGAGCTGAGCATCACCGGCACCACCAGCTTCTGCGCCTGCAGGAACCGGACGTGGCACTGGAGCCACCCGTAGAAGAAGAGCGCCGGGATCATCCACCGGATGAACGTCCCCGCCCCCGCGGCGATCTCCGGGTCCTGCCCCAGGTGGAGCAGGATCGCGCCGGTGTTGGCCCACACCGCTGCGATCGGCAGGCTCGCCAGGCCCAGCACCAGCATCGCTCTCTGCTTGTACACTCCCAGCATGTGGTGCTCGCTCGCCCCGAAGGCCTGCCCGCACAGGGTGTCCAGGGCGAACGACATGCCCGTCTGCCATGGTTCGATCGACAAGCTAAGTGCAGAGTGGAAGAAGAACATGCATGCATGTGCGCCGTATCGTATGTGAATGTGAGCTTAACTAGCTCGAGTGGTACCGTACCAGGAAGCTGAAGCCGGTGACGATGGCGAATGAGCTGGCCATGGAGGCGCTGGCCAGCGCGAGCTCGCCGAGGTGCCCGACGAACATGACGGAGATCATCTGGATGACGCTCTGCAGGAGGCATCCCACGATCAGCGGCCCGGCGAGGCGGAGCTGTCTCTTGGCCTCGCTCGTCGCCAGCACTAGGTTCACGGCCACGGCCGTGCCTTTGGCACTGGGGAGCGGTGCCTCCATGCTTAACTCCATGGATCCGCGCGCTCTTGGAGATTCCGCTGGGAGCTACCTCGGCTCACTCGGTCAGCGTCTCCGTCTCTGCTTTTGAAGGTAAAAGATTGCTGATGCCACACAGTATGTAACGGAAGAAAAATCGATCAATTAGAAAAGGGTCTATCTATTTCACATCTAGATGTGAGGTATTATCTCACATCTAACTCCCTCATCTTTGATTTATTTTTTCAAAGTCTTTCATGGATTTCTTTTGTCCCTAAGAATGAGGGAGTTAGATGTGAGATAATATCTCACATCTAGATGTGAAATAGCGAACCTGATTAGAAAAAGGACGGCTGAGATTCACCAATGGAGTGTTAAGATGTATTCCTCTGTAAACTAATATAAGAATGTTTCGATCATTAAAGGAATGATCTAAACGCTTTTATATTAGCTTACGGAGAGAGTACTATATGGCTGGATCAGCACAGGAGCTCTAGCGTAAGCAAGAACAGTTCATTTACATGGCGACTTTTCGGAAATGTTATCTCTCAAACGTTTGCCCGGAGGCCAACCCTGGTGAACGTCATCCCCGCGGTCGCACAGATCTTAGCTGAAGGCCAATGCCATGTCAATTCCCTGGAGGCGTTCACTGTGAACAGCGAACGTGCGGGCGTTGTTTCTTTTTTTTTCCAAAAAATCACAAGCGATGCACACTTGGAGGGAGTCGAACTAGCAAATATATGCGCGCACACCATTCAGCTGAAGCTAGGGTTTGTGAACACTTGCACTCAATTTTTTTTTTTTCTGTATTTGAGTAAACTGCGCCCGAGATGAGCGAACACATTTATTTTGAGACAAGATGAGCGAACACATGGAAAAGAAAAGATTGCTGGATAGTGGCTTCGGCTCACTGTCGGATGCATGAAGGCGAGTGAGAGTTCAGACTCGCCCTAGGCGGCATCGAAAATGCTAGACTCACGGAGAGTCACGGGGCTTTTACGGGGCTTCCTGCTAACAAATCTCTCTGCCCCCCCTGATTTTCAGGAGGTGCGGGCCCTTCCTCTCCTAATTTGCAATCTTATTGGTCCACCTCTACTAGTCCGTGAAATCCGTATTAGATCCCTCCGTTGATGTAACATTACTCAGGCGGCATATAGTCTGCGTGGTTTTCCTTAGCATATGAACACAAATATGCCCCCGAAAATTAAATATGCAAGTTTCATTGAAAATCCATAGCATTGTCCACATAACAATCAAGATGAGTACTAATAGTCAATCAAACAAAAAGAGACGAGTTCTGGTCATCAATCAAAAGAAAAAATAAATATGAGTACTAATTGTGAAGTTTCCGTCTGAAAGACACAATATTACAGGTTCAGATAAAGAAACAAAATTGACCAGAACTAAAATCATTTGGGAGGCACAAGGGTATCCACCATGGAATAGGATTCAATGGCATAGACAACACCGGCCGACCACGAACGCGAAGGCGCGTTGCTGGTGCCGATGCCTGGAGCCCATTTTGACGGCTATCGAGGAACACACAAAGAGCAAACTTTAAGAAGGGTTTATAACCGGCGGCGAACTTGGAACCTGCACGAGTTGTTTCTTTTCTTCAGTTTTCCACTAGTTCTCGTCTTTCTACTTCCAGTTTTTCTGCTGGTTTTCTTCTTTCATTTCTCCTTGTTTTTTTATATTTTATTCCGTTTCCTTTGCTTTGTTCATCTTTTTTTCCTTCCTATAGTTTTCAATACATTAACATTTTTGCAAACATGTGATGAACATTTTAACAAATGCGTAATGATTTATTATGTAAATATGTGAGTATTTTTTACAAATACTCAATAATCTTTTATAAATATCGACAAATTTTTAAATATGTGTACATAACTTCGCAACATTTCGCAGATATGTGAAGATTCTGTTCTAACTACATGATAAACATATTATATATGTAATGAATAGTTTTTATTACATAACATATTTTAAAAATTATTAATAATTTCTTTTAGAATCTACATGATAACTTTTTTTCCCAGTATTTGAATACGGTTACCAGAGATGGATTTGGCCTAGATCAAACATGTGTGGGCGAATTCGTCCAGCAGGTGGGTTCTTATAACCACCCCTACATTAGTGACGGTTTCAATTCAATTACAATCACGCTACCACTCAAAATTCGTGTCAATCCTAGACTCGCCTTAAACAACGCTGGATAGGTGGGCGTGGACGGCGCTTTTCCGCTTTTGGGTGTTTGGGTGTCTCATTTCGTCACATTAGGTCAAGACATGCCTAAGAGATGAATTCTTGTCTATTTTGAAATTATGCGCAATGTCCTACCAAGGCCGTTGAAGTGCCCGCACTCTCCTCAGGACAATTGGAAAGTTACTTTTAGGGAATAATATGGTGGGACAATACTTTCTAGACCCGTATCCTTAGAAGCATCAACAATCGTAGCCTCATTTCACATGCTAGGGAGGACTTGTCTCTAAGTAATGATGCCGACAGCCGGAGGAGAGGGACTTGTCGATGAGTAAGGGTGCCTGGTTGGGGGAGAGTGTCTTGCGGGCGTATTTTAACCAAGTCAAACAAAAAATAGTGTCTAGAGGCGATGACCGACATGTTCATTGTGCCCAAGTAGACACCCGAACGGATTCAGTGTGCTAGCTTTTCGTAGATTAGATCTATATCATTGTAATCGATCTTGTTTACCATCAAAGATACATAGGCAGAAGATATGACCACCGTGTCACCCAAATTCTTTTGGACAGCACTCATCTATCTACTCTTTCGATGATTGTGGTGCATTAGTCGTTAACACATTGGCGAAAAAACACTCACAACCTTCAACGCAGACATGGAAGTAAGAAGATTATAATTAATCTTGATCAAACACGACATAAGGATTGTTGATCACTTGTTCCACCCGAAAATTCAACTCAAAAGACATGCATCTAGTACCTAGCAGTTCGTACCCTGGCATGAGATCGATCATATAGTGGGATCATCTTTTCTTGACGTGGCCAGCGGATTGTATCTCGGCCGGAGGCGAGGAAGACGGCAATCAGGCTGACGGGTCGATGGTTCCTTGGATCGTTTTCTGACGCCCGGGCCGGCAGCCGCTCGTAGACCTCACCTAGGTCTGTCCACGGCAGCCGCTGGTAGACGATGTTGTTGGGTTTAACCCTAGTCTCCCTCTCTCTCTCTCTCACCGGCCTGGAGGTAGAAGAAAGAGGAGCACAGAAGAAGAAGGAGCAGGGCACACTGGAGTTTTCGGCGGCGAACGCCGGGCCGCGCACATAGACTTTTTTTTCTTTTCCCAGCTCAAACTCCACACCGGATACATGACCAGTTGTAGTCTAGCTAGCTAGCCCACACAACGCACTTAGCGAAGTACGCGCGCTCACCCGGCGACCCGGCCACTTTCGTGCATGGGGCCATGCATGCACGAGACCCGACCTCCACGCCTCGCTGTGCTGCATGCACGCGCGCGCTAAACCGCTCGGCCTCGCGCACGACGCGCACAAACGCGCTGGACAGATCGATCGCGCGCACACGCTACTGCCTAACAGCCTGAGGGCTAAGGCCTTGTACAATGGAAGATGCTTAGGAAGGTGCTTAGAAAAATAAACTGAGTTTTTCTGAAGCACCGATGTCTATTTCTACATAAGAGACGCTTAATTAAGCGTCTATCCTATATAAATAAGCACCGATGCTTAAGGAAAGCCTGATTTATTTCTCTAAGCACCTCCTCTAAGCACCTTGCATTGTACAAGGCCTAACTATTGCCACGAGCGCACAACCGCACACGCACACCTACGACCTGACCCGACTCTGCGGACTCAACCAACTTGCGCTCATCGAACGTCGTCTTGATCCTTCTTCAGTATGTGTCGGCATTCTGATTCAAGCCGATGATCAGCTCGATGCTAACAGTTTTCCACGCTTCGGCAAGGCACTCGTCTTTCTTAGACATCCACTTGGCGCGAGGTTCGCCCAGCCTGGCGTTGGACACCCCCTTATTCTTTCTCCCTTCCGGCACTGGTTCCTCACTAGTAGAAAAACCCTCATGCGTCCCGGTTCGTGAGGGCTATTGGTCCCGGTTCCGGAACCGGGACTAAAGGGTCGTCACTAAAGCCCTAACCCTTTAGTCCCGGTTCGCCCAGGAACCAGGACAGATGGGGACTCCACGTGGCCGCTACCGCTTGCTCAGGCAGGGGGCCTTTTGTTCCGGTTGGTGCCATCAACCGGGACCAAAAGGCTTCCACGCGTCAGCATTTTAGATGCTTGGCTTTTTGTTTTTTTTTCTGAGGGGGGGGGGGTTTTGTAGGGTTAATTTATGGGGTTTCATATATTGTATTAGCTAGCTAATAGAGAGAAGTGTCCTCTTTTATCTCCGTGCTTGGTCGACCTACGTATAGAGAGGACTCGACACGCTAGCTAGCTAGTAAGCAAATGAAGGAAACTATTAAGTACACAGAAGATCGTCATGAACATATACAGAAGTGATCGACCTCCCCTTCTCTGAGAGATTAGTCGAACAACAAGTTTTCGTATATCTTACCGACGCTACTAGCTACACACACACACACAATGTGTAAGATCTCTTACAATACCCTAACATATGAACTCAACTTCCACATGCATGGTTGTATTCTCCGGCTTTATTGATGACATGGTCAAGAAAGAATCCAGCCAATTCCTCTTGAATTGCTCGCATGCGATCTTCTGGTAGGAGTTCATTCCGCATCTCCTACATCTAATTTGAATAAGGGGGTCAATACATATATATGAATGAAACTCAACAGAAATGATGGCAATAAAATAAACTTGTGAATATTTTTGCTTATGTACTTCATATTGTCTTTTTGAGTAGCCCCGCCTATTCTTGGCCATCGCGTTGTAGATGAATTCGGAGACGTAGTATCCACAGTAATTATTCCCGGCTTCCTGCCACAAGCACTTTACGAGAAATAGAGGTCAATCAAACTGATAATGAAGCGTTATAAATGGCATTGATGATAGTAGTTAGAATCAACGGGAGATGCGCGGAACTAGCTAGCTAGCTAGTAGTACTTACTTTCGGGAATTTCCATACCAGATCCCGCGGCAATGAAGTAACTTGTGCGGTGAATACTTTCCAAACCCTGCGAGACAAAGAAAACAATTACTTGATATCGTGAAATGAACAAAGTTGTTGATATGGTGCGAGTCTCTTAGACATGGCCGCATACTCCTTGGGATCTTTTTGTCTCGAGTCTAAGACGTTTACTAGTCCCTGCTCAAGCTTAATCTCTAGGAGAATATAGTGGAAGCTGCGCACGCATGCATAACTCATCAAATATATTAATTACTATAACAATAATAATTTAGGGAAACCGAATATGTGTTGGGGAACGTAGTAATTTCAAAAAAATTCCTACGATCACGCAAGACCATGGTGATGGCATGGCAACGAGAGGGGAGAGTGTCCGTCCACGTACCCTCGTAGACCGAAAGCGGAAGCGTTATAACAACGCGGTTGATGTAGTCGTGCGTCTTCACGATCCGACCGATCCAAGCACCGAGCGTCGGCACCTCCGAGTTCTGCACACGTTCAGCTCGATGGCGATCCCGGACTCGATCCAGCAAAGTGTCGGGATGAGTTCCGTCAACCGACGGCGTGGTGGCGATGTTGATGCTCCACCGACGCGGGGCTTCGCCTAAGCTCATGACGATATGACTTCTCCGGCGCGGGGCTTCGCCTAAGCTCCGCGACGATATGACCGAAGTGGAATATGGTGGAAGGGGCACCGCACGGCTAAGGAAAGATCCGTAGATCAACTTGTGTGTTATGGGGTGCCCCCTGCCCCGTATATAAAGGAGCAAGGGAGGAGGTGGCGGCCTAGGAGGAGGCGCGCAAGGGGAGTCCTACTCCCACCGAGTAGGACTCCTTCTTCCTAGTCCAACTAGGAGAAGGGGGAAGGGGGAAGTGGAGAAGGAAGGGAGAGGTGGGCTGCGCCCAAACCCCTTGTCCAATTCGGACTGGGCTTGGGAGGCGCGCCACCTCCTGGCTCCTTCCCACTAAGGCCCATTAAGGCCCAATACTTTTCCCGTATTCCCGTAACTCCCGGTACTCGAAAAATACCGAATCACTCGGAACCTTTCCGAACTCCGAATATAGTCGTCCAATATATCGATCTTTACGTATCGACCATTTCGAGACTCCTCGTCATGTCCCCGATCTCATCCGGGACTCGAACTCCTTCGGTACATCAAAACTCATAAACTCATAATATAACCGCCATCGAAACCTTAGCGTGCAGACCCTACGGGTTCGAGAACTATGTAGACATGACCTAGAACTATTCTCGGTCAATAACCAATAGCGGAACCTGGATGCCCATATTGGTTCCTACATATTCTCGAAGATCTTTATCGGTCAAACCGCATAACGACATCGTTGTTCCTTTGTCATCGGTATGTTACTTACCGAGATTCGATCGTCGGTATACAATACCTAGTTCAATCTCGTTACGGTAAGTCTCTTTACTCGTTCCGTAATACATCATCTCACAACTAACTCATTAGTTGTAATGCTTGCAAGGCTTAAGTGATGTGTATCACCGAGAAGGCCTAGAGATACCTCTCCGACAATCGGAGTGACAAAACCTAATCTCGAAATCGCCAACCCAACAAGTACCTTTGGAGACACCTGTAGTACTCCTTTATAATCACCCGATTCGTTGTGACGTTTGGTAGTACCAAAGTGTTCCTCCGTAAGCGGAGTTGCATAATCTCATAGTTACAGGAACATGTATGAGTCATGAAGAAAGCATTAGCAACATACTAAGCGATCAAGTGCTAAGCTAACGGAATGGGTCATGTCAATCACATCATTCTCCTAATGAGGTGATCCCATTAATCAAATGACAACACATGTCTATGGTTAGGAAACATAACCATCTTTGATTAATGAGCTAGTCCATAGAGGTATACTAGTGACTATCTGTTTGTCTATGTATTCACACATGTATTATGTTTCCGGTTAATACAATTCTAGCATGAATAATAAACATTTATCATGAAATAAGGAAATAAATAATAACTTTATTATTGCCTCTAGGGCATATTTCCTTCAGTCTCCCACTTGCACTAGAGTCAATAATCTAGTTCACATCATCATGTGATTCAACACTAATATTCACATCTGTATGTGATTAATACCCATAGTTCACATCGTCATGTGACCAACACCCAAAGGGTTTACTAGAGTCAATAATCTAGTTCACATCGCTATGTGATTAACACCCAAAGAGTACTAAGGTATGATCATGTTTTGCTCGTGAGAGAAGCTTAGTCAGCGGGTCTGTCACATTCAGAGCCGTATGTATTTTGCAAATATTCTATGTCTACAATGCTCTTGCACGGGCTACTCTAGCTAATTGCTCCCACTTACAATATGTATCCAGATTGAGACTTAGAGTCATCCGGATCAGTGTAAAAAGCTTGCATCGATGTTACTCTTTACGACGGGCTCTTTTATCACCTCCATAATCGAGAAATATTTCCTTAGTCCTCACTAAGGATGTTCTTGACCAATGTCCATGATCTACTCCTAGATCACTATTGTATTCCTTGCCAAATTCAGAGCAAGGTATATAATAGGTCTGTACATAGCATAGCATACTTTATAGAACCTATGGTGAGGCATAGGGAATGACTTTCATTTTCTTTTCTATTTTCTGCCGTGGTCGGGATTTGAGTCTCACTCAATTTCACACCTTTGCAACACAGGCAAGAACTTTTCTTTGACTGTTCCATTTTGAACTACTTCAAAATATTGACAAGGTATGTATTCATTGAAAAACTTATCAAGCGTCTTGATCTATCTCTATAGATCTTGATGCTCAATATGTAAGCAGCTTCACCGAGGTCTTTCTTTGAAAAAACTCCTTTCAAACACTCCTTTATGCTTTGCAGAATAATTCTACATTATTTCCGATCAACAATATGTCATTCACATATACTTGTCAGAAATGTTGTAGTGCTCCCACTCACTTTCTTGTAAATACAGGCTTCTCCAAAAGTCTGTATAAAACCATACGCTTTGATCAACTCATCAAAGCGTATATTCCAACTCCGAGATGCTTGCACCAGTCCATTGATGGATCGCTGGAGCTTGTACATTTTGTTAGCTCCTTTAGGATTGACAAAAACTTCTGGTTGCATCATATACAACTCTTCTTTAATAAATCCATTAAAGAATGTAGTTTTGACATTCATTTGCCAGATTTCATAAAATGTGGCAATTGCTAACATGATTCAACAGACTTAAGAATCGCTACAGTTTGAGAAAATCTCATTTGTAGTCAACACATTGAACTTGTCGAAAACCTTTTTGCGACAAGTCGAACTTTGTAGATAGTAACACTACTATCATCATCTGTCTTCCTCTTGAAGATCCATTTATATAATATGGCTTGCCGATCATCGAACAACTCCATCAAAGTCCATACTTTGTTCTCATACATGGATCCCATCTCAGATTTCATGGCCTCAAGCCATTTTGCGAATCTGGGCTCATCATCGCTTCCTCATAGTTCGTAGGTTCATCATGGTCTAGTAACATGACTTCCGAACATGATTACCGTACCACTCAGTGCGGATCTTACTCTGGAAGACCTACGAGGTTTGGTAGCAACTTGATCTGAAGTTTCATGATCATCATCATTAACTTCCTCACTAATTGGTGTAGGAATCACTGGAACTGATTTCTGTGATGAACTACTCTCCAATAAGGGAGAAGGTACAATTACCTCATCAAGTTCTAGTTTCCTCCCACTCACTTCTTTCGAGAGAAACTTCTTCTCTAGAAAGGATCCATCTTAGCAACGAAAGACTTGCCTTCGGATCTGTGATAGGAGGTGTACCCAACATTTTCTTTTGGGTAATCTATGAAGACGCACTTCTCCGATTTGGGTTCGAGCTTTATCAGGTGAAAACTTTTTCACATAAGCATCACAACTCCAAACTTTTAAGAAACGACAGCTTAGGTTTACTGTTAAACCATAGTTCATACGGTGTCGTCTCAACGGATTTAAATGGTGCCCTTTTAAATGTGAATGCGGCTGTCTCTAATGCATAACCTCAAAACGATATTGGTAAATTGGTAAGAGACATCATTGATCGCACCATATCAAATAAAATACTGATTCTGACGTTCGGACACACCATAACGCTGTGGTGTTCCAGGTGGCGTGAGTAGTGAAACTATTTCACATTGTTTAACTGAAGGCCAAACTCGTAACTCAAATATTTTTCCTCTGCGATCATATCGTAGAAACTTTTATTTTCTTGTTACGATGATTCTTCACTGCACTCTGAAATTCTTTGAACTTTTCAAATGTTTCAGAATTGTGTTTCATCAAGTAGATATACCCATATCTGCTCAAATCATCTTGTGAAGGTCAGAAAATAACGATACTTGCCACGAGTTTTAACACTCATCGGACCGCATACATCAGTATGTATTATTTCCAATAAGTCATTTGCTCGCTCCATTGTTCCGGAGAATAGAGTCTTTAGTCATCTTGCCCATAAGGCATGGTTCGCAAGCATCAAGTGATTCATAATCAAGTGATTCCAAAATCCCATCAGCATGGAGTTTCTTCATGCGCTTTACACCAATATGACCTAAACGGCAGTGCCACAAATAAGTTGCACTATCATTATTAACTTTGCATCTTTTGGTTTCAATATTATGAATATGTGTATCACTATGATCGAGATCCAATGAACCATTTTCATTGGGTGTGTAACCATATAAGGTTTTATTCATGTAAACAGAACAACAATTTATTCTCTTACTTAAATGAATAACCGTATTGCAATAAACATGATCAAATCATATTTATGCTCAATACCAAATAACACTTATTTAGGTTCCACACTAATCCCGAAAGTATAGGGAGTGTGCGATGATGATCATATCAATCTTGGAACTACTTCCAACACTCATCGTCACTTCCCTTTCAACTAGTCTCTGTTTATTCGTAACTCCTGTTTGAGTTACTAATCTTAGCAACCGAACGAGTATCAAATACTCAGGGGCTACTATAAACACTAGTAAGTTACACATCAATAACCTGTATATCAAATATAACCTTGTTCACTTTGCCATCCTTCTTATCCACCAAATATTCAGGGGTAGTTCCGCTTCCAAAGGACCAGTTCCATTGCAGCAAAAGTACTCAGTCTCGGGCTTAGGTCTAGACTTGGGCTTCTTCACTCGAGCAGCAACTTGCTTGCCATTCCTTTTGAAGTTCCCCCTTCTTCCCTTTGCCATTTTCCTTGAGACTAATAGTCTTGTCAACCATCAACACTTGATGTTTTTTCTTGATTTCTACCTTCGCCGATTTTAGCATCGCGAAGAGCTCGAGAATCTTTTTCGTCATCCCTTGCATACTATAGTTCATCACGAAGTTCTACTAACTTAGTGATGGTGACTAGAGAATTCTGTCAATCACTATCTTATCTGGAAGATTAACTCCCACTTGATTCAAGTGATTGAAGTACTCAGACAATCTGAGCACATGCTCACTAGTTGAGCGATTCTCCTCCATCTTTTAGCTATAGAACTTGTTGGAGACTTCATATCTCTCAACTCGGGTATTTGCTTAAAATATTAACTTCAATTCCTGGAACATCTCATATGGTCCATGACGTTCAAAACGTCTTTGAAGTCCCGATTCTAAGCCGTTAAGCATGGTGCACTAAACTATCAAGTAGTCATCATATTGAGCTAGCCAAACGTTCATAACGTATGCATCTGCTCCTGCAATAGGTCTGTCACCTAGCGGTGCATTAAGGACATAATTCTTCTGTGCAGCAATGAGGATAAACCTCAGATCACGGATCCAATCCGCATCATTGCTACTAACATTTTTCAATACAATTTTCTCTAGGAACACATATAAAAACACGGGGAAGCAACAACGCGAGCCATTGATCTACAACATAATTTGCAAAATACTACCAGGACTAAGTTCATGATAAATTAAAGTTCAATTAATCATATTACTTTAGAACTCCCACTTAGATAGACATCTCTCTAGTTATCTAAGTGATTCGTGATCCAAATCAACTAAACCATGTCCGATCATCACGTGAGATGGAGTAGTTTCAATGGTGAACATCACTATGTTGATCATATCTACTATATGATTCACGTTCGACCTTTCGGTCTCCGTGTTCGAGGCCATATCTGTTATATGCTAGGCTCGTCAAGTTTAACCTGAGTATTCGGCGTGCGCAACTGTTTTGCACCCGTTATATTTGAACGTAGAGCTTATCACACCCGATCATCACGTGGTGTCTCAGCACGAAGAACTTTCGCAACGGTGCATACTCGGGAGAACACTTCTTGATAATTTTAGTGAGAGATCATCTTATAATGCTACCGTCAATCAAAGCAAGATAAGATGCATAAAGGATAAACATCACATGCAATCAATATAAGTGATATGATATGGTCATCATCATCTTGTGCTTGTGATCTCCATCGCGAAGCACCGTCATGATCACCATCGTCACCGCGCGACACCTTGATCTCCATCGTAGCATCGTTGTCGTCTCGCCAACTATTGCTTCTCGACTATCGCTACTGCTTAGTGATAAAGTAAAGCAATTACATGGCGTTGCATTTCATACAATAAGCGACAACCATATGGCTCCTGCCGATTGCCGATAACTTCGGTTACAAAACATGATCATCTCATACAATAAAATATAGCATCACGTCTTGACCATATCACATCACAACATGCCCTGCAAAAACAAGTTAGGCGTCCTCTACTTTGTTGTTGCAAGTTTTACGTGGCTGCTACGGGCTGAGCAAGAACCGTTCTTACCTCGCATCAAAACCACAGCGATACTTCATCAAATAGACTCCGTTTTAACCTTCTCAAGGACGGGCGTAGCCATACTCGATTCAACTAAAGTGAGAGAGCAGACACCCGCCGGTCACCTTTAAGCAACGAGTGCTCGGGCGGTGAAACCAGTCTCGCGTAAGCGTCTGCGTAATGTCGGTCCGGCCGCTTCATCTCACAATACCGCTGAACCAAAGTATGACATGCTGGTAGGCAGTATGACTTGTATCGCCCACAACTCACTTATGTTCTACTCGTGCACATGACATCAACGCGCATAAAATCAGGCTCGGATGCCACTGTTGGGGAACGTAGTAATTTCAAAAATTTCCTACGATCACGCAAGACCATGGTGATGGCATGGCAACGAGAGGGAGAGTGTCCGTCCACGTACCCTCGTGAGACCGAAAGCGAAGCGTTATAACAACGCGGTTGATGTAGTCGTGCGTCTTCACGATCCGACCGATCCAAGCACCGAGCGTCACGGCACCTCCGAGTTCTGCACACGTTCAGCTCGATGGCGATCCCGGACTCGATCCAGCAAAGTGTCGGGATGAGTTCCGTCAACCGACGGGCGTGGTGGCGATGTTGATGCTCCACCGGCGCAGGGCTTCGCCTAAGCTCCACGACGATATGACTTCTCCGGCGCGGGGCTTAGCCTAAGCTCATGACGATATGACGAAGTGGAATATGGTGGAAGGGGCACCGCTGCACGGCTAAGGAAAGATCCGTAGATCAACTTGTGTGTTATGGGTGCCCCTGCCCCGTATATAAAGGAGCAAGGGAGGAGGTGGCGGCCTAGGAGGAGGCGCGCCAAGGGGAGTCCTACTCCCACCGGGAGTAGGACTCCTTCTTCCTAGTCCAACTAGGAGAAGGGGAAGGGGGAAGTGGAGAAGGAAGGGAGAGGTGGGCTGCGCCCAAACCCCTTGTCCAATTCGGACTGGGCTTGGGAGGCGCGCCACCTCCTGGCTCCTTCCCACTAAGGCCCATTAAGGCCCAATACTTTTCCCCGTATTCCCGTAACTCCCGGTACTCAAAAATACCGAATCACTGGAACCTTTCCGAACTCCGAATATAGTCGTCCAATATATCGATCTTTACGTCTCGACCATTTGAGACTCCTCGTCATGTCCCGATCTCATCCGGGACTCGAACTCCTTCGGTACATCAAAACTCATAAACTCATAATATAACCATCATCGAAACCTTAAGCGTGCGGACCCTACGGGTTCGAGAACTATGTAGACATGACCTAGAACTATTCTCGGTCAATAACCAATAGCGGAACCTGGATGCCCATATTGGTTCCTACATATTCTCTGAAGATCTTTATCGGTCAAACCGCATAACGACATACGTTGTTCCCTTTGTCATCGGTATGTTACTTACCCGAGATTCGATCGTCGGTATCCAATACCTAGTTCAATCTCGTTACGGTAAGTCTCTTTACTCGTTCCGTAATACATCATCTCACAACTAACTCATTAGTTGTAATGCTTGCAAGGCTTAAGTGATGTGTATCACCGAGAAGGCCTAGAGATACCTCTCCGACAATCGGAGTGACAAAACCTAATCTCGAAATCGCCAACCCAACAAGTACCTTTGGAGACACCTGTAGTACTCCTTTATAATCACCCGATTACGTTGTGACGTTTGGTAGTACCAAAGTGTTCCTCCGTAAACAGGAGTTGCATAATCTCATAGTTACAGGAACATGTATGAGTCATGAAGAAAGCATTAGCAACATACTAAGCGATCAAGTGCTAAGCTAACGGAATGGGTCATGTCAATCACATCATTCTCCTAATGAGGTGATCCCATTAATCAAATGACAACACATGTCTATGGTTAGGAAACATAACCATCTTTGATTAATGAGCTAGTCCAGAGAGGTATACTAGTGACTATCTGTTTGTCTATGTATTCACACATGTATTATGTTTCCGGTTAATACAATTCTAGCATGAATAATAAACATTTATCATGAAATAAGGAAATAAATAATAACTTTATTATTGCCTCTAGGGCATATTTCCTTCAATATGCACAAGACAGCAACACTCACTTGAAGTTGTAAGAAAAGAGTGTTGTATCTTTGTTTTGATTTATTACCAAAGATCGTAGCAAGTTGTCCTCGGTTTCTTTGGCATTATATTTAACCGTAAATTCATCTATGATATTTGTGTTAATCAACCCAATATCATACATTTCATTTTGTCCGCATTCGACGATCTTCAATCGGCATAATATAGTGAGGATAATTATATATACATGCAATGAAAGAGCTGAGCTATATATAGAGACTTAATGACAGAAGTAGTACTTACAGATAGTAGGAAGTGACCGTTAATTTATCGAGGGCCTTTATATTGAAAAACTGGAAGAACTCCTCAAATGGAACAGACAACTCCTCAATTCCAACGAGGTCGTGCACATCCTCTTTAACTTTCAGCGTCGAAGTATCGATTTTAGTCCCAGCTGACAGCGCCTTTCTGCAGGTTTCCATGTACCAATCATGAAATCTTCGCATCATCGTTGTTAGAGTAGTTCCATCTTTGACGAGAGGCTTCCCGTACTCGTATTTGAATAAGTCCGGCTCCATTATATCAAGATGTGCATCGTCGTAATCTCCAGGATTGATACCGGGCAAGACCCCCGGATGATTAGCGACGATATCGCTAGACACCTTGAGCGGGGGGCACGATTGGTTCGCTTGTTCGCCGAGCTAGGGAATTTTTTTCCCAGTTCTTCGTTCTTGTAACCTTTTGTCACTGCAAGTACTTCCTGACCGCTTCTCTTCCTTATATGTCTTTTCAGTAATGCGCTCATAGTTGGTTTTTGGCGGAGGCGGTGGTGGTCGCTGCAGGGCATCCAAAGTGCGCTTCGCGTTAACCGGATCTATCTTCTCCTCCGGAGGTGGATGTCTCTTAGCTCTTTGCGTTGCGAAGTAGTCCCTCACTTGGGCTTGACAGATCTCCTCGTTTTCCTTCTGGGTCCTCTCGTATGATAACTTCTCTGGAGTCTTGAGAGATGGACCAAATCTGTATTGACTCCCGCCTGTACTGCTAGACGCCGCAATAGGCCAAGCGTCTGCGGCTTACTTCTTTAGTTGCTTACGAGGCGGAGGAGAAGGACTGCGACGCGTCGGAGCAGCCGGAGCTGCGGCGGGTCTCTTCCGCCCTTGCTGACGAGGCAGAGAAGGAGGAGGTTGGCTGGTCGGGCGCGCCGGCGTAGGCGGAGAACGAGGTGGAGTGCCGCCACACGCCGGAGAAGGAGGCGGAGTGCCCTGATCACTTGCCGGGGGAGCAGGCGGAGGAGGAGGCGGAGTGCCGCCACGCGCCGGAGAAGGAGGCGGAGTGCCCTGATCACTCGCCGGAGGAGCAGGCGGAGGAGGAGGCGGAGTGCCCTGACTCACCGGATGAGGAGGAGGAGGCGGAGGCGTCCAGTTCGGAAGGTTGATGAGCTCCTTCCTCCATAGGCATGGAGTCTTCAAAGCAGAACCCAGCCGAGTCTCCCCTTCACCGGTAGGGTGGTCAAGCACGAGCTCCTCAAATCCCTCAATTATTTCTTCCACCGTCACCCTAGCATATCTGAGGGAGTCCCGGACTAGGGGGTGTCCGAATAGCCGGACTATCGTCACGGCCGGACTCCAAGACTATGAAGATACAAGATTGAAGACTTCGTCCGGTGTCCGGATGGGACTTTCCTTGGCGTGGAAGGCAAGCTTGGCGATACGGATATGTAGATCTCCTACCATTGTAACCGACTCTGTGTAACCCTAACCTATCCGGTGTCTATATAAACCGGAGGGTTTTAGTCCGTAGGACGAACAACAATCATACCATAGGCTAACTTCTAGGGTTTAGCCTCCTTGATCTCGTGGTAGATCTACTCTTGTACTACCCATATCATCAATATTAATCAAGCAGGAGTAGGGTATTACCTCCATCGAGAGGGCCCGAACCTGGGTAAAAACATCGTGTCCCTTGTCTCCTGTTACCATCTGCCTAGACGCACAGTTCGGGACCCCCTACCCGAGATCCACCGGTTTTGACACCGACATTGGTGCTTTCATTGAGAGTTCCTCTGTGTCGTCACCGATAGGCCCGATGGCTCCTTCGATCATCAACAACGACGCGGTCCAGGGTGAGACTTTTCTCCCGGACAGATCTTCGTGTTCGGCGGCTTTGCATGTGGGCCAATTAAGCAGCCATCCGGAGCAGATCGAAGCTACGCCCGGCCATCGGTCAGATTTGGAAGTTTGAACTATACAGCCAATATCCATGGAGACTTGATCTTGACGGATTCGAGCCGCAGCCAAGCGCCGCCTTGTCTCGATGGGCATGATCTAGCTCTGCGGCGAACGAAGCCACGAGGCCGCACCGGCATCCGCTCCGACCCTTAATCCGGGCGGATTCTGGATAGAGGGCGAGTGGTTGGACACCGCCTCGGGGCTACAATCTCTCTGGCGATTGAGCCGAACTCCATCCCTGTCCTTGCGAAGACCTCGACTCCGGTGTCGGACTCCTCTCGGACTCCGAACCCTCCGCGCCCCTGCCAATCGAATCCGATTGGGCGCCCGTTATGGAGTTCACTGCCGCGAACATCTTTCAGCACTCGCCCTTTGGCGACATTCTTAATTCGCTAAAGTCTCTCTCTTTATCCGGAGAGCCCTGGCCGAACTGCGGACAGGAAGGTTGGGATACGGACGACGAAATTCAACGCCCACCCACCACCCACTTTGTAGCCATTGTCGATGATTTAACCGACATGCTCGACTTCGACTCCGAAGACGTTGACGGTATGGACGACGACGCCGGAGACGACCAAGACCCAGCGCCTACAGGGCACTGGAAGGCCACCTCGTCATATGACATATACATGGTGGACATCCCAAAAGATGGGAACGGCGATGGAACAACAGAGGATGACCCCTCCAAGAAACAGCCGAAGTGCCGACGTCAGCGGCGCCGCTCTAAATCCCGCCACAATAAAAACGGTGATTCCAGCACGGGAGATAATAACACCGGACACGCGAAGAGAACCCCTCCAGCAGGACTCAGCGGAGGAGGAGGAGAGAAAGTCCGCACGACGGTCTGCGCAGAAAAAGAGGTCGAGGACGATAATTATGCGCCTCCCTCCGAAGATGAGGCAAGCCTCGACGACGAGGAATTTCTCGTGCCTGAGGATCCCGCCGAACAGGAGCGTTTCAAACGCAGGCTTATAGCCACGGCAAGCAGCCTCAAGAAAAAGCAGCAACAGCTTAGAGCTGATCAAGACCTGCTAGCTGACAGATGGACTGAAGTCCTTGCAGCCGAAGAGTATGAACTCGAACGCCCCTCCAAAAGCTACCCCAAACGCAGGCTGTTGCCTCGATCGGAGGAGGAAGCACCCAAGTCACCAGCGCACGACATGGCAAACCGTCCACCCCGTGGCCGCGACAGAGAAGCCTCTCGTCCCTCCACTCAAGCCACACCCCGACGCCGCTCAAAAAGTACCAAGGCACGGGAAAACGTGCCGGACTTGCGAGATATATTGAAGGATAAGGCAAAACATACAAGATCGATCTATTCGGATCGCGTGGGCGCCCAACGACGCGGGATGATTACCGTCGCGCCGGATACAGCAACACCGGCCGAGCCGAACACAGTAGACAAAGCTCATATGAGCTACGTCGTGATATAGCCCAATCTGAGGCGCCAAGACACCCACTATGCTTCACGGATGAAGTAATGGATCATCAAATCCCGAGGGCTTCAAACCCGTAAACATCGAATCATACGATGGTACCACAGATCCTGCGGTGCGGATAGAGGACTATCTCCTCCATATCCACATGGCCCGGTGATGATCTACATGCCATCAAATACCTCCCACTCAAGCTTAAAGGACCAGCTCGGCATTAGCTCAACAGCTTGCCGGCGAAACAATTGGTTGTTGGGAGGACACGGAAGCCGCATTCCTTGATAACTTCCAGGCACATATGTGCGACCACCGACGCCGATGACATTAGCCACATAATTCAGCAGCCAGAAGAATCGGCCAGACAATTCTGGACACGGTTCCTAAAAAAGAAAAATCAAATCATCGACTGTCCGGATGCAGAGGCCCTTGCAGCCTTCAAACATAACATCCGTGACGAGTGGCTTGCCCGGCACCTAGGACAGGAAAAGCCAAAATCCATGGTAGCCCTCACAACACTCATGACCCGCTTTTGTGCGGGAGAGGACAGCTGGCTAGCTCGAAGCAACAACTTGGCCAAACATCCTGATAGTTCGGATACCAAGGACAGCAACGGCAGGTCGCGTCGCAACAAGAACAAGCGCCGCATTAACGGCGATAATACTGAAGATACGGTCGTCAATGCCGGATTCAGAGGCTCTAAACCCTTTCAGCGGAAGAAGTCATTCAAAAGAAATACACAGGGCCCGTCCAACTTGGACCGAATACTCTATCGCTCGTGCCAGATAGATGGCACCCCTGAAAAACCAGCCAATCACACCAACAGGGATTGTTGGGTGTTCAAGCAAGCAGGCAAGTTAAGTGCCGAACCCAATGACAAGGGGCTGCATAGCGATGACGATGAAGAGCCCCGGCCGCCGAACAATAGAGGACAGAAGGGTTTTCCTACACAAGTGCGGATGGTGAACATGATATACGCAACCCACATACCCAAAAGGGAGCGGAAGCGTGCACTAAGGGACGTATATGCGATGGAGCCAGTCGCCCCGAAGTTCAACCCATGGTCTTCTTGCCCGATCACTTTCGATCGAAGGGACCACCCCACTAGCATCCGTCACGGCGGCTTCGCCGCATTGGTTCTTGACCCAATTATCGATGGATTTCACCTCACCAGAGTCCTGATGGACGGCGGTAGCAGCCTGAACCTGCTTTATCAGGACACAGTGCGCAAAATGGGCATAGACCCCTCAAGGATTAAACCTACAAAGACAACCTTTAAAGGCGTCATACCGGGTGTAGAGGCCAGTTGTACGGGCTCAGTTACACTCGAAGTGGTCTTCGGATCCCCGGATAACTTCCGAAGCGAAGAGTTAATCTTCGACATCGTCCCATTCCGCAGCGACTATCATGCACTGCTCGGACGAACCGCATTTGCAAAGTTCAATGCGGTGCTGCACTATGCATACCTCAAACTCAAGATGTCAGGCCCTCGAGGAGTAATCACGGTCAACGGAAACACCGAACGCTCTCTCCGAATGGAGGAGCACACGGCGGCCCTCGCGGCGGAGGTACAAAGCAGCCTCTCATAGCAATTCTCGAGTCCGGCCACTAAGCGTCCGGACATTGTCAAGCGCGCCCGGAGTAACCTACAACAAGACCGCCTGGCACGATTCAAGCACGCTTAGCAACCCGGCCCCAACCCCCGCCCTCGCGAAATTGCGAAGCTAGTATTACGCGTACATAATTACGCTCTGGAGATACCATGGGCATATGGGGAGGGGCAAGACCACGACACGCCAAGAATGCGGCTCGACCGCACCAGGGGCTCCCGACTGTGTCATTCTTTTTCCTTTTTCCCTTTTTCTTCCTTTTTCTTACTTTTAGGACTCCGTCTTTAAGAAGTCCTGTCCGGCACTTGAAACGCCGAACTCACGATGCAACAGCCAGGGAAGCAGAAAGCTATGTCGAGTGTTCAGGTGGTCTCTATTACGAGCATTATACCTGTTTTACATATCATCCCGCAGCCCACCCCTGGAGGGGGACATATTATATAGTCCCATTCCTTGCTTATCGCACTATTTGTATCGTCCTGCCTTCATTGCAGTACCTTTTTGAATAAACAATGCATAGCTTTTGCCTATTATTGCACTCTTTTATTTATCCATATATATGTTCATTTCATGACATGTTGCACCCGTACACTTTGGTACGGCCAATACACCAGGGGCTTGAGTATCCCAAAATTGTGGTGTGATAAGTCCGAACACTTTCACAAGTGCGGCACCCCGAACTTATAGCATTATATGAACTGGCTCCGCATCATGTCTTGGGTCAATAGTTGGGTTTGCCCGGCTGCCGTGTTTTGGTACCTTACGTTCCGCTATATCGGCTAAGGTAGCACCGGGAGAACCACTGCGATTGTGCCCCAGTTTAGCTAGGTCGAGTACCTCAGTGGAGAAAGCTAAAACTGACCGTCATGATAGGGCGAGGGCCGGTCGCTGTTCGAGAGGTTTTTCGGGTCCCTACAGACTTATGCCGCTTAGAGCGAGGAACCGGAATTGTCCGGCCAAGGCGTGGATAGCGCCCCGAACTCGGTCTTCCGAATACTAGGGGCTTCGCCGAAATTTAAAATTATAGAATTCTATGGCTAAGTGAGAGTGTTCAAGCATTATAAGTCCGGTTGCCTTGTTCGTGGTGTTGAGCGCCTCCCTAGATGGACCCAGGAATGGGAACAAGAGTGCTCAAGTTTATCCCGAACACCCCTGCACTCGTGGCATGGGGGCTGAAGCCAATGACTTGCCATCTCTCAAATTTGATAAACGGCCGCACAGAAGGTAATATTTTAAATTAGTAAGCGTTGCTTAGCGCATATGAACAAGTTTTCAGCGTACAGGATAACAAATGGGAGTCTATTCAAAAATTACATCTCTGGAGCACTCATCCGCTATTCGGCGGGCACCCTTCAGGAGGCCCTCGTAGTACATCTCGGGCGTACGATGCTCCTTGCCCTTCGGTGGCCCGTCCGTCACAAGCTTCTCCGCATCCAGCTTGCCCCGGTGCACTTTAGCACGGGCAAGGGCCCGACGGACACCTTCAATGTAGACAGAGTGCTTGATGACTTCAATCCGTGGACAGGCGTCCACCAGCCGTTGCACCAAGCCGAAGTACCTCCCAGGCATGGCTCCCAATGGCCACAGCCGCGCTACAAGGCCCTTCATGGCCTGTTCGGCGACCTTGTGGAGCTCGACCAGCTGCTTCAGCTGGTCGCTCAGGGGCACAGAATGTCCGGCCTCAGCATACTGAGACCAAAACACCTTTTCCGTCGAGTTCCCCTCCTTGGCGCGGTAGAATGCGGCAGCATCAGACACACTACGGGGCAAATCTGCGAATGCTCCTGGAGAGCTCCGAATCCGCGTAAGTAATAGGTAATTCACTTTCACATGCTTGCTTTGCATAAAGAATGCCTTAACCGCCGCTATCTTCTTCAACGACTCAATTTCTTGGAGGGCTTTTTGGGCCTCGGCCTTAGCAGCTTCGGCACTCTCAAGAGCTAAGGCGAGCTCGGACTCTCGAGTCTTCGAGTCACGCTCCAAACCCTCGTGTTTTTCCACGAGAGCTTGGAGCTCTTGCCGTACCTTGGCCAGCTGCGCCTCCCCCTTCTCTCGATCGGTGCGCTCCGCAGCCGCTTTGTTTTCGGCCACGGACACCGCTTCCTTCAGGGTCGCCACCTCGTTCGTGGCCCCTGTAGTACCCAAGTTATTCCTGTTATTTTTTGCAAGCAAAACCTTTTCTATAAGGTATTTCTTTAATAAGGTATTACTTACCTTCCTTGTCCTCGAGCTGCTTCTTGGCTTGTCCGAGCTCGTTCTCGGACCGCTCGAGGTTCTGCTTCAATGCATTGACCTCCGCAGTCAGTGCGACAGAGGTCAGCAGCGCAGCCTGCATTCCCATATTGACATACTTATGTTAGACTCCTGCGTATATCTTTTTAGATCCTTAGTCCGGCTTTTCTTTCCGAACACCGAACTAAGCATCAGGGGCTACTGTCTATGCGGTAATATTTTTACATATTCTAAATTTACCTCAAAGCCTGTTAGAAGGCTGGTACAGGCTTCGGTCAGTCCGCTCTTGGCGGACTGAACTGTCCGAATCACCGCACTCATCACAGTGCGGTGCTCCTCCTTGATGGAAGCGCTGTTAAGCGCCTCGATGCTACCCGGTGCCTCGGTTGGACGGAGGACACCGGCGTCTTACCCTTCTTGCGAAGGATCCGCTGGCCGGACTTCGGAACCGCTGATGGTTCCGGCATGGAGTCCGGACGAGGGTCGGGCTTAGAGCCCCTGGGGGTCTTGCCCCCCACGCGCCTGGAGTCCAGGAGGTTGCCTTGTGGCTCCTCCTGCGCCACCTCCTCTTGACCAAGCCCCCCTTGGGGCACCACCTCGGTGTCGCCTGCAGCGTGGGGCGAGGAGGCGGTCGGAAGCGAAGTACTCTCCATTTTCAACGAGCCCAGGGACCCGCTCGATGAATCGGCGAACTCGCCCTTGGGCGGGCTGCACGATTGTTCGACATTAGAGAATACTCTGCAATAATAAAAAGCCATGGGTATCTGGACACTTACGATCTCGCCAGGGGCTTGGCCCTTGTAGGCCAATCCTCCTCGTCGTCGTCGACGTTGGTGGAGAAGTCCGGAGGAAGGGTTCTTCCCTTCTTGGACCCTCCGTCCTCCCCAGTTGGGGCGGCCTTCCTTTTCCTCTCCTCCCCGCTTGAGAGAGGCTTCTTTCCTCCTCCTCGCCCTCGGAGAAGATTCGCTTGAGAATCGGCAGCACTGGCGCCGGGAGCTCCTTCGAGTTCCGTGGCCTCCTTCTTAGCCTTCTTCTCCGGCACCACATGGGGCGCCGGAGACAGCAGCCCCGTCAATCGGGCGTCCTCCGGGTCTTCCAGCAAAGGAGCCGGACAGTTAATCTGTCCGGACGTCTTCAGCCAGTCATGTCAAAGATTAGGGAGTTTTAGATCCCACATAGAGTCAATCTATGAAAGAATAGTCCCGTAAAGGGTAAAATAACTTACCTCGCCGGCTGGACGCCGCGAGCTGTATCCGCGATCTTTGTTAGCGGATGTTGGGGCTTCAACGCCCTTGAACAGCACCTTCCAGGCATCTTCGTACGTAGTGTCGAAGAGCCGGCTCAAGGTTCGGTGCAGTGCCGGATCGAACTCCCACAAGTTAAAGGCCCGTTGTTGGCATGGGAGAATCCGGCGGATGACCATCACCTGGATTACGTCGACAAGCCTGAGATTCTTGTCCACCAGGTTTGGACGCATGTCCGAGTCCGGATAGCTCTTCCGAATTCCCCATGTCGGGCCCGTCTCTTTCCATGACGAGAGCCGTGTGGGAAGCCAGATCTGAATTGGGGCCGCCACCCATTCGGGTCGCGTGGCTCGGTGATGTAGAACCACCCGATTGCCACCCCTTTATTGTCTCCACAAAGGCGCCCTCGAGCCATAGGACCTTGGCCATCTTGCCAACCATGGCGCCTCCGACTCCGCAGACGGCCGCCCACTACCTTCGGCCGGACGTTGAAGACCTTGAGCCATAAGCCGAAGTGGGGCTGGATGCAGAGGAAGGCCTCAAGACACGACGATCAACGCCGAGACGTTGAGGATGAAATTCGGGGCCAGGTCGTGGAAGTCCAGGCCGTAGTAGAACATGAGCCCCCGGACAAATGGGTGAAGTGGAAAACCTAGTCCGCGGAGGAAGTGGGGAGAAACACCACCCTCTCATGGGGCCCGGGTTGGAATAAGCTGCCCGCATCGGGCAGCTCAGGCGCGATGTCGCGGGACAAGTATCCGCCTCCCGCAGTCTTGTGATGTGCCCCTCCGTGACGGAGGAGGCCATCCACCTGCCTCCCGCTCCTGACATGGTTGGAGAAGGTTGAGGTGGGATGTGCGGACTTGGGCGCTGGAGCTCAAGTGCGCGGAAATGGATGAGCAAAGGAGGAAGAAGGCGTAGGTGAAAAGGTGGATCCTTATCCCCTTATATGGACGGACGAAGTTATGCGTCCCCCACCAGCCTGGTAAAACTCACTTATCTCCCAAGCGTCGTAATCAATGGCGCGGATGGGTTGCCCACATCCGTATTGATGAGAATCCCGGAATAAGGGGGCACGATCTATGCTTTGATAAGACATGCCAAGGAAACCGCCTCGCTAAACGCGCTAAGGTGGAACGGTAAAAAACGATTCATATAAAGGCCTGGCCGGGGTGTGATGTCACGCCGCGGGATACGTCAGCAGATCTGTGCAAAAATTATTCTCTCTACGGTGTTATGTGGGACTTGTTTTGCAGAGCCAGACACTATCCTTGTGTTCAAAACCTTTTGTGAAGTATTCGGAGGAGGAACCGCCTCGCAATGCCGAAGACAATCAACGCGCCGGACTCGTCGTCATTGAAGCCTGGTTCAGGGGCTACTGAGGGAGTCCCGGAATAAGGGGTGTCCGGATAGCCAGACTATCGTCACGGCCGGACTCCAAGACTATGAAGATACAAGATTGAAGGCTTCGTCCCGTGTCCGGATGGGACTTTCCTTGGCATGGAAGGCAAGCTTGGCGATACGGATATGTAGATCTCCTACCATTGTAACCGACTCTGTGTAACCCTAACCTATCCGGTGTCTATATAAACCGGAGGGTTTTAGTCCATAGGACGAACAACAATCATACCATAGGCTAGCTTCTAGGGTTTAGCCTCCTTGATCTCGTGGTAGATCTACTCTTGTACTACCCATATCATCAATATTAATCAAGCAGGAGTAGGGTATTACCTCCATCGAGAGGGCCCGAACCTGGGTAAAAACATCGTGTCCCTTGTCTCCTGTTACCATCTGCCTAGACGCACAGTTCGGGACCCCCTACCCGAGATCCGCCGGTTTTGACACCGACAATATCCTTCTGGAATTGGACGGTAGTGAAAAGTTGCGCCGGGTTCAGGAGGTCGAACAGAGCCGAAAGCCGCCTTGACTTTGTACTTCTCCCATTGCATCATAAGGTGGCAATGTTGAGACTCTGTTATAGCATCCACGGGGTAGCTCGCAGGAGCCGTGAAGACAGGCTCCAGCTGAAGCTGCTCGCTGGAAGCCACGCTGCTTCTCCGCTGAGATGGCGGAGTAGCTTCGGGGGTAGCTTCGGTAGGTCGCTTGCTGCGAACTGCATCTCGTTCCTCTAGCTTCTGTACCCTTGAGTGCAGCTCCTACTGTTCGCTCTGCACCACCTTCCTCCTCCTCTCTTGGCATTTGTAACCACCTGCGTCCGGAAACCCAGCCTTCCACGGAACGGAGCCTGGCGTGCCTCGTGTCTATCCAGGGTGCTCAGGATTCCCGAGGGCCATTGTGAGCTCTTCCTTCTCTCTGTCTGGAACGAATGTTCCTTCCTGCGCTGTGTTAATATAGTGTTGAAGCTTCGTGAGGGGTATTCAAAGTTGCTCCCTCGTCCAAACGCACTTCCCTGTTACAGGGTCCAAGGTTCCGCCAACCCCGAAGAACCAAGTCCGGCAACGGTCAGGCCAGTTCAATGTCTCTGGTTAAACCCCTTTATCAAGCAGGTCGCTCTCAGCCTTGGCCCACAACGGTCGGGCTTTGAGGTAGCCACCTGACCCCGTGCGATGGTGATGCTCCTTCTTCGCAGCATTTATCTTCTTTATGGCTGACATCTTCTTACTCCTCTCCGATGTCCTGTTGGCCAAAAATGCGTCCCATTGATCTCTGAGCTTCTCGTACCGGCCGATGAATTCTGGTGTCTTTTTTTGGTCGACAAACTTTGCTTTCAGGTCATTCTTCCATTTCCTGAATAGATCTGCCATCTTCTTGAGAGCAAAGGACTTGATCAATGGCTCTTTAACTGGATTCTCCGAATCGTCCTCTTCCGGTAGGGTGAAATTTACCTTCAACGCTTTCCAAAGATCAGCTTTCTGTCTATCTTCGACAAAAGAAACATGAAGCTCTTCATCCTTAGGCTGATTCCATTGCTCTATGCTGATCGGGATCATGTCCCTAACAAGAACCCCGCACTGAGCATTAAATGCCTCCTTGGTCTGGAGGGGTTCAATCGGTTGGCCATCGTGCGCGATTGCTGTGATCGTGAACCTTTCATCAGATTGCAACTTTTTCTTCGGGCCTCGTCTCTTTAGCGAAGTTGTGCTCGATCTAGAGGGCTAGAAATAAGAAGAAATACGAGAGTTAATATGTGTAGATACCAAAACAATGGATGCATCAATTAGCTATAGTCAGCACAGGCTTAATTAATATATATACCTGGCCGGACTCTGTTCGGTCACCAGAGCCGTCATCACGGCCTCCTTGCACCGGCATTCGGTCACCGGTCACGGTCTCGTCCGTTGTTCGAGGACCGTAGCCTGCTTCTTCACCCTCTCCTTCCTGACCATCGCTACCGTTGAGATACGACATGACATCAGCTCCGGCTGCGATTATGTCCCCCAACACCCACTCTGCTTCCTCGTCTCGGCCATGCTCCATAGTTTCTGCAAATATTACAACATGGCAATTATTATACAACATGACAGATGGATATATTAGTGGACGTAGACCTAGCTATAGCTATTCACAACAAGCAATTATATTAATTAATGGCCTCGACGCTTCTCTAGGGTTTGGGGTGGCCTCGGCAACGCTTAAAGTGTTCGGGGTGGCCTCGACGACAACGCTCTTTTAACTTGGTAAAGGAGGGGGTATATCGACAACGACGACATACATACATGGAAAAATGTTATCGGGGAGGGGGTATATCGACCCCCCTCATGTCGAAGTTATCGGGGAGGCCCCCTGCCCCCTCATGTTGAATATATGTTGAATTCCCGAGAGAGTTAGGAACCCGAGGGGGACTCCTCCCCCCTCATGTCTGATGAGTTTTTACTCCCTCTCTCCCATTAAACATTCATCGAACAAACTTAATACGAGTTTTAACAGAAAAATTCATCGAACAAAATTACAACATAAAAATTGACCAAGTTTTCATATATAATCATCATCATCTACTAAAAAAAATTGGCATATTCTTTGCATATGAACATACAAACATTTGCATATTCGACAATAATATCACCAAAAAAATCCTATGAAGTTAACATTAAAAATTCTAACTTTTGCATACTCCTAAAACCCTCAAACCCTCGACCCTCGACCCTCGAACCCTCGACCATATAGAACCCTCGAACCTAGAACACTAGAACCCTCGAACCCTCGACCCCTCGACCCTCGAACCCTCGAACCCTCGACCCCTCGATGACCCTCGCCCCTCGAACCCTCGACGACCCTCGACCCCTCGGTGACCCTCGACCCTCTACCCTAGTTCCCGACCCTCGACTGATCGGCGATCCTCGACACCCTCATTCCCGATAAAAAAGAAGAAAAAAAAGAGGAGAAGAAGGAATAGAGGAGTAGAAGAAAAAATAGATTTCCACTCATCTATTCCTTCTTCTTCTCCTCTTTTTTTCTTCTTCTTCCTCTTCTTATTTTTTCCGACGCCCCCCTTCATGTCATGTCCGACGTCCCCCCTCATGTAATGTCGGACGTCCCCCCTCACTTTAACAAAAAAACTACCTTAGAAAAAAGACTTGCTTCGCCAGGCTCTACATTTTTCCTTTGTTTTTTCTTTTATGTTTGTTTTCGTTTTAACCCTACATTTTCGTACATATGAAAAAATGAAGTTTCTATACAAAAGTGCACAATTTTTATGAACAAATTACAACATCTAAATTAACTACACATCTAAATAAATATAACTACGCATCTAAACTTAGCAAAATTCATCACAATGAACATCAAAATGAACTCTAAATAAAATATAAAGACAAAATCATCATCATCCATCTACAGAGGGCGGCCGGCGACGAGGAGAATGAGCTCACTGGGGCAGCACGATCTCACTCTGCTGGGGGCGGCGACGAGGAGGCAGGCCACGGCGACGGCGACGAGGAGGCGGGGCACGGCGACGACGACGAGGAAGCAGGGCACGGTGACGGCGACAACGGGGCAGGGGCGCGGCGACAGGGCGATGAGGAGGCGTACGGGGAAGGGCGTGCGTCGGCGCGTCAGGTCAGGGCAGAGGGGTGTGACGAGCGGCGTCACCGGGGGCAGGGTGTGGCAAGGGCTAGCTCGGGCAGCCTGCCGCCGTCGTGGATGGATTCGCCACAGTCGGGGGAGAGGAGGAGGAGAGATCGAAGTGGGGATGGGCGGTTCTGAAATTTTCCTAAGTGCTACTTATATAGCAAAGGCTTTGGTCCCGGTTGGTGCCACCAACCGGGACCAAAGGTCTCTTTTCAGCAGCCCAAAGGGCGGGAAGCAGAGGGTTTTGGTCCCGGTTGGTGCCACCAACCGGGACTAAAGGTATGCATTGGTTATGAACCGGTACCAATGCATACCTTTAGTCCCGGTTGGTGGCACCAACCGGGACTAAAGTCTTTGTGCTGCCCGCGTCGCGGCACGAAAGTTTAGTCCCACCTCGCTAGTTGAGGGAGCTCGAGAGTGGTTTATAAGCCCCACTCCCGCTACCCTCTCGAGCTCCTTTCAAATGCAGGCTTTCGGGCCTAGACACAGTGTATCTGTCGGTGGGCCTACTGGGCCTCCTGTGGGCCTGAATCCTGGCTGATGGGTTGGTTTCTTGT
Source organism: Aegilops longissima (assembly GCA_021605205.1). Lineage (NCBI taxonomy): Eukaryota > Viridiplantae > Streptophyta > Magnoliopsida > Poales > Poaceae > Aegilops > Aegilops longissima. The sequence goes on along the minus strand of CM038678.1, from coordinate 9,018,054 downwards.
CATATTCACGCCGTGGTGGCCCAGTAGGTGGCATTTTTTATTTTTCTTATTTTTTGTTTTCTTTGGTACTTTTTTTTAATTTTTTTTCTACTTACAACAAAATACTTACTTTTGCTATTTTTATTTATTTTATTAAGGTTTATTTATTTTATTTTATCATAGTTTATTTTATTTTGTTTCTACATATTTATTTTATGCTTTCTTTTCGTATTTTTTTTATTTTTTTTATTTTTTTCTACTTTCAACAAAATACTTTCTTTTTGTTTTCTTTTTTGCTTCTTGTATTTTTTTATGAAAATTCTTTTTGCTTTTAATGTTTTGAATACTTTGACAATTTTAGTTGCATAAATTCTATATAATTTTAGTTTCAATAATACTAGAAGTTTATAATAGCTTTTTAGTTGATTCCTTTAGTACCAGTTCTAAGGATGTTACAAAGGCATTTTATTTGGTACCGGTTCTAAGGCTGGGGCCCCACGAGCACCTTTAGTACCGGTTCGTGGCATGAACCGGTAAAAGAGTTTTTTAGTTGATTCTTTCTGCAGCTGTTTTTTAGTCCCACCTCGCCAAGCGAGAGGCACTCGCTGCGGTTTATAAGCCCTGAGTGCAGAGACGATGAAGGAGAGGCGCAGTGCTCACCTGCACGTTGCTTAGCTTCAAGCCTTGAGGAAGTGGTGTAGACTGCACGGAGCTATCAGGGTTTCAGGCAAAAACTACACATAGCTCCGTGCAGTCTACACTATTTCCTCAAGGCCTGAAGCTAAGCAACGTGCAGGTGAGCATTGCGCCTCTCTTTTATTTTTAATAACTTATTACAACTCCGGACTTCTTGTGTGTTCAAAATGCAACATTCGAGATATCAGGGTTTCATACGGAAACTTGTCTGTTACAACAGACATTTCAAATGAACTACGAAAAGGTTGAAAGTTTATTTTGTTTTTACTTATTTATTAAAGTTTTTGTTTCTACTTATATTTTCTTTTCTTTTTTGCTTCTTTTATTTATTTTATGAAAGTTCTTTCTTTTTTGCTTTATTTATTTTATTTTGTTTCTACTTACTGTTGCTATTTTTACTTATTTTATTATATTTTATTTATTTTACATTATTGAAGTTTATTTTGTTTCTACTTATTTTGTTTCTACTTGTTTACTGTTGCTATTTTATTTTTTTGCTTTTATATTTATTTTATGAATTTTTTTTTGCTTTTAATGTTTTACACACAAAAGCTCTCTCCCCTGGCTGGATTGGTACCGGTTTGTGGCCTGACCCGGCCCGAAAGATAACGCTTTGGTACCGGTTCAGGCTACAAACCGGTACCAGTGGTGTTGGACCAGGAGCGGGGCCCATTGGTCCCGGTTCGTGCCGCCAACAGGGACCAAAGGGGCCAGACGAACCGGTTCCAATGGCCCCACGAGGCCCGACAGGCTCCTGGCCTCACGAACCGGGACCAATGGGCCCATGGGTACCGGTTCGTGAGCGAATCGGGACTAATGGGCTTATCTGGCCCGGACGTATGCCCTGTTTTCTACTAGTCTCCTTCACCCCCGCCTGTTCTTCCTCCTCCACCTCCTCCTTGGCGTTGTCGAGCTCGTCGTCCATGTCGACGGCGGTGTCCATCAATTCGTCTTGTGCACGGAACCCGGGGCAGGAAGCGGTGGCATCCGAGCTGCTCGTGATGATCTCGTCCATGTCGGTGTCGGTGGCGTAGGTGTGGCTGAACTGTGGCGCCGAGCCAGGTGCGAAGGGTAGGGCGCCCCAGCGCAGAGGCGGTGCAGGCGAGGCTGAGTATGCCGGCGGCGAGTATAGTTGTACTGTGCGTTGAACACGGGGGAGGGAGTGCGCGGGTCGGGGTTGAAGACGGAGGAGGAGGTATGATGCGACACGCCATGTGGAAAGGTGATGTTGGGGTTGAAACCGCCATGCGCGTCGCCGTCGGAGTAGCCAGGTGAGGGCGCGTATCCCCAGAGTGGCGGCGGCGGCGAGAAGTTGGTCAGCGACGCGATGCTCTGCTTACTCCCCCACGTGGCTTGTGGGCAGTGGCCGGGTGGATTCATCATCCCCGCGCAAGACGCCTCTCCCTGCTCCACCGTCGCCGTCGCCGCGTCCCTAGCCCTCTTGGTGATGAGCCTGTTCTGCCGGTTGGTTGTGAGCGCCTCCCGGCGTTGAACATTCGCTCTCCACTCGGCGTTCAACAAGCCCAGTGGTCTTGCCATCGGTGCCCTCGGCTTCCTCTGCTTCGGCTGGGTGGAATCGGCGGCGTGGCGAGGGGACGAATACTTCTTTGGTGGCATGGCGGCCGGATGGCGGGAGGAGAATGGCGAGAGCGACGGGGGAGAACGGGGAGCAATGAGGAAATGAAGGGAAATGGGGAGAAAGCGGCGGGAATAGGCATATCCATCGCCGACAGCGCAGTTGGAATTGCCGCCGCTGCATCCCCTCGTGTCTCCGGTCACCAGCGCACCACCGACGAGCCCTACTCGTCTCAAGAAGAGGCAACGACACCGGTGTCATGACGAGCTCCCTAGGGTGCGGCGCTGGCTGTTGGCCCAGACCCGACACCGAGTACTTTCCGAAGACATGACACGCGACGACCGACGACGAAGCAACTTTGATTGAACTTGGTTCCTGCCCCAAGCTGGCTCGGCCCACCGTAACGTAGCAAGCTAGCGTTACGCCAGTTAATGGATACGCTGCCCGGCCGGAGTACGCAAGGCATAGCAAAAGCTCGGCCGATCGATAGATAAGTTGTGATTGAAAGGGGGTCTTGAAATACTTTGTGTAGTTTGTATTCCGTATGTGTGGTTGCTGGTGATTGTATTGTCTACGATTGGCCATATCTCCTGTATAGCTTTCGTAGAGGTAGAGGTCACAACCGACCCATAATAACATGTACGAGTCCCTGCTGATCGACACACAACAAACTCTTCCGCCTAGCTTTTACAGGCATGGGTGCTAAATCTCTCCGTTGGTCCAATCCTCCAACTAGGCCGTTCCAAAATCATGCATGCCAAACCAAGAGAAGAGCCAAGAAGGCTGAAAAGAGCTTAATCTCGGGAAAGAAAGTTATGTACAGCATCTAGCGCTAATTAAGACAATCAGTGAGGCGGCAACCACCTGGCAGTGTTCTTTTCAGATGCCTTTGATTCCTTGCACCTCGGAGGAAACAATGGCTAGTCCACCGTCTCATCTCGGAGGTCGACGGTGATGCAACCCATCCAGTCCCGCCATTATTTAAGCATACCATCTGCCATAGTGGTTCATCATCCACTACCCTCAACCAATCGAGCACCACCGTCCTAGCAACAAGCAATGGCGAAGGCGAACAACGGGAACAACGGGATCGTCGCTGAGAAGGACCCGCTTTTCTGGGGTGCGGCGGCGGCCGAGCTCACCGGCAGCCACCTCGACGAGGTCAAGCGCATGGTGGCGCTGTTCCGCGAGCCTGTCGTCAGGATCGTGGGCGCCGGCCTCAGCGTCGGCCAGGTGGCTGCCGTCGCCCAGGCCAAGGATGTGTCCAGCGTCACCGTCGAGCTCGCCGATGAGGCACGCGCCCGCGTCAAGGCCTGCAGCGAGTGGATCCTGGATTCTGTGGCCAACGGCGGCGACATCTACGGCGTCACTACGGGCTTCGGTGGCACCTCCCACCGTCGCACCAAAGATGGGCACGGCCTCCAAGTTGAGCTCGTCAGGTGATGCCTAGTATAATTTTACATCTCAACATCATGAGAATATTTGAGTATTCTTGCAATTCTGGCAGAAGAAACCGCTAACAGGACTGCAGTGGGGACGTGATGTTTCTTAGCTCGAGCTCAAATAGTTCAGATGAAAGTAAAATCTGAAAATTTTGATAAAATATTTAAAAATTCTTATTTTCGGATACACTAACAAATGTTTTGAGTGCTTATAAAGTTACACCATGAAATAACTTTCGTGGAAGTCATGGCAAAAAAATATCGATGCTCCAAAAATGCTATTCTTGTAAGCATTTTGAGGTGCTGATTTTTTACTACGACTTTCACGAATGTCATTCCACAATGAAATTGTGCAAGCACCCAAAATATTTGCTCAGAGTCTGTCACCAAAAAAAAAATCAGAATTTTTTTATTACTTATATTTTGAACTTTACTGTTCATCATAGCTCATTTGAGCTCGCAAGCAAAAGAAGACTTCCGACAGTCGCGCTACTACTAATAGAAGGGAGTAGCAAGCAAATAAGGAAAAAGTCTGAAATGTATATTTTTGTCGTTCAATCTTTGTTGGCCTCAAAGTAGTAGGTTTTTCTTTTCTTTGGCAAGTACGTTCTAGTAGAAGAAATAATGTTAATTATTATTTGGCTTGTGAAAATTGTTTAAAGTATATATGCATGAAAAGATCATATAATCAATTTTAAGTATTTATATGGGAAATATGTACATAAAATGGTAAAAAATATTCTTCTAACGCCGCAAGATGTGGTATGATGAATTTAGTAAAAAAATCATAATTGGAGATGTAAAGTATACATGTGCGTAACCACACTTTCTATTATCGAAATGTACTTTTAAATATCTCTCACTACATGATGTAATTAGAGATTAAAAAGAATGTAGGATTCAAACTGAGGACTATTGTAGTCTTTCTATTTCCTGTAAACCAACTCAGGTTTTTTTTGTCGACTAGAGCTAGTTGAAGATACATATTCTTTTCAGTATTCCTTCCATTCTATAATATAGTGCAAATTAAATTAGTTCTAAATAATTTTTTGTAAAACATAACCAAGTTTGTATAGAAAAATATGAACACTTACAATAGCAAATTTATATGATAGGAAAATATATTCCAACAAGAATACAGTTGCATATACGGTATATCATTGAATAGATGGAGTATTTATCATAGTTGGAGAATATGCTTCACTAAGATTCATAGTCACTAGTATGCCTCCACAATATTTTACTTCTCGACATCTTGCTAATTTAGTTGAGAGCACAAGCCGACACACAGACACTTGGCATCCTTTTTTTTTTTTTGCGAGGGTAAAAGATTTTTATTCCAGGATCATAGGGTTACAATCGAGAGGCAAAAGTTCCTCAATACATGGTGGTCCTCTGCCTAGCCATACAGCAGTAGTGCTCTCCATACGACTATGTAATGCTAATCGATCTACTACCCTATTTTGTTCACGTTTAACTTTGCATGCATATAGCTTGCCACCACCACACTGAAATTGTTTAACTATCTCGTAGTAGTATGGAAAGTGATAGAATGATCTTGGTCCTATACGAACCCAATTTCCTAACTTTATGTTCTCAATTACTCTATCCGTCCCGAATTATTTGTCGCGAAAATGGATAACAACAATTTATCTAGAAATAAAATATGTCTACATACATCCATTTCTGCGACAAATAATTCCAGACAAAGGGAGTATTCCGTAACAGTTATGCAACTAATATGGATACAAACTTATCCACGTGACCTTTAAAGAATATGATAATATGTGAGCTGTGTGAAATTTATAAAAAGGAACAAGTTATTTATTTCAAATATATCATAAAAATGGATGTCCAGAATTACTTTTCGGAGAAATGCATAAAAATGGATGTATCTAGAACTAAAATACGTTTAGATACATCCATTCCTCCGACAAGTATTCCCAGACGAAGGGAGTATATAGCAACTTCATCCATACTTTTTTTTTCACAGCTCGTGATCATATTTTCTTAACAAAAATTGGCAAGGCTAAATTTTTCATCTGTTCAAGTTTGTATAGAAAAATATGAACATTTACAATAGCAAATTTATATGATAGGAAAAATATATTCCAACATGAATACAATTGCATATATGGTATATTATTGAGTAGATGGGTATTTATCATAGTTGGAGAATATGGGTCACTAATATTCATAGTCACTAGTACGCCTGCACAATATTTTATCAATAATCCTACACCTACGGACACCGTACGCAAGGCTACGTAACCTTCTAAACTAATGTAATTAAACACGCCCCCCTCCCCCCATTTTCTTGGGGGTGGGCCCCTCCCTTCCCTAAACACCAATCATAATTCTCCACCTTGGTTTTTACCATAACTAGTCTATGTAAGTCTAGTATTTCCCATATTTTATATCTCAACATCACACTAAAGTTGTTTAACTATCTCGGAGTAGTATGGAAAGTGATAGAATGATCTTGATCCTATACGAACCCAATTTCCTAACTTTATATTCTCAATTACTCTCTTCGCCCCGAATTATTTGTCGCGAATAATGGATACCAAACAATTTATCTAGAAATAAAATATGTCTACATACATTCATTTCTGCGACAAATAATTACGGACAGAGGGAGTATTCCGTAACAGTTATGCAAGTAATATGGATAAAACCTTATCCACGTGACCTTCTGTAAAAGAATATGATAATACATGAGCTGTGTGAAATTCGTAAACTGGAACAAGTTATGTATTTCAAATACATATCATATATAGCAGCTTCGTCCATACATTTATTTATTTTATTTTTCGCATAGCTCGTAAGTGATTGTATTTTCTTAATGAAAATTGGCAAGGCTAAATTTGTTGAAACTTAAAATTGTTCCACATGTTATGAAAGGTGAGTAAATACGTATGTACCGAAAAATATGGGCTTGTGTGTGACAGATAAAGTAACAAGAATAAAATTAGTCTGTTGGCCGGCCGTCATTGACCTTATTTGTCCATGCATGCAGCCATCTCATTGCTGGCATATTCGGCACCGGCAGTGACCACGAGCTGCCATCGGAGGTTACACGGTGCGTCTATGCTCGTGCGCATCAACACCCTCCTCCAGGGCTTCTCCGGCATACGTTTCGAGATCCTTGAGGCCATCACAAAGCTCATCAACAAAGGAGTACACCCGAGGATTCCCCTCCGGGGCAGCATCACCGCGAGCGGCGACGTGGTCCCGCTTGCTTACATCGCCGGTGTCCTTACCGGACGCCCCAACGCACAGGCAATTACCCACGACGGTAGGAAGGTGGACGCCGCCGAGGCATTCAGGATTGCCGGGATAGATGGTGGTTTCTTCAAGCTGAACCCCAAGGAAGGGTTGGCAATCGTAAATGGCACGGCTGCGGCGGCCGCCCTTGCAGCCATGGTACTGTTCGATTGCAACATCTTCGCCGTCCTATCTGAGGTTTGTTCTGCGATGTTTTGTGAGGTGATGTATGGCAAATCAGAGTTTGCCGACCATCTAATCCACAAGTTGAAACATCACCCCGGCACGATCGAGGCCGCGGCTATCATGGAGCACATTCTGGCTAGCAGCCCGTTCATGGTCCACGGCAAGATATGGTGAACGACATGGACCCACACCTCAAGCCGAAGCAGGACAGATACGCGATCCGCACCGCGCCACAGTGGCTTGGCCCGCAGATCGAGGTCATTCGGGCGGCTACCAAGTGTATTGAGCGTGAGGTGAACTCCATGAGTGATAATCCAGTCATTGACGTCCACCGTGGCATTGCACTCCATGGTGGTAACTTCCAGGGAACACCCATCGGCGTGTCCATGGATAACACCCGCCTTGCCATCGCCAGCATTGGGAAGCTCATGTTTGCGCAGTTCTCCGAGCTCGTAAATGAGTTCTATAATAATGGCCTGACGTCGAACCTAGCTGGAAGCCGCGACCCGAGCTTAGACTATGGCCTCAAAGGCATTGAGATCGCCATGGCCGCCTACTGCTCGGAGCTCCAATACCTTGCCAACCCGGTGACAACCCATGTCGAAAGCGCGGAGCAGCACAACCAGGGGGTGAACTCACTCGGCCTTGTCTCAGCCAGGAAGACTGCAGAGGCGGTGGAGATGCTGAAGCTCATGTCCTCGACATACCTGGTGGCACTTTGCCAGGCCGTCGACCTCCGCCACCTTGAACAAAACATCAAGATCTCTGTCAACATATGTGTGGCACAGGCTGCCAAAAAGGTGGTCGACGCCACCAATGTTGAGAAGAAGCTCGTGGCCGCCATCGACCGCGTGGACGTTTTCCGCTATGCCGACGACCCATGTAGCGCCAACTACCCCCTGATGCACAAGCTGCGTAGCGTGCTCCTCGAGCACGCTCTTGCTAGCAGGAGCATCGGCGATGAGGTGTTGTGCAAGATCAGTAAGCTAGAGGAGGAGCTCGTGATAGCCCTGCCACGGGAGGTCGAGGCGGCTCGCGTGGCCGTGGAGAAGGGCACCGCACCCATCTCGAACATGATCATGGGGAGCAGGTCGTTCCCACTCTACCGTTTTGTTCGTGAGGAACTCGGATGCATGTTTCTGACCGGGGAGGGAGAAGCTTCTCGCGCCCGGCGAAGAGTGTGACAAGGTGTTCGTGGGGATCAGCCAAGGCAAGCTCATCGACCCCATGCTTGAGTGCCTCAAGGAATGGAACGGTGAGCCTCTGCCGATCAACTAACTCGTGTCAAAGTTTTTATCCCCATACGTGTGCCTGTCTGAATAAGTGAACAACACTGTTGTTCACGTGTGTTTTGATCATTGCACGTGTGTACATGTGCTGGAATTTAGTCTATATTGGGGCAGCCCAATAACTATTTCAGAAATTCCTAATAAATCCTAGAGGCCCACTTGTTATTTTTGTGGTGATCCAAATTCCTAGAAGAAATAAAGATAAAGGCAACTTCGGCCCGAGCGAAGCGAGGCCCGTCGCCGGAGGCTTGGGCCTCATGAGCGAGGCAAAGTTGCCCATCCCGTGATACCGTGGCGGCCGCACGGAGGGGTGCGGGCGGCAGCCCCATAACGGTCTGAGTTATTACCGAGTTGGACTAGGGTTCACCTATTATAAATACCTCTTGTAAGCCGCCGTAAGGGATATGTTGCATTGAGGAAATTCCCCGGCGTTTGTAACCTCACCCCCGATATAGTGAAGTCTTGCTGGCTGGTGCCCGTGGTTTTTCCCGCAAGGGTTTTCCACGTTAAAATCTCGTGTCCCTGTTGGTTGATTTCTTGGTTCATCGTTGTTTCTTGCTATCGCGTATAACACCACTTAGCCCATTTGTGCAAGGCAAGGACACTGAATCCGAACGGCGCGCCTCTTCGGCTGCTGTCTGTTCGTTTCGTCTCCCGCATTCCCTTCAGCTCCCGGCGCAACCTCTCGCCTCCTTCTCTTGCGCCTATAAAAGGGAGGTCGCTCCTCTCAGAGAGACGCACCAGAATCTCTTCCTCCTCTCGCCACAAGTTCCTGAGCACTGAGCTGCTGCTACGATCTTCCTCATCCCGGCTTGCGGCGTGCACCGCACGTTGGGACAGTAGGCCTCCGGAACCGCACCTTTTGAGTCCTGTACGGGAGAAGGGTGATAAGGTTTTTGGGGAGCGCTCAGCGCGACTACTGGCTGTTTCATCATCACGGACGATCCGGTCGCCGACGACTACTTCCCCGACGACGACTTTTTCCCCGACGTCCACGACCTCCTCAACGACATGGCAGGCGAGGACACCGATCCCAAGTCCAGCGCTTCTGTTGCTGCTGTGCCGTACGTGTTCTTCTCCTTTCTGTTAGAAGTCCTCCTACAGTTCTTGGCTCTAGTCTCTGTCCTACGTATGTTAGGTTCTGTTTCGTATAAGCATCTTCATCTAGTGTCTGTTCTAGATGTGTTTACCTCAAGTTCATATATGCAGACGATGTTTACCTTCTCTCTGTCAGATTGCATGACTTGCTCTATTTGCTATTTTAGTCATGCTTTATCTAGTTTTTCTGTTAATAAAATTATTCAGTAAATTGCTCATATTTCCAACAACATGCACCCCTTTTTATGTCTGTTTGACAATCAGCTGTTTTTCATTTTGTAACTCGAACTTGCCTCGTGTCATTTTGTAACTCGTGCTCATATGTGTGAAATGTTTGTCTGATTCTTGCCCATCTTTGTCTGCTTTTAATTTGGGCCACAGTCAAAAAGGTCCCCCACGCATTAGACCCGTTCACATGACTTGCAGCTAAAACAAGCCAGACAACATATCCCCTCTCATTCTATTTTGGCTTTTGCTTGCTGGATCGCGTAATGTCAAGAGAAATGCCTTAAGCTTCTCCCGATAAAAGTGAGTTCACATATTCTCAAAAAATTGTGTATACATTTTGAAACATATGAGCATTATTAAATATTTTATATTGGATTTTAAATATTAAAACCACAAATATGAATGGAAAAAGAAACAGAAAAACAAAACCCAAAATGAGACATAAATATATAATCCAGATGTTTCAAACAATGAAATTTCTTAAATACACAATGAATAATTTTGAGATATGTAGTGAACACTTTTGCTATATGTGTTGAACATTTCTCTGAATATGTTTGGAATACATTTGAAAATTTTAAACAGCACTTGAAATTTTTTAATAGCCAATGAAACTGTTTACTATATCCTATAAATATGCTTTAAAAACACAATAAAAATTACTGGAAGACAAAAGGAAAAGGAAAAGGAAAATGGTAAAAAATATTTAACAAAAATAATAGGACAAGGAAACCGAAATGAAAAGGAAAACAAATAAATGTAAAAGAACAGAACAAAAAAAGACGAAATACCTGATACTAGAGCAAGTTATGGATGGTAAAATAAACATATCAACTAAATCCGAGGTGAGCGTACACATGGAAAAGCAAAGATTACTGGATAGTGGGCGGCGGCCCACAGGCGAATTAATGAAGGCGAGTGAGAATTCAGACTTGCCACAGGCGATATATAGCCTGCTCCGTTTCCACGGATCAATCAAGATGAATACTGATAGACAATTAAACAAAAAGGAGAAGAGTACTAGTCGCCAATCAAACGAAACAAATATGTGTACTAATTGTATAAATTCCGTCTGAAAAGTCCCAATATTACAGGTTCAGATAAAGAAACAAAATTAACCATAACTAAAATCATTTGGGAGGCACAAGGGAGGTACCCATGGAGTAGGCCTTGTCAGTGTTGGCAACGGCGGCCGGCGACTAACACGAAGGAGGTGCCGGTTCCGGCATGGAGCCCAATTTGACGACTATCGAGGAAGGCACGAAGAGAAAACTTAGGGGCTGATGGATGAATGGGTAGGGAACTTGGAACCTGCATGAGTTTTTTCTTTTCTTCAGTTTTTCCACCGGTACTTGTCTTTCTTCTTCCATTTTTCAGATGTTTTTCTTCTTTTGTTTCTCTCATTAGCTTTTCTCTTTTATTTGCTTTTATTTTTTCTATTCATCTCTTTTCTTTCCTATGTTTTTCTATACATGAACTATTTGCAAACATGTGATGAACATTTTAACAAATACATGATGAATTGTTTTATATAAATACGTTAGGAATTTCTTACAAATGCTTGATAATCTTTTTTACAAAATGTGAAGAAATTTTATACACATGATGATCATTTTTCAGATATGCGAAGATTTTTTTCTACATACATGATAAACATATTATATATGAAATCAATACTTCTTATTTAAATAATATATTTTAAAATGTATTATTAAAATATACCTTTTTAGAATCTGAGTATTAACATTTTTTTCCTAGTATTTGAATAAGGTTACGAGAGATGGACTCGGCCTACTCATACCCGTGTGCACGGTGGGTTCTTATAACCACCCCTACATTATTGACGGTTTTGCTTCAACTACAATCACGCCACCACTCAAAATTTGCGTCACTCCTAGACGTTGGTGGTGGGTGGGTGGGTGTCATTTCCTCACATAAGGTCCAGACATGGCCAAAAGATGAATTCTTGGTCTAGTTTAAAATTATCTGAAATGTCTTCGCAAGGTCAAGTGCCCATACTCTCCTTAGGACGGTTGGTAAATTACTTTACTTTCTAGACACGCCTCCATTGGAGGGTGCTGCCTTGCAGGTGTATTCGGACCAAGTCAACCAAAGATAGTGTCACACATAGACAGACTGAGAGTGCTATGCCACAGCAAGCTATCACCCTATAAGCTAGCTCTTCGTAGAGTAGATCTACAGTACTGTAATCATCTTGTTTATACGTTTTTCAAGACTAACTTTGACCAAATATTAAAGCAATAATATATGACATGCAACTTACACAAAGCACACCGTTAAATTCGTGTGTGAAAGAAGCTTTCAATGATATAATTTTTACATTGTGCATGTCATGTATTATTAATCTTGTCAATAGTCAAAGGCGGTCTTTTAAAAACACATTAGACCCTATATAAATGGAAGGAGGGAGTAGGCAGAACATATAAATCCTAAACCCGCAAAAAAAACATACAATTTCTACCCATCCAGGCCTGTCGTACTACCTTCATGACCAATGAGATTTTTCTGGACAACGCGCATCTCTCTACCTTTTCTATGACGACGGTGCATTAGTCGTCAACACATTGATTAAGAAAACAGTCACAACCTTCAACAGAGAGACACAGAAGCAACAACATTATAACTAGTCCCTTTTTTGCGAGGGATCATTATAACTAATCTTGATCAGACACGACATAAGACTTGTTGATCACCGGTTCCATCCGAAAATGCAACCCAAAAGACATGCATCGTACTACATGGCAGTTCGTAACCTGACTTTTTCTGCTTGTACTACCGGCACCAACTACTAGTAAAACATGAGATCGATCATTTAGTAGGATAAACTAAAGAGGGCCACTGATGGATTACGATTGCCATGGATCATTCTTGTAAGCGAAGATTATCATGAGACTTGGCGCCGTGGATGGATCAGAGCTTGTCAATGCGAACACCGAGGAAGAGGTCTTCGCTCTCGCTCCCAAAGTCCGGTGGCACCAGCAGGCACACCGGCGGCCTTTCACCGGGAAGATTGCCGCTGCTGCTGCTCGGCACCGTGGACAGACGACGAAACAAACTTTCCTCCGTGTTGCTCGCAACCTCAGCCCAGACCGTGGACCTGAAGCGGGGCGCCGCCGCCGCCGCCGTGCCCTCCCGCACGCACACCACCGACACAGCGGTGGCCTCCCCGAACTCGGAGAGGGTGACGAGGAAGAGGCGCGGGTCATTCCGCTCGACGAGGAGGTGCGTGCCGCCGCCGCGCCAAGGAGGCGGCACGGCGATCCTGAAAGGGCTACCGTAGCTGACCTCCGTGACGGGCCAGGAGTGGGCGGCGGCGATGTGGTCAAGGAGCGCCGGCGGGGAGGCCCACATGCTGCAGCCGTGCCCCGGGCAGTGGCAGGGCGCGAAGGCGCACTGCAGCGCGTGGTCGGCGGCCTCGTGGTACATCAGCTTCCTCCCGCAGCCGTCCGCCTTGTAACAGCACGGCAGCTGCACGGCGCCGAGCGCGTCGTCCATGAAGGGGAAGGGAATGTAAGCCGCCGGCGGGTCGCACGACGTGCAGCGGTCGCCATGGCACCGGCCGCACACCCGGTGGCCGCCCTCGCACTGCACGCAGTCAGTAAAAAATCAAGCTACTGTATCGATCGATGGAGAAGAATCCCCGGCTACGTACCTAGACATGCATTACCTGGTGCACAGGAGGCCTGAGAGGAAGTTGGCATGCAAAGCAGAGATAGAAGAGCGGGTTCACCTCCACGGCCACCCATGGAACCTGCATGGCTTCCTCCATTGCCAACAGCGCGCCTTCGCCGCCTTGGCTCTCCCTCCTCTCTAGCCCTTCCTGCTTCACCGCCATGGGCTCCTCCTCCTGCAACCTCGATTTCTTGTTGCTCGGCTCGCCGCCGTTCTCCATCGTTGGCAAGGTGGAAGGCCAAGCAGAAAATGGAGCACGGCTCAACTTATGCACGCAGTAGTACTGGAAGCCAAAGGGGTAGGCGATGAAGATGTGATGTGTGAACCCGCAGTAGAAAACACTTCGTGGGGACTTAATTCTTAATTGCTGCACACAATTACTACTATGCGCGTGCACCGGCGCTGATCAGCCAACCCATCCAGTCGTAAGAGCATTAACTAGCTAGCGCAGCTCCAAATGCAGGCTTAACTCTTGTGAGCACACCACACTCCATGCGGAATGGATTCACTTCAAATATACAAGGCTGCTGCCTCTACTTCGAGCCTATATTTGTGATGAAAAATATGAGCCATATATTTAAGAAAAATAAACCATTGGATTCATATACAAAATTACATGGCGCATAAAATATATACTTCGGAGGCATATACAAGATACTATGCCGTTCCATGTACAAAATTTGTGAAGGGGCCCCGATCGAATTTGAGGTGTTGCAACCCCGAAATCCTGTTTTTGTACTCTAGCTTCCTTCATGACCGAAGATATAACAAGACGGTTTATTCATTCATCTTAAAGAAACCTTTTTGCGGTGCCTCTTGTTTGCGAACTAACCACGGTGTATGAGTAATCCTCACAGCCCCATGTGTGCTTCATACGGAATATGTGGTAAGTTTATGTTATATTTATATCTATACCTTTTTCTTGAGGGTATTTATATCTATACCTACCAATAAAAGAAATGTGTATTCTTGGTCCGTCATGCTATTTTGTAGAAAACCCCCTGATGTCTCTGACATTAAACCCGCAGTACATATCAAATGTTTTTTAAACTACTCATATCTTTTAAACCGTAACTTCAAATTTAACATATTATATATGAAATTTGATTAGAAAAATATGTAGAATCTAAATATGATGTTATTTTACCTGTTAAAAAATTTCAAAATACTATCTAGGCTGCAATGTTAATCAACAATGCATTATCCATCTTTTTTCATACCGGTACTGATTCAGATTGGGGATGAACACCTCACAAAATCAGGATTGGACATCAAATTGAAAGATAAATTTGTTAGAGACAACAATAAATAAGGACATGCATGACAAGAAATAAAAGGACCAAATAAAGACTAGATGTCCGCTATAAAATAAATAAAAGAGAAAATGCAGAGGATATCCGATGAAGATGCCGTATATAAGAAGAGAAAAAGAGGACATGCATGAAAAAAGTAAAAAAGAGGCATGCATGACAAAAAGTAAAATAAAAGACAAGTTTGATAAGAAATAAATAGTGATGAAACAGGGACCAATACCTATGACATGTATGGCAAGAAATAGTGATGAAATAGGGGCGCAAGTACCTGCGTCAACATGAGACCATAAAAAATGTTCTTTTCCAGACAAAAAAATGTTTTTTTCATGTATTTAAGAAATAGCTACAAATTCTCATATTATAAACATTTTTGTAAATTAAAAGTGTATGGTATTTTTTCTCCCGTTGCAGCACACGGGCCGTTTTGCTAGTTATGCTTATGCTATGAGTTGGTATTTTTGTCTCTTCTTAATCCTAGGACGTTGATACCCAATCCACCGAAGTTGCGCCAGAGAGGAGGCACATTGCAGGGCCGTGGAAGGTCACATCAAAGACTGGTGATACTAGTAGGGATTAGTATGGTTCTCCCTCCGTCCGGTGAAAAGGGTGCATGTAGAAATTTTAGGACAAATTATGAAGTGAAGTAAAAAATGCATTGAAAGATGCAAACCACCATATCTCTCCTCTTTAATTACCCAACCCCAATGAGCTAAGTGCATGTAGAAATTAAGAAGACCATGCGTAGAATGTTATTGGTCTTGATTACCGTCTGATGAGAGAGAAACATTTTCTTTCACTTTAAAGTGCATTGAGAAGATAGAAGTACACTCTTTTGTGCACAAATTTTAAACTCAAACGTACACACTTCACCGGACGGAGGGAGTAGTCCAATAACATTTATTTTGTGTGTGTGGTGTGTGGGGGGTGGGGGGTGATGTAGTCACAAATCCGCATGACTCCATGCTTTGGTGCAGGTAAGTCACGGTATTGTCCCAAGGATCACATGACTCTGAGCTTAGCAAAGGTGAGCAGCATCCTGGCGCCAACGATCTGTGTAGGTCCAAGCTTGGTGATGGCGACGGGCATCGTGACATCGGGGATTTGATAGACTTCTGACTTGGCAAAGGCGTGCGGCGTCGAGGATCAGTGTAACTCCAAGCTAGCGAAGGCAAGGGGCGGCGTGACATCAATGAGCCTTTGACCTTTTCGAGGAAACGCTCTTTACTTTACTTCTTTTTTACTTCGGCCGAAAATTGTTTAGATTAAGCCATCTAGCTTCATCAATTCACGGCTTGCACTTGGCGAGGATTTACCACCGTAGATTGCCATCTGTTGTAGTACCTAAAACAAAAACTGATAAGTGAGGTAAGTGGGATGGCTTTCCTTTTATTCGTTTTACTTTTCTATTTATAAATAGGAAAATAAAAAAGAAAAGAAATAGACGGACAAAGAGTGAAATAAAATTGTGGATCATTTATGTGGACTATGATTTATACATATGCCCAAAAAAATGATTCCATCAGTTATGAAGAAGTTTAAATTCCAATTCATTTAAATATAATTCAGATGGGTTTCAATTAGAGGTATGAGAAAATTGCGGTTTAAAATTATGGGAACTTTTGGCGGTTTCAATTCATTTAAATTTAGGGGGTGATGTAGTCACAAATCCGCGTCACTCCATGCTTTGGTGCAGGTAAATCGCGGCATTGTCCCAAGGATCACGTGACTCCGAGCTTAGCAAAGGTTGAGCAACATCCTGGCGCCAGCGATCTGTGTGGGTCCAAGCTTGGTGATGGCGACGGAAATCGTGCCATCGGGGATTTGATAGACTTCCGACTTGGCAAAGGCGTGCGGCGTCGAGGATCAGTGTAACTCCAAGCTAGCGAAGGCAAGGGGTAGCACGACATCGATTAGCCTTTGACCTTTTCGAGGAAATGCTCTTTACTTTACTTCTTTCTTACTTCGGCCGAAAATTGTTTAGATTAAGCCATCTAGCTTCATCAATTCACGGCTTGCACTTGGAGAGGATTTACCACCGTAGATTGCCATTTGTTGTAGTACCGAAAACAAAAACCTGATAACTGAGGTAAGTGGGCTGGCTTTCCTTTTATTCGTTTTACTTTTCTATTTATAAATAGGAAAAGAAAAAAGAAAAGAAATAGACGGATGAGAGTGAAACAAAAATGTGGATCATTTATGTGGACTATGATTTATACATATGCCCAAAAAATGATTCCATCAGTTTATGAAGAATTTTGAATTCCAATTCATTTAAACTTAATTCAAATGGGTTTCAATTAGAGGTATGAGAAAATTGCGGTTTAAAATTATGGGAACTTTTTGGCGGTTTCAGTTCATTTAAAATTATTGGGGGTGATGTAGTCACAAATCCGTGTGACTCCATGCTTTGGTGCAGGTAAGTCGCGGCATTGTCCCAAGGATCACGTGACTCCGAGCTTAGCAAAGGTGAGCAGCATCCTGGCGCCAACGATCTGTGTGGGTCCAAGCTTGGTGATGACGATGGAAATCGTGACATCAGGGATTTGATAGACTTCTGACTTGGCAAAGGCGTGCGGCGTCGAGGGTCAGTGTAACTCCAAGCTAGCGAAGGCAATGGGCGGCGTGACATCGATTAGCCTTTGACCTTTTCGAGGAAACGCTCTTTACTTTGCTTCTTTTTTACTTCGGCCCAAAATTGTTTAGATTAAGCCATCTAGCTTCATCAATTCACGGCTTGCACCTGGCGAGGATTTACCACCGTAGATTGCCATCTGCTGTAGTACCGAAAACAAAAGCTGTTAAGTGAGGTAAGTGGGCTGGCTTTCCTTTTATTCGTTTTACTTTTCTATTTATAAATAGAAAAAGAAAAAAGAAAAGAAATAGACGGGCAAAGAGTGAAATAAAATTGTCGATCATTTATGTGGACTATGATTTATACATATGCCCAAAAAATTGATTCTATCAGTTATGAAGAAGTTTGAATTCCAATTCAGTTAAATTTAATTCAAATGGGTTTCAATTAGAGGTATGAGAAAATTGCGGTTTAAAATTATGGGAACTTTTTTGGAGGCTAGGAATGTGACAAGAAGGCCATGTGCAAAGTTGTGGGGCAATTGGAAAACAATTGTGAATTTGAAAATATTCAAATCATGTGCAAATTGGATTTGAATTGAAGCCATTGTTTAAAATAGTTACGGACCTTGAAAGAAACAAAATCTAAACCCATGATACTTTAAAAATTCCATATGCTGCTTAGAAGATTAATGATATTGTTGATTACATGAAATGCAAAACTATGAATTCGATAAAAAGAACAAGCGTAAAATAGGGTTGCTACTGAAACATGCACTTTTAGTAGTATTGCTTTGAACTGTGCATTTCTGCTCCTTATGATATTCTTTTAGTTGTGGATTTGCTAATTATATTTTTTTATTTTTGAGACGGGCTAATTATATGTTTGTATTCCCACCGCCCGGGTTTATTGGGCCAGAGAGCAGGCCACCGGCATCCAACTTTTTAAAGGCCCATTGAACAGACGTGTTTACTTTTCCGTGATTCCTTCCGCTTGAACAGGCATGCAAAAATGGAATTGGCAATGGTCGCATGCTGTAATTGCTACTGGTCAGCATTGGACGTACGCTTGACTGACTGGAGGCAAATATATGGTGTATGATCGGCTACATGCAATGACTGTAAATTAATTTGATTGACTGTTCTCAAAGACCCTTCCCCTATCTGAAAAATAAAAGCACCTCCCTTCCCTTCGATCCCTCAAACACCACCGTCTCCCCTTCGCCTTCTCTCCTAAGGTTTCTCGCCTCGCACCACCAAGCCACCCCAATCTCCCCAGCCACCGGATCGATGGCGGACGCGGCTGGGACGGCAGAGAGGAAGCTCACGCTGAAGAGCTCCGACGGCAAGGAGTTCGTCGTGGAGGAGGCGGTGGCGATGGAGTCGCAGACCATCAAGCACATCGTGGAGGATGGCTGCGCCAACAACATCATCCCCCTCCCCAACGTCAACGCCAAGATCCTTGACATGGTCATCAAGTACTGCAGGCAGCACGTCCAGAGGCGCGGAGCCGATGCCGCCGACCCCACCGCGAAGGCCTCCGAGCCGGACCTCAAGACCTTCGACGATAAGTTCATAGACGTCGACCAGCAAATCCTCTTCGACCTCATCCTGGTTAGATTTCCATCCAGCCTCCCCGTCCCCGTGGTGCTCTTTCTAGTTAGTACTCGTCAAGGGGCTCTTGCTCCTGCACCCTGTTGTTTAGATGCGGTTTTATTGTCCTTTTGAACGGTTGGTACCCCAGATTCGTGTTTCGTTTGCTGACAACTATAGTTGTGTTTACTGTAGTGTAGACTTGTGGCATGAATATTTGAAGGGTTAAATAATTTTTAAGTGTTTGTAACCTCCCTAGGATGTGTGCTACTTATTTCTCATCATATTTACATGGTTGCATGTCGTAAGTGTTTGTAATCTCCCTAGGATGGAACAACTATTATAGGAGGAGCTATTTGATGATATTACTGGAGTATGTACTGTTTCTTATCGTTCCTAAGATTTTTTTTGTCTGATGTCTTTACTTAGAGCTATGCTTCTGTTTTCAGTTCTGTGGCATTTTTAACCAGTGTAAGTTGCATTTGTATAACTGTAGTATTGTGCTCCCTCACTATGTGGGTGATGCAACAGTATCTTGTTTATGTTGCTCCTGTTTCTTATCTGTTTATAGTCTCTTTTGTGTAAGAGTGATACCTGATCATCTTGCTTGTATTTTGCCCTGAGCACCTGACAGGCTGCGAACTACCTAAACATCAAGGGGCTGCTGGACCTGACCTGCCAGAAGGTCGCTGACATGATGAAGGGGAGGACTGTAGAGGAAATCCGCAAGACCTTCGACATCAAAAACGACTTCACCAAAGAGGAAGAGGAGGAAGTTCGGAGGGAGAACCAATGGGCCTTCGAATGAAGGCCGAGTGGCGACAACTGAAGAAACAACTATCTCGTAATGCAAATGACCAGCAAGGAAGGAAACCCGGCTTCGTTAATGCCTGGGAGCAGCCGTTGTGGTTCGAAACTATGCTAGTACTCCCTCCGTCCGAAAATACTTGTCATCAAAATGGGTAAAAAGAGATGTATCTAGAACTAAAATACGTCTAGATACATCCTGTTTTATCCATTTTGATGACAAGTATTTCCGGACGGAGGGAGTAGTAAGCTATAAGTATATTGTTCTGGTTCCGGTCGATCTGGGAGGTTTGCCATTTGGTTGACTTCGTTATCTTTTGTTTGGTAGTATTTTGCTGCACTCTTGAACTTGGTTATGAGTTTGGTGCTGGTTGCTAGTTATTCTGCAACTTGTGCTAGTTCTAATCTATCGTTTTGCATGCCTCTGATGCGTTGAGATTCTTTCTCTCCATATGCTTTGAGTTTGAGTGTTGAATTCCTGTTAGGATGTTGTGGCGCTCCAGGTGAGCTGCCACCATGTGTTCACAAGCTTCTTGTTCGGTGGTATGCAGTGCAATTTGCATGTCACCCTATTCCATATGTCAACCCTAGCATCCTAGGGCGACTCCAACAAGGATCACCAAATTGCCAGCAAATGTCCGACCAGGCACTTTAGGCTGCCTCTACTTCGAGCCTATATTTGTGATAAAAAATATGAGTCATATATTTAAGAAAAATAAACCATTAGATTCATATACAAAATTACATGGCACACAAAATATATACTTTTGAGGCATATACAAGAGATACAAATTGAGTAGATCGTTTCCATGCATGTACAAAAGGCCGTTGACAACCTTTCCAAATGGCTAGCCAAGCACCGGTATGAGCGCATGACGCGCTCGCAACGTGAGACCAAGAAACAATCGTGAAGGGGGCCTAGTCGAATTTGAGGTGTTGCAACCCGAAGCCCTATTCCATAGAGTTTGCACTATGAAAAGGAGAGGGAGGACTCCCACGACAGAGGATCCTGTTTGGCTTCGCTCCATCCGCCAAGTTCCTCCTATAGAGCCAACATTACCGCCACCACCATAGCAATGTCTCCATATTTTTATTCTTGTACACGACATTCCTTAATGACCGAAGAGATAATAAGACGGTTTACTCATTCATCTTAAAGAAACCTTTTTGCAGTGCCTCTTGTTTGCGATCTAACCATGATGTGTGATTATTCCTCACATCCCACATGCGTGCTTCATACGGAATCCATGGTATGTTTATGCTATGAGTTGGTATATTTGTCTCTTCTTAATCCTATGATGCTGATACCCAATGCACCGAAGGTGCGCCAAAGAGGAGGCACATTGCGCATGGAAGGCTACATCGAAGACTGGTGATAATAGGGATTAGTATGGTAGTCCAATAAAATTCATTTTGGGGGAGGAGGAGATGGTGCAGTCAAAAATACGCGTGACTCCAAGCTTTTGTGCAGGTGAGTGGCGGCATAGTCCCGAGGATCCACGCAACTCTGAGCTTGGAAAAGGTGAGCAATATCCAGGCGTCAAGGATTTGTGTGGGTCTGAGCTTCGTGATGGCGACACGCATCGTGACATCGGAGATTTGAATGACTTCCGAGTTTGCAAAGGCGTGCGACGTCGAGGATCAGCTTAACTCCAAGCTAGCGAAGCCAAGGGTCGCCGCAACATCGATGAGCTTTCCACCTTTTGCAGGCAGTGCTCTTTACATTACTTGTGTTTTACTTCGGCCGAAACTTGTTGAGGATTTAGCATCACCGGTTCATGGCTTTACACTTGGTGAGGATTTACCACTGTAGATTGCAATATGTTACGAAGGTGTCGAGGAAGGTTTGTCGTAGAGTCAAGCCGTTCTCAGATTACTTCAACACCCTACCCAAACTTCTCTTCCTCGACGCCGATCCAGGTTGTTCTCTACTATTTGGACTTAACTGTTTTATTTTATCGTCTATCCAAACATGATTAGTCAACAAAAGTTTGTTTGGATAGACAACAAAAGTTTCATCGTACGATTAAGTATTCTCACAACGCTTACTTTTCTGGTATGCATATCTCTATTTGGGTTAACCTGTCAGATGTTTTTAATAATAATAAAGTGATTTTAATAGATAAAGATGACAACATACTCCCTTCGTTTCTTTTTACTCCGCATATAAAATTTGGTCAAAGTCAAACTACACAAAGTTTGACCAAATTTATATCAAAAAATATGAGCTTCTATAATACTAAAACTATATAGTATGAAAATACATTTCATGGTGCATCTGATAATAGTGATTTTATATGGTGAATGATGATACTTTTTAATATAAAGTCTCAAATTTTACAAAGTTTGACTTTGACGAAACCTTATATGCAGACTAAAAAAACGGAGGGAGTTCCATTTTAAAAATAAAGTTTGACTAACAGGTAACTTAAACTGTGTGTTATGCTATTTCGCAAAAAAAAAAAAAAAAAACTGTGTGTTATACTTGAATGTTGGAGTATGCATGTGAATTGTGAGGCTCTTGGGAGAAGAGAGGGCATCATGATGGCGTGGGGAAAGGCAGATCAATCAGCCGTCTCGGGAGGCAAAACTTCAATTTCTTCTTTCAAAATTCAGATTTGACCAACCATTAATACCTTTCATTTATACTTGCATATGTTCCCAAAACGTCTAGACTCCTCTTTCCTAGAGCACGGCCGCCTCTTCTTCCCACATGACCGCATATATTCTCCCCCCCTTCCTTCCGCTACACCGTACTGGCCGGACGGACGAAGCAGGCAAGCAAGATTTTAGTCCGGGAGGAGGTGAAGAGATAGTAAGCTTTCCTGCATCTCATCTGTTGTTGATTCGTTCTTGCTAGATAATTTCTTTGAGACTAAACCTGCATCCTTTCTTTATTTATTTACTCCCATTCTACCATTCAATTTAAGTTAACCTTTCCTATGACTCGGATCAGATCTGAAACTGTCTGAAATTATTTTATTTGTGTATATGGCAATCACGTTCTTTTTTTCTTTTCTTTTCTTTTTTTGGTAAAGTGTATAGCAAAGAAGTTGACAGCCGCATCTACACGGTAAAATTGACCGGACATGTGGGAACCAAACTAGGGCCTGGCATTCGCGGAATCAAACATTTTAGAATCTAGAGACTAATTCATGAGAATGTTTGTCATTAGCCGTATGAAAATCGTGTCAGTAGATTTTGTCGTCAATGGTTCATGCTGTTCTTATATGTTCTTTTGCACTAAGAGACTTCACGGTGAAGGCAGCTAAGTTAGATGTATGTGCTTAGTTGCTTACCTTTAATATGCTATGCATTCATATCTTAATTCATTACTCACACATTTTTTTAACCTATTTCAGCTGCACAATGACAATAATAGACTTCATAGACGTGATTGATGATATCGTTGACTTGAGCAGCGACGAGGGGAATGATGAACAGGATGAAATCCCGACTCAGCCCCCGGAGATGATGCTTGATAGGCAGGAGGTGTTTCTCGAAGCTGGTGATGGAAGGCAAGAGGCTGCCGAGTCCGGAAATACTATCCAAGCTACCACATGGTCCATGTTTAAGGAGAAAGGGCCTCTTGACACAACTGCAAACCAGAATTGCACTTCAATGACAGTACCACTCCCAAGTAATTACATTCTTCCCTATCCCATTTTATGTTCAGAAACCTCTTGTGTTTATCATAAAAATAGTACACATATATCAAACAACCATTGCAATGTCAACCCCTGTTTTCAATTAACAGTGGCACCATGATAGAGATAAAAAGTTGTTATATCACTGCAGGCCCTGCTTCAGCTGCTCCGGAGGCTCATCCCTCATCACAGCCGGACCCAAGTAATTACACTATAGATACTATGACAGGTACCACTGCAACACCGTCCTCGGTTGCAGAGAAAGGGCCTCTTGATGCCACTGCAACACAGAATTTTCCTCCAACATCAGTGCCATTCCCAAGTAATTACACTCTTATTTATCACACTATTTGTTAAGTTGTGTGCTTATCATGAAAATTTTCCATATCAACCAATCATTGCAACATCGACCCCTCTTTGGAATTAACAAAGACAGCCTGATAGAGATAAGTGGTTATCGCTGCAGGTCCCACTTTCACTTTCACGACTCCAAAGGGTCTGACATTTGAAGGAGATAATGGAAGGCTGCTGAGGATGTATGGGAGACGTCCTAGGAAGAAGAAGAACTACCATACCGAAATCCTTAGGAGAAGTCCTAGGTTCGAAGATAAGCATAAGGGTAATAAAAGGCTGTTGTAGAGCTGGGAGTCGATTGCAGAAGAATCAACTGCCTCAGCAAGCAATGCAGAATCATCAAAAACCCTCTCTGCCTGCACCCCTGACTACCTGCATGTGTTCTCCAAATGAAACCATTTTGATGTTGTTGGCCCAGTCTAGATCCAAACAATGTTTGCACTTGTCCTGGCCCACTTGGGTATCTCCTGGATTATGGTTTTACAAAGTGTGTTGTTCCTCACTTGGCTTTCTCTTGAGGTTATGAAGTTCTGTTTACCATGTAAGCATAGCAGGGCTTGTACATGTTTGATTTGTTTATTTTCCGATACTTTCTGATAATTTAACATCAATGAGCCCATTCTAAATTAAAACTTTGGAAACTCAGTGCTTTTCCGCTGGAAAAGGCAATCTAGGTTTGTTATACATGCTCTACCATTCATGAAGTGATAATTCACTAAAAAAGATACGATGAAGTGTTCATTCAATAACATGAGGCAGATAAGAAATATTTGCTTGGCAGAATCTTTAAGCTTTTACATATTGTAGAAAAATTGGGGAATCTTTTTATTTAATTGAGGAGAAATGTAGGTTTCATAATGTAGGAAGATGACAAACATCTTTGTGTTGCATACAATGTGGGTGATTGTTTGCTTAAACTACTCTCAATTTGAATTTCCATTTCTGCAATGGAATCTCTCTCCAAGCTACTGCTTCCAGTTAAATGTCACAAAAAGATTGCGAACCTGTTTTTAATGCGCATTATCAGGTGATATTTTAAATAAACTTGGGAAATGCACATAGTTTCTGCAGTTTGGAACTTGAGAAACTAAGTAGTAGCTGCAACGTAACCAACAGGTTGGGGGTTGAACTGAATTTGTGAGGCCCATTGCATTGTGAAAAAATTCAAAAACAATCTTATGGTTTGGTATGCGAAAGCTACATTTTACTTGTGTTCATAGATGAATTAAAAAAAATCAAAGCTTATATCTGACGCTATGTTGGACAATGGACACAACTGTTGTTGATCTTTTTTTTTTTCTTCAGAAAGGGGTAACCCCGGCCTCTGCATCATGTGATGCACACAATCACTTTATTAAACATAAAAGTTCCAAATCACCGAATACCAAAAGGTTTATGTCAAAACACATCAGGATTTATGTGAACCATGAAGACAAACTTTGAAAGAAGCATGATCCTCTGTCCCCAGTTTGATACATAATAGCACACAACTTGACCCGTCTCCGAGAGGGGGAAAACTCTTTGAAATGAGACTCTGTCCACAATGGCATCTTCGGTTGAACTTTAAGGTTCTTTGAGCATCAGGTCTAGCTTGCTCGCGGCAAAAAAAAAAACTCAGATAAGAAAATGAAAAAAAAAAATGATGTTGGTTTTTCACAAGGATACATTTACATGCATCTTATTCATGCCAAACTGAAAAAAAATGATTTATAGAAGCTCCTTTCATGTGAACAAAAAATTGAAGAATCTGAACATGAACAATACGGTTCACAAAATGTATAATTTGCCATACAAACTCTGCTGCAGGTTATAAAGAACAGAATAAATTCTGGTGCAGGATCTTCAGATTAACTTCAATTGGTTGCACTACACTCAGATCAACTATTTAGGCCATTCTTCAGAACAGAAGGCGAAGCATTCCTACCCTTGCTTAGCTACATATTGCTGCTACCATTGCTCAGCTGCGCTGCTGCCAAGTCAAACTGATCTAGTACTGATATTGCCTAAACAGCTTAACCATCAGATGCCAGAATAATCATACATTCATACTAATCATCCATAGCCAGTAGTAATCCTTCACTGCTGCTTAGTTGCAATACTACTGAACTTGTTACCATAGATTAGGTTGATTAGCTCGCACATGTGTGGTTTAGCCTCTAGTCATACATTCATACTAATCATCTAACTTAGGTCCACTAATCATCCATAACATGAAGGAGATCAAACACTTACTTCACGGCATCCTCCTCGGCACCCTGGCCTGCGGTGTAGTTGACTTGGGAGCGACGGCGGCAGGTGGGATCAGATCGATCCGGACGCTGAGGGTGAGCGTGTCGCCGGAGAGTAGCTCCTGGGGCACCACCAAGAACATCCCCTGGCCCGAGGGCGGGGCGCCCGTGGACAGCGCGTTGCTGATCACCGGCGAGGTCATGAGAACTAGGTCGTAGTTCTTGTCGCCGCCACGGCGCTCAATGGAGAGCTTGCACCAGAACCGGGGCCCCGTCTCAGCCTCGCGGTCCGGCCTGATGCACATCAGTGACACGGCGGTGCCCTCACCGAGCGGGCGGAGGGAGACGAGGAACACGCTGCAGTCCTCCTCCCCAACGAGCAGGTGCCAGCCGTGCGACAGGGAGAAGCTCAGGCACCAAGACCGGCCGTACCGGACCGCGACGGCCGGGCGCTGGTGATCGGCGGCGAAGTGGCCGACCAGCATCGCGCGGGAACCCACGAAGGCGCATCCGGACTCCGGGCAGGTGCAGGGCGCGCACTGGCACACGCGCTGGTGGTCCGCGGCCTCGTGGAACACCACGTAGCGCTCGCAGCCGAACGCCTTGTAGGGGCATGGCACCTTGGCGGCGCCGACCACCTTGTCCAGCTGGCCGCAGTGGGTGTTGGCACGGCTGCAGACGGCGCGGTGCCCGGCACGGCAGTAGTAGCACACTACGTGCCCTACGGCATCGCACTGCCACACAGTAAACGCAACAACGCCCAAGTCATCAGCTTCTCACTTGAAAGTTTGTTTTCGGAAAAGGAGGACAGCGAGTTCGGTGTCTGCATCATTGTGATGCACACAACACAAATGTATGCATGCTTTTTAAATTTCACTTGCAAGATGATAGATGGTGAGGATGAGAAATATTTCCATCCACTTGAAAATAATATAAATGTGTGATCTTCCCAAAATCTCAAAGAAATCCTCTCAAAAAAAGATAAAAAGAGGGGTTTTTTTTTGTTCTTTCAAAAAATATGGTCGCTTTGGTGTGAGAGGAGAGATCACCTTGAACACCGGGGGCTTGAGGGGGAGGAGGCAGCCCTGGCAATGGAGGAGTGTCACGTCCATCCTCACGTCGATCTGTGTCGGTGCCATGGATTCCGCCGCCACCAACGCATCCCCTGCTTCGCCTTCGTCTTGCATAGTTGCCTCCCCTTTCTCCGACTCCGACTTCACCTCCTCGGCACTCGCCCTCTTGCCACGACTCTCCCCTTCCTTCATTGTTATTTTTGGTCGCAATGTGTGTTTTAGTGGGGAAATAATGGAAGAGAAGGGAGGGGGAAGACCCAAGAGGAAAACTGGGGCGGCCATTGCAGCAATGTTGGAGCCAGCAGAGCATACCCGAAAAGGAAAGATAGCTGCCAATAATTTTACCATGCCGATAATGTTCGTTTTGACTGTTCAAAGAACTGATCTTTAACATATTGCTATGTATGTGAAGTTTTTATTTGGGATAATATAACTTTGGGTTCCACTTCACGTACAAACCCTCTAATAAAATCAACGCTTGAGATTAAGATGTGCCTCTTTGGATGAGAGGGTATGATGATCCAGTTAAAAAGTAATTATTGCTTTACAAAACTCACAATGTGGAATATGATCTTCCTAAATTTAACCGATGTAATGTGCCCTGACAAACTGCATTCTTAGTCATGGAACTTGTCGTGCCGGAACAATATAGTTCACAAACATATAATTCACCAAACCACAAAGCTAATCTAATTTAGTCGAATTCGATCAAGTTGTTGAACGGTGGTGGCGACAAGATTGACATGCGGGTCAGACTATGGTGATCTTGTCAATGCGAACGTGGAGGGACAATTTCTTAACAAACATATAATCAGCATATTTTTGGTTTACATGCTACTCAAAGATCATACATCCAACAGCAACAAAATACCTCTTGCATGTACTAATCATGTTGGAACTAACAAGTACTCATCCGTTGTTGAACGAATTGATGCATGCTACCAAAATCCATCATCGGTTAAGCTAAATTAAACCAAACTAGACTAAGCCTTAAGATCAGTAGAACCCTAGGCATAGTAGAATCATTTAGGAAGGGATCTTGTCAATGCGAATGTGGAGGGACACCGTCCTCGACGGGCCAGCCCCGGCCAGCAGCTTGTGTGGCACCGTCAAGAAGGTCAGCTCCTCCACGGCGACGGTGCCGGGCTCCTTGCTGCTCGTCACCTGGATTTCCGCTCGGACCGTGTCGGTCCTGTCGTTGCCTGCCGCCGGCGGCCCGTTCGCCCACACCTTGACCACGTAGTGCGGCGGCGGGGACGCCCCCGCCCTGATGCACACCACCGACAAGGCGATGGGCACGCCCAGGCCGAGCGAGCCGCCGACCACGAGGAACGCGCGGCCGTCCTCCTCCGCGAACAGCAGGCGGCGCGGCTCGGATACGGGAACCTCGAGCTGGAGCACCTTGCCGTACTGAACCGCGTGAACGGGCATGGAGTGGACGGCGCTGAGGTGGACGGGGAGCGCCGGCGGTGGTCCTTCGAAGCCGCAGCCGGGCACCGGGCACTTGCAGGGCGCGAGCGGGCACGCGCTCTTGTGGTCGTTGAGCTTGTGGTAGGTGACCTGGCGGCCGCAGCCGTGGTGGTCGCACTTCATCCTGGCCGAGGAGACGAAGGCGTCCACAAAGGGGCAGCCGTGGAAGTCGCCGCCGTGGTCGCACCTCTGGCACTGCTTCCAGGGGAGCTTGGCGACGCAGCTGCCGCAAGCCAGGTGCCCGCCTTTGCACTAGACAGATCGAGGGAGGGAAGTAAGAAAATACTAAAATCCGTGCGTGCAGCTGCTGCTAGATTCGATTCAGTTCACGGGATGTTGAGTAGCCAAACCTAAGAAATTGCTCTACTGCACCAACCTGGAAGACGGGAGGCTTGAAGGGGGAGGAGCAGATGGGGCAGTCAAGCATATTGGCCTCAATCCTCACGGTGGCCTCCGTCCTCCTCGTGCCGTGTCCCGACGCCTCCGCAATTGGGCCGCCACCACCTCCTCTTCCTTGGGCTCCTTCATTATGCACAACGATCTCTTGCTTCACCGGGACATTGAGATTGGGCAGCTCCATCTCCATCTCCATTTGCCGAACTAGCAGCCTGCGTTCGCCTCGACCGGCTGAAAGATAAGACTAGAGGAGGAAGGAAGGATGAGACTCTGAGAGAGAGAGACAGCAAGCGCACGGCACAGTAAAGGAGCAAGCAGCAGAGTTAATGTGACACCCAAAGTTGCAACAGTCAAAGAGCAAAACGAACCACCATAAATTTGGTCTAGCCTGCTTGGTCCTTGGCAGGTCACAGGTGGGGAAGATAAGGTGAACAGACCAAAGTGTTTTCAAGCCGAAGCTCTATAATCCCTCTGTGTAATAATAGCACCCGTAGTTTTTTTTTATTAAAAATCAAACTTTGTAAATTTAGTTGTCAGAGATAATTATTTATATCTGTAATACCAAATGTAAAGTATAAAACTGCATCTTATAATAAATCTAATCATATAATCTTGGCGTTCTAGGTGTAAATGTTTTTTTCTCCATAAATTTGGACAAAGTTTATGAGATTTGACATTTCAAAAAAAAACACAGCATTAAGAAATAGAGAGGGTATTATAGTTTCTCTGCTCGTAGTATTAGTTAGATATACTCCGCACGTTGTTGCGAGATAGTTTGCAACACATTTCAATGAGATTCCTTGTATGAAACATGAATATTTTTATGTTTGGTTTTTGTATAGTTGCATATTATTTATTAAATATAAATAACACAATGTAATGGAAATTTCCATGCATATTTGCATGTTGAGGTGAGTCTTTTCCCATGCATGTTGCATGATGCGGCATGCTTGCATGTTTAGAGAAATATGTTAGTGAGGGTGGACCTTTTTTCATGCATGTTGCATGATGAGGGGCATACTTGTATGTTAAAAGAAATAGCTTAGTGCGGCTAGCTATTTAGATATAGAAGATAAACAGTAGAGGAACAAAAGACACGGTAGATCGATGACAGTGCTGGGCGTACCACGATTTCCTGTAGGACCGATGTCCAACACTAGCAAACCACCGTGAGATGACGTCACCACTTGAACCACGAACGTAGGATCCTAGTGTCGAACCATGATAAGCAGGTCGAAAGAAATATAATGACGACGAGCGAGTGGCACAAGTACCACAAACCCAACACCCAGCAATAAAAACAGGAGAGTCCACCCCTAAGGCTGGTCACAGTGGGGAGGAACTTAGGAGTAACATCACACACTCCAATACAACTTTGCTTATGTGGCACGTATTTAATGAAGAGAGAGGTGCTTGTGGTAACTAGCTAAGAGGGTGTTTGGATACTCTCTAGTCATGTGACTAGTAGTAGTCAGACTAGAAGTTTTTAGTCAGGCCCTGTTTGAAAGGTGACTACTACTAGTCAGCATTAAATGTCTCAGTATTAAATGTCCCTTGTGCAACACCAATTAGAGGAGAGAGAGGGGGACTTTAGTCAGTAAAAGTCAGGGGTGTTTGTAGGTTTACTGACTAAAGGTGACTACTACTAGTCTCTAGTCAGTAAAAATTGGGGGTGGAGTGACTAGGGACTAAACTAGTTTTAGTCACCCACTAGTCAGGGGTGTTTGGAGGTTTACTGACTAAAGGTGACTACTACTAGTCTCTAGTCTCTAGTCTCTAGTGATCCAAACACCCTCTAAGTTACCGGAACATCACACACTCCAAGAAACAATGAGTCTATAACCTAATAAATACATCGTTGCATGACACTACATAGATGTTCCTACCCACTATGGAGGTAGTAACATAGTCTAGGGAAGTGTGTAAGTTACTAGCTTATGTTCTTGTCCATTGTAACCAGCCTAACAAACTACAAGCAAGACCATTAAAGAGGATTGAAGCCGAGTCTCCATGAGAACCCACTGGGATTCGAACACACCGAGCCAGCTCCGGAAGGACCGTCTCACCGTAGCGATAGCCCCCTCACTTTGGGTCATGGACAACCACTCTTGCAAGGGACAACAAGGACCACAGGGACCGTCTACAGGATAGGAGATAAACAAATGCAACCCACTCCACAGACTAGGACATGATACTCTAGGGGGAGGCAATCCCGACGTCGTAGGCCATCTGCCACCGAGAGGGACCGAGATTCTGCGACGATGCCATCAGAAGGGTGAAGGCTCCGGGCGCCACCGCCATCGGGCCCAAGACTCAGGGTGTCTCGAAGGCTGACCTGCAAAACCAGACACCACATTTGTCAACAGACCGGGGGGGGGGGGCAGTCAACGAACACCGATGCGAAAGCCGACCATCCAAAGTTTGCTGCATACATGCATATTTAAACAAACCAGATGAATCTCATTAAAACTTTGTTATTTTTACATAAAACCTTATAATTTTTGACATATTTGACCTAGCCCAGACTCTAAACCTAGACAAAATAACCGCCAGCACGCGTTCCCCATGTCCGGCAGGCCATGGGCCCCGGGAACTGAGGCTCCACCTCTGCAGCCTGCAAGCAGCTACTTAGCCGACGTTAACGAGCCCGCCAAGCTTGGGTTCAACGGGAGCGAAGGAGCGATGGCCTTCCTCGAACCCGAGCGTCGGCGAACTCCCATGCTCTACTCTTCCTCGTTATCGCCGGTGCCTGTGGATGTGCCAGTTTCGTGGTCGTGGCGGCAGGGCACATGCATGGCGGAGCTGGTAACGTTGCCCTCGTCCTCGCTCTTGCCGTAGACTTCATCCGCCGCCTCGTCTATCTCCTTGAAGGCGACTTCTAGCTCTTCCTGATGGCGGCGATACCGCCAGCGGTAGTGGCGGATTTCGTGGGCGGTACGATAGGAGTCGACCAGGTCCAGGTCCAGCGCGATGGTCATGCTAACGGCGTCCGCGCGCCGCTGCTTATCGAGGAGGCAACAAATGTACTCCCGGTCGGCCTTCGTCTGCCGGAACGTGGCCTCCCGCTCAGCCAACATCTTGTCGTTGTAGTGAGCACGAGCCTCGTCCATGGTACTGCCGGCATGGACCGGCGAGGAGAACGGTGCCGGCACGTCGTCGGCCGTGTCTTTCATTGGGACGTCCGCCTTCGGCTACCTGTCGGCCTGCCAGCCGGCAACAATGGCGTCGACTTCCGTCTTCCACTCGGACGAGAGGTTGTCCCTAATGGCTTTGGAGCTCAAAAAGGCCATGGCGAGTGTGGTGTGAAGAAAAGAAATGGAGCAAAGGAGGATGAATGCGGCTATGTCCGACGCTGGAGTTTAAATGGCCGGCGGATAGTGCACCAGATAATTCAAGAACGAAACGTGTAATTTTATCACCACCTCCTCTTCCTTGGGCAGTTGCATTATTGCTTCACCGTGCCATTTGGTAGTTCCAGCTCCAAGGCCGAATTAGCAGCCTGCGTTCGCCTCTCTCTCTCTCTCTCTCTCTCTCTCTCTCTCGTCTCTCTAGTGAACGGCTGGAAAAAAGGCAGCAAGCCCACGGCACAGTAAACGAAGCAAGCAGCAGAGTCAATGTGTACTCGATTGATTGATTGATGGACATGAGTCGTTGGTCAAGGGCCGAGGGTCAAAATGTGGCGTGCGCCGGTGGTCGTGCCTGCCACCACATGACGGTTCCCGACGGACCGACGGTACATGCCATAGGTCCTCCGAGCCTAGCTGCACCGTGCAGCCATAGCCTCGTGGGTGCAGCCAAATCCCCTCTCCTCCTCCGAATGTCCACAGCAAAATGAACCACCATATAGAATTTTCCAACCAAGCATTGACAAGCCGCTTATTTTCTTCCTCTGTCCAGTTTCTCCTCTTAGCAATAGGTTCTTCTGCTTCACCGGGACTACTTCCACTTGACTCTTGCTGATCTACTTCTTCTGCCCTATGTATTGATGCAGGAGGCTGAGGCGAATAATGAAAATATCCGGCATCTTGGTTGATCCTAGCATGTGGATCAATCCCGGTGAAGCCGGCGTCTGCAGAAGATGAATGACCATATGAACCTCCTCCATACACTCCATGTGCTGCTTGTAAACTTGAGGTATGTGGAGGTGGAAATGGATACATGTTCTGTGCATACATGGGATGCAAATATTGGCCATGCTGAGAGGATGAAGCACTTGTTAACTCGTGAGGTGGGGGGCAGATGGGGTATAGTTTCGATTTTCTGGATCTTGGCTTGAGCAACTATTGAGCATCCTAGTGAAACTTCCTGGAGAGTGCTCCATGAATGTGAAGTTTTTTGAGGTGTCTATGCTCCTAGTTGTTTTGGGTGTGTGCAAACTTATTGTTCAAAGCCCTGGTATATATACTGATAGATGTGTGTATGCACACACTTGTTGTAACGGCCATAATTTGTTGTTTATTACTCCCTCCGTAATGAAATATAAAAGCATATAGATCACTATTTTAGTAATCTAAACGCTCTTATATTTGTTTATAAAGGGAGTATTATTTTTAAATGCAACGGTTGTATTGGATTGGATGTGTATGCTCAGAACAAACTAAGCTTTGCCAGTTCGCACTGTATAACGGTTGCCCTTGGCTTGCTAGGCAACGGCTGGTGTGTTCAGCTTTCAACTGTCATCTTTAAATAATATTATTTTATTCTTTGAAGGCAGCCTCTAGGCTTGGAGGCGATGCCATGGATTTTTTGTTAGAGGCAGCCGTGTGCAATGTATAGAGGCAGCCTCTAAAGGCTTAGAGGCAGCAAAAGGGCACACTGTGGATGCTCTAAGACAAGCCACATTATCTTGCGCGAACTAATCATGTATTACTATTATTAATTAAGCCGTATCAATCTTCAATGCATTTGTTTCTAGTCGATCTGTTCAATCATGTTTCTACGAGCACAGAAATATGCTATGGCCCATGGAGACCATGCACAGTGGTTCATCTAGTTGTAGTTGCTTGTAAATCATATTTTTTTTCCCATTTTAATTTTTCTTTGTCTTCCATCAGTTTAAACTCTTTAGTTCTTCGCCTTTTTCTTTCATTTTTCATTTTTTACCTTAGGCTTGTCATTCTTCTTTATTTCCGACAAACTATGGTGAACTTTCTGGATCATTTTCTTAAAGACCGTCACATAATAGAGTAGATAGATAATGCGTAATTTAACCGTCATATGAAGCCATCTTCATGGCTTACATCAACACAGAGATCACGGATGCAAATGAAATGCTTTGGAGGTACACCTCTGTTCAAAATATAAGACGTTCTAACCATTTTTAGAATCGAATCCATAGACACATTTTAGTGTTTTTGTTCACTTATTTCAGTATGTGTGTAGTCTTTTTCTTTGTTTTTTTTTTGCAAAAATCAATATGTAGTCCATATTAAAATATTCAAAAATATCTTATATTCGTGAACGGAGTAGTAGTATGTAACTATCACACAAGGCATATAACTTTTTGTTTAATGAGACATAATGCATAGAACCTGGTGTGAGAAGTATGCAACACTCTGTTAATAATTAAACATATAGGCAGCGTACTTCACTTGTTACCCAAATGATCTTGCATCCAACAGTCAACAAATACACCTTCCACTGTCGGAAATTACTTCAACTGCTCATCTAATGTTGAAGTAACTGCTCCATAATCACCAAAATCCATCATCTCTTAAGCTAAAGTAAACCAAATTAAACCCACATTACTAAGATCACTAGAAGACTAAAACTTGTGGAATCATTTAGGAGGAGGTCTTGTCAATCCGGATGCGGAGCGAAACCGTCTAGAACCTGGACGGCCCAACAACAGCAAGCACCTTGGGCGGCACCGTCAAGAAGGTCAGCTCCTCCACGGCAAGGACGCCGGCCTCCTTGCTGCTCGTCACCTCGATTTCGGCTCTGACCGTATCGACCCTGCGGTTGACCGCCGACAACGGCCCGTTCACCCACACATTGGCCGTGTAGTGTGGCAGTGGGGAGGCCCCGGCCCTGATGCAAACGACCGACAAAGCGATAGGTGCGCTCGGACCAAGAGCGCCGCCGACCACAAGAAACACGCGATCGTCCTCCTCCGTCCGCGAACAACAGGCTCCGCGGCTCCGACACCGGCACCTGCAGTTGGAAAACCTTGCCATACTGGATCGTTTGCACAGGCATGGGGTGGACGGCGGTGAGGTGGTGCGGGAGCGTCCGTGGCGGGCCTTCAAAGCCGCAGCCGGTGACGGGGCAGTTGCAGGGCGCGAATGGGCACGCGTCCTGGTGGTCTTGGAGCTTGTGGTAGGTGATGAAGAGCCCGCAGCCGTCGTGCGCGCACTCTACGCTGGCCGCGGAGACCACGGCGTCCATTGCCGTGTTATGGACGTCGAAGCCGCCGCCGCCGCTGCGCTCACACTTTTGACACTGCCGCTCATTACCGGGGCGCTCACCGCGGCAGTCGCCGCAGGCCAGATGCCCGCCGACGCACTGCACAGATTAATCGAGCAACACCGCGTCAAGAAACCGGCGCATTCCTCGGTCAAGTGAACGGAAGAATCGACGGGGACGGGATATGGTCGAACCTGGTGGACGGGCGGCCTCAAGGGGCGGGAGCAGAAGTGGCAGTCGAGCACCGTGACCTCCTTGGTCGGGGCCTTTACCGCGGGCACCACCTCGCCGGCCTCGTGCACGAGCACGACCGTCTCTTGGCACTCTTGCTTCACCGGAGCCGGGCTGGCCAGCACCAGCTCCAGCCTCTGCTTCTTGGCGCTCTGGTCGCCGCCCGTCTCCATGGGCGACGGCGAGCCCCTGGCCCTTTCCGACGAACTACCACTAGCAGGCTGCATGCTCGACCTCTCTGCCTGCCCGTAAGTGTGAACTAGTCTAGTACTCGCGAGGTGGAAGAGGAGAAGGCCGAGGTAAAAGCAGCAAGCGCCGCGGGTGAATTAATATTGCCTCGGTCGGTTCACCGGCCGATTGATTCGAGTCATTTGACAGTGGTAAATAAAAAAGGATGTGGCGTGCTTGACGTTGCAGCAGGCCATAGCCGTAGCCGTTACCAAAATGGGTGAACCATCAACGGAGTTGTGCATGACGGCGGTTGGCGGTTGTCTTCGGGTGAGGACCGCGTGCTCGCTCGATTCTACGCCAAAATGTGGATTAACCAGATGCTCGGCTTGTTAAGCTCATGCTCATTAAGCCTCGGCTCGTTAAGCTCTTTAAGTTTAACGAACAGAAACCATGCTCGGCTTGGTTCGTTTAAAACTTGTTAAACTCGTGAGCACTTGTTAACAGATTCTGATGCGTTACGACCTACATGATGAGTGAGTTGATATAGTTTTTAAGAAGTAAGATAGTGGCTGTAAAAGGAAATTCACTAGTTTGTTGCCTCATATGTAAATTAGATTGAATAGATGGCTCAAGTGCTATGAAAACTTTGTCATGTAAGATGAAAATGTATGTTCTGTTGTTACTGACGAGCTACTCATGAAACTTGTTAGCTCATTCGTTAAGGTCGCGAAGCTTAGCGAGCTGAAATCGACGATTGGCTTTGTTCATTAAGAAGCGAGCCACGAGCTTAACAAATCAAACTATCGAGCGCTCATTAACCTCGTGAGCAACAGGTCAGGGTGATGTGTGTGAGCACAAGAAACCAAATGCACAAGGTACATGGGTCAACAAGTCACGGAGCTCACTTGAGACACGTCGCCGGCGGCGGGGTTATCGTGGAGTGGAAAGGGTGGCGGTGGTTGGTCGAGTGGGTGGCTGGGCTCACCGGAATTTTGCCGGAGATTTCTCGGCAGTGGCAGCAATGGTGGTAATGTTGTGAGCAGCCTCGTGGCGCTCCGCCTAAATTGGGAGAGGCGTTTGAGAGAGAGGATCAGGGCATTTATATGACAGGTCACGGAGTTGTCTGCGTCCACGAGTAGCACGGCGAGTGGGGTGCTCGGGGTCGTGGGCATGCCCATCGTAGGTTGGAGGCTAAGGGTGATGACGTGGTCTAACGGTTGGGGCCCGATGTCAATAAGACAGAGAGGGTGTGACGGTGATCGTCCGGTCTCACACGGACGGCTAGGATTAGGTCATGCATACCATTTCGTTTTTCTTTCTCTCGCTGGGGCGTGCCGGTGTGTTTGGGCTGGCTAGCTAGCCGTTGGGCTTTTTTCTCTTTTTTTTCCTTTCTCTCTTATCTTTTACTATTTTCTATTTTTCTATTTTTTTTATTTTTCTATTTTATTTCCATTTTCTTTTTTAGCCCAAATTTTACTTATAGTTTGAATTACCAAAATTCAAACTATTTTCAAACCTTTGAACACAACAGAAAA
The DNA here is from genome assembly GCA_021605205.1 of Aegilops longissima. Lineage (NCBI taxonomy): Eukaryota > Viridiplantae > Streptophyta > Magnoliopsida > Poales > Poaceae > Aegilops > Aegilops longissima. Next base: position 8,980,806 of record CM038678.1, on the reverse strand, counting down.
ATAGGGGAAATATATACCTTAGGAAATTCCTTTCCTAACCCAATGGGAATTTTGAAAAGAGTTTTATGGAGAAGAAAAATCATTATGGCCCTCAATTATACTCCATTTGCTTAGGGTTTAAGTATGGGTCAAGTTGATTTTGTTTGAACACCAAATATGCATTGGATCACGAATTAAATGCTTCTAGATGCACATCCTGAATTTGATATTTTTTTTTTTTGGGGGGGGGGATGTAACATTACTATTCGTACCTATTCACTGCATTGAAGTAAAAGTTATCTTTCAAGTATTATAACTGTGGTGGGTACTGGAATCCAGGATGGGTTCGTTGGGCAGTAGGATTCCACTACACTGGTCTTGAGAACAAAAATAGCAGGTATTCCAGCGCCATATAGATAGCGTTGACCACGAGACCTGTAATGGGACGGGGCCTTTTTCTTTGCGGGGTAAAAAGGAATTTCATTACTTAAGGAGGCCGTTCAGCCATACAAAGATTTACAATGTCGTGCAAGTAAAGATCCCAACCACACGGCGGTGCGGGGGGTACTACGACCATAAACGGCAAGAGTATAACTAACAGTGTTTTGAGAGCGACTAATATGACTAATAGAAATCTTCCGAGGGTCAGCTGCAATTAACCCAAGAATCTCTTGTACGAATACACGATGGTTCGAGCGATCCACGGACGGCGAGTTAAGCATCGACACCGCCTCCAAACTATCCATCTCAATGACAATCGGCAACTCAGTACGGTGGAGGGCGAGAGCCAGCCCTTCACTGCACGCAGCTAGTTCCGCCTCTAAACCATTAGCGCATGTACGTAATTGCCTGCAAGCAGTATAAATAATCTCTCCGGCAACGCCACGCAGCACCATACCTCCGCCAGCAGCTCCTGTAGCCGGGATGTAGCTCCCGTCCGTGTTCAGCTTGGCCAAGCCAACTGCTGGTGGCATCCATCGCTTCTCCTCACCACTATGTTTAATTTGTGTAGCAGCCGACCCTAAACCCTGTCATCGTTCGAATATCACCCAGAGCCCGGGGGAGAGGCATTGTATCCCCAACACATGGGGCAAGCATTAAAAGCCCAACGCAAATTTACTTTCACATATAAGGCAAATTAACTTTTTATCACTCTGGAAAATCTAATTTTTAATTTTTTCATGGCAAATTCATCTTCTTTTATTGCCATGACAAATGTACTTTACAACCATGGCAAATTTTCTTTCCATAGTTCATGGGAAAAATATTCTATGGACCATGCCAAATTATTTTATTGCCATGTCAAATTCATCATGACAAAAAGTAGTGTAATAAAATTTCTCCATGGCAAATTCATCCTTTCTACTACCATGGCAAGTTCATGGCATTTTTAGTGTATGGACCATGGCACATTTTTTAATCAATTTCAATTTTTATTTCAACATTGGCAAAAAGAAATATTCGTAGCACGACAATATTTTTATGTGTTATTTTTCATACACGGAAAATTTCTCTTACAAACACATGGAAATTTATTAAAGTACCATGGCAATTTTTGTTATTGAATCTCCCATGGCAATATTTCTATCAAACCTATACTTTTCATTTTTCTTCATTCTATATTTTTTCCAAGGTAATTTTTGCCATGTAATTTTTTGAACGTGCTTTTTTCCCATGTCAATTATAGGAATTTGCCATGTGATCATAATCAGTGTTGTTGTTAGAATATTTCTTTTTATATGGATTGGATTTTTTTTGCTGGCCACATAAAAATATTCCCTAGTGAATTTTGTCTCATTCTTGTCTAATTTTTTGCTTAGATAATTAGCGAGAGAACTCGGTAGTATATAAATCAGTGCTCAAACTCTCCATTTTTCTCATAGCTGTTCGAAATGAGATAAAGTTTTGTTTGGACTTTTTTTGCAATATAAATTAGCATTGATCAACATATGTGTGATTGCAATTTCTGTTGGATTTTTTGTAGCTATTAAAAACATGGTCCAAACACCAATATTTAAGTGTCGAGGCGTGACAAATAACTGGGCCATTTTGCCCCAATTGGAGCTTGTCAACGCCCAGTCGATGTTTTATTGTTGTCCTGTACAGGTTATTTGTTCACGCGGGGGCCTGCGGCGAATCGTTCGCTCCAGCTCCTGCCGAAGATCCAACGCAAATGTTCGATGGGGTGATCACTCCATGCCAAACGGTCCGTTCGTTCCTAGGAGACCAATAATTTGATGTCGGGAGATATCGACGTCCACGCAAAATCCCTTGAACTCTAAAGGAAAATAGGGGTACATCACTACCTAGGATGGATCCAGTGGCGGAGCTAGCCCGTGAATGCAGCCTGGGCAAGAGTTAACTGTGATAGTTTGAGCTGCCATCTGCCCAAAGAAAATTTGCTTCCAACGGTTGATTAACACTAGCACTTAGAAGCAAATTTCTGAACTAGCCCGGGCAGCTGCCCGGGGTCGCCGGGAGGTGGCTCCGCCACTATCATGGATCGTGGGGAGCGGTGGCTCCTGCCAGTCCCCCCAGCCCCGGCACAGCTAGGAGACAAGTTTTTAGGGGTTTTTTTCATTGGGAAACTTTTGATCTGTTCATCATCAATCGTAGCAGACAAGGCTTTGTAGGTTAATGTGGCAAAAGCCGGATAGGAAACTCATCACGTCATAAAGATGATTGTTTACATGTTTTAAATAAGAAAACATTAACGAGGACGTAAGGTATATATGGCGTTACAATGTTAGGTATATATGGCGTTACAATATGGTGTTAAATAAGAAAACATTAACGAGGACGTAAGGTATATATGGCGTTACAATGTTAGGTATATATGGCGTTACAATATGGCGTTAAATAAGAAAACATATGATTTAGTCCATCCATATGTTTTCTATAAAGTTTCATTTTTTTCAAAAAGCAATTGTCTGGAAAAAAAAAGTAATCTTATCGTGATGTTATCTACTTGGCATATGTTCCACTTTTTAGCCTAATTTTGACATGGATTCGATCATCTACTTCAACCATTTTTGACACACTTAATGCACAATTAAGAAAAATTGCCAAGCTAATAAATTTGCTGTGATTTTTGTTACGGTACCGTGATGAGTACTGACTGAATATGATCATCAGACATCCATTTGAGCGACAAATAATTCTAGACGCAATGAGTGGATTATATTGTCTTGATCTTGATCATGGCCATTGTCCCATCCATTTTTGTTGCCATCCAGCCTCGCACACCTTGCTTCGGTGCGTGTGCGTAATGGTTTATGTCCACACACCTTTTTTTTTAGAAACCAGCAGGAGCACTGCCTTTTCTTATAGAAGGAAAACAGAAACGCAATTTACAGGGGGGCGCACGTTTTTAGGGAACGTTGCAAAAACCAAAAAAAATGGTCCATAAGCATGAACCATGTAAAACCCAGCACATACTCAACCTATGCCGACAGATGGCAAGGCCCCAACGAAAGCCATATCCCGTTGCTTTATGTTTTCGAAAGCTAGTAGAGCAACCTCGCGATGAGTCATCCGTTGTCCTGTGAAAACGCGTCTGTTTCTCTCTTTCCAGATAGCCCAAATTGTGTAGATGATCCTCCTGCTCCTCCGTATCCGCACTTGGGAAGGCTCATCTACTACCATCTTGTCCCATCAGTCGGAAACAGTGCCTGGCTCGGGCAAGAAACCTGAGATGGCGAGACCCTCGTTTGTCCAGGTGTTTACCTGGTTCCAAACCGCGACCACGAAGGGACAGTCCTTGCAAAGATGGTTTGCCGTTTCTGGCTGCTGAAGACATAGCTGACACCTTGGGTCATGTGGCCAGCCGCGAATAGCCAACATATCTGCGGTGAGGATTCTACCATGCAGGACTAGCCACGCAAAGAATTTGCACTTGGGCTCAGCGTGAGCGACCAGACCTTTGAAGAGTCAAATCTTGGGTGTGAGCCAAAGAACTGCGCCGCATAGGCCGATGCGGAAGAGTAGGCTCCATTTGTGGTCTGGTTCCGGAGATTGTATCATCTTGATCTCGCAACAGAACTGTCGGCTGATCCATCCCCAAAGAGTGACAAAATCCCCGGTTGTTGCAGGGATTGAAGGCTAGCGACTGCTTTGATCCAGTTTTCATTTGTCAACGCTGATGCACGGTCCTATTTTTCTTGAAGCTATTTTGTAAAGCTCCGCGCAAGTAGCGTTAGAGGCCCCTTCCACTCCAGTTGTCATGCGGAAAAGTGCCTTGCGGCCATCTCCCAAAGTTATGGTTGTGCTTGCGAAAAAGGTTCATATCAGCCTGGTCGCATGGCAGGTCGAGTGCCCACCCATGGCCTCTCTGGGTCCGTCCATTGTATCCGGGGCCAGCGAAGGTGGAGGGCGCGCCAAACGCGGTCAAGGTCAGCGATTCCCAGCCGCCCAACCTCCTTGGACGACAGACGGTCTTCCGATTAACGAGGAGTGCCCTCCGAAGTTTGCGTTTGATCCTCTTTCTGCCATAGAAACCCGTGAATGATCTTCTCAACTTTTCGCAGGATCCATTTCGGCAGGCTGAGAGCGGTGATGTGGAAAGTCGCCATAGCTGTTAGAACTGATTGAGCCAGAGCGACCCTGCCGGGCTTATTTAGTAGCTTTCCTTTCCAACCCGGCAGTCTACCCGCAATCTTGTCGATGAAAGGTTGGAGGTCAACCCTCCGGAGCCGACGATAGTGCAATGGAAGTCCGAGTAGCGCCCCGGGAAGCGGCAATCTTGGCGGGGAAGACGGTGAGTATGTCCTGTAGGTCAAAGTCCCCGCATCGTACCGGAAAAACCTCGGTCTTTGACAGGTTCGTGATTAGGCCACTAGCCTCCCCAAAGGCTTTTAGTATGGCCGAGATCGCCCGCAGCTCCTCCTTATCAGGGTTGGCAAAGATTTCTGCATCATCCGCAAAGAGAGAAATTCTACATCTGGCGGAACGAGCGCGGATGGGCTTGAGGATGCCCTGCTCAGAGGCGAGACGGAGAATCTGTTACAACGGGTCTATTGCCAGAATGAAAAGCATCGGCGACACCGGGTCTCCCTGACGCAGGCCCTGCGCGTGCCTGAACGGCTTGCCCGGGTTTCCATTCAGAAGGATCCTAGCTGATGAGTATGCCAGGGTCATGCAAATCCAGTCCCGCCAACGTTGGCCAAACCCCAGGCGCTGAAGAACCTCAAGAAGGAAAGCCCAATTGACGGAGTCAAAAGCCTTCGATATATCAAGCTTGAGGAAAAGTCCTGGGATGTTTCGGTGGTGTAGGTCCTTGATTAGGTTCTGAACATGCATGAAGTTGTTGTGGATGGAACGCTTTTGGACGAAAGCACTCTGGCACTTAGATACAAGAGTAGGCAGAACCGGGGCTAGCCTGTTGGCCAGGAGCTTGGAGAAAATCTTGGAAAGACTGTGGATGAGGCTGATTGGCCTGTAGTCCCCAACAGCCCTAGCGTCAGCTTTCTTGGGCAACAGAATGATGTTAGCCGAGTTGACGAGAGAAGCGCAGTTTCCCCGAAGGTTTGCAGGCCGTGCTTGGATTGAGTGTATTGTAATACAGGTGTATCAATTTTACAAGTGTATCTTACGGAACTAGGCAGATTTCCGGCCGGAAACAATACAGACGTCTAGTGGCCTGCAATTTTTATAAGTGTATCCGAGGGAAATACGATAATCCAAGCGCGGCCTTAGATGGAACGGTTCAAAGCAAGCAAAATATGATCTGCCAATCAAAATAACGGATCGCGAGAATTGATCGAGCATGAAGTGCTCGTTGCTGCAGAAAATTGCGTCGCTGTAGACTTGCTGAGTTCAACGGTGGGACTGGAGTAAATGGATGGGTGGAATACTGAAAAAAATTGTTCTCCTTATTTTCCAATTACTACTTCTGGACCTTGAATGCAGGGCTGAAGTTGCAGGACGACGGTTCCGGACGCGCGACGGGACATGGCATTGCCATAGCTGCACCGCGCAGCCATAGCCTCTCATGGGGGACTGTGTACTACGACTTTGACGCTGAGTTGAGTACGGTACTATCATCAGCAGAACCAGCTGGACTACTATAGGAAGCAAACGTCGTGGATAAATCATCTCTAGCCTTGGATCGTAAGAAATTCTCTTTTTCAATCCAAAGGCTCGTGTTCCACCGGAGCACAAATTGGTCGGGTGCACGCACAGGATACGTTCTCTGTATCAAATTTAGAAAAATCGGCGTATCACTTCGGTCAGTCGGACGTGTTTCTCTGACACGATGACACCAAGCTGCACCGGTCAACAGCAAAATGAAGCATAATCAATAAATGTGGCGTGGCGTGGCATGCTTGCTTGGCCCTTGGCAGTAAAGGTGTTGTCGCATCTGGGGAAGAGAGCTTCGGTTCGGTGTGCAGACTGGCTGGCTGCGGCCGAATTTCGTGTTTTGACCTTTTTGAAAAGTATTTCAGGATCTGACCCCTGTTTGAAAATTTTTCGAGATTTGACCCTTTTGCCTACCGCCAGGGCCTCTGGCAGTAGGGTTAGATAGCCTACCGCCAGGGCCCATGACGGTAGGAAACTTATCCACGTCAGCGCGCGGAGACGGCGCCGTCCCCCTCCATCGCACCCTACCGCCATGGGCCCTGGTGGTAGGCTGTCTAACCTTACCGCCAGGGGCCCTGGCGGTAGGGTGCGGGCAGTTATTTGCCCCGAGACCCCGCGCCCTGCCCATCTCCCCCCCCGTCGGCAGTTCTTCCCTTTCTCCCCAAGTCGCCTCTCTCCTCTCTCATCTCCTCCACTTCCCCTTGGATCTTCACCGATTCTTCACCGTTTTGGCGGATCGAGATGGCCCGAGGAGAGAACCGTAAGCTCCTCCGATCCCTCCAATTAGTTTTTGCAAACTTGCTACCGATTCGACGCATTATTTGCTTGAAATCCCTCATGTTTTTGAACTTAGATTGATTTTTTTCACCTAAGATTGATTGTAGTTGTAGTTCTTAGTTCTTTAGTAAGTAGTGGTATTGGATATGTACTCTAATCAATAGTTCATATGTTAGTGTGAAGATGAACCCTAGTTCATAATTTTTTTAACAAATTATGATGTAATGTTGATAAAGGGATGAACCCTAGTTTGATGATGCATGTTGATATGATGATATGATCTAGTGTGAAGATGAACCCTAGTTTGATGATGCATGTTGATATGATGATATGATCTAGTGTGAAGATGAACCCTAGTTTGATGATGCATGTTCATATGATGATATGAAGATGTTGTTTGGAAAATTTTGTTTAAAAATATGAAGCTATGATGTATGTTGGAGGTTTTTTTATATGATGCATGTTGATATGATTTGATCCATCATGTGTAGTAGATGTTGTTGGAGGAATATGCTTAAAATTTTATCTTGATATGATTTGAGTTCAATGTTTGTTTATGTATGCTTATGCTTATGGTGCTTTTGTTTATGAAACTCTATTAAGGCGGCCACCTCTTGCGGACAACATCGGCCCATGGTACTGCATGCTGGACTGGGATTCGACAAGGGTCATCGTGCCCGTTTCATAGAGAACGGAGAGGTAAGTGATATGAAGGAAATTTTGATCAAAGTTCTCGGATTGATGAAAATGATTTCTTAACTTTTTGGCGTTCACTTTTTGACAGACGCTCCAGCCACTGCGCATGAGGGGTCACGGGGTTCATGGGCATATGGACTAGGACGAGCGCTACGCGCCGTTCTTCAAGAGAGCCCGTCTGTTGGGTTTCGTGCTGCAGTTCAAGCGTCAGCCGCCGACGCTTGTCCACGCGGCTCTCACAGCTCTGATTGACCGTTGGAGACCGGAGACCCATTCTTTCCATCTGCCATGCGGGGAGATGACGGTGACCCTAGAGGACTGGGGGATGATTACTGCAATGCCAATCGAGGGTCATGCACTCACCGGTCGAGTGGAGAGGGCCAACTGGCGGAGAGGGTCACCACCCTCATCGGCGATCGCCCGGTGCCAAGAGTAACCGTACATCCGGTGTGCCGTTGATCTGGCTCTCGGAGCACCGGAAGACATGCCCCCAAGGCGCAGATGAGGCGACTGTGGATTTGTACGCGAGGGCCTATCTGTGGTATATTCTCTCGGAGGTCGTGTTTCCAGACAGCTCCGGGAACTCTGCCAACTGGGTGTATCTGTTCTTCCTAGCGGACTGGGATGCAGGGTACAGTTGGGGGACGGCATCTCTCGCCTACCTATACCGTTCGTAAGAGAGTGTCTAATTGCGTACCTACCTACGAAAGTGTGTCCATGACATTTTCTTATATCTGATCCTCATTTGATGTTTTGCAGCTTGACGACGCAACGCAGAGGACGGGAGACAAGTCCAATATGGGTGGCTTTGTCTGGGCCTTCTCCATTTGGATGTGGGAGCGGCTGCCGGTGAGGCGTCCGGAGAAGTTGCGAAGACGCCCATGGGAAGACTGTGGCGAAGAAGGCGACGAGACTCGAAACCCCACCGTAGCTTACGAGTGGGACGTTGTCAAACTCCACACGGGCCTAAACAAGACTTCGTACAAGACCTACACCAACGAGTTGGATGCTTTGACGCATACGCAGGTATATGAACTCGCCCAACACCTTTCTCTTTAATTCCACTATTGACCGAGAGTGCGAACTTAGCAAGGTATATGTAATAGGTAATCTGGTGCCCGTATCGACAAGAACGAGAGTGGGACTTTGATCTGAACGTGATGTGCATAGAGGACCATGGTCTCTGCTGGTGCATCGTGCCCATGATCTGTGTGTACGCCGTCGAGTGGCATTTGCCACAACGCGTGCCCACGCAGTTTGGGATTTCTCAGCATACCCCACCGGGCCAGCCCACCGATACCGGCGGCCACGCGCTCCACCGGTGAGCTCTTTGTTCTCCGTGAGATTATCATGTTTCTTGTTGCTTATGATGATCTCATTGCGCTTATGATGATTCCTGTTGCTTATGCCTTGCAGGATGAGCCAGCAGAAGAATCAGTCGATCACAGACTGGGGAGAGGAGCATAAGACTCATGTGACGGAGTGGAACCGACGGAGGTACCGTAAAGACGTGGAGAGGAGAGTGACTAACGGGATGATTACCGGCCGACACATGAGGTGGTACGATGATGGCTGAAGCACCGCTTTCGTCTCGGGCCTCGATGGACGGCGGAAGACATCGCGGAGCTGGAGTGGGCTGACCCCGATGAACAGGCATACCAGACCGGCATCAGAGACATGCACAGTGGATTTAGGGAGTTTGCACCCCTCATCAACAGAGTGGTAAGTTTGAACCGACAGTCGTATTTAAAATATTTTATTCGTCATCGTGACTGACTTATGCTGTTGCGGTCCGGTGAGCTGAACAGATGCATCTTTGAAGCCTCAGATGCACTAGGTGATATTCTCGGGAGCGTACAATCTGAGACCAGAGTGAGGGGGACGATGAAGGTACAATTTCAGCCTCCTCGGAACAGATGCATCTTGTTCACTTGCATTCAGCCGATCTGATACTTATTATGACCTTGCTTCATTGTGAGTGCAGAAGTTCGTGTAGCGTTGTCGCAAGCTGGTAGGGCTGCTTGGGTGTGCTGGAGCTGGGTCAGTTGAAGCTTATCAGCCTGTAGCCACACAGGGTATCATCGGCTCATCGAGCCATGCTCCCTCGTCGTCTAGGTTGGTTGGGGAGGAGGAGGATGAGGAGGAGGAGGAGGAGGAGGAGGAGGAGGAGGAGGCCACATATGAAGAAGGGGAGGAGGAGGATGAGAGCAACGGGGAGGAGGAGTACGATGAAGATTATGGACCTCCAGCAACTCAAACGTCTCAAGCATCTCAGCTGCCGAAGAAGAGGAATCCGAAGACGAAGGATTTGCTGAGTCCGGAACCTTTCCAGAGACCGGTTCCTCGACGGCCCAAGAAGAAGACCGAAGAGACTCGTTCAAAGAGTAACGATGACCGTACCTCCAAGAGGGGAAGGAGCAACTGATTATGCTCTTCGATAGTTGGCTCTTTTAGTTTGGTTGAACTTCGTTTGGTTGAACTTTTCTAGTGGTTATGAAACTACGTGGAACTATGTGTTTGCTATTTGTGGATCTATGTGTTTGCTATTTGTGAAACTATGTGGAACTCCGTTTACTAATTAGTTGAAGTTCGTTTGAAATGTTCTATGCACTTCAAATTTATTAATGTGTATGTGATGCCCAAGTTTAATTGTTTGAGATCTGTGATATTGTTGTCATATTTGTGAAACTTACTATAATATTACTGTCATATTGAATTTGAAAAGAAGCAAGCAAATAAACTTAAATTCATAAAACACAGGACCCTACCGCCAAGGACCCTGGCGGTAAGGTCAGACAGTCTACCACCAGGGCCCTTCAATTCTTTGTTACAGAAACATTACACTGAAAACACAGGACCGTACCGCCACGGGCTCTGGCGGTAGGGTCGCTCAGCCTACCGCCAGGACCCCTGGCGGTAAGGTGCACCTATCACCAGGTCCACTGCACATTTCGTAACAGAAGGTTTGCACGGCAAAACCCTGCTACCCTACCGCCAGGTGCTCTGGCGGTAGGTTTAGACAGCCTACCGCCAGGCCTCCTGACGGTAGGCACTTATCCACGTCAGCGCAGTCAAACGGCCGCCGTCCCCCTCCGTCGCACCCCTACCGCTATGGACCCTGGCGGTAGGCTATCTAACCCTACCGCCAGAGGCCCTGACGGTAGCAAAAGGGTCAAATCTTGAAAAAAATTCAAACAGGGGTTAGATCCTGAAATACTTTCCAAAAAAGGTCAAAACACGAAATTCATGTAAAGGAAGGAAGATCTCCACCTCTGATCGTTGCCCAGGGCAGGACATGAAGGAGGACTCAAACTCACTCCATCTCCATCCATCCTCGCAGCAAGGTCACCCGAGTCGAGAGGTTTGCTCCTTTACCATCCTCTCCACCTCTCTCACTACGACTAGTTCTTGTTTTGTTTTCTCTTTCTTGTGCCTAGGGGGTGGCTGCTACTAGCATCTGTGCTACTCTACTTCGAAATCAAGAGCTGGTTTTGATTCATGTGGTTTTTGTTGCCCTGCTCCCTACAAGAGAAGAAGATGGATCACGGCGGCAAGAAGGCGAGGCTCATTCCTCGGCTCCCCGCCGGCGCTCTCCGACCACCTCGCCTTGCACCACCACTGGCTCGTCACCGGCATCACATTCGGCAAGGCGCACGCGCTCGAGATGCAGGCGACGGAGCGGCGCCGCCTTCTGGCTGCGGAGGACCCCGACGAGGGGGAGCGCCTGTTCCTCCTCGTCGCCAGCGAGCGCGCCGGGGGAGAGCGGGCCGTCAAGGTGGTGCGCGTTCGGGGGAGCGCGGGGACGGGCCCGTCGATAAACTGGTGCAAGGTGTGGACGATTCCGCCCATGGATCCGGAGAACGGCGGCAGGAATCCGGTCTTGATACTGGAGGACTGGGCGAGGAGCTGCGCGGTCCTCTCCGAGGAGGCGGTCGTGGAGCTGGGTGGCAGGTACTTGACCGTGCCGCCCATGGACATGCAGCCCGGAGGAAGCGTTCGGCTGCGCGTCCGCATCGACAAGTACCGCCGAGACCCCGACGGACTAATCCACTCCCGCCGCTGATTTAGTTTATTATAATTACGTTATTATTAATACTGGTTTAAGTAACTAGTAGCAACCAAATACTCCGTGGAGTACTATATATGTAGCTCAGCAGTCTTCACGATGGTGAAGTGTTTTGATGCATGCTTGTATGTAATGCATGCAGATGCAATGATGAATCATCTCCCGGATACTAGACTAGTCCATGTTACTAGTGTCAAAAGCGCTCTCATATTATGGGACGAAAAAGTATCTTCCAACTAGTTTCAAAATCAAATAAAATCAGAAATGCAAGTTACTGAAACTGATTAAGGTTCATGCAAACCAAACACAATCAATCACACATGGAAGTGCAAAAGAGTATGGAGTCCGGAATTTGAAAATTACAAAAATCAAGTTTTTAGGTTCCTAAAAATACTGAAAAAATACACACCACTTCTGGAAAAACACATGTTGCGAGTATCAATGCGTACGCCGAGTGCCAAGACACGGGTTCAAGGCTTACATCCAAGTAACCCGAGTGAGGAAGAAGGAACATGCGGCAAAATCCAGACATACAAAACATACTCGGCATATGACGGGAAGGCACTCAGCTTACAGCCAATCCTCGGCAAAGTTCGCCGTCACGGCGCCTCCTATGAGGCGAGTACCCCGATAAATGACACACAGCTTACTTTCCATAACCAGATTTTTTGTGTAAAAATTTGTTTTAAAGGTGGCCCATATATTTACTTATTGCATTTTATTTCTTTCTCTTTTGCTTACATATTCTCTTTTTTTTTGAGGGATGCTTACATATTCTCTTAGTTAGTTTCATCGCCCTTTTGATACGCCAATTCCACGATCTCTCTGTCTAATTAATTACCACCGCTTTGCAACGTTAAAGTTGTGGGGTATCACATTATACTATTCGCACCCCCTAGTATACCCATATTACGACTCGTCCCACCCACTTCGAGCTGGCAAGGAGAGTCATGTGAACGCATGCGCTCAAACTTGTTCTGACATCTCACCATGACCTATCGCAACACAGACCAAGAATAATACACCCCGGCAATGGCGTAGCTAGGGGGTGGACAGGATGGTTCATGGACCACCCTGAAATTTCCCCATAGCATGTATCTATATCTATACCCCTATATAATGTGCGAATAACTTTGAAAGATGGTCGTTGGATGAAGCCAATCCGACGGTGCAGAGATGGCAAATCCAAGCACTACTGGCCGTTGGATATCATCTACATTCCACCAGATTTTGCCACATTTACAATCTAGAAGACTCCATGGTTGAACTTAAGCATAATGCACAAACCTCAAAACACATGCACTTCTCCTTCGTTCTAGAATCTTCCGTATCATAATTGCCCAAATTTTTTTCTACATGAATTGCCATTAGTTGTTTTTACTTTATGCTTTACAACACACAATTCCATGAATCTTAAAATAGATTAGCTTTTTTATGAAAACTAAATGATTTTAAATGAGATGAACTATAAGTATTAAATGAACATCTACATCATGCATATATGACTCAAAGCTTACATTCTATAATGTTGTATATATTCATAATTTGGTTGCCAAATCTCATGCGTGCAATGCACGTGTACCTTACTAGTATAGTGTAGTAGAAAAATACATTTATTTAAAAATAAGTAAATTTATGTAAATATTTCTACTATTGGACCACCCTAGCTAGCACACTGATCTCGCTACGCCACTGCACCCCGGTCAAACCACTCTCGATGCCAGTCAACGCCCTAGATCGCCCGGGCTCACCGCTCACAGATGGGCGCGGCGTCGAAAACTGTGCAAGGGAGGGTTCGAACACCACCACCACCTGCATATCGAAAGTGCTGGGCGGACGACACGCCATGCGCGACAGCTGAACGACGCAGAATCCAACCATCGACTGCACTTCATCCATGTGCATGGACGGACTGATATACATGATCGTTCGCAAATCGTTCGCGTGTGCGAAGCATCGCTCCCTGCATATATGGCTCAATTATATGTATGAAAGGGTATTGTGATGTTTAAATACACAACACGCAATTTTGATGTGACACATGCCACACAATTTCGATGTTTAACCCATCCGTTGGAAGGTTCCGGAAGTAGGGTCCTCGTGCCCACTACGAGCCGGCTGTGAATTCATGTGAACGCATGCGTTCAAAAATATTTTTGTCAACGAAAACGCATGCGCTTAAACTTGATACGGCATCTCACCAACGCCTGCATAACAGTTTCTTTTTTCTTTCACAATTGCTCCTTCAATGCCGGGCGTCGGGCGTGCGTCGCAAGCCATGCCTGTCACCGGCTGACGTTGCACAATCTTAGATCAAGTAGTAATAAGTTAAGTTTAGTTAGCCGAAGCATTAGTTTAGCTTCACTGCCCATAGCAACATGACCAAAGTTCACTGTACTATTATCGAACCTAAAAATATTACCGTATCACTTCGGTCAGTCGGATGTCTCCCTGTCCAGGACACGATGACACCAAGCTGCACTGGGAAACAGCAAAATGAAGCGCAATAGTGTGCGTGGCGTGGCGTGCTTGCCTGGCCCTTGGGCAGTAAAGAAGGCATTGGAGCAGTCGGGGAAAGAGATTCAGTGAACAGAGTAAATCTGTGAATTTACCGTCCAGTTCATAGCACAAATAAACAACAGAAGGACAAAAAACATGCTATAGTATACAGTCGAAATGCAACGCACATAATGAAAGTTTCAATGAAACACAGGAAGACTGTTTCAATAAAACCTACAAGTCTGGAAAAAATGCCTTGATTGTAGAAGAACTGAATTTGAAAAAATGGTTGGAGTAGATGATTAGAATCGTGTGGAATTATAAGGTGTGTACGGTCATGACATCATAAAAGAGGGCCCAAAACATTGTTCAAGCACGATAAATATCTTGTATTCCAGAATTTGGGTTGTTGGATCAAAATGTAACCTCTATTAATCGAAAAAGATTTCCCCGCTTTATATATGAAGCAACTATCATCAAGTTACCAATACAAAGCACGCCGACACAACACACATCCGAGACAGGATACAAATACGCTAAAACAGCCACACTACACCATACAACTCCAAGCCAACAAACAGGTGAACAATATGCATCACTATGGAGTGTCGGGGCACACAACCATGGACATGACATCACAATGAGACGAAACCTTGGATGACGAACCATGGGCTTCAAGGTGGCGCCCTCAAGAAGGGAACGACAACGACGCGCCACCACCTCCCAATCCGAAGACCAGGGTTTCCTCGGAAGACCACAACAAACATGAGTACCCATGACTACGCCTATAATAAGGGGACGACGAGAGAACACCGCCCCACTGACTTGACAAGTCAGGATGGTTTTTCACTCCGTCCAGCACTCACCGTCACCGAATTGAGCTATGGTCTACCGCACCACCGCTATCGAACGTCACACGCTGGCTACCATGCCGCCCACACGACCATAGTCATCAAACAACGGCTAAGCTGCGTGCTCCGCCCCTAGCAACACGGTTCCAAGCACCAAGGTCGCCGCCCACTGACCCACCCACCTGCGCTCGCCATTAAAATGTGCCTTTGATTGTAGAGATAAACATGAAAAGACTCGCTGGAAATGCATACTCAACATAATAAACATCAAAAGAGTCAATGGAAATGCTTATTCAATATAGACGTTTTCAGATTAACAAGAATATTTTTTTTAGTAAGACATCAAGATTTCTCCTTTTGGGTGCGTTTTCACTAAAGTCTATTGGAACAGGTGGGCCTGAAATAACAAATAACAAGACAACATTATCAGGTGCTCCCTCCGTTCCAAATTACTCGTCGTGGTCTAATTTAAACAAAACCACGACGAGTAATTTAGAACGGAGGGAGTAGTCGATAATGCATTTTTTAACAGGGCGACATTGCCTTCATAAACAGCCAGACAGCATTTTTAGGTCAGCTAGCATCCATTAGATCGCATTATGCTACAAATAAAAATCGTCTCTAAACTGTCGTGTGTAGAGTAGTTCCGATCACCAAAATAGTACTACTACTTTTGATCACCAAAATACTAGTCATTTGTTCGAACACTAAACCTACATCTTCTATCATTAGATTTGGATTTGGATCCAGCGAAGAGCGTTAAATCTTGTCAATGCGGACATTGAGAGGCACTAGCTTGGAGTTGGACACCCCGACCCCGACCCGATAATACGTCGGCGGCACCGTCAAGAAGGACGCGGCGGCCACCGCGCCGGGCGATGTGCTGCTCGTCACCTTGGTTTTCACCACGACGAGGTCCTGGCTGGGCGGCATGATCGACCACATCTTGCACCAGTACTGCGGCCGCAGGACGGCGCTGGCACGGACGCACACGATCGACACCGCGGTGGCCGCGCCGAGCGCGCCCGCGGAGAGGAGGAACGCGCGGCCGTCGTCTCCGCCGACGAGCAGCAGCCTTGACGGCTCCGACGCCGGCAACAGGAGCCGGAAGTCTTCGCCGTACTGGAACTTGTGCGCCGGCATTGAGTGCCGGACGAAGAGATGGACGAGGAGCGCCCGCGGCGCGGCGGCGAAGCTGCAGCCGGGCTCCGGGCAGGAGCAGGGCGCGCGCGGGCACGCGCTCCGGTGGTCGCCGAGCTCGTGGTAGGCGACGTAGGTCCGGCAGCCGTCGTGGGGGCACTCGACCCGGGCCGCGGAGACGACGGCGTCCATCGCCGTGCTGCGGACGTCGAAGCCGCCGCCGTGCTCGCACCTCCGGCACGGCTCGGCGAGGCAGCCGCCGCAGGCCACGTGCCCGCCCTTGCACTGCACAGACCGGGGAAATTTGTAGGACCGGGCAGAAGATCGATCGAGTGTCGAGGAGAAAGGTAGTAGTATTAGAAAGGAACCTGCAAGACGGGAGGCTTGAGGGGGAGGGTGCAGAGGGGGCACTGGAGCACGCGCATGTCCATCTTTACGGCTCGCCAGGCGCCTGCCGCCGGCACGACGACCGGGCCGGAGCCGCCACTTCCTCCTCCTCCTCCTCGTCCGGCTCCGGTTGCTTCGTGCGCAACTAGTTTGTCCACCGTCGCCGGCGAACCACTGTCCCGTCCATCAGAGGCCGAGCAAGCAGCAACCTGCCGCATCCTCATGAACCACTGGAACAGACGCAACGGCAGGATGGAGGAGGATACACACTGAAGAAGAAGAAGAAGAAGAAAATCTTTTGGTTTTGAGCTGCGGTAGGAAGAACCTAGGGAAAATGACCACTGTAAAAAAAGCGGCTGAGTTAATGCTTGGTTGATTGATTGACAGTGGTCACTGGTGTGTGTAAGATTGTGGCGTGCGTCCCTTGCACTGACGGAGTGACAAGGGATGACTTGGTAAGGGAAATTACATCTTTGTACATGTGCATTTCTTTACATGTTTTTAACATAATTGCTAAATCACATCTAGATGACATTTAGTTATCTCACATCTAAGCTCAAAACCGTCTGGTCAGTCGCGCAATGCTGATCGCGACGCGTGTGTCTGTGGAGCGCATACCCCTGAAATGTATCCGGTGTACCTGCACTTGTGGTGCTACCGGTGCACCGGATACTATAGAATATTTTCTAAATCTAAAAAAATCTAACACATTAACGCAACATCAATATATGATATCATAAAATATCATACAAAAATATAAAATATTTTTTGAGATACAAAAAAAATCTGACAAGTGTGATATTGGACCAAATCAAAAGCCCAAGTTATGTGATGTACTATTTAGTGTTGAATTTATCAGTTTTGTTTTCCGAGTTATGGTTTGAATTTTGACTTGAAATTTTGCGACAACCTACATTGATGTTGTGTGAGTGTGCTGATTTTTTTTAATATTTTTTTTAGAAAAGGAGGATGACCCCCGGCCTCTGCATCTGAGCGATGCATATGGCCACTTTATTAATTATTCTCACAAGATATTACAAAGACAAATAACAGCAAGACTAAAATCACCGGCTAAGCAACAACTGTTGCTACACCCATCCAATTGATGAAGGGGCGCAAATAGTCTGGGCCTAATACCAAACAGACATCACAGCCAAACCTAAACATCTAAGACCTGAGGTTCCAACCAGGACGCCGGGCGGGTATGGGGCACCTACCACCTGGCGCACTCCTCAACCAGACGCTCGCGGGTATGAGGCCGCCGCAGCCACCTGCCACCAATTCATCTTCGAGTTGTATTGTTGCATGTACCGTGCAGGTCTCTCTCGCCATCGACGCCACCACGACGCCTCGACAGCGTCGTCTTCTGCTGAGTCCATCCTCCCACAAATAACTCCGAATCTGCACTGCGCCATGCCGTCAAGATCCGTCGACATCAGTGTGTACGATGAAAGCCCAATGTGAGTTTGGTGCACTGGTAGCACCACAAGCTCCAGTGCACCAGATATTTTCCCGCGTACCACCCCTCCAGATCGTTCACACGGTGGGCCAACCCATATTTCGGGATTTAGAAGCACTGGTTAACCGGGTTTTTTTTCTGGATTCTTTTTCTTTTCTCCTTTTTCTTCTTTACCTTTTCACTTTTTTTGTGAATATTCTTTTCAAATTCGTGAATGATTTTTTTGTTCATCGAATTCAATTTTTTAATCGGATTTAAAATGTTAATCAAATTAAAATTTCTTCATCAATTTTTAAATTTGCTCTTTCAATTTCAAAAAGTTCATCAAATTTAAAATTTATTCGCCCATTTAAAAATATCTCGAATATAATTTTTTTTCCAAGTTCTAAAAATGTTCATCCAATTCAAAATTTATTTATCAAATATAAAAAATATTGGCCGTCATTAAAAAATGCTCATAGAAAATGTTCATCATCAACAACAAAGCCTTTAGTCCCAAACAAGTTGGGGTAAGCTAGAGGTTTAATCCATAAGATTTCGCAACAAACTCATGGTTCTACCATATGGACAGAAAGCTTCAACACACTCCTCTCTGTGGTTAGTTCTCTGATGCTGAGAGGGTTACGCTCCAACATTAGTCTCTCGTGTTTCATCTTCATAAGAGTGGCTAAGTTTTGATGTTGGCTCGCCAAGCCTATTACAACATTCCTCCATTACCGGCGCTTGGGACTGGCTATGTTGAGACAACATAGACGAAGTACAAAAAATGTTCATCAAAATAAAAAAATCATTAAAATTGAAAAAACTCATTCTTTTGAGACCGTGAACATTTTGAATTCAATAAACATCTTTTAAATTTGGTGAACATTTTTCTGAATCCGTGATGTTTTTTGGAAGTCATAACTTTTTCTGAAATCTCGAAAAACAAATAGGGTCACCTCGCCCCCACATGGGCCGGCTCAGAAGGGCGCGCAGGGGAGGGGTGCACACACGGCCGATTCCCGCACGCGGGTTGCCGAATAGGATTTTTCTAATGCCTCCCGTGCGAGGCCTTTTTCAAATATCGACCCGCCTCGCAACTTTGGGGTTTTTCTTTCGTTTTTTCGTTTGTTTTTTATTTTGTTTCTTTCTTTTTTTTCATTTTATTTTTAAGATTTGTGAATATGATTTTTTGAATATTTTTAAATAATTTGGAAACAAAAGTTTAGTTTTTGTGAACACCTTCTAAATTCGTGCAATTTTTTTTGTACATGATTGCTAAATCACAACTAGATAATTTTTAACAATGACTCATCTAAGTTGTGTGACTAGGACGTACGGTCTGGAAACATGAACGGTAAAAAGAAAAGATCAGAGAGTGGGTGATCGAATTCATACGTGATTGCATGCATATAAATGTAACCCATGTGAATTTTCAGCATCAACCATACCATTGAAAATGAGCTTTCTTACAATACAAGTTTTATAGTATAGTTAAGTAATAATAATAAAACGCAAACATACAATTCGGAGCCCGAGGTCATCTACACCGTATGAACAGTACAATCAAAACAAATACTAGCGAAATTCAACAATTTTCGAATTTTTTTTAGTGAAAGATGCTTGACTGCGTAATGTACGCGCCAAGTTTCAGCGCATTCGAAGATCTAAGTAGCTCTCAGCGGAAAAAACAAAATCAAGTCAAAACAGTGAGCTTTTTCACAGACCCGAAAATTGTCTTTTCTGCTGAGAGCTACTCATATCTCCAAATGCTCTGATATTTGGCACGAACATTATGCAGTCAATCATCTTTCATCACAAATACATGCGGAATTTTTTGATTTTTTAATGAATTTACAGTTCACTCCCGGGCACATCTGAGCCCGGAAGCAAAAACGCCTCGCCCGCTTTCTTTACATGGAAAGTATACATAGTTGTACATTTGGTCGAAACTTTGTAAATAACTCAGGTCGCTTGAATCAAATGTTTACTGCGAATTTTGAGACCAAACGTGCCATCACAGGATTGGCCAAATGATATGCTTATTCATATGAAAATTTTGTAAATAACTGTTGTGGTTTACAAATTAATATGATGATGTTGCGCATATAAATTTTGTAAACAACTCGTGTCGCTTGAATCAAACAGGTGGGAGTCTACATATGAATCTTATTTCGCCATCGCAAGATGATATGCTTACATACATGCGCAAAAATGTTGACTCCCACTTGCTACGTATTTGAGTCTGCTCATCAGGTTGGCCTCCAGGAAGATGGTAGCTATTGCATATCACATTGTGTATCCACGGGTCGATCATCCATTTTTACCCAAACGTCTGAAGCACAAGTCGCCCGGAAGGTATCCAGGATTAAGCATATCTCCAATGAGTTCTCCATTTCTCAGTCAGGCTGTCAAGTGGCAATCTCACACACTTATCAAACCACCCAGTGCAAACAGCACCTACCAAATACTCATTGCCCATGATTTTTTACTATTTTTTTTCCGCGATGGAAATAGGGTGTTTTATTCCAAGTTCACGGAATGACAATCCTTAGCAACAAGTTCAGAAATAAAAGGAGGGGATTGGTACTTTGCTTGCCCATGATTGGCCAATTATGACTAGCAAAATGAAATATGGAGGGCAAGTTGGCATGTGTGTGCATACAAATAATGTTTTGCAACCATCCAAATAAGTAGTAGTAGTAGTATAACTTTTCTGGTTTTGAATTTGAAAAGTTGACATGATTGGTTTTGGACACAGGCCAAACATGCCCTAGCGGCCTACACAAACGCATACTGATAACATGCCAAAGCCAAAACATACACAACATCATCAAGAAGAAGAAGAGCAGAGTTGTCACTGGAGCCTCCTGGTTGTTGTCCTAGCATGGGATGGTGGTGGTGACGCTGGTGCCCTGGCCGCGGCAGCAGTGGAAGCAGGAGGAGGAGGAGGCTGGAGCTGATCAATGCGGACGCTGATGGCGAGCACGTCGCCGGACATCAGCTCGTGCGGCACCGCCAAGAACATCGCCTGCCCCGGCACCGGCGGGCCGGCGGACAGGGGGCTGCTGCTCACGGCGGAAGCCATCATGACCATCTCGTCCTTGTCGCCGCGCGGGTGCTCCACCGAGAGCTTGCACCAGAAGTGGGGCGCCGTGGGCAGCGCCACGGCGCCGTCGGGCCTGACGCAGAGCAGCGACACCGCGGTGGCCGCCACGCCCAGGTCGGCCAGGGAGACGAGGAAGACGCTCCGGTCCTCCTGCCCGACCATCACGTGCCAGCGCTGCGCCAGCGGGAGGCTGAGGGTCCACGGCCGGCCGTAGCGCACCTGGATGATGGGCCGGGAGTGCTCGGCCGAGCAGTGGTCGAGGAGCGCCGCCGGGGGGCCGAGGAAGCCGCAGCCGGGCTGCGGGCAGGAGCAGGGCATCCACGGGCACGCGCGCTTGTGCTCCGCGGCGCCGTGGTACACGAGGAACCGGTCGCAGCCGAAGTCCCGGTACGCGCACGGCACCTTGGTGGCGCCCACGACGGCGTCCAGCTCGGGGCAGTGCGTGTCGGCGCGGCCGCAGGCCTCGCCGTGCGCGCCGCGGCAGTAGCCGCACACCACGTGCCCGGTCTCGCACTGCCCATTCATCACAAGCACGTCAACAACAAGATCGTCGGAAAAATGCCATGAACTTTCATGCCTTTTGTACTGATCTGGAAATAAATCTATGCATGCCGTACCTTGAACACGCGGGGCTTGAGGGGGAGGAAGCAGGCCTGGCAGTGGAGCAGCGCCATGTCTATCCTCACGTCGATCTGCGGCGGCGCGGGCGCGTGCGTGGGCGCCGCCCCCACCAGGGCCTCCGACGCAGCCGCCGATCCCGGGCTGCCGCCATGGGACGTCAGCTCCCCCTCCTCCCACTCCTCCTCCTCCACCTCCTCCTGCGCCTCCTGCCGCGGCTCCTGCTTCACCACGGGAACCAGGGCCTGGTGCCGCGCCTTCTTGCCGCCGTGTTCGCCGTTGCACGCCGGCATCGACGGCAAACACCTCTTGTCCTGCCCGGCCATGTCTCCCTCGATCCAACTAACTACCCCCCCTGCGACCGAGCACACGCCCCCAACAAGATCCCACCGGTTTGCACGGAGTGGAGTACAGTGAAACGGCTTCCGCTACGAGAGATTGCGCCGTGCCTCTGCTGCCCGTCTTCGTAGTACTATACTTATACAGTACTCCCTCCTTCCCAAAATACAAGGCGTCGATTGAGATGTGACAGAGATCAAACGGCAAGAAACAGGTTCTCTAACGGAAGGGGGGCTGTGATAACCCCTAAGTTTAGCTACTCTTTTTTACGCTTAGCTGGACGAAACGCGGGACAACCCACGTGTTGCTACTCCCTCCGTCCGGGTTTGTAAGACGAATGCGGAGCGAATTCGTGTACAATTTGAAAACCGAATGTCGTGGCATGATTCTTTGCGCGTGAGCCAGCCATTACACGTGGTTCATCGGGCAAGAAATTACATGTTATGGGGCAGACTCATGTATACTTTGGAGATGTAATGCCACGGTCCATGGTTTAAACTTTCCCGGCACACCATTTTTTCCCTTTGATTTCCACCCCCCTTTCTAACTTTAGGGGGAAGTTAATGACTCTTTGCGCGTGAGCCGTTACTCGTGATTCAATTGGCAAGAAATGGCTCGTCGCACAGCAAACTAGTGTATAGTTCGAAAATCTAATGTCGCGGTCGATAGATCGACCTACCCCGAAGCACCACGTTTTTCTTCTTCTGATTTCAGCCCCCTTCCTAATTAATTTTGGAGGAAAGTTAATGACTCTTTGGCACGTGAGCCGTTACTCTTGATTCAATTGGCAAGAAATGGCTCGTCGCAGAGCAAACTCATGTATAGTTTGAAAATCAAATGCCGTGGTCGATAGATTGACCTAGCACGAAGCACCACGTTTTTCTTCTTCCGATTTCAGCCCCCTTCCTATGTTTAGAGGAAAGTTAATGACTCTTTGGCGCGTGAGCCGTTACTCTTGATTCAACTGGCAAGAAATTACTCGTTGTTGAGCGAACTCGTGTATAATACAAAAAATCTATAGCCGCCATCGGTTTTTATCCTATCCCCAGCGTGTTATGTTCTTTCGATTTCAACCCCCTTGCCAACTTTAGAGGAAAGTTAATGGCTCTTTGGCGCTCGAGCCGTTACTCTTGATTCAATTGGCAAGTAATTACTCGCCGTGGAGCGAACTCATGAATAATTCAAAATTCTATTGTCGATGTCGATTTTTGTCCTAACACGACACTTCATGTTTCTTCTCAATTTCAATCTCCTTCTCAGCTTTAAGACGCTTGAAGACGACGGAGGGCATGCCGTCCGGCCCCGGGGCCTTGAGATCTCCAATGTGATCTAATGCGGCATTTATTTCTTCCCTTGTGAACTCCGCATTAAGGATCGAATGCATGGTGGTGGTGACGCGCGGTTTCACCTTTTCAATGAGTTCAGGTGTTCGGCTCCACGCGCAAGATGTAAAGAGGTCCTCAAAAAAAGAGCACACATAGTTAGTTAACTCCTCTTCCTCCTTCACTACTACTCCATCCTCCCTCCTGAGCTCCTTTATCCTATTAGCTTTCTTCCTCGCCGTCGCCACTGACTTCAAATAGCCTGTGTTTCTGTTTCCATCCCTCAGCCACCACACATGAGCCCTTTGTTTATAGTGAGTATGCTTCTTTTCTTCTAACTCCTCCACCAGCCGCCTCAATCCAGCTTCCTCTATAATTTTCTCCTGTGGCACAAGCTCAAGCATGCATCTCTCCAGGTCTCGGCGTGCCTTTTTCAACCTGCCTTCCAGCTCTCTCACGACCTTCTTACTCCACTTGGTCAGTTCTCCCGCCACTGATAGCAAAGATTGTGCTACTCCCTCATTTCCCCCTCTCCTGCTCTCATTCCAGGCCTCTCGAACCACATCAGTGCAACCTTCCTCCTGCAGCCAGCATGCTTCAAATTTGAATCCCGAGTCTCCCCTACTCCAATTACTCTCCGCACCCTCCATACAGACTATGATAGGCCGATGATCAGAGTGTCGCGGCTCTCCATTGACAACTACAAGCTCAGGGAGTTTCTCACACCATTGCTCATTCGCGGTCGCCCTATCCAGCCATTCACAAATGTATGTTTGCAGCTCCTTAGTATGGTTCCTCCAAGTGTATATGTCATCCTCGAACCCAATGTCCCGCGGCTCGCATTTGTTCAATGCCTCCCTAAAGCCGTCCATGCAGTGTTGTGGCCGGACCGCACCACCTTCCTTCTCTGTACTCGAAAGTATTTCATTAAAGTCCCCTAAGCACAACCACGGCCTCATATCTTGATGTTGTTGTTTCAATAAACCAAGAGTTCTCCATGTTTCCTTCTTCCTCGCCGCCTCAAATTCACCATAAACCCCCGTAAGACGCCACTGCGAACCATCTCCTTCTATTATATCAACGTCAATATGCCTTCTTCCATAGGATCTTAACGCCACATCCACACCTCTCCTCCGGAATAAGGCCACCCATCTACTTCTCCCCTCTGCCTTCCGTGCAGCCATGTTAACTAAGCCAAGCATCCACCGAAACCGATCCAACTCCTTCTCTGTCATCCTCGTCTTACAAAGAAATAAAATGTCGGGTTCCTCCATTCTTCCAACTCGAGAAGAGATCGAACTGTAGGGCCCGACAGTTCCAACTAATGGTTTTCATTGCTCCCGGCAGGGCTGGATATGCTAGCATTGTTTGTGTCGTTCTCCTCCCCTGCATTTACACCCTACTGACGCGCCCAGAGAGTTGACCTCGCGACAAGAGACAAAGGCGAAAAAAGAGAAGGGGGGTGCATGCAGCGTGAGCCACTGAGCCCCTTGTCCGGGTCCGGTGCTGCATGCAGCAGCGGCTACGTAGGCGTAGAGCCCGTGACTAGCAAAATTAAGATGCGCGCACGTACGCATGCCCGGTCAGAAGATCGTCGAAACACACGCATGTAAGTGAAATTAGTGGCTGTAGACGAATGAAGATCGTCGGAATATCAAATATCCGCTCATGCATGCATACAGAACGGATGGTTCGGTGTACGATTGTCATGGCACCACCCTCCGATCCATGGCTCCAGCCCACACAACAGATGTGCTCGAGGGATGCCATTTTGCGTCGTACTTAAATCGTACAAAAATCATCGTATGTATAGCAGCCCTCGTGAAAAAAAATCCAATGCTCTGGGCGGAAAAATAAAAAATCAGTGCTCCAAAATGCCTTAAAAGTAGGTTTTTTATTCATTAAATCCACACGTACACAGGACATCAAACAATGTTTGTTACCAATAAGAAAATTCATATTTTTTTATCACCCCCTCTAATCCATTGTACTAAATCAACAACAATTAACATGGTTCGATCCTCAATGCAAAACAAAAAACACGGTTCGATCCAGATTAATTGTCTTGTACTAAATCAAGGACAATTAATATGGATTGAAGAGAGTACTTTTCTTTTCTTTTCTTTCAATTTTACTATGCACATAGGCTCATTTGAGCTCGAGCGACTCCTATGTCCACAACACTCGAGTCGTATCCCTGACTTGGATATAGTAATATAGGCTATTGTCATATGCATGACACTAGTCTAAGCTAATCCCTAGTAGTCTCGAGAGTCGTATAATCGGTCTAAGATAATCCCTAGTAGTCCCGTGTATATCTTGGAAGAATCAAACATGTAAACACATGACCAAGTATTGGATCCAAATAGATCCACCGAAGACCAGCACTGACTAAATCCCACGAGACCCGATGAAGACACACCTCTACATGCCCTCCAACGACGCTAGACGCACCATCGAAAAAAGGTCGAACGTGAGAGATATTATTCTTACAGAGGTACATCGCCGCTGCTTCACAACCTCAACCAAGATGCTGAACCTCACAAGAATGAGAGCGGGGTCCCTCCTGTCGGAATGGCAAGTATAAGAGTGTTTAGATCACTGAAATAGTAATCTAAGCCCTTTTATATTAGTTTACGGAGGGAGTAGTAAATAAATTTCAAAAATTATGATTTTTTTTTGGATGTTCATGTTAGTCTAACAAGGGTGCTTGAGAGTTTTCGTGTGAAACGGAATAGCATTGTTTTGTCGGTGAAAAAAACAAACTAAGTGTAACATTTGATTTGATTTTTTTGCACAGATCAAAATGGTTAAGCTTTTCCACTAGAAATTTGCAGGTATCATTTGGGTGTGACAATTAACAAATCTAGTTTATTAAATTATTTTAACATTTGTAAAATCATTTTTTTGACGGGCGAACGTGCTCAGCCGTGAGTCGCGAATGTGGGGCGAACGTGCGGGCCCAGCCGAAGCGACGAGGCACCACCCACTACTCTTGCCATTCCAATGGAGATGGAGCAGCGAGTGTTGTCATGCATGGAAGAGCAGCAGAGCGACGGACGAGACTTGCCTGCTCCCTTCCCGTGCTCCCATCCGTGCTCCCGCTTACGTGGCTTGATTTGATTGAAAGAAAACAAGGCCCGGCCCCACCCCCTGAAAATCAGGGGGGGATGATTAGATTAGAAAAGAAAAAGAGAAAATAACAGCCGTAAGATGAAGTGGGAGCACGAATAGAAGCATGCGAAGGGAGCAGGCAAGCCGGATCCCAGAGCGACACGCCCTCCCTCCCTCCCGCCCGAATCATGCATGCATGGGTGGAACAGCAGAGTCGCCAAAGCCAAAAAGCTTTGCAGCTAGAAAGAAATCAACAAAGAGGGATTCAAAGTTTGAAAAGACAAGAGAAGAGAGATTCTGCAGACTACAGTGCCTCATCCTTCACGTGCATACACGGCTACACCCCGCCCGTGCCTTGCTCATTTCATTTCAGGGAAAAGGCTTGGAGGTAGCCTAACACTACCTCTGTTCCATAATGCAGTGTGTATATCTTTTTAAAAAAATTAATTTTTATAACTTGATTAAGGTTATAGAGAAAACAATTTATATCTAGAGTAGGAATGTCGTCCGAGATATGAAAAATCTCTTCCGTGACGCAGAGTCCCGCTCCCACGAAGGCCTCCGCCTCCTCCGTGACGCAGGTCTCCCTCCTTCGAGATGGATCAATCCATCGCCTGTCTAGCCACAGAGTCCCGCTCCCACGAAGGCCTCTGCCTCCTTCGTGACGCGGGTCTCTCTCCTTCGAGATGGACCAATCCACTGCCTATCCATCCGCAGAGCCCCCTCCCGCGAAGGCCTCCGCCTCCTTCGTGACGCAGGTCTCCCCCGATCTCGCACATGGAGGCGTGCGACGATGTCGTGGGCGTGACCTTATGCCCTTCCGCAAGGAATACACGCCGCATCGCCTGCTTGCAACCACCCTCCGAGCACCCATTCACCAGTACCATCAGGCGCTCTTGCCCCAGACCCTCTCGTCCAGGCAGCGCCATTGGTGGTCGCAGGCGGAGGCATGGTGGGTAGGGCCGATGGAGGTCGTTAGTTTGCCAATCAGGTATTTCCTGATCAGGAGGCTCCTTTTTTTCCCGTCATGTGTTTGATGGCGTGAAACTTTATTTATCATTGTAAATATATATTTTTGCGAGGGTACGCAATGAGTTTTGTTCATCTATTTTTTCTATTAGATTAGTTTGGATTACTTACCACATATGTCACGTTACATTCTGATCGTTCAAGCAACCACCAAGCGGTGTATCTCTTTGCTCTACCATAATCCTTGTAAATATTTGAGTATTAGTTTTCCACAGCTACAAAACCAAAGACCACGGTGTATGTAGTCATCTCTCTCACAAAAGCAATTATACCGGCCATGAATGTTTGATGAAGAAATGATTAATTTTCGGTTTTGTAATGAAAAAGCTGACTTAATTTTGTATAACCACCCAATTTGCAAGATCAAATCCCACATTGTCAATTTGGTAGTAAAACAACAACAACAAATGTGAAATGATTAAAATTTATAGTCCTCAGCTCTTTGAACAGTCAAAAGTTTCTTTTTAAAAAAGAGCATCCAAGGCTGCCTGCACGGCCTCAAATTATTGTCCTGTTTATTTCCGTTTTGAGGTATGCTCTGCTGCCCTCCCTTTCCTTCCATTTTTACTGTATCATCACCTAACACACACACACACACACACGCTGCAACAAGTGAGAAATAATAACAATGGAGCGTGCGGAGAGCTGCGGCAAGAGCGTGACGACTGAGGAGGAGGTGGTTAAGTCGGAGTGCGAGGAAGGAGAGGTGATGATGATGCAGGAGCAGGACGGAGGTGCTGCGGCGGCGGAGGCGGAAGCCATGGCGCCGGCGCAGATCGACGTGAGGATGGACGTGGCGCTGCTCCACTGCCAGGCCTGCCTCCTCCCCCTCAAGCCCCCCGTCTTCAAGGTAATTTCTCCTCTTCTCTTCTCTTCTCTTCTCTTCTCTAACCAGAGAGATCCATGACTCTGTTTGTTTGCCAATTAGTTTGGAAGAACCAAAAAACCCTCGTTCCATCTCACTTTTTGGTCTGATGCGGCCGGGCCGTGAGAGGATTTCTCTGCGTAGCTAGATTATTAAAGTACAAATCTAGTGTATTTATCTGGAGGAAATTCCTCATCTTTTCCCTTCTGGAGCATCTATCTTCTTGCGAGCAGAGTTATGGAAGTTGATTTTTTTTCTGGAAGAAGCAAGAAAACCCTCTTTCCATCTCCTCTTTTTTGAGAGGAAGGATTTCTTTGCAAGCACAAGGATGAAATTTGAGAGGAAGCTGATGGATGATTTGGGGGTGGTTTGCTGCGTTTGTGGTCGCAGTGCGAGGCCGCCGGGCACGTGGTGTGCTGCTTCTGCCGCGCCGGCCACGCCGCGCTCTGCAGCCGGGCCAGCGCCCACTGCGGCGAGCTGGACGTCGTCGTCGGCGCCGTCAAGGTGCCCTGCCCCTACAGGGTGTTCGGCTGCGAGCGCTACCTGGTGTATCACGAGGCCGCGGACCACCAGCGCGCGTGCCGGTGCGCGCCCTGCTCCTGCCCGGAGCCCGGCTGCGCCTTCGTGGGCTCCCGCGCGACGCTGCTCGGCCACTTCGCCGCCGCCCACCAGCGCCCCGCCGTGACGGTCCGCTACGGCCGGGCCTGGAACCTCGGCCTCTCCCTGGCGCACCGCTGGCACGCGCTCGTCGGGGACGAGGACCGCAGCCTGTTCCTCGTGTCCCTGGGCCCGCTCGGCGCGGCCACCGCCGTGTCGCTGCTCTGCGTCCGGCCGGACGGCGAGGCCGCGGCGGCGCCCCGGTTCCGGTGCAAGCTCTCCGTGGAGCGCCCGGCGGGCGACGGCAAGGACAACCTGGTCCTCATGGCCTCGGCGGTGAGCAGCAGCTCCCTGTCCACCGGCGCGCCGGCGCCGGGGCAGGGGATGTTCTTGGCGGTGCCTCATGAGCTGATCTCCGGCGACACGCTCACGCTCAGCCTCCGGATTGATCTGATCCAGCCTGCCGCTGCCGCTGCCGGCGGCGCTCCCAGGTCCGCTACACCACAGGCCAGGACGCCGAGGAGGACGCAGTGAAGTATGCGCTTGATTATGCTAAGTTAGATGGGTTGTTCTGGCTTTGATGGTTAACTTGTTTGATGCAATAGCAGTTAGTAGTATGGTGAAGAGTTTAATTCAGTACTAGTAGTGCAGCTCAGCCATGGATGATTAGTATGAGTGTGTGAGACTATGAACTATGTGGGCTTGTTAAGCTACATGGCTTCTCATCAGTAGCAAAGCAGCTGAACAAGGGCAGCAGTAATGTAGGTCAGGTAAGCAAGGGTAGGAATGTTGTGAACAAATGGCAGAGGATGCAGAGTCAAGCATGCATCTCATCCTGATCTGCTGCATGTTATGGATGATAACTATGCATGATCTGGTGCAGTACTAGATAAGTTTAATTTAGTACGTATTATAGTAAAAATGCAGGTATGCAAGGGGAGGATTATTGAGCAGCAATGCAGGTAAGCAGGGGTAGCAGAAATGTAGCTAAGCAAGGGTAGGTATGCTTCACCCTTTGTTCTGAACAAGTGGCCTTAGCAGCAGTAGTAGTAGTAGTAGTAAATTCAGCTGCTGCTTTGTATTTTATCTGAGTTAATTTCAGTTGTGCAACCAATTGAAGTTAACTGGAAGAACCTATACCAGAATATGTTCTGTCTTTTTATAACCTGCAGCAGAGTATGCAGAGTGAAGTATGCATTTGGTGAATCGTTTTGGTCCACTAGCTGTTATGACTGTACCAGGAAATTTACTATGCGCATATTCTTCTGTGAGATTTTTTATTTTTTTAGCATGAAGGAAAATGTTGCAAATCCCCTTTTTTTTGTCAGACTGGAGTGAATGAGGGGATCGTAAATGCAGCCCTTACAAAAACCAACATCCATTTTCCATTTCTTGTCTGAGCAAGCTGGACCTGACGCTCAAAGGGCCTTCAGGTTCAAACTAACAGGGTCACATTTCAAAGCGTTTTGTTTTTTCTTCTTATTAGACTGGGGTCAAGTTGTGTGTTATTGTGTATTAGAAGAGCGCCTGAAAGGTGAGAAATAGTACAAACTGCGGACAGAGGATCAAGCATCCAAAGTTCGTATCCATGGTTCACATAAATCATGCTGTGTTACCATCTTTTCTGAACCATAGTAACAACAGTTGGGTCCAGCATAACATCAGATATAGTAAATGTGAGATATTCTTAACAATGTATCATTTTGTTGCCGAAGTGAGGATATGTTGTGTGAAAGTGTCAGATTATGTTCATGGTTAACTACTGTTGTTTGTAAAAAATAGTTATACACCTGTAGATGTTATTGTCAATTCATCTGTGAACACGAGTAAAATGTACTACCTCTATAACTTAACTTAAGACGTTTTCGCAGTTTAGCTTTTACATACCAAACCATCCAGTTTTTCACAAATTTTACAATGCAGTTAGGCTTACACATTTCAGCCAATTGCTTTTGCTTTCAACCTTCAACTTGTTGGCAGTTGGCTATTGGGTTACATCCACGAAACATGGCAACCTCAACTACTTAGTTATAAATTTCAGATTTTTTTTGAATTTGTTTGCTATTTTTTTGAATTTACTGTTCATCGGTCAAACCTGGTCAACATGGTCAAACCCGGTCAAATCCCGGTTAACGTGCTCAAAATCCGGTTTTGGACCAAACTTATCCGGTTTTGAGGCTTGAAAGACCAAATGTATACCAAAAAATTTCGAGGGACCAAGTGTATACTTTTGGGGAACTTGAGGTGCCAAAAACATACTTTTCTCAAAAATCAAGTATGTACAAGCTCTACTGCCCATAACATATTAAACTGAACTACATAATCTTAAGAGATACCCAAGTGATGCTCAACATACATAGTAAAACCTAAATTCCTTAACTTCACGGGGTACCCAAGTGGTCCAGGACAAGTGCACTGCAAATCAACTATTCGGTCAATCTCCCCCCTCCATAAGTTCTAAGTCTGCTCAACTATTTACCAATCGTTTTTTTTTTTTGCGAATGCCCAAAGCATGTGTATCTTTTCATTGATAGAAGAAAACAGAATGAGTACAAGTGAGGGTACAACACATGCACGAACGCAAGGAGGTGTGAACACAGTGCCCAGAGTAGAGAGACAAGATGTGCTTGCTCCTAACAAGCAAACAACACAGCTACACCCCCTAGCTTGAGGGGCAGTCCGAACCTACATGACGTCCTACATCTACAAGTCCGACACCGCTCGTGGGTGTCAGTGTTGCCAGCACCGGCAAGCCAAGCAGGGATTTCTCCTCGGTCTGGGTCTAAGGAATCCCATAGCTACCGGATCAGAAATCGGGAGTCGAAAGTAAAACATAGGTCGAAAAAACACCATCAAGAAGGGGAGGCACGCCAAACATGCGGGCCTTGGACATGACAGACGCAGGGCAACAAGGTGTCCTGGGTTGGGGAGGGGGCGGGGCGAGGGGCCAAAGCAGGGGACGCGATGCCCGATGACGCCAGCAAGCCAAGAACTAGAGGGGGTGCATAACAATTTTAAGGGAAAAAGCTAGATGGTTAGGAGCTCTAACAATTCATTAAGCAGGAAAGAGTGGATGCAGTTCACAAGGAAAATCAGATCAAAAACATCACATAGCAGCGATGGTTTTTATTGCAAAATTGGGCTAAAAGCAGGCATCACAGCTCAATTATTTTCGCTACATCGCACGCGCATCTACGGCCGGTGTAGCGGCGTGAAATATCTCACCAAGCAAACGCTCGAGGGCGAGAGCGTCCGAGACAACACCAAGGTGCGACATATTGGCGATCCTGATGGACCTGTAGCGCTCCTGCCTCGGGTCTCCACCCATCACCGTGTCCAGCGCAAGTATGCTCGCCGAGTTCACGACGCCGTCGCCGTCGCCGTACACCACCTCCGGGGCCGCGCCGAGGCCGCCAGGGCCCCGGTAGACGAGCC
Organism: Aegilops longissima; assembly: GCA_021605205.1. NCBI lineage: Eukaryota > Viridiplantae > Streptophyta > Magnoliopsida > Poales > Poaceae > Aegilops > Aegilops longissima. The sequence continues at coordinate 8,948,467 of CM038678.1, read as the reverse complement.
TCTCCACGGTCGGCACGCCGCCGCCGTTGACACACGTCATGGGCACCAGCGGCGGTCCGAGGCTCAGCGCCACGGGAAGGGCACGCGTCTCGTAGAGCCGCACCGCCTGTGGCGGCAGCCCCGCCGCCGCGAGGAACGCCGGCATGTCGCGCGCGGCGTAGCTCCGGTTCGCCGTGACCACCAGCGGCGTGTCGTCGCCGAAAGCGACGGGAGACGGCAGTGCCGAGAAAGTGCCGGGGAAGATCATCCTCACTTGCGGCAGCTGCGAGAGGACGCCGGCGGGCGAGGCTGAGGGGAGGAGGCTCTGCATTAGCAGCACGAACCCGCCGGCGCCCGTGGAGGCCATGACGAAGCGCTTCACCAACCTCCTGCGCCACGCCAGCGGGCTCCGGTTGAGGAAGTCGAGTGCGAAGTAGCCGCCCTGGCTGTGCGAGACGAGGATGACCGGCTTGCCACCGTTTGCCCTGCTCGCGCGCTCCACCAGCTCCCTCAGCCGCCGCCGGAACCGGGACACCTCCCTGTTCGCCGTCCCCGGCGGGGCGGGCGCGTACCGGAAGTCGTAGGGAGCGCCGAAGAGGGTCTCGCCGTCGCGGTACCCCGCTCGCTCCAACGCCTCCACCAGTTTTCCCATGCACAGCTCCTCATCGGCAGGGTCGTCGGCGAGGAAGCCGCGGGTGGAGCCGAAGGAGACGGCGCGGGTCTGGACGCCGGGCGCGTTGCGGTAATCGCCGGCGGCATCGTCGTAGACCAATCTAAACTGATCGGCGAAGCACGGGGCGTCGGCATCAGGGGCAGCCGCGGTCTTCCATAGCCGGTGCCACTGGCCGTCGCCCTTGTGCGCGGCGCAGAGCGGCGACGGCGGCTCGTAGGCGTCCGTGAGGCGGACCTCGATCTGGCTGCACGTGCTGCCGGGCAGCAGCACCACGGGGTGGAGGCCGGAGGCGTGGTCGGGAGCCCACGGCAAGGCGGCGGCGTGGCTGAGCAGGAAGAAGGCGGAGTGGGTGAGCAGGAGGAGCCGTGGCAGCCATTGGAGCTTGGTGGCCACGGCCATGGCGAGAGATACGTGGCCTGCCTTGCCTCTACGTGGCCATGGCCATTGGAGCTTCGTGAGCTGATGGATAGAAATGCTTTATCGATGGGCAACGTGTCCCTCCTATTCCCCTATCCTATCAATCTCCTGCGGTCCACCACGGTCGAGCTCAGCCTTACGGTGCTCCAGCACGCTGGGCTGCTGCGCTCCACTGTGTTTGTTGAAAATGACACTTTGTTTTATAAGCAACTCTTGAATTGCTGAGAATGACTCGGAATTTTGTTGAAAGTGACACCAAAATTTTGTTTCAAACCGACTCTAAAATTTGGTTAAAGTGACCAAAAATTGCTGATAGTGGAATTCTGGAAGGCGACAAAGAGGATTTGGCGACCAAACAGATCCCGACCAGATGGATCCAAGGCGACCATCCTCACAGGCTCCCCGACTAAGCGAAGCTAATCGAATGCCGGGGAGAAGGAGCTAGAGGACAAAGACATGAAGACGTCTTAAAAGACCAATTGCATAACACGGAGACCACTAGGCGTATCGATCGTAAGTGAACCCAAAACATTCACGTTATTTCGGTTTAAACCATTGAGTTCCTTTTTGCTGATTTTTGTTTCTTGCTCGAGGACCACCAAGGTTTTTAGCTTGAAGAGGAGGTTTTAAGCTTGAGAAGGCCCATAAGTGATATGACTCGTCACACCGTTGTTTAAACCGGATGATCCCAGAATATCCAAGAGAGTCACTTCGATATTGCCACTAACGACTAATGAATGCAACAAATTACGAAATCCTTGGTTTAATGTGTTTCTGTAGGAAATGGACCCAACATGGAAGAAACTCGTCATACAGAAGGAAAACACCAAGTGTGGGAGCAAACATAAGTCAAATGGAGGTGTCTCAAAGCCAACAGATCAGAAGACGACGCACAGTGTTGTAATGTCCCGTGGTTCAGAGAGTGGGCGGGTGGTTATTTTTCTTTCAAATGTGCATTGTATTAGCTAGGTTTAAATGTAGCATGTAGAAGAGAGTAGATTGAAGTCCTCTAAGTAGCATCGCGTAGCTTTATGAGCTGGTTAAAATGTTGCACTTCCCCTAGGGAAATGCGTTGCTTTATGAGCTGGTTTATTAGGGAGTTGGAACTTGTCCAAAACCCTTTGAAAACCGAAACATTTTTTGAAAACTTCAAACAATTTTTTGCAAAATGCGATTTCTTTAAACTTCAAGCATTTTATTTTAAAATCCAAACATTTCTGAGAACGCAAACAATTTTTGAATATTTTTTGAAATTTGTAAAAAAAATAAAAAAGGGAAAAAGTAAATAATAAATAGAAAAAGAAACTTTAAAAGAAAAAAGAAGGAAAAAGAAAAACAGTAAACCAGAAATCCCGGTTCAGGATCTTCTAAGTGTTCCCAAAACCGGTCAAAAAAAAAAAAAGCAAAGTGAGCAGGCCCATGTGGGTCGACAACGTATCCCAGAATGTGGTAATTAGGGTTTTTCGTGGCTGATCACTGTCCGTGGACACGTCCAAACGGGTTTGTGGATGTTTAAGAGGCTGGATTAGCTAGGTCCGACATGTAAATTCTAGGTTTATAGCCCATCAGTATGCTTGTGCGCAACCCAAATTAATATGCTCCAGTATCCACAGTTTAGTTCTAAATAATACTGCTGCCGCGTATCCTCTTTGCGAGTGGAAGCAGTACGTGCCGGGGCAAAGGAGGACCACGTCGGAGCTCAGATCCGACGGCTGTAATTGGCCTGTTGGCCTAATCGTGCAGTGCGAAGCTGACCGATTTGAGCTCGGCGCCGGCCGACCGACGCAGAGCGTCGTCCCATTTTTTTCCGAGGCATGACATTTTCTGCCTTCGCTAGGAAACCTCACTCGCTCTTCTTCCCCCTTTTTTCCACGGCTGCGCCGCTCCGCTCCACTCCACCCCGGCCGCCGGCGACCGGCGCCGCCGCCCGCCGCTGCCTGCTAGACGGGTTGGCCCTGTCGTCCTTTTCTGCTCGATTCCGCCCCCGGTTGGCCGCCCACAATCTCGACCTCGAACCCTAGCCACGCAGGCAGCAATGCGATCCAATCCCGCCACGCCTGCGAATCCCAGCGGGAGGGGAAAGCGGGGGCATTACAATTCCGCCAACAAGTCCCGCCGGAAGGTAAATCCCTCCCCTTTTCTTCTTCCCGCATCTAAATGTGCTGGACCGGATTCAGCTCAGTTCAGTTCAGTTCAGTAAATCCCTCTGCTTTATTCAGTTCAGCTCAGCTCACACCTAGAGTAAATCCCTTCAGTCATTTGCTTGTCTAATCCGCTCATACTACCTTGTGTTGTCTGTAGGGCGACAGGGCGTATATGTGCTCGCCTCACCTCATCCCGCCGATGATGAAGCGTCTCAGCGACGAGCAGAGAGGCTTTGTCGAAAAGATTGGGTTTGGGAGCCTGCTGTCCATGGCAGACTTCGAGATGGACAAGGCCCTCACCCTGTGGCTGATCGACAGGTTCAGCTGCGACGCCGAGGCGCTCGAGTTCGGCGGCGGCGTGTCGGTCCCGGTGAGGCCGCTCGTGGCGTCCGTCCTCGGGATCCCTTCGGGCCCCATCCAGGTCGTGGCGGGCCTCCACGTCGGCGACGCTCTCCGCACTCGGTACCGCTGTCTTAAAGGGAAGAACGCCGAGAAACTGGCCGAGGAAATGCGCGGCATGACCGAGGAGGAACCCTTCTGTATGGCCTTCATGATGGTGATACTTGCGGTTTATCTCGCACCGAACACGACCAAGCTTGTCAACAGGTACTTGTTTGGAGCTGCCCAACAGGTCGGCAGCCTCAAGCAGATGGACTGGTGCGGCTTCGTTGCCGACTATCTCTTCAGAGGAATCAGGAAGTTCAAGGAATCGGATGCACCTTTTGTTTTTGTGAAGGGCTGTGTGCACATCCTGAACGTAAGAAACATTCCGACCGCACTTGTGGAAATTACAAGCCGTTTGAATGTGCTGATGTCGCTTGTTTATTTATAAATTTTGTTTCCATTCATTGTCCTTGAAATGCAGGTCATTTACGTTGATCTTGTGAAACACGCTGCATTTGAAGTACCAAACGGCTTTCCACGCTTGGGCGTTGTCACTACAGAGCATAACAAATGGGTAGCTTCACATCCCTTTGGTAGCTTGCCGGTAATTACTCATGCACTACATTCTGCAATCAAGCTGACTGTGATACACTATTTTTTATTATGTGACATATGCCTTGTTCAAAATAATGGCATGCTATATGCTGCTACAAGCATTACCAGTCTTGTAACCCACATTCATCCAGCGAGTAGCATTTATTTACCAAATCTTGACCGATCAAGTTTATTACTCATACGGAATAACATTTGAGTGACCTCTTTCAGAAGTAATTTTCTTTTTATGAAGTGGCATGTAATGTTTGCTGAATCAGTAACTTTATGCGCATTCTGATGCAAATAGGTGCGTCGTCTAGAAGAGTCTGTCTATGCTCCTGTGCTCAATAACATGGGAAATGGTAACATTGTTGAAGGCGGAACATGTGCTGATTCTGATACAAATACTGACGCTCTGGCCAATCAGTTTGCTATCACTGTCACCCATCAAAATAACCCGCATCCGATTTCAGCATACCCTGGCCCTGCCAGAGCAACCCCTGATGTAACGAGCTTGGCCGGTGTTGAACATGTAGCGTTAGAGACATCAGCTCGATCTGCAGGTACAAACCAGATACTTACTCCTATTACATTATCTATAGCCAGGTTATAACAGATATTACACAAGCATTTCCAACCATTAATTGGCAAGGCTTGTTCCGGACAACATGTATGTAACATGCTGTAAACTCTGTATTCTTCAACTTTGTTACCCTTGTACAAGATCCCTACATATTCATGAAATGGAAACAACTGTTTTGTTTAACATTATGTTTGTATATCTCAGACAAAATTGTAACATGTATTCTTTTTTCTTTTGTACATAATTCTACAGTGTATTCATTTAACACTCACAGAGTTGAGGGGTCCGTTTTCTTGGAAGAACGCATAGTTTTTTCAAGAAGCCGCGAGCAATTGCAGCCTGTTGGGCCTTCTTCACCGTGTTCTGCACAAGTTTGTTGACACTTCACTTCTGTGACATTATTTTTTTAATTACGCTATGTTATGGGTTCCAATTCCACACGGCATGGCATGGCAGTAATTCGAATAATGTGTTTCCCTCTGATTCCTTTGCAGATTGCGGAGAAGATGCAGCTTGCGCCAGAAGCCACTTTGGGAAGGAACAGGGGTTCGCCGGAGGACGACCGGACGCCCGAGAACGCGAGGGTGGAGCTGCCCAACAGTGGGCAAGTAAAGCGAGCCGGAGAAGGCACCATAAGGATGGACATGAGTTTGCTTAGTTGTCGCGTCTGCTACCACCCAGTCAAGCCCCCTGTCTTCCAGGTTAATTTCTTTCCTCAAAGAATGCTCGAATAATTTCCTGTTCCATTCAGCTGAGGTCTGAGGACGGCAGTATCTGATACAATTTTGTGCAGTGCAATGTCGGGCATTTAGCTTGCGGCACATGCCTCGTGGAGCTCCCCGGCGAACAGTGCCCGATTTGTGAGCACGGCGGTGGCTTTAGCCGCTGTCCAGTGATGGACGACGTCGTCCTGTCGAGCGAGATGAAGTGCTCCTACGACGGCTGCCAGAGCTACGTCCCCTACCACGAGCTCGACGGCCACCAGAGAGCGTGCCCGCACGCGCCCTGCTTCTGCACGGAGCCCGGTTGCGGCTTCTGCGGCCCTCCACCGGCGCTCCTCGGCCACCTCACCGCGGTGCACTCGGTGCCAGTGCAGAAGGTCCAGTACGGCAATGTTCACCGGCTCCGGTTGTCGGAGGCGCGGTGCCTGCTCCACGCGGAAGAGGACGACAGCGTGTTCCTCCTGGCCGTGGGGGCCGTGGGCGCGCTCGGCATGGCCACCGTCGTGTCTGCGGTGTGCATCCGTGCGGGAGCATCGCTGGAGCCGCGGCACGCGGTCAAGCTCCGGGCGAATGGCCCGCCGCCACCGAGCGGTGCGGCGGGCAGCATTCTGCTGGACATGAAGGCGGTGACGAACAGCAACAGGCCCGGCGAGGTGGCCGTGGAGGAGCTGCCGTCGTTCTTGATGGTGCCGCCGACGTATCTGGTTGGATCTGGCGCGTCCGAGGTGTCTCTCGACGTTCGCATTGACAGGGTGTGACCTGAGGCATAATTTCGTCATGGAAAATGCACTGGTGTAATGTAATTGCTGCTAGATGCCACTCCTGATGGAAGATGTGCACTGAACTTGCCGAGTGGATGGAGAAACGCGGTGAAGGTGTTATCTTTTCACCATCGGTGCGAGGGAAATTCACCGTAAAATATCTTCTTTTTAGAGAACCATGGGGCCAACAAGCTTCCACCAAATATGGGGCTGCCCCCCACACGAAAAGGGGAACCTTCTCCTCCTTTTAGGAACATTGTGTTTTGGCGCCGGTGTCCCCTCCAGGAATATTTCGGGAGGTTCCAGAACTTTTTTGGCACCCCTCTGAAAATTCCGAATGCATTTCGAAACTTTTCTGGGTTGATGGTTTACTCCAAAACAATTTTTTTGTTTCGTCAAAACATTTTTGGTTTTCCCTCTGAAACTTTACTCAGCAGATATATGACACTTGAGGCTGTGTTCGGATCAAAGGGATTGAAAACGCAGGTTTGGAGCAAAATAGGGGAAATGGAAAGGAAGTGAGATGCAAAACAGGGGAAAATAAAACTTTCTAGGACAAGAAACCCACGAAATCAACGGATGTGGTTCCCCTGCATTGATTTTTAAATGTTTACTGCATGTTGCCTGTGTGGCCTCCATGTTTACTGATCAATAATTCTTCATAGCCGATGTGGGTCCCAGGATGCGTGGTTCGGTGCCCTTTTCCTTCCACTGTCTCGGGCCTCCGCGAAGAAATTGGTTGGCCCAGAAAAACTTTTCTGCAGATCGGTAACAAAAGATTCCTTTGTTCTGAACGGTAGAAACGGGAGCAGTTCGTTAGGAATAACTTTCCTTTGGTTTTCCTACATTTTTTCTCTGTCCCGAACAGGCCCTAAGCGTGTGATCCTGTAGGTACAGTGAAATATATATAGACATTGAGCGGAACTCTTTTCGATCAATGATCAATAGTGGAATCGTGGACATTTATATTGACCTCTATACCTACAAAATATATATTTGAGTGAACCTTTAGTTACCGTGTGCTACTCCTATTGCTTAACGATATGTTGCAAGAACCCGAGGTGAGATTTATCGGCATCCCCGTGAATCGACAATTTGCTCACTATGCAAGTTTTCTCGTTACTGGTTTTGTTCTCTTTTCTCGTTCCATATTCTGGCATCCACGTGCTCAAATCACGATGTGTCTGGCTAGCCAATGATGTATACCATAACACCGAGAGGGCCCAAGAATATATCTTCATCGTCGGAGGAGCAAATCAAAATTTTAACCTATCTAGTTCTTTGTCATACTTTTTCGTGAACCCGTAAGCTGCCGTAATAGCCACCCGATTATAAATGACGTTTAACAAACCCCAAAGTTGTCGAAACAAGTATGAAGAAACTCGATGGTTTAAGGAATATGCAAACGTCTAACTTTCTATGTCTTGTAAACCATTGACGAAAGGATCTCATAGCATAACAATAATTTAGTCGGTTCAACACAAATGTTCTTCTAACATTGTGACCTCAAAATTGCTGGCATTCTCATGCCCATGATCAGGAAAACGTGATCATCACGTAACACTTGAGCTAGTCTTAATGGCATGAGTAGGAATCTATATTACTGTTTATTATTTCACACATGCACACAGAGTTTTCTCTAAGCCTCTTCAATATACAGGCTTAAGACCATTGCAATTATAACACGAACATAAACATAACTATGAACATGGAAATGAATAACAAAATTTATTATTTGCCACTAGTCATATTTCCAACACAGACTACCTGAGAGTGGAGGAGAATAGCGACGGGTCGGACAGCTCCGGCGATGAGCAGATCCGGCTTGATCCATTTTGCGTTTTCGAGCATTGCTTCCGCAAGAAAGACGGCAAGGGCACCCGTCCGTGATCTTTGTCCATAGCTAGTACGTAGGTAGAACATGCCAATTTTTGGTAATCCAATTCCAATGGCGATTGCTGATGTAGTGTTTTATGTCGCATGTGTTTATATGGATTTGAGGTTTACTAATTAGCAAAATTTCAAATGTGAACGTTTGAGGGGCCATATTAGGTGTATCCGGCTGTAGATGCCCTTAGCATTAGAGAAAAGATTCTTGTTCCAAAACAGAAGGCACACATGCGGGCGCTTAAGCTTGTGAAGAGGCACTATTCTATTTTGACATTGGGTGGCGGCACCAACAGTCGTCAGAACAATTCAGGGCCCTCACTTTCCAGCACAAGACATCAACATTTCGAGCATGCATTGAGATTTGGGAAACCAGACAAGTCACCTACAGCTACAGGCTAGGAAGTTCAATCAGTGTCACCTACTTCCATCAGCAATGGCATCTAAGCAGCGATTACATCCCATGTTACCCCATGAAGAAACGATGCAGAATACCTACTTGCATCAGCACAGCAATGGACCATGTCACATCCTGTCAATGCGAACGTCGAGGGACACCTCCTTGTACGCCCCACAGTCGACCAGGTACGCGGGCGGCACCATCAGGAACGCCGGCAGCTCCTCCACCTCCACCTCGCCGGGCCTGGCGCTGCTCGTCACCGCCTGCATCTCCAGCAGAATGCTGCCCGCCGCGCTGCTCGGGGGCGGCGGGCCGTTCGCCCGGAGCTTGACCGCGTACCGCGGCTCCGGGGATGCCCCCGCCCTGAGGCACACCACGGACGCGACGGTGGCCATGCCGAGCACGCCCACGGCCAGGAGGAACGCGCTGCCGTCCTCTTCCGCGTGGAGCAGGAACCGTGGCTCCGACACCCGGAGCTGATGGACGCTGCCGTAGTGGACCTTGTGCACTGGCACTGAGTGCAGGGCGGCGAGGTGGCCGAGGAGCGCCGCTGGTGCGCCGGCGAAGCTGCAGCCGGTCTCCGTGCAGAAGCAGGGCCCGTGCGGGCACGTGCTCTGGTGGTCGTCGAGCTCGTGGTAGGGGACGTAAACCTGGCAGCCGGCGTGGGAGCACTTCATCGTGCTCGACAGGACCACGTCGTCCATCACTGGACAGGGGCTGAAGTCACCGCCGTGCTCACACATCTGGCACTGTTCGTCGGGGAGCTCGGCAAGGCATCTGCCGCAAGCTAAATGCCCGACATTGCACTGCACAAAATTGTATCACATACTGCCATCCTCAGCTGAATGGAACAAGAAATTGATTGAGCATATTGGAGAAAGAAATTAACCTGGAAGACGGGGGGCTTGACGGGGTGGGAGCAGACGCGGCAACTGAACAAACTCATGTCCATCCTTATGGTGGCTTCTCCAGCTCGCACCATTTGCCCATTATTGGGCAGCTCCACCCTTGCCCTTTTGGCGCTCCGATCATGCTTCTCCATCGTCGACGGTGAATCCCTGTTCCTGCTCTCGGCAGCAGCCGCAAGAACCTCCAGCCCGTTTGGAATCTGTATAGGAAAAACATCGCATCATGAATTGGTACCCACAATCTACAGATGTTTCTTCTGCGCAATTCAAAGAATATGGCGTCGACAAACTTGTGCAGAATACGGTTCAGAAGAAGGCCCAGCAGACTGCAATTGCTCGCCACTTCTTGGAAAAATAATGTGTTCTGCAAAAGTTACATCAATACATGGAAGAATTTTGTCTCAGATACATATAACCAATGTTGAAGAAAAAGAATTGCTTTCGAATAATGGCTACGTGCTTTACATCTTTTAGGCAAGCTTCTGAACGTAGAGATTTGTACAAGGATAACAGAGTCGGGAGAATACAATACATAATTTATAGCATGTTACATACATGACATGTCAATTAAAGGTTGAAAATGCTTGTGTAATATCTTTTATAACCTGGCTATAGACAATGTAATAGGAGTCAGTTATAATGGTTTGTACCTGCGGATCGAGCTGATGTCTCTAACCCTGTAACAATGAGCAAGCTGCCAGGACCTGGTGAAACCGGATGCTGGTTATTTTGATCATTGTCGGTAGCAGACTGATTGGACAGAGTATCAGTATCTGTATCAGAATCAGCACATTCTCTTCCTTCAACAATGTTACCATTTCCATTATTAAGCACGGGAGCATAGACAGACTCTTCTAGACGACGTACCTATATGAATGAGAATAGGCGCAAAGTTACTGATTGTAGCAATCATGACATGCAACTTAAGAAAAGGAAAATTACTTCTGAAAGAGGTCACTCCAATGTAATTCTGTGCAAGTAATAAACTTGATCAGTCAAGATTTGGAAAAATAAATGCTACTCATTGGACGGGTGTGGATTACAAACTGGTAATGCTTGTAGCAGCATAGAGCATGCCGTTATTTTGAACAAGGCATGTCACATAATAACGAATTGTGTACAACAACAACAAAGCCTTTCAGTCCCAAACAAGTTAGGGTGGGCTAGAGTTCAAACCAACACGATCTCGAAACCCATAATGATGAATGGTGTGTTTCAAATAAATAGCGTATCACAGTTTGATTGCAGAATTTAGTGCATGAGTAATTACCAGCAAGCTACCAAAGGGATGTGAAGCTACCCATTTGTTATGCTCTGTAGTGACAAAGCCCAAGCGTGGAAAGCCGTTTGGTACTTCGAATGCAGCATGTTTCACAAGATCAATGAAAATGACCTGCATTTCAAGGACAGTGAATGGAAATAAATTTCTAAATAAACAAGCGACAACAGCACATTCGAACAGTTTGTAATTTCCGTAAGTGCAGTCGGAATGTTTCTTACGCTCAGAATGTGCACACAGCCCTTTAGACAACCAAAGGGTGCACCTGATTCCTTGAACTCCCTGATTCCTTTGAAGAGATAGTCAGCAACGAAACCGCACCAATCCATCTGTTTGAGGCTACCGACCTGTTCAGCAGCTCCAAGAAAGGACCTGTTGACAAGCACGGTTGTATTTGGTGCTAGATAAATCGCGAGTATCGTCATCATGAAGGCTATACAGAAGGGTTCCTCCTCGGTTATGCTGCACATTTCCTCGGCCAATTTCCTGGCGTTCTTGAAGTTAACAGAGCAGTACTGACTGAAGAGACCATAGTCAACTTCGAGACCCTGCACGACTTGGATGGGGCCTGAAGGGATCCCAAGGACAGACTTGACAAGTGGCCTCACCGGAATCGATAAGCCGCCTCCAAACTCAAGCGCATTGGTGTCACAACTGAACTTACCAACCAACCAGAGGGTAAGGGCCTTGTTCATCTCAAAATCCGCCATGGACAGCAGGCTCCCAAACCCGATTTTTCTGACGAAGCCCTTCTGCTCCTCACTGAGAAGCTCCACAATCTGCGGAATGAGGCGAGGGGAACATCTGTACAGCGCGCTCCCGCTCTACAAGGTATGAGCGGATCAACTGAGGAGATTCAGGCGTAATGTAAACTGAAAAATGCAGAGCAGAGGAGTGGATGGATTCCGGGATCGTACCTTTCGGGGCCTCTTGGCAGATCTACTTGGTGGACTACCACCATCCATGGCACTCCCCTGCTTTCCGTTACTGCTGGGATTAGCATGCACAGCAGGATTGGAACCCATGGCCCCGTGAAGATGGTTTGTACCTGCAGATTGAGCTGATGTCTCTAACGCTACAACAATGGACAAGCTGGCAGGACCTGCTGAAACCGGATGCTGGTTATTTTGATCGTTGTCAGTAGCAGGCATATTGGCTAGAGCATCAGTATTTGTATCAGAATCAGCACATTCTCCGCCTTCAACAATGTTACCATTTCCATTATTAAGCACAGGAGCATAGACAGACTCTTCTAGACGACGTACCTATAGGAATTAGAATACGCGTAAAGTTACTGACTGCAGCAATCATTATATGCAACTTAAGAAAAAGAAAAATACTTCTGAAAGAGGTCACTCAAATGTAATTGCGTGTAAGTAATAAACTTGACCGGTCAAAATTTGGTAAATAAATGCTACTCATTGGATGGATGTGGGTTACAAGACTGGTAATGCTTGTAGCAGCATAGAGCATGCCATTATTTTGAACAAGGCATATGTCACATAATAACGAATAGTGTACAACAACAACAAAGCCTTTCAGTCCCAAACAAGTTGGGGTAGGCTAGAGTTGAAACCCATAATAATGAATGGTGTGTTTCAAATAAATAGCGTATCACAGTTTGATTGCAGAATTTAGTGCATGGGTAATTACCAGCAAGCTACCAAAGGGATGTGAAGCCACCCATTTGTTATGCGCTGTACTGACAACTCGCAAGCGTGGAAAGCCGTTTGGTACTTGTAATTCAGCGTGTTTCACATGATCAATGAAAATGACCTGCATTTCAAGTACAGTGAATGGAAATATATTTATAAATAAACAAGCGACATCAGCACATTCAAATAGATTGTAATTTCCACAACTGCGGTCTGGATGTTTCTTACGCTCAGGATGTGCACACAGCCCTTTAGAAGAACAAAGGGTGCATCCGATTCCTTGAACTCCATGAGCCCTTTCATGAGATAGTCAGCAACGAAACCGCACCAGTCCATCTGCCTGAGGCTACCAACCTTCTGAGCAGCTCCGAGCAAGGACCTGTTGACAAGCATGGTTGTGTTGGGTGCTAGATAAATCGCGAGTATCACCATCATGAAGGCTGTACAGAAGGGCTCCTCCTCGGTTATGCCGCACATTTCTTCGGCCAGTTCCTTTGCCTTCCTCACTTTAGTAGAATAGTAGTGATTGTAGGGAGCCTGCACGACTGGTATGGGGCCCGAAGGGATCCCGAGGACAGACTTGACGAGCGGCCTGACCGGAATCGACACGCCGCCTTCAAACTCGAGCGCCTCGGTCTCGCAACTGAACCTGCCAACCAGCCACAATGTAAGGGCCTTGTTAATCTCGAAGTCTGCCATGGACAGCAGGCTCCCAAACCCGATTTTTCTGACGAAGCCCTTCTGCTCCTCGCTGAGAAGCCCCACAATCCGCGGGATGAGGTGCGGGGAACATCTGTACGACGCCGTCCCGCTCTGCAATGCATGAGCGGATTCAGCTCAGGAGACTCGGATGTAATATGAATGAACTGAATGAAAAAAGCAGAGCAGAGCAGAGCAGAGGAGTTCATACCCAGCCCTTCGGGAGAAGAGCAGAGGACTTCTTGGCAGATCTGCTCGGTGGATTGCCACCATCCATGGCACCCCCCAGCTTTCCGTTCCTGCTGGGATTGGAGCGCGCAGCGGGACTGGAACCCATGGCCGTGTGGCTAGGGCTTGGGGTGGAGACGGTGGCCGGCCAAATAGGGGGCGAAATCGATCAGAAAAGGAGCAGATTCTCGCTACCAGCTAATGGATCCGCCGTCTGGCGGGCATGGGCGAGCTGCGGTGCCGGTCGCCGGCGGGGTACGCCGGCTGGAGTGGAGTGGAGCGGCGGCGGGGGCGGGGTTGTGGGGAAAGAGGAGAAAGGGGGGGGAGAAGAGCGAAGCCAAAAAAATGCCAATGCCTCGAAATATTTGGACGAGGATCTGGCGCGAGCCACCAATCGGCCCGCTTCGGCACAGCAGGATAAGGCCAACTCGAACCCCAACGCACCACCCCAACACACACGACCCCCCAAATGGTTGGCCGTTTGATGAGGCTAAACGGATGCAAAACGCAACCCAACGCACGAAAGCAAATAGATAAATGTTATCCAATACACGGAAGCAAATAGATAAATGTTTGATTTTCGTCTGCTTTTGACTCATTTTCGGCTTAAGTTTGGGCTGCGCTTGCGTCTAGATGGATAGAGCGCGGACAGGCGGGACGCGCGCCCTTGTCCTCTCCTGGACCGCTCGTCGGTGGCACAGACGTCCCTCTTCTCTTCCCCTGCCCCTCCCTTGCCATCGCCATCGTCGCCATTACCCGTCGGTGCCCATTTTCCTGGCCACCTTCCTCGCTTTCCTGCCAAGCCGCCTGAATCACCACCACGCCATGCCATAGCCGGCTCAAGCCCGTGTTTCGGAGGGCTTTTTGCCGGCGTTTGTGGCTCTTTGTTGCTGCAGCCAGTGGAGAGAAGTTACGGCCGCCGATGGCGCCCATCAACCTCAACACCTCCCATCAAGCGCTGCATAGTCGCAGGGTGCCGCCCGCCAACTTCAACCCTGCATCCTGCCTATGAGGGGAGCTCGAGGTGCTCTTCCCGGCCGCGTCTCCACCACGAAAGCAAGGTGTTCGGCACTTTGCTCACAAGGAACCATGGATAGTAGGGGATGAGTATTTCTTCCACAACTTCATTTGTTCATCAGATGAACCTGGATGACGAAGATCTTGTGGTGGCTGCATTGGTCGTCAATGACCACGTTGCTAGGCAGCGGCCTCGGTTCAAGGGATCAATCATGGGTCATGCTTCGGCCTTGAACCGCAACACGGAGAGCGGTCAGGCCCTACTCTATGCTGATTACTTTCAGAATATCGCACTCTTCAAACCACATCAATTCCGACGCCGCTTCCGCATGAGGAGACATGTGTTGGTAGGATATGACCCATATTTTGAGTGCAAAGAGGATGCCCTTGGCAAGCTTGGCTTCTCCTCTTACCAGAAATGCACCGCGGCCATTCACACGCTTGCATATGGAATTCCGGGCGATCTTGTGGATGAGTACGTGCGTATGAGTGAGTCCACATATCTCCTATCAATGCACAGTTTCTGCAAGGCCGTGGTGGTAGTGTTTGGGCCTGAGTACCTGAGAGAGCCAACTGTCGCTGATACAGAAAGGTTCTTGGCGATCAATGCCGAGAGGGGCTTTCCGGTCATGCTAGGTAATATAGGTTGTATGCATTGGAAGTGGAATAATTCTTCATTTGCTTGGCACGGGCAGTACAAAGGGGAACGAACGTGAGAGGTGCCTGATACGTCTCCAACGTATCTATAATTTTTTATTGTTCCATGCTATTATGTTATCCATCTTAGATGTTTTATATGCATTATTATGCTATTTTATATCCTTTTTTGGGACTAACCTATTAACCTAGTGCCAAGTGTCAGTTGTTGTTTTTTCCTTGATTTTGTCTTTAAAGAAAATCAATACCGAACAGAGTCCAAACAGAACAAAACTTTTTGAGGATTTTTCTTGGACCAGAAGACACCTAGGAACCTTTGGGAGGAGGTTAGAGGGGCCACCAGTTGGCGAATAGCTTGTAAGGCGCGCCCCAGGGGGGCGTCTCCCCCCCCCCCAAGGCTTGTGGGGCCCCTGGTACTCCTCTAACCCTAATCTTTGCTCTATAAATACCCAAACATTCCACGTATACCAGAGGGCACACTAAAAATACTTTTCCGCTGCCGCAAGCTTCTGTTCTCGTGAGATCCCATCTAGGGGCCTTTTTTGGCACTCCGCCAGAGGGGGATTCAATCACGTAGGGCTTCTACATCAACCTTGCTGCCCTTCCGATGATCTATGAGTAGTTTACCATAGACCTACGGGTCCATAGCTAGTAGCTAGATGGCTTCTTCTCTCTCTTTGATCTTCAATACAATGTTCTCCTCGATGTTCTTGGAGATCAATTCGATTTAATCTTCTTTTGCAGTGCGTCTGTTAAGATCTGATGAATTATAGATTTATGATCAGATTATTTATGAACATTATTTGAATCTTCCCTAAACTCTTTTATGCATGATTAAAATAGCTTTGTATTTCTCTCCAATCTATTGATTTGGTTTGGCCAACTAGATTGATTTTTCTTGCAATGGGCGAGGTGCTTTGTAGTGGGTTCAATCTTGCGGTGCTCATACCAGACAGAAGGGGACATGACACGTATTTGTATTGTTGCCACTAAGGATAAAAAGGTGGGGTTTATTCATATTGATTGGATCTATCCCTCTACATCATATCATCTTGCTTAAGGCATTACTCCGTTCTTGTTAACTTAATACACTAGATGCATGATGGATAGCGGTCGATGTGTGGAGTAATAGTAGTAGATGTAGGCAGGAGTCGGTCTACTTGTCACGGACGTGATGCCTATATTCATGATCATTGCCTTCGATATCGTCATAATTTTGCGCTTTTCTATCAATTTCTCAACAATAATTTGTTTACCCACCGTATGCTTTCTTTCAAGAGAGAAGCCTCTAGTGAAAACTATGGCCCCGGGTCTATTTTATCATATTATTTTCAGACCTATAAAATCAAAAACACAAAAATACCTTGCTGCAATTTATTTACCTTTACTTTATTTTGCACTTTTACTTATCTTTTATACCTATCTCTATTAGATCTCATCCTTACAAGTAACCGTGAAGGGATTGACAACCCCTTTTCGCGTTGGGTGCAAGTATTCGTTTGTTTGTGTAGGTGCAACCATTGGGGACTTGTGTGTTCCTCCTACTGAATTGATACCTTGGTTCTTAATTGAGGGAAAGACTTATCTCTACTTTGCTGCATCACCCTTTCCTTTTCAAGGGGAAAACCAACGCAAGCTCAAGAAGTAGCAGGAAGAATTTCTGGCACCGTTGCCGGGGAGGATCTACATCAAACCTACCAAGTACCTATCATAAACTCTCATCTCTTGCACTTACATTATTCGCCATTTGTCTCTCGTTTTCCTCTCCCCCACTTCTAAAACATTTCCAGAAAAACACAAAAATATTTGCCTTCTTTCCGTTCATCTTTTCATTTGCTTGAGTGCTAGATTGATTTCTTTGCTATCATGGCTAATCTTTCTCTCGTGGCATTTACCCCGGAAAGTGAGGTCCTAAATTTTAAACAAAGGGGAGGAGAGAATTTGAAAGATGCTTGGTATAGAATTTGCGATGCTCAGAATAGGTCTACCCATAAGCAATCCACTGTAGTTCTTCTTCGAAATTTTTATGTGGGTGTTACTACTTGGTATAGATTTGTGCTAGACACTATTACTAGGGGTAATTTCTTGGGTAGTCACCCTATGGATGCTTTAAGTGCTATGGGAAATTTGGTGGGATCACCACCTATCATGATTAATGAAACATAATTAACCTTGGAACATGTGATGAAAGGCTTGATATCATTGAAAATAAAATTTCTACCGTCGACCATATTGAAAATTTAGATAAAAAGATTCACAATCATATTACTCAAATTGGATCAAAGGTAGAAATCGCTTTAAAAACTCTAAAGGAGAAGAAGCCTATAATAGATGGGAGGTAGAACAAGGTTCCGCTAGGATCGATAAGTTGGAGGATAGTATTACTCATTTGGGTTCTGCTTTTGCTTCTACCAAAATTACTCCAAAATCCCCCCTAATAAAACTACTAAGTTTATCTATGTTCCTAAAATAAGGGTGGGTCATCTAGTAAACAAGGATCTTAAGATGATAAGTATTTGCCCTAGTTTTATCAATATGATTAAGGAACCTATTCTTACGAACGATTATCTTGATTTTCTACCAAGGAGTGTATCATTAACAAACCTAATGATATCCCTAGGAGGTATGGATGTGCAATTGAAGTTGAATACTAAAGATGACAATACTTAGATCTATGCAATATGCCTAGCTAGGGGCATAAAACAATATCGCTTGTTATGAGGCAACCCAATGTTAGTTTTGTTTTTCTTGTTTTGCTTCTGTCTTTTAATAAATATGCAATTATAATTCTATTATGATTGTGTTTAAGAGTTTTAATTAGTGTTTGAGCCAAGTAGAGCCTTTGGGATGATCTATGGTGATAGTTGATTTGATTTTGCTGAAAAACAGAATCTTTTGCGCCCAGTTCTGGAATTTTTTATATTCACATAAACGTGCTTTTGATCTGGAATTTTTTCCCACCACTACTAGGGAAAAGCCTAGCAGCAGCGCGGGTTTTGGGCCTATTAGTAGCGCGGGTGCCACCCGCGCTACTACTACGTCTGTTAGTAGTAGCGTGGGTAAAAACCCGCGCTACTACTAATCTCTAATCTCTGATTTTTTTTGAACTTTTTTGAATTTTCCCTAATTTTCAAATTTCTGAATTATTTTAACCTCCAATCTCTAATCACCCCTCATCGCTGCTCAATTTAATCTCTAATCTCTAATCACCCCTCATCATTCCAAATCATCTAACTTCCCGGACGGTCACCCATCCTCTCACTACTCCAGCCTGAGCACGCTTAACTTTCAGGTTCTATTCTCCCTTGTTTCCAAGTCTGCACTTGTTGTTTTCCTGACAATAGTAAGATGTCAATCCTATTAACCTCAGGAATTTAGCTTGAGCATGAAGTCACACATTTCACTGTTTGAGTTTGAAACTATTGTTCTAAAAAATAACACTAATATTTAGTAACACTAATATTTCTTGAATAATTAGTTTGACCATTGTTTGACCACAGTTTGACCATAGTTTGACAAGATTTGATCAAAATTCAAAAAAAAACTGAAATAATTATTTAGTAACACTAATATTCTTGAATAATTAGTTTGACCATAGTTTGACCAGATTTAACAAAAATAAAAAAAAACTGAATTTTTTGCCTCCAGATCTTAAAAGCCCCGTAACTTTTCGAGTAGATGATTTTTCATATAAAAAACTTTTTCATCCGAGTTAGTATGCAAAAGTTATGCCAATTTTTACAAATTCTCGAGAGATTTTGCAAATAAAGTAGAAATTCATATTTGCAAATTTTCCCAACAACTAGACCACGTATCACATGGGAAACTTATTTTATTTTATTTTTTTGACATTTTCATCATTTTATTTTATTTTTTTTAAACTGAAAAGGCGATCCACGGGGGGTAGAGTTTGAAACCCAGTATTTAGTAGTAGCGCGGGTTTTTACCCCTCGCTACTACTATGGCATGTCCCCGAGGGGCACGGTTGAGACCAATTAGTAGTAGCGAGGGGTAAAAACTTAGTAGTAGCGCGGGTTTATAACCATCGCTACTACTATGGCATGGTCGAGGCACGGTAGAGACCACTTAGTAGTAGCGAGGTTAAAACCAACGCTATCTGCTATCAACTTAGTAGTAGCGAGGTTAAAACCCGCTACTACTATTGCATGTCCCGGGGCCACGGTAGAGACCGCTTAGTAGTAGCGAGGTTAAAACCCGCTCTCGCTATCAACTTAGTAGTAGCGAGGTTTAAAAACCTGCGCTACTAGTAAGTAGCAGTAGCGAGGGTTTTTAACCCTCGCTACTAGTAAGCGTCTGTGTATAAGCTTTCCCTAGTAGTGCACCTTTGCTAGCCACTCTAGTACCGCGCAACTTTCGTCGGTGCATTAAACCCTCCTTATACCTTTCCTCAAAACAGCCATCATACCTACCTATTATGGCATTTCCATAGCTACTCCGAGATATATTGCAAAGCAACTTCAACCGTTCCATTTTATTATGACACATACCATCATTGTCATATTGCTTTGCATGATCATGTAGTTGGCATAGTATTTGTGGCTTGGCCACCATTCATAATTTTTTTATACATGTCACGCTAGATCATTGCACACCCTGGTACACCACCGGAGGCATTCATATAGAGTCATATCTTTGTTCTAGTATCGAGTTGTAATTCTTGAGTTGTAAGTAAATAAAAGTGTGATGATCATCATTATTAGAGCATTGTCCCATGTGAGGAATATATAAAAATAAATAAATAAAGAGGCCAAATGAGCCCAAGAATAAAAGAGGCCAAAGTACCCAACACAAAAAGAGAAAAAAAGGAAAATAAGAAATTGAGAGAAAAAGAGATAAGGGACAATGTTACTATCCTTTTCCACACCTGTGCTTCAAAGTAGCACCATGTTGTTCATGATAGTGAGTCTCCTATTTTGTCATTTTCATATATTACTAGTGGGAATTTTTCATTATGAACTTGGCTTGTATATTCCAATGATGGGCTTTCTCAATTGCCCGAGGTCTTCATGAGCAAGCAAGCTGGATGCACACCCACTTAGTTTTATTTTGAGCTTCCATACACTTATAGCTCTAGTGCATCCGTTGCATGGCAATCCCTACTCACCCACATCGATATCAATTGATGGGCATCTCCATAGCCTATTAATTTGTCTAGTTGACATGAGAATTTCTTTCTCCTTTTTGTCTACCACCACCTTCTATTCCACCCATAGTGCTATATCCATGACCGATAACCCACAAGTATAGGGGATCGCAACAGTTTTCGAGGGTAGAGTATTCAACCCAAATTTATTGATTCGACACAAGGAGCCAAAGATTATTCTCAAGTATTAGCAGTTGAGTTGTCAATTCAACCACACCTGGATAACTTAGTATCTGCAACAAAGTATTTAGTAGCAAAGTAGTATGGAAGTAACGGTAACGGTGGCAAAAGTAACAGTAGCAGTTTTGTAATAATTGTAACAGTGGCAACGGTAAAGTAAATAAGCAAAGCACAATATGTGAAAAGCTCGTAGATTGGATCAGTGATGGATAATTATGTCAGATGCGATTCCTCATGTAATAGTTATAACATAGGGTGACACAGAACTAGCTCCAGTTCATCAATGTAAACTAATGGATATGTGAAAAGCACAATATGTGAAAAGCTCGTAGATTGGATCAGTGCATGACATCTTTTGTCCTACCCTCCCGTGGCAGCAGGGTCCTAATGGAAACTAAGGGATATTAAGGCCTCCTTTTAATAGAGTACCGGACTAAAGCATTAGCACTTAGTGAATACATGAACTCCTCAAACTACGGTCATCACCGAGAAGTATTCCGATTATTGTCACTTAGGGGTTGTCGGATCATAACACATAATAGGTGACTATAGACTTGCAAGATAGGATAAAGAACTCACATATATTCATGAAAACATAATAGGTTCAGATCTGAAATCATGGCACTCGGGCCCTAGTGACAAGCATTAAGCATAGCAAATTCATAGCAACATCAATCTCATAACATAGTGGATACTAGGGATCAAACCCTAACAAAACTAACTTGATTACATGGTAAATCTCATCCAACCCATCACCGTCCAGCAAGCCTACGATGGAATTACTCACGCATGACGGTGAGCATCATGAAATTGGTGATGGAGGAAGGTTGATGATGACGACGGCGACGAATCCCCCTCTCCGGAGCCCCGAACGGACTCCAGATCAGCCCTCTCGAGAGAGATTAGGGCTTGGCGACGGCTCCTTATCGTAAAACACGATGAAACTTTCTCTCTAATTTTTTCTCCGCGAAAGCAAATATATGGAGTTGGAGTTGAGGTCGGTGGACGTCCAGGGGGCCCACGAGGCAGGGGGCGCGCCCTAGGGGGGCTCCCCACCCTCGTGGACAGGGTGTGGGCCCCCTGGTGCTGATTCTTTCACCAGTATTTTTTATTAATTCTGAAAAGTTGCTCCATGGATTTTCAGGTTATTCCGAGAACTTTTATTTCTGCATAAAAATAACACCATGGCAGTTCTGCTGAAAACAGCGTCAGTCCGGGTTAGTTCCATTCAAATCATGCAAGTGAGAGTCCAAAACAAGGGCAAAAGTGTTTGGAAAAGTAGATACGACGGAGACGTATCAACTCCCCCAAGCTTAAACCTTTGCTTGTCCTCAAGCAATTCAGTTGACAAACTGAAAGTGATAAAGAAAAACTTTTACAAACTCTGTTTTCTCTTGTTGTTGTAAGTATGTAAAGCCGACATTCAAGTTTTCAGCAAAGATTATGAACTAACCATATTCACAATAACACTTAGGTCTCATGTTTACTCATATCAATGGCATAATCAACTAGCAAGCAATAATAATAAATCTCGGATGACAACACTTTCTCAAAACAATCATAATATGATATAACAAGATGATATCTCGCTAGCCCTTCCCGAGACCGCAAAACATAAATGCAGAGCACCTTTAAAGATCAAGGACTGACTAAACATTGTAATTCAAGGTAAAAAGAGATCCAGTCATAGTCATACCCAATATAAATTAATAGTAATGCATGCAAATGACAATGGTGCTCTCTAGCAGGTGCTTTTTAATAAGAGGGTGATGACTCAACATAAAAGTAAATAGATAGGCCCTTCGCAGAGGGAAGCAGGGATTTGTAGAGGTGCCAGAGCTCGATTTTGAAATAGAGATAAATAACATTTTGAGCGGTATACTTTCACTGTCAACATAAAAACTAAGAGATCTCGATATCTTCCATGCTACACACATTATAGGCGGTTCCCAAACAGAATGGTAAAGTTTATACTCCCCCACCACCAACAAGCATCAATCCATGGCTTGCCTGAAACAACGGGTGCCTCCAACTAGCAACAATCCTGGGGGAGTTTTGTTTGCAATTATTTTGATTTTATTTAAGCATGGGACTGGGCATCCCGGTGACCAGCCATTTTCTCGTGAATGAGGAGCGAGTCCACTCCTCTTGAGAATAACCCGCCTAACATGGAAGATACAGACATCCCTACACTACTAGGGAAAACCCTAGTAGTAGCGCGGGTTTTGAGGCTAGCAGCAACGCGGGTGGCCGCGCTACTAATAAGGTGCTACAGCTAACTGTTAGTAGTAGCGGGGTCCGCACCCGCGCTCTACTGTTGACGATATCAGCAACGCTTTTCCGGAATGCGCTACTATTAGTTAGCTGTAGCGATTTCCTTGTCCCTCGCTACTGCTATATCTTTCATCATTTTCCCGCTGTACCCCTTTCCCTTTCAGTTTCAATAAACTGCAATTTTCAGATACTAGGTACTACTAGATATCAAATTCATAAACCATTATAAGTACTAGGTAGTACTCCCTCCGTTCCAAATTACTCGTCGTGGTTTTAGTTCAAACCACGACAAGTAATTTGGAACGAAGGGAGTACTAGATAACAATTTCATGTATAGTCAACATGCATCCTCAAGCAGTACAAGGTCATATCGACGACGATCATCATATGTAGTTCTAGGTGATATCGACGACGATCATCATATGTAGTTCTAGATGATATCAACGACGATCATCATATGTAGTTCTAGATGATATAGCCACACACACATATGTAGTTCTAGATGATATAGAAGACGATCATCATCCTCAAGCCTAGGCGGTGGGTGTTCCTGATAATAATTAGGATGGCCTGTCCAACACGAAGATTTTTGCCATCGAGGAATATCTTCCACCCAACTGAGTTTAAGTGTGTGCGATCGTCCGTGTCCACGCGGTAAGTACATGTTGTGACGGAGCCCCTTGCGGTAAGGCATAGTCCAGCTGAGCTTTCTTCATCAGGCTCGATACCATAACTCACAGATTGGCTCTTTACCAATTTCTAAATAAGAAAAACATATCAATTAATAAATAGCCTCGCACATACTCTTGCAAATAGGTATACATGGATTATCTACACTATTAATAGTTCCTTAGATTCTACACTCTAATAAGCATGTGATCGAACTCTACAGTAAAGCATGTCATCGACTAGATTCCACACAATATATCATTGGACTCTACACTAAGCATATCATCAGATAATTTGCATTTGTAAGTATAACATACCATATCATGTCGATCAACCATGGTACTTGTCAGGCGGGTCACGAATGGCACCCTGACAAAGTCAGCACGTGGCGGAATTATGTCCCATAGGTTGCATACCTCCTCCTCGCTTAGTCTCATTCTTTGAGCTACGCTGGCTTATGAAGTGGGTCCTCATCATCTTCATCGAGTGGGTCCTCATTATCTTCATCATCTTCCACCAGGTTGATATAAATGACAGCCAGCTTGGGTCTTTCTGCTCTGAAGGAGAAGATGATCAACCCACCACTAGTAAGACACATGCGGGCGAGGAAACGGGCCCATCCATCTCCTCCAATCTGCGAGATATTGCGTTCTTCCTCGACCTCCATAGTGTACGGCCCCCCAGGAGCCTCAAATGCCACAGTTTCTCCTGTCAGCTTGTTGAATTTCAACCTCGGATTGCATGGGACGATCTGTGTAAAATAAGCAAAATGACACAATGCAGTAATGCCAACACTAAAAATAAAATAGTTGTTACATTTCATATAATTTCTTACCGCCGCATGACGAAAACTCGGCTGGAAGTAGATGCCCAACAGCTTGCCAGTTTCAAGGCTGCTGGCGCACCTTGACTTGCACAGTCGACATGGTGGTGGTGGTGGCGCCATTTTCCTAAAGCAATATGAGCAAAGGATTAACGATCTCACAGGAAAGAAAAACAATAACATGTGCTATTTTTGGTACTTCTTCAGTTATATTTTCATAGTGGAACCCGATCCCAAAAAGTAAACAACAAGCTCTCAATTTGATGAAGAGATTCTTCTGTGAGAAGCAATTTGATGGACAATTATAATCCTAAGATCTAGTAACATACAAGATGACAAGGTATCACCTACGAAAGCATTTCAGTGGCACCTATTGCCGAAAAAACTATTTGGCCCCTACCAAAGGTATAATCCTAAGATCTGTAATAAGTTATCTACCAAATCAAGGTACCACCTACCAAGACACATTTCATCTAATTTGGCCCCTATTGCCTAAGATAACTGATTAAAAAAACAAGTGGCAAATTTAATTAGGATTAACTTAGCACTTGCAAACTAAATACTTGTATCAAAACCAATATCTAGCAGATCACGGTACCACCTACCAAAGCATTTCAACTAAATTGGCACCTACATTTTGCAAAAAATAACTTACTGCAGAGAAACAAAAGCATCTAGTTATCCCTATGAAATTCGTAAGCCCTCGCTGCATCTAGGTAGGGCAGCCCTCAGGGGGTGCTGTCGAGGAGGGGGGATGGCATGGTGACCTCGGTCGGGGGTGCTGACGAGGCGAAGGCTGGTGACTTTCCTACGAGAGGGGGCGACGACAGCGACCGACGAGGGGATCGACGGTGGTCGGCCAAAGGCGCCCGGCCAGAGCTCGCGGGCAGCGACAGAGTGGGCGGCGAGAGGGTGGAGGAGCATCGGAGGGGCGACAAGAGGGGGGAGGAGCATTACCTGCGGCGGCGGTGGCGGAGGAGAAACCCTAATCGCAGCTGCCGGCGTTGGGCGGAGGGGGACGATTGAGAGATGAGCGTGCGGGGGGCCGGCCGAGCCGTGTGTTTTGTTTTGCTTTAGCAGTAGCGCGGGTATGGGGCGCGCTACTGCTAAGACCTATATCAGCAGCACTTTGTCAAGAAAAATGCTACTGCTATGTCTAAGCATGTAAAAACATCAAAAATATACATTGGTCATCATTGATCTTTTTGTGTAGAATCTAAATAGTCAACATGAATCCTCACTGTACCTATATAGGTACAGGCGAGGATTCATATTGCAGCCACAAATCCTACACATATAGTTCAATGAAGAACAAGTGCTCGAGATAGTTTGAGAAGTAAATATTTAAGGTGGTAAACATCTTGTTCGCTTAGCAGTATGGGACTAAACTTAATTAGTCGCAAGGGGGTGATACTTAGCAACAACGAGTTTTGGGGGAAAACGCTGCTACTAAGTACTTTAGCAGTAGCGCATCCGGAAAAAGGGCGCTACTACTATATCTATCTTGGAGGCAACTCCGTGGCAATTATAGCAGTAGCGCTTGTTTCACCTAGAGCGCTACTGCTACTGCGCTATTAGTAGCACGGTGTCCTGAAGCCCGCTACTGCTAATTAGCAGTAGCATCTATTTTTAAACCACGCTGCTACTAAGATTCTGTGTATAAGGTTTTCCCTAGTAGTGCTAGTTGATACATGAGCTGTTCGAGCATACAAAACATAATTTCATTTGAAGGTTTGGAGTTTGGCACATACAAATTTACTTGGAACGGCAGGTAAATACCGCATATAGGAAGGTATGGTGGACTCATATGGAATAACTTTGGGGTTTATGGAGTTTCGATGCACAAGCAGTATTCCCGCTTAGTACATGTGAAGGCTAGAAAGAGACTGGGAAGCGACCAACTTAGAGAGCGACAACAGTCATGAACATGCATTAAAATTAATCAACACCGAGTGCAAGCATGAGTAGGATATAATCCACCATGAACATAAATATCGTGAAGGCTATGTTGATTTTGTTTCAACTACATGCATGAACATGTGCCAAGTCAAGTCACTCGAATCATTCAAAGGAGGATACCACCCTATCATACCATATCACAACCATTTTAATAGCATGTTGGCACGCAAGGTAAACCATTATAAGCTCCTAGCTAATTAAGCATGGCATAAGCAACTATAATCTCTAATTGTCATTGCAAACATGTTTATTCATAATAGGCTGAATCAGGAATGATGAACTAATCATATTTACAAAAACAAGAGAGGTCGAGTTCATACCAGCTCCTCTCATCTCAATCATTTCAACATATATCGTCATTATTGTCTTTCACTTGCACGACCGAACGGTGTGGATAATAATAATAGTGCACGTGAATTGGACTAAGCTAGAATCTGCAAGCATTCAATTCAAGGGAGAAGACAAGGTAATATGGGCTCTTGGTTAAATCAACAATAATGCATATGAGAGCCACTCAACATTTTCATTATGGTCTTCTCCTCTCGATCCCCAAAGGAAAGAAAAGAAATAAAACTATTTACATGGGAAAACTCCCAACAAGCAAAAGAAGAACGAGAAATCTTTTTGGGTTTTCTTTTAATTATTACTACTACAGACATGGAATTTAAACTAACTAATTTTTTTGGTTTTCCTTAAGGTTATTTAAACACACAAGAAGAAAACTAGAAAAAGAAATTAAACTAGCATGGATAGTATAATGAAAAAGTATGAGCACCGACAACTAGAGTGAGTGTGTGAACATGAATGTAATGTCAGTGAGAAATACGTACTCCCCCAAGCTTAGGCTTTTGGCCTAAGTTGGTCTATGCCCATGGATCACGGCTACTCTCTCCGGTGTACTGAGGAGTGTCATCATACTGCCACTAGCTGGCGATCTCCTCCGGATCCCACTGATAAAAGGATGGACGATAAGGGTCAAGTGGTGGTTCCGGCTCATGCTCTGGAGCTGATGTCTGGCCCCGGTACGCATAAATGGCCTCCGGCAAGACGAGGTAAGAGCCTGCAGTTAAATCAAACAAAGAGGGCGCATGCAAGATAATAGTCTCACTGTGTTTCTTCTGAAATCTCAAATTATACTTAAGCATATTCTCATCATTTTTAACAATAAACTCATGTGCTACCATGCTCTTATAATGTAGAAAAGTAGGGGGCAGCAGTTTTTCCTCTTTCTCAAAATGCCTAATTGGTATCCTGAAATGTTTAGCAAGGCGTGAAGCATAGATACCTCCAAAGATGGGGCCCTTCGTACGATCCAGGCTTAATCGTCTAGCAATAATAGCGCCCATACTAACAGAGTTATCACGAAACAAAGCATGGAACAAAATAATATCAGGAACACTAAGGTTTCCACAGTTTCCGCGACCAATTAAGCATCGACTAGCAAATATTGCAAAATAGCGTAAACCAGGAAAATGTATGCTAGTAATTCTTGCATTGGAAACCTTCCTCGTTTCCCCTACAGTAATAGTATCAATAAATCCATCCACATCTTTGCGATGTGGTTCCTCTAAGCTGCCCTCGAAAGGTATCTTGCAAACCGCGCAAAATTCATATAGTGACATCTCCCTAACCACATCATATAAATGAAACTCTACTAAAGGAGGTGATTTCTTAGGATAAAAGTGGAAATTTTGCACAAAAGTATTGGTGAGTAAGAGATACAGTTCGATCTGGTCGTGGAGGAAGTCGGTGAGGCCTGCATTATCAACCAACGAATAAAAGTTATCATGAATCCCGGCTGCTCTCAAGAAATCATCACAAGGCCATTCACACGGCCGTACTTCCGCCACACGAGGGAGATTATACTTGGGCTTTTCATTCTCCTTAGCTTGTTTATCCTTAGAGCCTTGGCTAGAAGAGCCCCTCAAGAAAAATCTCTTCATCTTTTTCTGAAAATTTCTGAAATTTTTAGTAACTCAAAATAAAAGTGAACCAAACTAAACAATATTGATAACAACTACTCCCACAAATGCCTAGAACCTATATCATGCATTAGAACTACTTGGGACCATATAAATTTGACATGCAAGCTCAAGAACAGGGTCACCTTAGCAGAAATTTTTTGCAATGAATAAAGCACTAGAACAAAAACTAATTGGACCATTGGAGGAGTCACATACCAAGGAACAATCCCCCAAAGCAGTTTTGTGAATGGAGCTTTGAGCAAGGAGATCGAAAATGGCAGCAAGATGAGCTAGAACTTGTGCTTGAACTGGATAGTGAATTTTTTGGGAGGAAGATGAAGTGTGTGGGTGCAGGAATAAGTGGAGGGGGCCACCGTGGGCCCACAGGGCAGGGGGGTGCGCCCAGGGGGTAGGGCGTGCCCCTAACCCTCGTGGCCAGGTGCCAGCTCCCCCTGCTGTGTTCTTAGTGCCAGATATTCTCGAATATTCCAGAAAAATCATACTAACTTTTCAGGGCATTTGGAGAACTTTTATTTTCAGGGTATTTTTTATTGCATGGATAATTCAGGAAACAGACATAAAATATTATTTTTTACTTTATTTAATCTAAATAACAGAAAGTAAAAGGAGGGCACAGAAGGTTGTGCCTTCTAACTTCATCCATCTCATGATCATCAAAAGGAATCCACTAACAAGGTTGATCAAGTCTTGTTAACAAACTCATTCCGAATAACATTGAACCGGAGAAATTTCGAATAACACTAGGTTACCTCAATGGGGATATGCACATCCCCAATAATAAGAATATCATATTTCTTCTTGACAGTAGGAAGAGGAAATTCAAAACCTCCAATAATAATCGTTTGAATTTTTCCAATAGAATTGATGCTATGAACTTGAGGTTGTTTCCTCGGAAAGTGTACCATACGCTCATTACCATTAACATGAAAAGTGACATTGCCTTTGTTGCAATCAATAACAGCCCCTGCAGTATTCAAAAAGGGTCTACCAAGGATAATCGACATACTATCGTCCTCGGGAATATCAAGAATAACAAAGTCCGTTAAGATAGTAACATTTGCAACCACAACAGGCACATCCTCACAAATACCGACAGGTATAACGGTTGATTTATCGGCCATTTGCAAAGATATTTCAGTAGGTGTCAACTTATTCAATTCAAGTCTATGATATATAGAGAGAGGCATAACACTAACACCGGCTCCAAGATCACATAAAGCAGTTTTAACATAGTTTCTTTTAATGGAGCATGGTATAGTTGGTACTCCTGGGTCTCCAAGTTTCTTAGGTATTCCACCTTTAAAAGTGTAATTAGCAAGCATGGTGGAAATTTCAGCTTTCGGTATCTTTCTTTTATTTGTAATAATATCTTTCATATATTTAGCATAAGGATTCACTTTAAGCATATCAGTTAAGCGCATACGCAAAAAGATAGGTCTAATCATTTCAGCAAAGCGCTCAAAGTCCTCATCATCCTTTTTCTTGGATGGCTTAGGAGGAAAAGGCATGGGTTTCTGAACCCATGGTTCTCTTTCTTTACCATGCTTCCTGGCAATGAAATCTCTCTTATCATAATGTTGATTCTTTGATTGTGGGTTATCAAGATCAATAGCAGGTTCAATCTCTACATCGTTATTATTGCTAGGTTGAGCATCGACATGAACATTATCATTAACATTATCACTAGTTTCATGTTCATCTCCAGATTGTGTTTCAACATCAGAAATAGAAATATCATTAGGATTCTCAGGTGTGTCTACAACAGGTTCACTAGAAGCATGAAAAGTCCTATCATTTTTCTTTTTCTTCTTTTTAGAAGGACTAGGTGCATCTAAATTATTTCTCTGAGAATCTTGCTCAATTCTCTTAGGGCGGCCTTCAGGATACAAAGGTTCCTGGGTCATTTTACCCGTTCTAGTAGCCACTCTAACAGCAAAGTCATGTTTATTATTTAATTCATTAAGCAAATCACTTTGAGCTTTAAGTACTTGTTCTGCTTGAGTGGTAACCATAGAAGCATATTTACTAATGAGTTTCAGTTCACCCTTAACTCTAGCCATATAATTGCTCAAGTGTCCAATCATGTATCCATTACTCTTTAGTTGTCTACCAACATAAGCATTAAAGTTTTCTTGTCTAGCCATAAAGTCATCAAATTCATCCAAGCATTGGCTAGCAAACTTAGTAGATGGGATTTCAACTTTATCATATGTATATAGAGAGTTTACCTTTACTACCCGTGTCGGGTTATCAAGACCATGTATTTCTTCAATAGGTGGTATATTAAGGCCATGTATTTCTTCAACAGGAGGTAAATTCTTAACATCTTCAGCTTTAATACCTTTTTCTTTCATAGATTTCTTTGCCTCTTGCATATCTTCAGGACCGAGAAATAGAACACCTCTTTTCTTCGGAGTTGGTTTAGGAGTTGGTTCAGGAAGTGTCCAATTATTTTCATTAGTCAACATATTATTCAATAGCAATTCAGCTTGATCGACTGTTCTTTCCCTGAAAACACAACTAGCACAACTATCCAAGTGGTCCTTGGAAGCATCGGTTAGTCCATTATAAAAGATATCAGGTATTTCATTTTTCTTAAGAGGATGATCAGGCAAAGCATTAAGTAATCGGAGAAGCCTCCCCCAAGCTTGTGGGAGACTCTCTTCTTCAATTTGCACAAAATTATATATTTCCCTCAAGGCAGCTTGTTTCTTATGAGCAGGGAAATATTTAGCAGAGAAGTAATAAATCATATCCTGGGGACTATGCACACAACCAGGATCAAGAGAATTAAACCAAGTTTTAGCATCACCCTTTAATGAGAACGGAAATATCTTAAGGATATAATAGTAGCGAGATTTCTCATCATTAGTGAATAGGGTGGCTATATCATTCAATTTAGTAAGATGTGCCACAACAGTTTCATATTCATAGCCATAGAAAGTATCAGATTCAACCAAAGTAATTATCTCAGGATCGACAGAGAATTCATAATCCTTATCAGTAACAAAGATAGGTGAAGTAGCAAAAGCAGGGTCTATTTCATTCTAGCATTCAGAGTTTTCCGTTTCAGTTTAGCTAATAATTTCTTAAGATAGGATCTATCATTGCAAGCAAGAAAATCTCTAGCAGTTTCTTCATCCATAACATAACCCTCAGGAACAACAGGCAACTCATATTTAGGGGGAGAACCTTCATCAGCACTATCTTCATAATATCAGTTTCAATAATTTCATTCTCTCTAACCCTAGCAAGTTGTTCATCAAGATATTCACCTAATGGCATAGTAGGATCAAGCACA
The DNA here is from genome assembly GCA_021605205.1 of Aegilops longissima. NCBI lineage: Eukaryota > Viridiplantae > Streptophyta > Magnoliopsida > Poales > Poaceae > Aegilops > Aegilops longissima. The sequence continues at coordinate 8,917,125 of CM038678.1, read as the reverse complement.
AAAGTAGTTTCATCATAAGCATCATGCATAGTAGAAGTGGCATCATCAATAACATGCGACATATCAGAATTAATAGCAGAAGCAGGTTTAGGTGTCGCAAGTTTACTCATAACAGAAGGAGAATCTAGTGCAGAGCTAGATGACAGTTCCTTACCTCCCCTCGTAGTTGAGGGATAAATCTTAGTTCTTTCGTCTTTCAAGTTCCTCATAGTGACCAGCAGATATAAACCCCAAGTGACTCAAAGAATAGAGCTATGCTCCCCGGCAACGACACTAGAAAATAGTCTTGATAACCCACAAGTATAGGGGATCGCAACAGTTTTCGAGGGTAGAGTATTCAACCCAAATTTATTGATTCGACACAAGGGGAGCCAAAGAATATTCTCAAGTATTAGCAGTTGAGTTGTCAATTCAACCACACCTGGATAACTTAGTATCTGCAGCAAAGTATTTAGTAGCAAAGTAGTATGGAAGTAATGGTAATAGTGGCAAAAGTAACAGTAGCAGTTTTGTAATAATTGTAATAGTGGCAATGGTAAAGTAAATAAGCAAAGCACAATATGTGAAAAGCTCGTAGGCATTGGATCAGTGATGGATAATGTCGGTGGGAAACGACACCTATGAGATCACTGGAATCCCTTCTACGGTTGCGGGGCGCGGGGATCGTGAGGAGAGCAGGACTAGCAGACGACATAGGAGGATTTACCCAGGTTCGGGCCGCAAAGATGCTTAAAACCCTACGATCCTGCTTTGGTGGATGTATTGAGTGTTCTTGAGCTCTTGAACAAGCTCTGGGTGCTGTGGGGTTCGAAAGAGCCGAATCCCTTCTCTGTGTGCCATGGGCCTCCTTTTATAGGCGAAAGGGGCTGCCACAGTGGCACATAGGAGGTGGAAAGTGCTACAGCATTGCGAGTCTATTGCTAGTATTACAGGACAAGACGCATTTAATGCGAGGCTAGGTGTCCCCTCGCTTTATCGGGGATGGGGGCGAGGCCCGTCCTGTCCGTCGTCGCTCCTCCTTGCTCCGACACGCGCCCCTGGCTAGCGATGCATCTGATGCCATGTAGGCAGGCAGGCAGCTGAGGTGGCGCGGTGGTGGAGCCTCCACGAAGGTTTGCATGTTGCCACGCAGGTGCCTGCCCAACTGGTTGGGTCGGCAGCTGCATGCGAACGGCGGCGGTGACTTGGCTTGTGCGGGCCTGGCGGTGGCCCTGCTGGTGCGTTTGGCGAGGGTCTCGTCGAGTGGCCCGGCAAGGGTCTTGCCGTGGCGCGCTGGCTTCCCCGGCAAGGATCTTGTCGGGGGTCTTGTGGGCTTCCTTGGTGAGGATGGTTGCCCTCCTATCCTCTTTTGATCTTGAGCATTTTATGTCTTCACAAAGATCTGCATGCCACCACGGAGGTGCCTCCCGAGCCCTGTCCCAACGCTTTTGTCGAGCGCTGGTGGGCTCAAGGGTGGCTCACTTCGGTTGGCGTGGGCGAGCTGCCCCGGCAAGGGTCTTGCCGGGGCTGCTGAGGCTGCCCCGACAAGGGTCCTTGCCGGGGGAACCCGCTATGCCTATCTGATCTTTGTGGCCTTGGTCTTCGTTGGTGCTTCGATTGTCCTTGTGGCCTCGGCTTTCTTCCGGCTCCCCATTCCCGCCATGTCATGCGCGGCGGTGGCGGGAGGCTCTGACTGCCCGTGCAAAAGTAAAGGGGTCAAAAGTAGGGCCCCTACTTTTGTACACCGACAGGAGCCCCCGGGCCTGGGCCACACATAAGCGCAACACGTTGTTGGGCCAGGCCCAGAACGGTGCGCGGGCAGTTGGGCGGATTTTTACCGCGGCCATTGTTCCGTCCGCTGCGCTCCCCCATGACCCGCGTTGAACGCGCGACGTGGGGGTCATGCGCGCGCATGACGTGGGAGGCATGCGTGGGACAGCGCCGGCACACATGCATCGCATCGCAGTTAATGGGAAAGGAGGCGGCCCGCGCCTTCCCTATAAAAGGGAATAACCGTGGGCGCGCTCTCACTTTACCCCTTCCCTGCGCCTTCCTCCAATCTCAGAACCGCCGCCCCCTTCTTCTCGAGCCTCTCTGCTTTCGCCCATCGCCGCCGCGCTTCCGCCGCCCTCTGCTTTTCTGCTTCCTGCAGCCGCCATGGCGCCGAAGTCCACCAAGAGCAAGGGAGCAGCGAAGGATGCCAGCGTGTCCGAGCAGCCGAAAGAGCGAGCTGGTGGCGCGACGGGCGCAGTCCCCCTACTTCCCCTCGACGGTCGGCGTGCTCGAGCTCCGGGAGATGTTCAAGTGTTTATGGGGCGTGAAGACGGGGCATCCGGCCACGACCGTCGTCCCTGCCAGCGCCGGGCCCTCCCCGCATTGGTACCCCTTCTTTGTCGACTATTTCTCTTGCGGCCTCTGTCCCCTTTCTCCGACTTCTTCAAGGACATCATGCACACCTACGGCTTCCGCCTCTTGGATTTCACTCCGAATGTTGTGGCGTGCATGGCCCTCTTCTCCCATCTCTGCGAGGGGTTCATCAGGGTGTACCCCAGCACGGTTCTCTTTCGCCATTATTTCTCCCCTCGGATCCAGAAGGGGGGCGCCATTGCCGGCTGCGTCGCCTGGATCCCGAGGGCCAAGGGGGCGTACCCGGACGACGCCACGAAGGAGAGGTGGGAAGAATGGCGGGGCCGGTGGTGCTGGATTGAGGAAAAGGACCCGCCAGCATTCTGTGAGGTTCGCCAGAAGCTGCCGCTCCGTGTCGCTGATTGGGGCGACGTCGACGCTGACGACGCGAAGCTCACGGTCGCCACCACCAGGATTCTCCGGCTCGCGCAGGCCGGGCTCACCCTCGAGATGGTCGGGGCGGACTTCATCCGCCGCCGGATCGCCCCTCTGCACGACAAGGGGAGGCCAGCCTGACTCTATGTGAACGCCGCCGACATGAGGAGGCTGCGCCGAAAACAACCTGACGGTGCTGCGGCACGCCCATCTTTGCCAGCGAATCTTCCAGCTCGAGGTCGATGACGCGGGTGAGGTCGAGCGGTCCGGCAAACTTGCTAGGGCCGCCGCGAAGGCTGGCAAGGTCGACAAGGAGCCTGTCTTCAAGCTGCCGGCGGGGGTGGTCCCGCTGAGCAACAACTCTCGTCGGAACGAGATCATCACCATGATGCCGCTCTTCAACGCGCATGGCCTCGACCCGAACTGGGTCGAGCCGACGAGCTCGTGGTGCAGGAGTTCTTTGACACTCTGCATGAGATATACATCACTGACGAGCCGCGGCTCATCCAGGACACCTCCCCGGCGGAGCTGGACTATATCGCCGCCAGGGTGGAGGAGGCGAGGCTTGCCGAGGAGGAGGCAAAGCTCGTCAAAGAGGCCGGCAGTGCCGGCGGCGTGGTGGACAAGGCCGCGGCGGAGGCGGAGGAGGGGGAGCTCGCCCGGTGGGCAGCAGCCGCTGGGGAGGCCAGCATCATCGACACCGGGGCTCCCTCGTCGAGGACGCTGCCGACGGGTCGTCATCGGAGGAGGACGAGGTGGAGAGGGCTGCGCCCGCCGACCCTCCGGTCACCGGAAGAAGGTAGGTCCTGCGGCGGGCCACCTCCGGCGAGCCGGTCCGTCCCGACCAGGCCGTGCAGCTGCGGCAAGCCCAAGAGGCGCCCGTGCGCCAGACGAGGGCGGTGGCAATGAAGAAAACGGCGAAAGCCAGGCATCGAAGAAGAGGACATCTGCTTCATCGTCGTCCAAGCGCGCCCGGACGCCGTCGCCTCCCCCCTCGCCGATAAACATCGTGTTGGAAATATGCCCTAGAGGCAATAATAAAAGGATTATTATTATATTTCCTTGTTCGTAATAATTGTTTTTTATTCATGCTATAATTGTATTATCCGGAAATCGTAATACACGTGTGAATAGATAGACCACAACATATCCCTAGTGAGCCTCTAGTTGACTAGCTCGTTGATCAATAGATAGTCATGGTTTCCTGACTATGGACATTGGATGTCATTGATAACGGGATCACATCATTAGGAGAATGATGTGATGGACAAGACCCAATCCGAAGCATAGCACAAGATCGTGTAGTTCGTTTTGCTAGAGCTTTTCCAATGTCAAGTATCTTTTCCTTAGACCATGAGATCGTGTAACTCCGGATACCGTAGGAGTGCTTTGGGTGTACCAAACGTCACAACGTAATGGGTGACTATAAAGGTGCACTACAGGTATCTCGAAAGTGTCATTGGGTTGACACGGATCGAGATGGATTTGTCACTCCGTATTACGGAGAGGTATCACTGGGCCCACTCGGTAGTGCATCATCATAATGAGCTCAAAGTGACCAAGTGTCTGGTCACGGGATCATGCATTATGGTACGAGTAAAGTGACTTGCCGGTAACGAGATTGAACAAGGTATTGGGATACCGACGATCGAATCTCGGGCAAGTAACATACCGATTGACAAAGGAAATTGTATACGGGGTTGCTTGAACCCTCGACATCGTGGTTCATCCGATGAGATCATCGAGGAGCATGTGGGAACCAACATGGGTATCCAGATCCCTCTGTTGGTTATTGACCGGAGAGCCGTCTCGGTCATGTCTGCATGTCTCCCAAACCCGTAGGGTCTACACACTTAAGGTTCGGTGACGCTAGGGTTGTATGAATATGAGTATGCAGCAAACCGAAAGTTGTTGAGTCCGGATGAGATCCCGACGTCACGAGGAGTTCGGAATGGTCCGGAGGTAAAGAATTATATATAGGAAGTGCTGTTTCGCCATCGGGAAAGTTTGGGGTCACCGGTATTGTCTGGGACCACGGAAGGGTCCCGGGGTCCACCGTGTGGGGCCACCTATCCGGAGGGCCCCATGGGCTGAAGTGGGAGGGGAACCAGCCCCTGGTGGGCTGGTGCACCCCCCGGCCCCTCTGCGCCTAGGGTTGGGAACCCTAGGGGAGGGGGCGCCCCACTTGCCTTGGGGGGCACTCCACCCCCTTGGCCGCCGCCCCTAGGAGATCCCATCTCCTAGGGCGCGCGCCTGGGGACCCTATATAGAGGGGGGGGAGGCAGCCGCACCCTTGCACTTGGCGCCTCCCTCCCGTGCTACACCTCTTCCTCCTCCCGCTTGCTTGGCGAAGCCTGCCGAGTCTTCTGCATCCACCACCACGCCCGTCGTGCTTGCTGGATCTTCATCAACCTCTCCTTCCCCTTGCTGGATCAAGGCGGAGGAGACGTCACGCTGACCATACGTGTGTTGAACGCGGAGGTGCCGTCCGTTCGGCGCTAGGATCTCCGGTGATTTGGATCACGACGAGAACGACTCCCTCAACCCCGTTCTCTTGAACGCTTCCGCACGCGATCTACAAAGGGTATGTAGATGCATCTCTCTCACTCATTGCTAGATGAACTCATATATGGATCTTGGTGAACATAGGAAATTTTTTATTTTATGCAACGTTCCCCTACAGTGGCATCATGAGCTAGGTCTATGCGTAGTTCTCTTTTGCACGAGCAGAACACAATTTGTTGTGGGCGTAGATGTTGTCAACTTTCTTGCCGCTACTAGTCTTATCTTGCTTCAGCGGTATTGTGGGATGAAGCGGCCCGGACCGACCTTACGTGCGCTTACGTGAGACAGGTTCCACCGGTGACATGCACTAGTTGCATAAGGTGGCTAGCGGTGTCTGTCTCTCCACTTTAGTTGGAGCGGATTCGATGAAAAGGGTCCTTATGAAGGGTAAATAGAAGTTGACAAATCACGTTGTGGCTTTCACGTAGGTAAGAAAACGTTCTTGCTAGAACCCTATTGCAGCCACGTAAAACTTGCAACAACAATTAGAGGACGTCTAACTTGTTTTTGCAGCAAGTGTTTTGTGATGTGATATGGCCAAAGTTGTGATGAATGATGAATGATATATATGTGATGTATGAGATCATGTTCTTGTAATAGGAATCACGACTTGCATGTCGATGAGTATGACAACCGGCAGGAGCCATAGGAGTTGTCTTTATTTTTTGTATGACCTGCGTGTCATTGAGAAACGCCATGCAAATTACTTTACTTTATTGCTAAACGTGTTAGCCATAGTAGTAGAAGTAATAGTTGGCGAGCAACTTCATGGAGACACGATGATGGAGATCATGGTGTCATGCCGGTGACAAGATGATCATGGAGCCCCGAAGATGAAGATCAAAGGAGCTATATGATATTGGCCATATCATGTCACTACTATATAATTGCATGTGATGTTTATTATGTTTATGCATCTTGTTTACTTAGAACGACGGTAGTAAATAAGATGATCCCTTATAATAATTTCAAGAAAGTGTTCTCCCTAACTGTGCGCCGTTGCTAAAGTTCGTCGTTTCGAAGCACCACGTGATGATTGGGTGTGATAGATTCTTACATTCACATACAACGGGTGTAAGACAGTTTTACACATGCAAAACACTTAGGTTAACTTGACGAGCCTAGCATGTACATACATGGCCTCGGAACACAAGAGACCGAAAGGTCGAACATGAGTCGTATGGAAGATACGATCAACATGGAGATGTTCACCGACGATGACTAGTCCGTCTCACGTGATGATCGGACACGGCCTAGTCGACTCGGATCATGTAACACTTAGATGACTAGAGGGCTGTCAAATCTGAGTGGGAGTTCATTATATAATTTGATTAGATGAACTTAATTATCATGAAAATTAGTCTAAAATCTTTGCAAAATGTCTTGTAGATCAAATGGCCAATGCTCATGTCACCATGAACTTCAACGCGTTCCTAGAGAAAACTAAGCTGAAAGATGATGGCAGCAACTATTGGATGGGTCCGAATCGAGGATCATCCTCATAGAAGCCAAGAAACAATATGTCCTAGAAGCACCGCTAGGTGAAGCACCCATCGAGAGAACCAAGACATTATGAATGCTTGGCAGTCTTGTCTTGATGATTACTCCCTCGTTCGGTGCGGCATGCTTTACAGCTTAGAACCGGGGCTCCAAAAGCGTTTTGAGCAACACGGAGCATACGAGATGTTCGAGGAGCTGAAAATGGTTTTCAAGCTCATGCCCGGTCGAGAGATATGAAGTCTCCGACAAGTTCTATAGTTGTAAGATGGAGGAAAATAGTTACATCGGTGAGCACATACTCAAAATGTCAGGTTGCACAACCGCCTGTCCCACTGGACATTAACCTCCCGGACGAGGCGGTCATTGACAGAATCCTTCAGTCGCTCCCACCGAGCTACAAGAGCTTTGTGATGAACTACAATATGCAGGGGATGGTGAAAACTATTCCTAAAGTATTCTCAATGCTGAAGTCAACAGAGGTTGAAATCAAGAAAGAACATCAAGTGTTGATGGTTAATAAAACCACTAAGTTCAAGAAGGGCAAGGGTAAGAAGAACTTCAAGAAGGACGGCAAGGATGTTGCCGCGCCCGGAAAGCCAGTTGCCGGGAAGAATTCAAAGAATGGACCCAAGCCTGAGACTGAGTGCTTTTATTGCAAAGGGAAGGGTCACTGGAAGCGGAACTGCCCCAAATACTTAGCAGACAAGAAGGCCGGCAACACTAAAGGTATATTTGATATACATGTAATTGATGTGTACCTTACCAGTACTCGTAGTAACTCTTGGGTATTTTATACCGGTGCCGTTGCTCATATATGTAACTCACAACAGGAGCTTCGGAATAAGCGGAGACTGGCGAAGGACGAGGTGATGATGCGCGTCAGGAATGGTTCCAAGGTCTATGTGATCGCCGTCGGCACGCTACCTCTACATTTACCTACGGGATTAGTTTTAAACCTCAATAATTGTTATTTAGTGCCAAGTTTGAGCATGAACATTGTATCAGGATCTCGTTTAATGCGAGATGGCTACTCATTTAAATCCGAGAATAATGGTTGTTCTATTTATATGAGAGATATGTTTTATGGTCATGCTCCGATGGTCAATGGTTTATTCTTAATGAATCTCGAGCGTAATATTACACATATTCATAGTGTGAATACCAAAAGATGTAAAGTTGATAACGATAGTCCCACATACTTGTGGCACTGCCGCCTTGGTCACATTGGTGTCAAGCGCATGAAGAAGCTCCATTCTGATGGACTTTTAGAGTCTCTCGATTATGAATCATTCGACACATGCGAACCATGCCTCATGGGCAAAATGATCAAGACTCCGTTCTCGGAACAATGGGCGAGCAACCAACTTATTGGAAATCATACATACCGATGTATGCGGTCCAATGGCGTTGAGGCTCATGGAGGATATCGTTATGTTCTCACTCTCACCGATGACTTGAGTAGATATGGGTATGTCTACTTGATGAAACACAAGTCTGAGACCTTTGAAAAGTTCAAGGAATTTCAGAATGAGGTGGAGAATCAACGTGACCGAAAAATAAAGTTCTCACGATCAGATCGTGGAGGAGAATATTTAAGTCACGAATTTGGTACACACTTAAGGAAATGTGGAATCGTTTCACAACTCACGCCGCTGGAACACCTCAGCGTAACGGTGTGTCCGAACGTCGTGATCGCACTCCATTGGATATGGTGCGATCTATGATGTCTCTTACAGATTTACTGCTATCATTTTGGGGATACGCTCTAGAGACAGCTACATTCACTTTAAATAGGGCACCGTCTAAATCCGTTGAGACGACACCGTATGAATTATGGTTTGGGAAGAAACCTAAGCTGTCGTCTCTAAAAGTTTGGGGATGCGATGCTTATGTCAAGAAACTTCAACCTGAAAAGCTCGAACCCAAGTCGGAAAAATGCGTCTTCATAGGATACCCAAAGGAAACCATTGGGTATACCTTCTACCTTAGATCCGAAGGCAAGGTCTTTGTTGCCAAGAACGGATCCTTTCTGGAAAAAGATTTTCTCTCGAAAGGAGTAAGTGGGAGGAAAGTAGAACTCGATGAAGTACTACCTCTTGAACCGGAAAGTAGCGCAGCTCAGGAAATTGTTCCTGTGGTGCCTACACCGAATGGAGAGGAAATTAATGATGATGATCAAGGTACTTGGATCAAGTTGCTACTGAACTTCGTAGGTCCACAAGGACACGTTCCACACAAGAGTGGTATGGCAACCGTGTCCTGGAAATCATGTTGTTAGACAACGGTGAACCTTCGAACTATGAAGAAGCAATGGCGGGCCCAGATTCCAACAAATGGCTTGAAGCCATGCAATCCGAGATAGGATCCATGTATGAAAACAAAGTATGGACTTTGACAGACTTGCCCGATGATCAGCGAGCGATAGAAAACAAATGGATCTTTAAGAAGAAGACGGACGCGGATGGTAATGTTACCATCTATAAAGCTTGACTTGTCGCTAAAGGTTATCGGCAAGTTCAAGGGGTTGACTATGATGAGACTTTCTCTCCCATAGCGAAGCTGAAGTCCGTCCGAATCATGTTAGCAATTTCCGCATACTATGATTATGAGATATGGCAAATGGACGTCAAAACGGCATTCCTTAACGGCTATATTAAGGAAGAACTGTATATGATGCAGCCGGAAGGTTTTGTCGACCCTAAGAATGCTAACAAGGTATGCAAGCTCCAGCGATCCATTTATGGGCTGGTGCAAGCATCTCGGAGTTGGAACATTCGCTTTGATGAGATGATCAAAGCGTTTGGGTTTATGCAGACTTATGGAGAAGCCTGCGTTTACAAGAAAATGAGTGGGAGCTCTGTAGCATTTCTCATATTATATGTAGATGACATACTTTTTTTTGAAATGATATAGAACTTTTGGACAACATTAAGGCCTACTTGAATAAGAGTTTTTCAATGAAGGACCTTGGAGAAGCTGCTTATATATTAGGCATCAAGATCTATAGAGATAGATCCAGACGCCTCATAGGTCTTTCACAAAGCACATACCTTGAAAAGATATTGAAGAAGTTCAAAATGGATCAGTCCAAGAAAGGGTTCTTGCCTGCATTACAAGGTGTGAAATTGAGCTCGGATCAATGTCCGACCACGGCAGAAGATATAGAAGAGATGAGTGTCATCCCCTATGCATCAGCCATAGGTTCTATTATGTATGCCATGTTGTGTACCAGACCCGATGTAAACCTTGCCGTAAGTTTGGTAGGAAGGTACCAAAGTAATCCCGGCAAGGAACACTGGACAGCGGTCAAGAATATCCCGAAGTACCTGAAAAGGACTAAGGACATGTTTCTCGTTTATGGAGGTGACGGAGAGCTCGTCGTAAAGGGTTACGTCGACGCTAGCTTCGACACAGATCTGGATGACTCTAAGTCACAAACCGGATACGTGTATATGTTGAATGGTGGAGCAGTAAGCTGGTGCAGCTGCAAGCAGCGCGTCATGGCGGGATCTACGTGTGAAGCGGAGTACATGGCAACCTCAGAGGCAGCGCATGAAGCAATTTGGGTGAAGGAGTTCATCACCGACCTAGGAGTCATACCCAATGCGTCGGGGCCGATCAAACTCTTCTGTGACAACACTGGAGCTATTGCACTTGCCAAGGAGCCTAGGTTTCACAAGAAGACCAGGCACATCAAGCGTCGTTTCAACTCCATTCATGAAAATGTTCAAGATGGAGACATAGAAATTTGCAAAGTGCATACGGATCTGAATGTCGCAGATCCGTTGACTAAACCTCTTCCGCGAGCAAAACATGATCAACACCAGAACTCTATGGGTGTTCGATTCATCACAATGTAACTAGATTATTGACTCTAGTGCAAGTGGGAGACTGTTGGAAATATGCCCTAGAGGCAATAATAAAAGGATTATTATTATATTTCCTTGTTCGTAATAATTGTCTTTTATTCATGCTATAATTGTATTATCCGGAAATCGTAATACACGTGTGAATAGATAGACCACAACATGTCCCTAGTGAGCCTCTAGTTGACTAGCTCGTTGATCAATAGATAGTCATGGTTTCCTGACTATGGACATTGGATGTCATTGATAACGGGATCGCATTATTAGGAGAATGATGTGATGGACAAGACCCAATCCTAAGCATAGCACAAGATCGTGTAGTTCGTTTTGCTAGAGCTTTTCCAATGTCAAGTATCTTTTCCTTAGACCATGAGATCGTGTAACTCCCGGATACCATAGGAGTGCTTTGGGTGTACCAAACGTCACAACGTAACTGGGTGACTATAAAGGTGCACTATAGGTATCTCCGAAAGTGTCTGTTGGGTTGACACGGATCGAGACTGGGATTTGTCACTCCGTATTACGGAGAGGTATCACTGGGCCCACTCGGTAGTGCATCATCATAATGAGCTCAAAGTGACCAAGTGTCTGGTCACGGGATCATGCATTACGGATGCGAGTAAAGTGACTTGCCGTAACGAGATTGATTGAGCGAGGTATTGGGATACCGACGATCGAATCTCGGGCAAGTAACATACCGATTGACAAAGGGAATTGTATCTGGGTTGCTTGAATCCTCGACATCGTGGTTCATCCGAGGAACTACACTACATATGCATGGATATATGTGTAAAGGCCATATCGGTGGACTGAATCTGCAGAATGCCGTAATAAGAGGGGATAGCTAGTCTTAACGAAGACTACGCTTCGACTCGGTCTTGCAATGCATGAAGAGGACAACGGAAGTCCTCCAAGTAACATCATATAGCAATAACCCTACCCGCAATCCTCTGCTCATATCCACGAGCGAGAGCGACCACCGGTTGTATCCGCACTTGGAAGGGTGTGTTTTATCAAGTATCCGGTTTTAGTTGTCATAAGCTCAAGGTACAACTCCAAGTCGCCCTGTTATCAAGATCACGGCTATCCGAATAGATTAACTTCCTGCAGGGTGCACCATCTTACCCAAAGCACGCTTGATCCCATTTGGCGGACACACTTTCCGGGTCATGCCCGCAGCGTAAGATCAACACGTCGCAGCCCCACCTAGGCACAACAGAGAGGCCAACACGCGGTCTAAACCTAAGCGCGCGCAGGGTCTGGGCCCATCGCACACACTGCGCACGTCTGTGACGAAGCAGACCTAGCCCAAGAGCGTTCGGTCCAATCCGGTAGCCCAGCCCAATCCGTGGCGTCGTCGCCGACGTCTGCCGGTGATACCACGACGCCAGATACCCATAACTACTCCCGCGTAGATGGTTAGTGCGTATAAGCTCGTAGCCAACCCGATCAAATACCAAGACCTCGTTAAGTGTGTTAAGTAACATGAACGCCCGAACAGGCCAGGCCCACCTCTCTCCTAGGCGGTCTCAACCTGCCCTGCCGCCCGCCACAAAAGTATCGATCGGGGCCGTGGGAACCCGTGCCCACCTCTACCGGGATGGAGCCACCCGTCCTTTCAGCCCCCATCTCCGAACAGTACCACATGTAATGTATAGTGTAAGGGCCACAGATGAATGTACTAGCAGCCTATACTAAGCATATAGGTTTGCAGATAAGGTAACAACAGAAGTTACAAGGTCAGGCTATGCAGCAGTGTAGGAGTATCAGAAAACAGTAACATGCTATGCTACTCTAATGCAAGCAGTGTAGGTAAGAGTAGGCGATATCTGGTGATCAAGGGGGGGGGGCTTGCCTGGTTGCTCAGACAAGGAGGGTCGTCGGTGACGTAGGTCGATCACAGGGGGATCAACATCGGTCTCGGAGTCTACCGGAAAAAGTAACGGAGGGGGAACATAATAAATAACAGAGTAATCAAAGCATAACAAAGCGTAACAAGACAATACGCGGTGTTCGGTGTGCCCTAACGCGGTATGAGGTGATACTGGTTAAGGGGGGAAACATCCGGGAAGTTCTCCCGGTTCCGGACGTCTGTCAGACAGATGAACCGGAGAGGAAAGTTTGCAGGTTCGATAGGTTAGAGACGTGTGGTGGACGAACGGACTGCGTATCCGGATTCGTCTCGTCGTTCTGAGCAACTTTCATGTTGAAAATATTTTAATCCGGATTACGGATTAAAAGATATGATTTATAAAAGATTTTATTAATTTCTGGAATTTTAATTAATTATTTAATTAATTTCGAAATTGCATTTATGACATCAAGATGATGTCATGCCGACGTCATCGATCAACAGGGTTGTGCGAGTCAACCTCGACATGTGGGTCCAGGGGGACCCACCTGTCATCCCCTAATTAAGTTAATTAGGATTAGGTTAAATTAACTATAGTTTAATTAAACTTAATTAGCTAATTGAATTAATTAACCCGAATTAATTAATATATTTATCTATTTATTATAATTTTATTTTTATTTTTTTTATTATTTATTATTTATTTATTTATTTTTTTGTTTTGTTAAATAAAAATAATGTTTTGGGCGTGGGGCCCATCTGCCATAGGCCCCAGGGGCCTTGCGGGTTTCGGTCGCTCTGGGCGACGGCAATGATATAGCCAAACAGGCTAGGAAATGCGGATCGGATACAAACTCGTACTTATAGAGTCTTACTCAAGAGTTGTTGAACCGTAGTGCGGACTCGCGCCCAGCCATCGGTGTCTTTGAGTGTTTAATAACTCAGAGCCCGTGAAAAATTGGAATCGTGGGAAGGTAGCACTTGATGAAGAACTCATAGAAGTTATGCAGTCCAAGGTAATCTCGAGATACCAGGTGTAATACTGAGGACATATCAAAGTAGAGGTTGACGGGGTTTTGCTCTATGGAAGACAAGTGCTAAAACTTGCACGAGAAATGGTATTTAAAAGAGAACATGGTCGGAACCACGATTTCAAAAGGCCAGATCCCTGATATAAGATGAACTTATACCAAAGGGATAATTATTTAAGAGAAGCTTTAATGATAAGATCTACATCGTGTCCCTGGGCATGATCACAAAGTTCAAGGTCGACTCCCACTTCTTCAATGTATAACCTTCCATTCACTTCTCGCTTTGGTAAAGGCATTAGTGTTGAAAGTTTTACCTGGTGCAATACCAGATGAGTATGACCCGTGAAAACTCCCGAGTTCACACATATAAAGGAAGATATAGGTTCAACCCGACAGGGAATCATGGAAACATATACCACAAGCTTCAATAGTAAGTACCACCAGCTCGAAAGCGGAGCATGGTTGGCAAAAGGGAAGGATACAATTTACCAAAGGCAATATGTATCGGAGAAGGAACTCACAAAGTGATTAATTATGAAGGTCACTGTCAGATAATAATCCAACAGTGGATATGGCGGTGCACAAGGGATCTGACGTGAGCATCAGTACTCAACTAGAGGAAGCAGATTATAGAAACAACTGACTAACTCAATTGTCAAATGCAAAGGAATTATGATTCCCAAAACAAGGGATCAGAAGCAATGCTCTGATTTAGGGGTGGATAAGTTGAATAGCCTTAGGGTACAATCAACGGCAATTGGATTGGTCGAGAACCAATTCCAGCTTAAAAGAATGGCAGCTCAGCCGTAAAGGTAACTTATAAGAATCAATGATGGTTATGGTATTCGCAAACATATTGAGTCAACAGACCCAAAATGATAATGACAAGGAATGTCAATATGACTACTTAGACTTATGGGATTAACTATAATGCAAGCAAGTTAAGAATTTCAAGAGCCAAAGGCTCCAGAGGATTCTCGGAAGATCGAATAGTATTTTGAAGAATTTTGTGTAACACATGAACAACAGGGAATGAGCGGATACTCGACAAGTGCGAGGATTTATTTGAAGGGTATTCATGGCAAAGAACTGCTAGGCAGTAGGCACAAAGTATTCTCGGATCAATAGAGAAAACTTCGGGTATCTTCTAATAACAAGATCACCGGGGGTGATCGATGAATGGCAAGGTAAGTAGTAATCCATACGGATTTATCGGTGGTCGTGAATAGCATAAGTGATGAGCACAAGGTCCTCGAGAGGACATCAGATAGTATCTTCGAATCTTCTCGATTAGCGTATCGATCATCTGAAGTGAGGGCTCTCCGGAGAAAGTACTTAGAACCTAAAGTTAGTGTTGTTTTTAGCAAATTCATTTAACCCGAATAGAAGAGAGTTCGTAATCCCAGAGTAAAGATCGAGGAGTAAAAGATCCTAATACCAATTCGGATGGCGATGTACGTGGCCCGTAAGGCACACAGCCATGTTAGTAAAAGTTTTTGCAATGTCTAGACTCGACTTCGCCAAGGAGTTGGGAAGGGAATTCCTACAGCAGCAATGGCTCGATACTAACTTGTGACGCCTCGATTCAATCATACACTAATCATGCACACAAATGTGTACGATCAAGATCAAGGACTCACGGAAGATATCACAACACAACTCTACAAATAAAATAAGTCATACAAGCATCATAATACAAGCCAGGCCTCGAGGGCTCGAATACAAGTGCTCGATCATAGACGAGTCAGCGGAAGCAACAATATCTCGAGTACGTATATAAGTTAAAACAAGGTGCCATAAGATGGCTAGTACAAACCGATACAGATACGAAGAGGAGCAGGCCTCCTGCATGGGATCCTCCTAGGTCACTCCCCGTCCGTCCGCCGGGCCGCACGTAGTAGTAGGCACCTCTGCAGTAGTAGTAGTCGCCACAGGCGTGTATGCCCTCGCCTCGGCTCCATCGCCCGTTGCAGCAATCGAGTAGAGATAGGGGGAAAAGGGGAACAAGGCAACCGTTAGTACTCATCCAAAGTACTCAAAAGCAAGGAACTACACTACATATGCATGGATATATGTGTAAAGGCCATATCGGGACCGAATCGCAGAATGCCGTAATAAGAGGGGATAGCTAGTCTTAACGAAGACTACGCTCTCGACTCCGGTCTTGCAATGCATGTAAGAGGACAACGGAAGTCCTCCAAGTAACATCATATAGCAATAACCTCATACCCGCAATCCTCCGCTTCATATCCCTCGAAAGAGAGCGACCACCGTTGTATCCGCACTTGAAGGGTGTGTTTTATCAAGTATCCGGTTTTAGTTGTCATAAGCTCAAAGTACAACCCAAGTCGCCCTGCTATCAAGATCACGGCTATCCAATAGATTAACTTCCGCAGGGTGCACCATCTTACCCAAGACGCTTGATCCCATTTGGTCGACACACTTTCCGGGTCATGCCCGTCACAGAAGATCAACACCGCAGCCCCACCTAGGCACAACAGAGAGGCCAACACGCCGGTCTAAACCTGTAAGCAGGGTCCGGGCCCATCGCCTCGAAAGCACACTCTGAAGACGCTAAGACGCGTCGGAAGCAGCATCAGCCCAAAGAAAGCGCTCCAGCCCAATCCGCGCGCCGGCCTGCTCGCCGACGCCTCAAGTATCGGCCGATACCACGACGCCGATACCCATAACTACTCCCTGCAGAGATGGTTAGTGCGTGATAAGCTCAGAGCCAACCCGATCAAATACCAAGACCTCGTTATGTGTTAAGTAATCATGAACGCCGAACAGTGGCCAGCCCACCCACTCTCCTAGGCGGTCTCAACCTGCCCTGCCGCCCGCCACAAAGTATCAACAATGCTTGCTGGAACCCAGCCCACCTCTACCGGGATGGAGCCACCCGTTCTTTCAGCCCCCATCCCTAACAAGCACTCACATGTAATGTATAGTGTATATAGTATATACCCGTGATCAACTCCCGAGTGATCACGGCCCATAGTAGTAGCAAGGCATTTGACAAGTATGAAGGGCCACAGATGAATGTACTAGCAGCCTATACTAAGCATATAGGTTTGCGATAAGGTAACAAATGGTTACAAGGTCGCTATGCAGCAGCAAAGTAGGAGTATCGTAAAAACAAGAATATGCTATGCTACTCTAATGCAAGCAGTAGGTAAGAGTAGGCGATATCCGTGATCAAGGGGGGGCTTGCCTGGTTGCTCAGATTAAGGAGGGTCGTCATGACGAGGTAGGCGATCATGGGGATCAAGATCGGTCTCTGAGTCTACCGAAAAGTAAACTGAGGGGGAACATAATAAATAACAAGAGCAATCAAAGCATAACAAAGCGTATCAAGACAATACGCTGGTGTTCGTGTGCCCTAACGCGGTATGAGGTGATACCGTTAAGGGGATGAGATCATCGAGGAGCATGTGGGAACCAACATGGGTATCCAGATCCGCTGTTGGTTATTGACCGGAGAGCCGTCTCGGTCATGTTCGCATGTCTCCCGAACCCGTAGGGTCTACACATAAGGTTCGGTGACGCTAGGGTTGTATGAATATGAGTATGCAGCAAACCGAAAGTTGTTCGGAGTCCCGGATGAGATCCCGGACGTCACGAGGAGTTCCGGAATGGTCCGTAGGTAAAGAATTATATAGGAAGTGCTGTTTCGGCCATCGGGAAAGTTTCGGGTCACCTGGTATTGTACCGGGACCACCAGAAGGGTCCCGGGGGTCCACCGGGTGGGGCCACCTATCCCGGAGGGCCCCATGGGCTGAAGTGGGAGGGGAACCAGCCCCTGGTGGGCTGGTGCGCCCCCTGGGCCCCCCTCTGCGCCTAAGGTTGGGAACCCTAGGGGAGGGGGCGCCCCACTTGCCTTGGGGGGCACTCCACCCCCCTTGGCCGCCGCGTCCCCTAGGAGATCCCATCTCCTAGGGCCGGCACCCCCCTGGGGACCCTATATATAGAGGGAGGGTGGGAGGGAGGGCAGCCGCACCCTTGCACTTGGCGCCTCCCTCCCCGTGCTACACCTCTTCCTCCTCCCCAGCTGCTTGGCGAAGCCCTGCCGGAGTACTGCTGCATCCACCACCACGCTGTCGTGCTGCTGGATCTTCATCAACCTCTCCTTCCCCCTTGCTGGATCAAGACGGAGGAGACGTCACGCTGACCGTACGTGTGTTGAACGCGGAGGTGCCGTCCGTTCGGTGCTAGGATCTCCGGTGATTTGGATCACGACGAGAACGACTCCCTCAACCCCGTTCTCTTGAATGCTTCCGCACGCGATCTACAAAGGGTATGTAGATGCATCTCTCTCACTCGTTGCTATATGAACTCATAGATGGATCTTGGTGAACGTAGGAATTTTTTATTTTATGCAACGTTCCCCTACACATCGGCGCAGGGATTGGGGGTGACTTGTTTGACTTCGGGCCTCTTAGCCCGGAGAGAGAGCTCAGGCCTCTTAGCCCGGAGCGGAAGAGGAAAGCAACGGAGGAGGAGGAGGAGGAGGAAGAGAACGAAGAGTAAGCCTCTGCTTTTCTCCCTCATTCCTTACACTTCCCCCCCGACGGCGTTGCTTACCTGTCTTCACCTTGCAGGGATGTGGAGACGCTGGCCCAGAGGATCAAGAGGGCCAGGATTTCGGCGAGTGGCCAGCCCCCGGCAGGCACCTCCAGTACGCCACTGGTGGTGTCGAGTAGCCCGGACAACAGCCCCCAGCCCAGCCCCCAGCGTAAGTCCTCCATCCGCCCTCTATCAACGTGCGTCATGGTCGATGCTTCAGTGTTAACCGTGCCGTGGATGCAGGAGAGGAGCAGCACCAAAGGGAGCCACAGAGGGCTTCTCCGATCGTGCCACCCCCGTCGACTACACCGCCCCAAGGGGCGTCCCCGGCAAGGACACCAAGCACTGAGGCCATGCACACGGAGGAGGGGGAGGAGAACGCAGGCGCTGGCAGCTTTTCGGCCTGGCACGGGTAAGCTACTCGCTCTTCTCTTCTGCTTGCATTCTTCTTTTCTTTTTTTCTCATTGGCTTTGGATCTTGGCTTCGCCCCGTCCCTTTCTTGGCGTCCAGACCCCTCCTCAGAGGATGTCGACACCACCATCAAGGACGTTGCCGCGGAGGCTGCGGCGAAGGCGGAGAAGATTGCTGCTGAGGAGAGCTCCAGGGGCGCCGCCGGGGATGCTGCCAAGGGGCCCACCGAAGAGCCCAGCAAGGGGCCTACCGGGGACGCCGGCAAGGCCACTGCCGAGGAGGTGGCGTTCGACGACCTGCCCTCCTCCTCCGCTACCTCTAGCTTCGGCAGGTACCTGAGGGTCAGCGACGACCTCTTCGTCCATCTCCTGGGCGCGCTGAGCACCAGGGCTCCCTTTGAGGGAGAGGTGTTCGACGAGGAGGCGCTTGCCACCGCCGGGCTCGAGGTTGTTGATGAGCCGGGCGCTGGCAGCGCTGGCTCCCAGGAGGAGCAGCTGCTCCACGCCATGGGCGCCAGGTTCCGGAAGCTCCAGGCGCTCCACCGCGCTCGCCTGGACAAGGCCAAGTCCAGGACGGCGGTGGTGGAGAAGATGGAGGAGGACTTTGGGGGGCGCTTCGCCGAGGCGCAGGACTGGTTCCGCCAGGCTCAGGACGAGCTGTAGGCCGCCTAGGGTGAGCTGGCCAACCGTGAGGTCGAGCTTGCCCTGAAGCTGGCCGACATCGAGAAGGCCCAGGAGACGGCGAAGAGGTTGGCCGACGAGGCCGAGGCCGTCTAGTTCCAGCACGAGGCCGCCCTGAAGACCCAGGAGGAGGACCTTGCCGAGCGCGAGGAGAAACTTGCCGCCACGCTCTGCAGCAAGGACGAGGAGGTGGACAAGCTCGTCCCCCAGCGGACCCAGGAGCTGGAGCGGAGGCATCAGGAGGCACTCAACGCCCTGGCTCAGGCCCATGCCGGCAAGGTGAAGGAGCTGGAGGAGCAAGCTCTAAAGCTGGCCCAGGAGAAGCACACGCTCAACGGTGCTATGACGGTGGCGCAGGGCGAGGTCATCAGCAAGTCTGGAGAGCTCTCCGAGGCCAACGCCTCCATCAAAGATCTCAAGCTGAAGCTGGGAGAGCTCGAGGAGACGCTGTCGGGGGCCATGACCCGGGAGGGTATCCTGGCCAAGGAGCTGGAGACGGAGAAGCAGCTGCTGAAGAACGAGACCGCCAACCTCAAGGACTACAAGGCGAGCAAAAAGCGTTGGCTCGGGCGCCTTGCTGCCGTTGCAAACTCGGCCGCCGATCAGCTGGCCATCATGGGGATGCCGGAGATGGTGTACGCCCCCGAAGCGAGCCTGAGCCCCAACGCCAACTTGACCATATACTTCGAGAAGGTCGTCGGCGCGCTAAAGCGGCTTCACTCCAACCGGGCGGCCTCCCTGGCCGAGGAATCTCGGATACTCTACCGGGGGACCATGACCAGGGTGCTCACCAAGATCGCGTACTGGCACCCCGACCTCGATTTTGGAGCTGTGCTGAAGAGCTTGCCGGAGGGTGTCGACACCGCGGCGCTCAATGAGCGTATCCAGCCCATCCTCGGCCGCATTGACAAAAATCAAGAGGGTGGAGGGCCAGCGCCGAGACTAGGCATCCCGTTCTCCGTCGCCGCTGCAGGTTCATGACCAAGACAAAGCTATCTTTAGTTAGAACCGCGGCGGCAATTTGTGTAACATAACTCTGTGATGCCCCTGAAACTATGCACGTTATTTTCCTGTTTGATTTTCCTTTGTATGTCCACCCTACGTCAACTGGGTAAGCTTGCCGGCACGTAAACCCAGGGCGGCACCTTGAGGACGGATCCTCATTAGCCTGCCGGGTGTGCTTGTTGCCGGGCGAAGCACCTTGCCGCCCTTGGCGCGGCCGCTCGATCTGTCGAGCTTGACTTGAGTCAGAACTGAGAGCGTTGCCGATGACGAAAGGCTTCCCTGCCGCTCTCGGCGCGGCCGCTTGAACTGTTGAGCGGACTCGAAACAGAACAAAGGCGTTGCCGATTGCAGGAGGGCCCCTCTGCATTCAGGCTTCCCATACATAGGCCGAACCGTCGAGGATAATAACCTTATGTTTAAGGAGAAAAACTTAAATTCAGACTGACTTAGCTCTCTCGTCGCCGCCTCGGCATCCTCCGGCCAATGGGCAGCGCCGCCTTCTTGGCCGACTTCTCTGCAGGAGCCGTGGCAATGAAGAACAGCTAGGTCGACCGCTAGGCCAGATCCTCACAATTGCACTGCCCCCTACCTGGCGCGCCAAAGATGTCGGTGGGAAACGACACCTATGGGATCACTGGAATCCCTTCTACGGTTGCGGGGCGCAGGATCGTGAGGAGAGCAGGACAAGCAGACGAGACATGCGGATTTACCCAGGTCCGGGCCGCAAAGATGCGTAAAACCCTACGATCCTGCTTTGGTGGATGTATTGAGTGTTCTTGAGCTCTTGAACTAGCTCTGGGTGCTGTGGGGTTCGAAAGAGCCGAATCCCTTCTCTGTGTGCCATGGGCCTCCTTTTAGAGGCGAAAGGGGCTGCCACAGTGGCACACAGGAGGTGGAAAGTGCTACAACATTGCGAGTCTATCGCTAGTATTACAGGACAAGATGCATTTAATGCGAGGCTAGGTGTCCCCTCGCTTTATTGGGGACGGGGGCGAGGCCCGTCCCGTCCGTCGCCGCTCCTCCTTGCTCCGACACGCGCCCCTGGCCAGCGATGCATGTGGTGCCATGTAGGCAGGCAGGCAGCTGAGGTGGCGCGGTGGTGGAGCCTCCACGAAGGTTTGCATGTTGCCACGCAGGTGCCTGCCCAACTGGTTGGGTCGGCAGCTGCATGCGAACGGCGGCGGTGACCTGGCTTGTGCGGGCCTGGCGGTGGCCCTGCTGGTGCGTTTGGCGAGGGTCTCGCCGAGTGGCCCAGCAAGGGTCTTGCCGTGGCGCGCTGGCTTCCCCGGAAAGGATCTTGCCGGGGGTCTTGTGGGCTTCCTTGGTGAGGATGGTTGCCCTCCTATCCTCTTTTGATCTTGAGCATTTTATGTCTTCACAAAGATCTGCATGCCACCACGGAGGTGCCTCCTGAGCCTTGTCCCAACGCTTTTGTCGAGCGCTGGTGGGCTCAAGGGTGGCTCACTTCGGTTGGCGTGGGCGAGCTGCCCCGGCAAGGGTCTTGCCGGGGCTGCTGAGGCTGCCCCGGCAAGGGTCCTTGCCGGGGGAACCTGCTACGCCTATCTGATCTTTGTGGCCTTGGTCTTCGTTGTTGCTTCGTTTGTCCTTGTGGCCTCGGCTTTCCTCCGGCTCCCCGTTCCTGCCATGTTATGCGCGGCCGTGGCGGGAGGCTCTGACTGCCCGTGCACAAGTAAAGGGGTCAAAAGCAGGGCCCCTACTTTTGTACATCGACAGATAATTATGTAAGTCCTCATGTAATAGTTATAACATAGGGTGACACAAAACTAGCTCCAGTTCATCAATGTAGTGTAGGTATGTATTTCGAATATAGTCATACGTGCTTATGGAAAAGAACTTGCATGACATCTTTTGTCCTACCCTCCCGTGGCAGCGGGGTCCTTATGGAAACTAAGGGATATTAAGGCCTCCTTTTAATAGAGTACCGGACCAAAGCATTAGCACTTAGTGAATACATGAACTCCTCAAACTACGATCATCACTGAGAAGTATCCCGATTATTGTCACTTCGGGGTTGTCGGATCATAACACATAATAGGTGACTATAGACTTGCAAGATAGGATCAAGAACTCACATATATTCATGAAAACATAATAGGTTCAGATCTGAAATCATGGCACTCGGGCCCTAGTGCCAAGCATTAAGCATATCAAAGTCATAACAACATCAATCTCAGAACATAGTGGATACTAGGGGTCAAACCCTAACAAAACTAACTTGATTACATGGTAAATCTCATCCAACCCATCACCGTCCAGCAAGCCTACGATGGAATTACTCACACACGGCGGTGAGCATCATGAAATTGGTGATGGAGGAAGGTTGATGATGACGACGACGATGAATCCCTCTCTCCGGAGCCCCGAACGGACTCCAGATCAGCCCTCCCGAGAGAGATTAGGGCTTGGTGGCGGCTCCGTATCGTAAAACGCGATGAAATTTTCACTCTAATTTTTTTCTCCGCGAAAGCAAATATATGGAGCTCGAGTTGAGGTCGGTGGACGTCCAGGGGCCCCACGAGGCAGGGGGGCGCGCCCGGGGGCACCCTCGTGGACAGGTGTGGGCTCCCTGGTGCTGATTCTTTCGCCAGTATTTTTTATTAATTCTGAAAAGTTGCTCCGTGGATTTTCATGTCATTCCGAGAACTTTTATTTCTGCACAAAAATAACACCATGGCAGTTCTGCTAAAAATAGCGTCTGCCCTGGTTAGTTCCATTCAAATCATGCAAGTTAGATTCCAAAACAAGGGCAAAAGTGTTTGGAAAAGTAGATACGACGGAGACGTATCAATGACTCATGCTCATGTATTGCATGAGAGTTGAAAAAAGTGAAGGTATGAACCAATTGCTTGGCTTGTCATCGGGATAAATACTTTGCGTTAAGAAGATGGAGCATGACAAGATTATATGTAGGGATAACTTTCTTTAGCCATGATATTTTGAAAAGACGTGATTGCTTTTTAGTATGTTTGAAGTATTTTTGTTTTTATGTAAATATTCAACTTTTGTTTTGAATCTTACGGATCTGAATATTCATGCCACATAAAATAAAGATTACTTGATAAAAACGTTAGGTAGCATTCTACATCAAAATTTCTGTTTTTATAATTACCTACTCGAGGGCGAGCAGGAATTAAGCTTGGGGATGCTTGATACGTCTCCAATGTATCTATAATTTTTGATTGTTCCATGCTATTAGTTATCCATCTTGGATGTTTTATATCATTTTTATGCTATTTTATATTATTTTTTGGGACTAACCTATTAACCTAGTGCCAAGTGCCAGTTGCTTTTTTTCCTTGTTTTTGTCTTTATAGAAAATCAATACCAAACAGAGTCTAAACGGAACAAAACTTTTTGAGGATTTTTCTTGGACCAGAAGACACCCAAGAACCTTCGGGAGGAGGTCAGAGGGGCCACCAGTTGGGGACAAGCTCGGAGGGCGGGCCCCGGGCTTATGGGGCCCTTGGTGCTCCTCTAACCCTAATCTTTGCTCTATAAATACCCAAATATTCCCCGTATACCAGAGGGCACACCAAAAATACTTTTCCACCGCCGCAAGCTTCTGTTCTTGTGATATCCCATCTAGGGGCCTTTTCCGGCACTCCGCAGGAGGGGGATTCGACCACGGAGGGCTTCTACACCAACCTTGCTGCCTTTCCGATGATGTGTGAGTAGTTTACCACAAACCTACGGGTCCATAGCTAGTAGCTAGATGGCTTCTTCTCTTTCTTTGATCTTCAATACAATGTTCTCCTCAATGTTCTTGGAGTTCTATTCGATGTAATATTCTTTTGCGGTGCATTTGTTGAGATCCGATGAATTGTGGGTTTATGATCAGATTATTTATGAATATTATTTGAGTCTTCTCTGAACTCTTTTAAGCATGATTAAGGTAGCTTTGTATTCCTCTCCGATCTATTGATTTGGCCAACTAGATTGATTTTTGTTGCAATGGGAGAGGTGCTTTGTAGTGGGTTCAATCTTGCGGTGCTCATACCCAATGACAGAAGGGGACATGACATGTATTTGTATTGTTGCAACTAAGGATAAAAATTTGGGGTTTATTCATATTGATTGGATCTATCCCTGTACATCATGTCATCTTGCTTAAGGCGTTACTCTGTTCTTGTTAGCTTAATACACTAGATGCATGCTGGATAGCGGTCGATGTGTGGAGTAATAGTCGTAGATGCAGGTAGGAGTCGGTCTACTTGTCATGGACGTGATGCCTATATTCATGATCGCTGCCTTAGATATTGTCATAACTTTGCGCTTTTCTATCAATTGCTCAACAGAAATTTGTTTACCCACCGTATGCTTTCTTCCAAGAGAGAAGCCTCTAGTGAAAACTATGCCTCTCGATTAATTTTTATCATATTATTTTCAGATCTATAAAATCAAAATCAAAAAAATACCTTGCTGCAATTTATTTACCTTTACTTTATTTTGCACTTTTACTTATCTTTTATACATAACTCTATCAGATCTCATCCTTGCGAGTAACCGTGAAGAGATGGACAACCCCTTTTTCGCGTTGGGTGCAAGTATTTGTTTGTTTGTGTAGGTGCGATCATTGGGGACTTGTGTTCCTCCTACTGGATTGATACCTTGGTTCTTAACTGAGGAAATACTTATCTCTACTTTGTTGCACCACCCTTTCCTCTTCAAGGGAAAAACCTACACAAGCTCAAGAAGTACAGTGTCACTTTCATACTAGAAGCGATGGCTTCACGAGATCTATGGATATGTCATTCTTTCTTCGGCATGGCTGGTTCTCACAGTGATATCAACGTGCTTTAGCGTTCTCCAATGTTCGCAAGTCTTGCAGAAGGCCACTCCCCAGAGGTCAACTTTGATATTAATGGCCACCATTACAACAAGGGCCACACCCAGAGGTCAACTCTTGTGAAGACAATACCCAATCCACAAGGATAGAAGAGACAGAGATTTGCCCAAATGCAAGAGAGTGATAGGAAGGATGTGGAGGATGCGTTTGATGTGCTTCAATCTCGATGGGGTATCGTTCGAAACCCTGCACTGACAGCACCCAGAAGTTTTTGGGGGTGGTGATTGTGTGTGTGATCATGCACAACATGATCGTGGAGGATGAGCGTGATGATAGCATCTACGAGCAAGGGTTTGATTTTCGAGGTGAAAATGTGAGTTTGGGCACCAAGAACCGGCAACCTTTGAATAGTTTGCCTAAATTCATTGTGAAATGCATGATTGACATACTCATATGAAGCTCCAGGATGACTTAGTTGAGCACATGTGGACTCACATTCCCAACCAGTAGATGTATCAGTTCATTTACTTTCCATCTATTCAAGATAATCTTGATTAGGTTGTAAAACTATTTGATTGTGTTTTTATTTGGACGTGGAACTATTTGTTTTGCAAAACTATTTGCATTATTTGGTTATTTGCATAGTCATAGGGCCTCTAGCCGGACGAGATGTGACTGTGTGTTGGGCGCATGACCGGCACATCCAGGGAAACCGCATGATGCCACCCAATTTCCATACCCAAACGGACAAAACAGATGTCCATTTGAGGTCGTGCATTGGAGTTGGCCTTAGGCCAACTACAACCATTGGTGGTGGTCCTCCTTGCCCTAGCATCTCCTGGTTCCACTCAACCCTTCCTGCAGTGCCAGCACGAAAAAACGTGTCGTGTCTCACTCGCCGCAACTTATCCATGATTCCAATGTGGGCTTCCCTCACTTTTCTCTCGTGCTCATAGCTATGTCGTTCAGCGTTTGCCAGATAAGCCTTCATTGGTTGTAGCATGGCCCACTACTGGTCGCAGCCCATGGATGATGACCCATGAACCGTCGTGTTTCCGCCGCCCTTAGGTTCTTGCAACATTGTCCTCATTGTTAGTAACATCGGCGGCGGCGCTCGCAGCATCTGGTGCCGGAGTTGCAACACGCACTCCCCCGTCTCGTCGTTGCATACCGTCTTGCAGCGCTGTCACTTTTGGCTGCTCGCAACATCATCATGTTCCCTGGCAGTTGATGACCTACAAGTGCAAAAGGCTGTTGTAGCACTTTCGTCTGATAAGTAGAGTATCGAACCCACAGGGAGCTGATAGGAAGGCACCACAAACCCCAAAACTATGTTGTCACTTTCACGCAGCCATGTACGCACTCAAACCGGAGTTTGGAAATATTCTACTCTATCGTTGATAGGAAAACTAGATAGAAAGGGTAATCAACTAAACTACTAACGAGAAGGTAAAAGCATGAATTAAATGACACTAAGTTAGTAGGGAAGACGCTTGAGTAGTAAAGCGTTCTTGAGGGTTCCGGAATCACTACCGCGTTGAATTATCATATCACCGCATATGAATTATTGTATCCTCTAGTAACTGGTTAAATGCATAAGTGGGTGGAGCCGGGTACAATATGCATTCTATTCGAGGTAGACTTCATGCCCCGCACGCCACCATTATAGTCTTCCCCATAGGGTTACAACTAATGATAATTAGGGGTTACCCCGTGGATGTGACCTCTCTAAGGGTTCTCCGTTACTCCCCTATCAATTGTGATGGCAAGGAATCAAATGCCTTTTCTGTTACCTCAAATTCCCAATGCCCCAACCCTTCACAACGACAGTAGTTCCTCTACGACCTATCATGGCATAGTGCGGGGCCTCATATCAACACTCTTGAGAACACTAACTCAAAACATGAAAAAGTAATATTGGATTGCAACAAATACTATATAGGGTTCAACCATATCCTCACGAACTTGTACAACTACTCAATCTTAAACATGAAGGTTAGGGACAAGTTACAAGCCGACATCAAGCTGGTGAAAGAAGAAAGTATGGCAGTGATGGCGGCGACGCAGTGGTGATATTGATGGTGGCCGTGCCGGTGGTGATGGAGATGGGGGTGCCACCGGTGGTGGCGGCACCAGCGCGAGGGCACCGGCCCGAAGGCCGATGCTCATGGTGGTGGAACCTTCTCCTTCTTCTTAGGTCTTCTCCCTCCTTCTCTTGGTGGTGGAGCAGCAATGGAGATGGGAAGTGGAAGAATGAGATATGAAGATGATGAATGGCGGCAACTAGGGTTGAGGGTGACTTATATGGAGCCTCCCTAGCCTCCTCTCTTGATGGGCTTCATCCAAGGGCTCCCAATGAGCCAAATCTTCTCCGAATCTCTTCTTTACGAGCCAACGATCCCGTGGGATCGAATGAGGACAAAATTGGTGAAGAATCCCATCTAGAAGGGCAACTTTCAGAGCTGTCTGCATGTCAAACGACCGTTGAAACGACCGTGTGTCGTCGTATGAAACAACTCTTTTGATCTGACCTCCTCCGATAAAACGGTCGCCATTTCTTCATACGAACTCGGACTTTGACGTTCTTGGGCTCGCTGGATTCATATGAATGGCGCCGATCCATTTATGGTCTTAGATCTTAATTTGGAGCAATTTGGAAAAATGATTTTTTTCCATCCTTCGAAATGGCTAAGTCAGACACCTGACTGACTCCGTATCGAACCCATCCTTGGTCCTTTCATCATGCTTGGTCCTAGGTTGCTCCAAAACACACTTAGAAACAAGAAAGCAAGGAAAGCTAATAAAAAATAAATAAAATATTAAATGTGCAATGCTCACAATGATAAGTTGAAAAGGTAATCATACATAATGGACAACTATTTGGTTCAACGTGACATGATGTATAAAGAGAACATGCAACAAATGAGCTCTAAAATGCGTAAAATATAGAGCTATCAACATCCTCATGCTTAAAACTTACTCGTCCTCAAGTAAGAAGGTTGACTACCAAAAGCTCAATACTAGCAACTCTAAAGCTTATTGAACCAAACCCCAATAGTGATATCCATGTTTATTTTGCAAGCATGCAAAAGTTATCGAGCAAGGGAGTAATACAAACTATCCTCTTAGTTCCATTGCCATGGAGGTCAATAAAGAGGAAATATTTCTATGGAGCCCAAATTCCCATTGCCAAAGGTTTAGAAAGAAGGTCAATATTATGTCAGTAACACATCAGTGACAATGAAAGACAAAAGAAATCAAGCATCAGCGATCGCTTCAAAAACACCCACCCGAGGCATACCAGGTACGATAACAAGATTGTCTGTCTGTGTTATTCAACCACTCAACTACTTATGCAGTACTGAGCGCAAGCCTATCCACGCACTTACGGGAAAGATAGAAAATGGTTTGGGTTTTGAGAAGTAAAAAACAAAGAAAGTCTTGCATCAACGTAGCTGAACATTAGGCAACGGAGAAGGCCTTATGATTGATGTCAATGAAAGGAGTAGTGATCACCATGCAACTAGGATGCACATAGAACCATGAGTATGTGAATGCTCTCCTAACTAAGCGGGGGTGCATCCAACTTGCTTGTTCATGAAGACCTCGAGCTTTTGAGGATGCTTGTCATCAGAATACACAAGCCTAGTTCTATAATGTAAATTCCCCACTAGTATGAAACATATGAAGCTCATGAAACTTTCTACTTGATGATACGTCCATTTTGCATCATGCTTTTATATCAGTATTTATTGCATTATGGGCTATAATTACACGTTATATCACAATACTTATGCCTTTTCTCTCTTATTTTATAAGGTTTACATGAAGAGGGAGAATGTCGGCAGTTGGAATTCTGGACTGCAAAAGGAGCAAATATTAGAGACCTATTCTGCACAACTCCAAAACTCCTGAAACTTCACGGATATCAGTTTTGGAATATATAAAAAATATTGTGCGAAGAAAGCACTAGAGGGGGGCTACCAGTCAGCCACAAGGGTGGAGGGCGCGCCCTACCCCCTCGGCGCGCCCCCTACCTCGTGGGCCCCCTGGCAGGCCTCTGAATCCCATCTTCTGCTATATGATATATTTTGCCCTAGAAAAAAAATCAAAGAGAAGCTTTCGGGACGAAGCGCCGCCATCTCGAGGTGGAACTTGGGCATGACCAATCTAGGGCTCCGGCAGAGCTGTTCTGCCGAGGAAACATCCCTCCGGGAGGGGGAAATCATCGCCATCATCATCACCATCGATCCTCTCATTGAGAGGGGGTCAATCTCCATCAACATCTTCACCAGCACCATCTCCTCTCAAACCCTAGTTCATCTCTTGTATCCGATATTTGTCTCAAAACCTCAGATTGGTACCTGTGGGTTGCTAGTAGTGTTGATTACTCCTTGTAGTTGATGCTAGTTGGTTTATTCGGTGGAAGATCACATGTTCAGATCCTTAATGCTTATTAATACTCCTCTAATTATGAACATGAATATGCTTTGTGAGTAGTTACATTTGTTCCTGAGGACATGGGAGAAATCTTGTTATACGTAATCATGTGAATTTGGTATTCGTTCGATATTTTGATGAGATGTATGTTGTCTCTCCTCTAATGGTGTTATGTGAAAGTCGACTACATGACACTTCACCATGATTTGGGCCTAGGGGAAGGCATTGGGAAGTAATAAGTAGATGCCGGGCTGCTAGAGTGATAGAAGCTTAAACCCTAGTTTATGCGTTGCTTCGTAAGGGGCTGATTTGGATCCATATCTTTCATGCTATGGTTAGGTTTACCTTAATTCTTCTTTCGTAGTTGCAGATGCTTACGAGAGGGGTTAATCATAAGTGGGAGGCTTGTCCAAGGAAGGGCAGCACCCAAGCACCGGTCCACCCACATATAAAATTATCAAAGTAATGAACGCGAATCATATGAGCATGATGAAAACTAGCTTGACAGTAATTTCCATGTGTCCTCAGGAGCACTTTGCTTTATATAAGAGTTCGTCTAGGCTTGTCCTTTGCTACAAAAGGATTGTGCCACCTTGCCGCACCTTGTTTACTTTTGTTACTTGTTACCTGCTACAAACTGTCTTATCACAAAACTATCTGTTACCGATAATTTCAGTGCTTGCAGAGAATACCTTATTGAAAACCGCTTGTCATTTCCTTCTGCTCCTCGTTGGGTTCGACACTCTTACTTATCGAAAGACGATAGATCCCCTATACTTGTGGGTCATCACTTGACAATGCATGAAGTGGTGCTACTTTGAAGCACAAGTGTATACTAAAAAGGATAATGGTGTTGCTCCTTCTCTCTTCTCATCCTTTTTATTTTCCTCTTTTTTTCTTTCTTTTTCTTCCCTTTTTTGTGGCACCTCCATGGTGCATCTTTTATTTGGTCCCTCTCTTCCTTTATATGCCATGTAGGTAGGTATGATGGCTATTTTGTGGAGATGGGGTGTTTTATGTGTAGGAGAACAAGAGAAAGTCCTCCCACGGGTTTGGATGTACCTGCGAAGTATGGTCAAGTCTCAATGTGAGAGTGGGCAATGCATGGTACCGTAGAGGCTAGCAAAATGGAAGTGCAAGAAGGCTTTGAACTTGCTTTAGTCATAAAGAACCCAAATACTACACAAGAGAATCACGGTGTCATGTTGAATAAGACTCAAAAGTTAAGTACCCCGAGGGGATAGTTTGGCGGAGATAAACCTCGTGCTTCACTTAGATCTATTTGGTGGAGATAAACAGTGCTATGATTTGTTAGAATTCCTCTTTATGCTTCACTTCAATTTTCTAAGCCATGGAATTGCTCTAGTGCTTCATGCTACATCTTGAGCTTGCGTTGGTTTTCCCCGAAGAGGAGAGGATGATGCAGCACAGTAGCGTAAGTATTTCCCTCAGTTTTTGAGAACCAAGGTATCAATCCAGTAGGAGGCCACGCACAAGTCCCTCGTACCTGCACAAAACGATAGCTACTCGCAACCAACACGATTAGGGGTTGTTAATCCCTTCACGGTCACTTACGAGAGTGAGATCTGATAGAGATAATACTTTTGGTATAAAGATGCAAAGTGAAAAGTAAAAGGCAAAGTAAAAACAAAGCAAGTATAAAAGTGATGGAGATTGATATGATGAGAATAGACCCGGGGGCCATAGGTTTCACTAGTGGCTTCTCTCAAGAGCATAAGTATTCTACGGTGGGTGAACAAATTGCTGTTGAGCAATTGACAAAATTGAGCATAGTTATGAGTATATCTAGGTATGATCATGTATATAGGCATCACGTCCAAGACAAGTAGATTGAAACGATTATGCATCTACTACTATTACTCCACTCATCGACCGCTATCCAACATGCATCTAGAGTATTAAGTTAAAAACAGAGTAACGCCTTAAGCAAGATGACATGATGTAGAGGAATAAATTCATGCAATATGATAAATACCCCATCTTGTTATCCTCGATGGCAACAATACAATACGTTCCTTGCAACCCTTTCTGTCACTGGGTAAGGACACCGCAAGATTGAACCCAAAGCCATGCACTTCTCCCATTGCAAGAACTACCAATCTAGTTGGCCAAACCAAACGGATAATTCGAAGAGACTTGCAAAGATAAATCAATCATACATAAAATAATTCAGAGAAGATTCAAATATTATTCATAGATAAGCTAGATCATAAACCCACAATTCATCGTTCTCAACAAACACACCGCAAAAAGAAGATTACATCGAATAGATCTCCACGAGAGAGGGGGAGAACATTGTATTGAGATCCAAAAAGAGAGAAGAAGCCATCTAGCTACTAGCTATGGACCCGAAGGTCTGAAGTAAACTACTCACACTTCATCGGAGAGGCTATGGTGTTGATGTAGAAGCCTTCCGTGGTGGATGCCCCCTCCGGCGGAGCTCCGGAACAGGCCCCAAGATGGGATCTCGTGGATACAGGAAGTTGCGGCGGTGGAATTAGGTTTTTGGCTCCTGTTCTGATCTTTTGGGGGTACGTAGGTATATATAGGAGGAAGGAGTACGTCGGTGGAGCATCAAGGGGCCCACGAGGCAGGGGAGTGCGCCCTATGGGGGGGGGGTGCCCCCACCCTCGTGACCGCCTCCGATGTTCCTTGGCGTAGGGTCCAAGTCTCCTGGATCACGTTCGGTGAGAAAATCACGTTTCCGAAGGTTTCATTCCGTTTGGACTCCGTTTGATATCCTGTTTCTTCGAAACACTGAAAAAGGCAAAAGACAACAATTCTGGGCTGGGCCTCCGGTTAATAGGTTAGTCCCAAAAATAATATAAAAGTGGAAAATAAAGCCCATTATAGTCCAAAACAGTAGATAAAATATCATGGAGCAATCAAAAATTATAGATACGTTGGAGACGTATCACTTCACTTATATCTTTTTTGAGCACAGTGTGCTTTGATTTTTGAAGAAATATACTCTCATGCTTCACTTAGATCTATTTGAGAGTTAGTAATTTTTTTAAGAAATTCTCTCATGCTTCACTTATATTATTTAGAGAGATGAGAATTTTTATGCTCATGTTCTTCACTTAAATTTGTTTGAGCTTGTCAAAAGCAATTGCAATATATGAAATTAGTACCAACGTGATAGATATTCAAGAGGGATATAATAAGAACTTTCATGAAGATCATTGGACAAAATAAAATTGATTCTTTGTAATAGTTTTGAGATATGATGATAGTAATATGTGAGTCATGTTGGTGAGTAATTATGCTTTAGTAAGAATATTGGTGTTAAGGTTTGTGATTCCCTATGCAAGCACGAAAGTCAATAGTTATGCAATGAAATTACATCCTACTTGTGGGCATTATTCAATGTTAGTTATGCTTAATGTTCATTTATGAGAATTTTCATTTCTTGGTTGGTTACTTCTCAATCTTTTTGCTAGCCTCCACTTGTACTAAGTAGAAATACTACTTGTACATCCAAAATGCTTAAACCAAGTTTTTCCATATGAGTCCACCATACCTACCTATATGTGGTATTTCCGTGCCGTTCTAAGTAAATTTTATGTGCCAACTCTAATTTTCAAAATAAATTTCCTTTTTGTGTGCTCGTACCGCTCATAAAGCGGCAGGGGGTGACCAATATTTTCCATGCTAGATGCATGTGTTATTCTCAAGATGAGTGTTTATTCACTTGTCATTGCACTAGAGTGTGGCGGTAATAGGGATGCCCAGTCCCGAAATGAAAAATAAATTTACTTTATGTTGTCAAATAATAAATTCCTTGGAAAGTGTTGGTATGGATGGTACCCATGGATATGGCTAGCCGTGGAGTGTGAAAGTATGATGGAAAAAGGAATAAACTTCATTTTATGTTTGGGAACTGATGACCCACAAGTATAGGGGATCAATCTTAGTCCTTTCGATAAATAAGAGTGTCAAACCCAACGAGGAGCAGAAGGAAATGATAAGTGGTTTTCAGCAAGGTAATGTCTGCAACCACTGAAATTATCGGTAACAAGTTGTTTGATAGCAAGATAATTTGTAACAAGCAAGTAACAATAACGGTAAATAAAGTGTAGCAAGGTAGGCCAATCCTTTTGAGGCAAAGGACATGCCAAAACAATGTCTTATGATAAGCAAAGCGTTCTTGAGGGTACACGGGAATTTCATCATATCACTTTCATCATGTTGGTTTGATTCGTGTTTGCTACTTTGATAATTTGATATGTGGGTGGATCGGTGCTTAGGTGCTATTCTTACTTGAACAAACCTCCTACTTATGATTAAGACCCTCGCAAGCATCCAAAACTATGAGAAAAATATTAAGATAAAATCAAACCATAGCATTAAACTTTTGGATCCAAATCGGTCCCTTACGAACTAGCGCATAAACTGGGATTTAATATTCTATCACTCTAGCAACCCATCATCTAATAACTACTCCACAATGCATTCCCTTAGGCACAAATATGGTGAAGTTCCATGTAGTCGACGTTCACATGACACCACTAAGGGAATCACAACATACATATCATCAAAATATCAAGCACATATCAAGTTCACATGATTACTTGCAACATGACTTCTCCCGTGACCTCAAGAACAAAAGTAACTACTCACACATAATAATCATGCTCAAGATCAGAGGGGTATTAAATAGCATAACAGATCTGAACATATAATCTTTCGCCAAATAAACCATATAGTATTAACCTACAAGATGTAATCAACACTACTAGTCACCCACAAGCACCAATCTAAGATTCGGGTACAAAGATTGAACACAAGAGATGAACTAGGGTTTGAGAGGATATGGTGCTATTGAAGATTGTTGATGGATATGGCCCTGCCAAAGATGGGAGAGTTGTTGGTGATGACGATGATGATGATTTCCCCCTCCGGGAAGGAAGTTTCCCCTGCGGAATCGCACCACCGGAGGGCAAAAGTGCTCCTGCCCAAGTTCCGCCTCGAGACGGTGGTGCTTCGTCCCGAAAGTCCACCCCTTATTTTTTCTAGGTCAAAATGACTTATATACCAGAAGAGGGGCACCGGAGGTGGGCCGAGGAGGGCACAACCCACCAGGCGCGCCTGGGCTCCCTAGCACGCCCATGTAGGTTGTGCCCACCTGGTGGGCTCCCTCTGGTTGTTATTTGCTCCAATAATTCTTAGATATTCCATAAAAATCTATGTGAAGTTTCATCTTATTTGAAGCTATGCAGAATAGGTAGCTCTGACGTGCCTTTTTTGGGTCCGGAATTCCAGTTGCCGGTATTCTCCCTCTTTGTGTAAACCTTGCATATTATGAGAGAAAAGGCATTAGAGATACTCCCAAAAGCATTATTATGCATAAAAACATTATAAATAATAGTAGGAAAACATGATACAAAATGGACGTATCAACTCCCCCAAGCTTAGACTTCGCTTGTCCTCAAGCGAATAACCAAAATCGAAAAACATGTCCACATGCTTAGAGAGAGGTGACGATAAAAACAAAATACAGACATAGAAGCATCATGCATATTATTATAACAGCAAGGAACTTTAACATAAAACTTATCAAATAACTTTTATCATATAACTTCTCATGAACAAGTAACAATTCATCACAAGATTGAAGTATAAAGCATAAACCTTGTTGAAAACGAACAACCTATGTTCTCAATCAACTTTTCAACTACAATTCATCATATTTTTAGGAAGGGTCACGTATCGGAGCCTTTAGGCAAGTCCACATACTCAACCATCATTTAATCTTCTATGATTTCTAACACTCACACCATACCCATGACAAAAAGTTTCAACCGGAGACATAGAAAGATAGGGGCTTATAGTTTCACCTCCCAATGTATTCACCTCAAGGGTGATGTCAACAATAATAATAACTCATGCCTACTCATATCCAACTGGATATATGTGCCTAGATATTTCCTCACCACATGATGCTTGCAAAAAGAGAAAATAAAACAAGGAATGGGAAGAATACTTTTACTCTTGCATAAAATTAAAAGATAGGCCCTTCGCAGAGGGAAGCAGAGGTTGTCATGCGTTTATTTGTTTGTATGCCAAATCCCTTAATGCAAAAGAACGTCACGTTATATTGCCCCTGATACGCCTCCAACATATCTATAATTTATGAAGTATTCATGCCATGTTTACAACAATTTTATATGGTTTTGGTATGATTTGGATGGAACTAACCCGGGCTGACACTGTTTTCAGCAGAACTACCGTGGTGTTGTTTTTTGTGGAGAAATGAAAGTTTTCCAAATGAGCTGAAACTTTTTGACATTTTTTTGGAACAAAAGAGACCCCCGAAGCTTTGTGGAAGGACCAGAAGGTGAAGGAGTAGGGAAAATACACCGAGGTGTGCCTGGATTCTTGTCCGTGCCCCGGTCGGTTGTGCTCACCTCGAGGCCCATCTTCGCGTGAAACCGATGCCAAAAAATCCTATAAGTAGAGAAACCATCAGAAATAACCCTAGATCAGAAGTTCCGCCACCGCAAGCCTCTGTAGCAACGAAAAACCAATCTAGACCCCATTTCGGCACCCTGCCAGAGGGGGAAACCATCACCGGTGGCCATCTTCATCACCCCGGCGACCACCATGATGAGGAGGGAGTAGTCCACCCTCGGGGCTGAGGGTTTGTACCAGTAGCTATGTGTTTAATATTTCTCTCTCGTGTTCTTGAGATGTCACGATCTTGATGTATCGCGGGTTTTGTTAATATAGTTGGGTCATATGGTGTTTCCCCTCTCTATCTTATTGTAAATTGAGTTTTCTCTTTGAGATTTTGTTTTATCGGACTGAATACTTTTATGGATTTGAGAGCACTTGATATATGTCTTGCATATGAATACCCGTGGTGACAATGGGGTATCATATTGATTCACTTGATATGTGTTTTGGCACTCAACTCGCGGATTCCCAAGGTGACATTGGGGTAATCTATGCATAGGGGTTGATGCACGCACTACAAAAAAGATACATCCATGGCATTTTGGGCTGAGCAATTTTTTTTCTGTCATACTTATGACACTTCTATGACGATAATTGTGACAAAACCCAGTATCATCATAGATGTGGTGGGCTCCTACTTCTATGACAAAAAATCATGACAGAAAATGGGCTTTTCGTCCTGGGCGGGCCGGAGACGCAGCTGCATGACATTCTTTGGGACGTCCATGATGGAAAAAACCGTGGTAGAAGCGAGGGCGAGGAAAATTTCGGCGAGTTCCCGGCTACGGTGGGTGGCCGGGGGCCGAGCGATGCGCGTTTCTCGTACACGTACGCGCGTGTGTGCGAGGCGTTGGCTCTAACTGAACCCGAGCGAGGCGTTGGGCTCTAACTGAACCCGAGCGATTGCACTGCAGGCTACGCGTTACTGAACCCGAGCGATAGATCGATGGCTGTTAACTGTACCTGAACTGTGACACTCCAAAAAATTTTATTTGGTTTTTAACAAAACCCTTTATTTGATTTGAAGGAGGCCATTTAAAATCTTTCCAAAAGCCCCTCCTTCTCAAAAAATTTCTCCTATGACAAGTATTTTATTTTTGTATCTTCCTCAACCTTGGTGTTTGGTTTTAAAAACCTTCTTTCTGATTTTAACTCATCTCAATAAATTTTTGGAAATTAAATTTCTATTAAAAAGAGACCATATGGGTTTTGGGGCTATTCTTTTGTTTTGCAACCAACCATTATTTTACCATGCCCCATGTCAAAATTTATCCCAAAACCCCTCCCTCCACTTTGGGACAAGCCAAATATTCTATTCCAACAAGTTCAACCCCTTTTAGAATTTTATTTCATTTATTTTTATTCCCAAAAATAATTCTATCTTTTATTTTGGGCCTAGGTGATTTACAAAGGAAGTGTCTGATTTTCTTTGAGTTTTGATCTCAAACCAACTCCCCTGGCTAGTCCCTAGCACCCCCAACCTAGATCCATCAAGATCCACTCTTCCACAGTTCAAAATTTTCAAGTTTCACACACTGCAAGTTTGGACCAGATTTGGCAAATTTGGTGAAATTCATATATCTCCTTCTCCAAAAATTCTACCAAAATTCAGGCAACCCCCAGGTGCATTAAGAGGCCACCCCACCAAAGATCAGCTCCAGATAAGTTTCCCACATGCCAAAATCATTTCATCGAACACCTGACAGGCACTGTTGCTATTCATTTTCAGAGTTCAGTGTTTCAGTCGACCGTCAGTGTCGTTTTCTTCAGGGTCGCGGCGTCGATCTCACCAGTGCACTCTATGGAGCCTTGCGCACTGCTCCTTCCTCTTATCCAGAGCGCCGCACGGTCCTTTGGACGGACGCCACCGTCGGTGGTGACGTGTCCCGCCGACGCCGGCAGCTTCTGCGGTGGCAGAGCCAACCGAGGCAGCCAGCAGGGAGCAGCTCCAGCTTTCGGCGCCGTCCAGCACCGCCCAAGCCATCCGAGGCCTCCGCGTGGCCACCTGCTTGCCCGCGCGCGCTGCGGCGCTGTCGCCGTGGCCTGAGCAGCGCAGAGCACGCTCCCTGCCGCCGACGTGCTCCGCGCGCCGTTCCGTTCGGAACTTGGAGTAGCAGCCAAGGCAGGCCAAGCTTAGCACCTAAACCAAACCAGTAAACCCCCACGGTGATGCCTGGCCCCCTAAACCACCTGACCAACCGCTGCACCGCCGAAATCGTCGC
Source organism: Aegilops longissima (assembly GCA_021605205.1). Taxonomy (NCBI): domain Eukaryota; kingdom Viridiplantae; phylum Streptophyta; class Magnoliopsida; order Poales; family Poaceae; genus Aegilops; species Aegilops longissima. The sequence continues at coordinate 8,878,942 of CM038678.1, read as the reverse complement.
CGGAGATTTCCCGTTCACGGCCACCGCCTCGGATCATCTATAAAAGGAGGTCCCGAGCTCGTTCTCGACCTCGCACCACCACTCCACCTCACCAGAGCCCCGCCAAGCCACCAGGAGGACCCCGAGGAGGTCTCCTTCCCCGACTCCGGCCGCCCCGATCCGCGGTCTCCGGCTTGATCCACTCAGGTGAGGCCACCTCCGACTCCCAAACCACGTCAGCAGCCCTCTGGTGCACCCAGTGTTCTAACTCGAGCCTCAATTCGTTCTGTGTAGCCCTCCCCGACGAGATCCACCAACGCCCGAACCACCGCCCGCCGGAGTTGAGGCCGCCATCGACGTGGTGCTCGCCGTCGACCAACTCCACCACCCACGGGTGCGGAAGGACACAAGGAGCCCGTAGGTACCACCCACTCCTCCTAACTCGCCGTGGATCGCCGCCGGCGACCACCGCAGCTCTAGGGCGCCGGCGACTTTGTTTCAGAGTTTAAAACCGACAAGTGGGGGCCCCCGTCAGCTTTTTATTCTTTTTGAAACATTTTCAGAAAACGCCTTCGGGCAGGATATGTCTTCCTTTGGAGTTGGCGTGTCTTTAATCGAACCGTTTTCTGTTTTTATAAGCTAGCCCGTGGGAACTTTCTGTTTCATTACAGGCAAGTCCCTGGACTAAAACCTTAATAACTTTTAAACAGATAATGATTTTTGATTCATTCTTTTTCTGTCACCTTTGTTTTTCTGTCTAGTTTTTTATCATATTTATTTGAAAAAAATTGGGAACACTTTTTGCGCACACACGGTATTTACGTTAGTACGTATCTTTTTCTTATACCGTAGATACCGGAAGAGGTGACGGGACCGCGAACTTCACCGAGCTAGACTCCGACTACTCCGAACCAGGCAAGCATGTTTGAACCTTTGATATGATGAGTTTTTTGCATGTTTGCATTGAGTAGTCAGTTCATGGCATGATTATATGCATATCGGTAAGAGTTATATTTCATGCAAAGCCATTGCAAGAGAGCTTCGAAACGCGATGTGCGATTCGATGTGAGTTTACATGATCATGTGGTGACATGATGGGTGGTAAGATGGTATTGTTGTAGCATGCCAGTCTTATGCCAAACAATTTAACTCCAGTGTCAACGTGAATCGAGTCACGTTATCATCCGTCCTTTTCTTTGTACTACCACATGTTTTCTTTATGGAATATGGTTTAGTAAATTGCAAACCTCTCTCCTGGTACACACCAAACAGAGGGGCCGGGATGAGGGTTCCATGGCCCTGGATTAAAGCCCGTCATCCGGTCAGGGAGCATGGGTGTTTCCGGTTGGGACCGAGAGGGGGGCACCCCTTAGAGCGCGCGAGATAAATTTGATCCCATGCTATTCGAGGTTGTGACCTCCCCGTCTTAGAGTTTTTCTTGAACGTTTCCTAGGGTAATTCCTGGCAGCGGAATGTGGAATTGGGTGTGTACTGGTTAGATGTGTTTCTTCTAAAATACCGTAAACGGAACTAGTCCCTTGCGACTACTGAAATCCGTTGGCTGTGGTTTAATAGTACAAACTCTGCAGAGTCAAAGTCATCCAAGTAAACGTATCTATGGTCAAGGTCTGTGTTCAACTTGTCCTTGTCAATCTCAGTGTCAGTATCCTTGATGATCTCCGGTGAACAACCATGTGTGGAAAACTTGGCTATACGATTACTCCTGTGGATGGACTAACCCGTTTATTATTATTATTATTATGTGCTGAGTCTTTTCCTTGGAATGGTCTACACTGCTTGAATACGACAATGAAATATAAGCCCTTTATGTGATGTCGCTCAGACGTCCGACTGTGGCATTTATGTTGTTTACTTTTGATATAAGCCCTTTATGTGATGTCGCTCAGATGTCCGACTGTGGCATCTATGTTGTTTACTTTTGATATAAGCCCTTTATGTGATGTCGCTCAGACGTCCGACTGTGGCATTTATGTTGTTTACTTTTGATATAAGCCCTTTATGTGATGTCGCTCAGACGTCCGACTGTGGCATTTATGTTGTTTACTTTCGATATAAGCCCTTTATGTGATGTCGCTTTGACGTCCGACTGTGGGACACATTGTCATTTACTTTTCAATATAAGCCCTTTACGTGGTGTCGCTTAGACGCCCGACTGCGGCATGTTAATTTATTTGTTCACCATTCGAGGCGTCATTCCAGATACTCAATCGGTTTTTAGTTATTTTTGTTGGGATTTCGGGAGGACTACCACCCGACTTCCTTTTATTTATCATGTCGTGCAAGTTTATCATTTGAGTGTGCATTGCAAATTGCGCATGTTGCATCATGCTTACATTTGTTATATCTTATGTCCGAACTGTCTTGCGAGTACATTCAAAGTACTCACCTGGCTTGTTGATTTGGCCAGATGTTGACGAAGGCGATCTTATGGATGAAGAGTTCGATAGCGAGTCCGACGCCTAGAGGAGTCCCAGTCAGTCCCGTGCAATCCTGGAATTTACCACTTGTACCATATCCGCTTCCGCTACCCGATAAATCATCGAGCCTCACTTCGACGCTCGATGATTTGCAAGAGTAGGAGTCAATGTCACCCACTTCACTGTGACATATCCACCACCACGTTTAAATACGAGTCAGTAGTATGCCACCACACCCGTGTGCCATATTCGCCTTTATGTATATTATTGGCGTGCTTGTAATAAAATTGTTGAGCAACCTCAGCTCAACCCTGTAATATATTTAGTACTTCTGGATTTCTGTATCAAGAATTTGTCTACTAGTAAGGAGGACTCTCCTAGACTGGAAATAAAAAGATCGGTTTCTCAATAAGTATTTTATTGAAAAATCGGTCGTGACAAACTTGGTACCAGAGCCAGGCTGACTGTAGGAAGCCACTAGGTGCGATCGCTAATCGGTTATTAGCGTTTTAGTGCGATTTTAGCATTTTTGCAAAACGTAGCAATTTTTCTGTTAGTCATCATAAATTTATGATCTGACTATTCGGAATTTTTGTCTACTTTTGTAGATGGCTAGCAGCGACTGTGAGTCACAGGTGTTCGCCAATGTTCCTGAGGGATTTATCAAGCTCCTCACCTACATCGTCAAGATCACGATTGGGCCATCGGTTCGCCCAGTGTTCACACTCTACCAGCACAAGATCAGCGACAGTCTGTCTATGCACCAGGCCGCGGTACAGTTCAAGGGATGGCGTTCAGAATCACGCCAATTCCGTTTTGTTGGCAGGGCCATGCCTACGGAGAGGCATGCCATGCAGATGGCTTCCCGTGTGGCGATAGCTCGTCTCCGGGATGTGCTTCCTTCGATGAAGACTCGCCGCTACCTCTACCTTCCATGCCACGTGCCATACACGTGTCACTATGCATTCGCTTGCCCCAGAGGAGAGCGAGACGAGACTATTGAGATGCTTGTGGAATACCTCCAGGCACGGAGGCGGCTTTCGACAACCTTGTGGACGACCTTGTGGCTGCCCGCATGGACTCACTCCATGGTTGTGCCGCCAACAGGAGGGAGCTCCTCCACATAGCACCACCACTGACCTTCGTCTCGTCCTTAGCATCTTATTCACCTGCCATCCTCGCCACCGCTCGTCGCCTGCCTACCACTGAGGAGTTCGACCAGGTCATCACGCCCACTCCAGTCCGTGTTGCACCATCTATTGCGCCCACTCCAGTCCGTGTGGCACCGCCTATTGCGCCTGCCCCAGTCCATGTTGCACCGCCTCTCGCGCCCGCTCCAGCTTCTCAGCGCAGCACTTCACGCCTGGAGCCTATTAGTGAGGAGGAGGTTGAGTCCCCAGCGTCACTGGGCCTCACCCTCGGCAGGCCAAGGGAAGTCCTTACCATCTCCGACTGAGTACGCCTAGCAGTCCCGTGTTGCGCCAGCTTGTATGATATGTTTATATGTATATAGGTTGTTAGAAGTAGTTGTATGCGCATCATGTAGGAACTGGGAGAAGTGCACTAGCCTAAATAACATGTCAGGATTGTGTACGCACATCCTGAGTGATGTATTGTATAATTACTACTTGCGTGTAAGATATGTACTGAGTGGTCCTTCTCCGTGCGCTATCAAATATTTTCTTGAAAAATCTTGGATTGGCTATTTTTTTCGCCTTTGAGTATTTATTTATTTTTGCGGCCCAATTTCTTTTCCTTATGATTTTTTTTAAAATATATCCCCAGAGTGGAAAATGTCTCGTCCTTGGACTCGTTCCATGCCAAATCCACCAGAAGAGAATTATGGCACCCAAACCAGCAACAACTTCACACAGGGACAGTCAAGTCAACAGGGCAGTGAGACAGCTTTCTCTCAAGTGTGCCGCCTTTATGAGCAAAGCCAGCAACAGCACCAAGAAATGATGAACCAGGTCATCAATATGGGAAATCACCGTGGACCGTATCAGCAGCAATCCAAATTGTCAGAACTACAAAAGACGCGTCCCCCAACTTTCTCCCACACTGACAAACTTCTTGAGGCCGATGACTGGCTTCGAGACATTGAAAGGAAATTGATTATTGCACAATGTTCAGACCGTGAGAAGGTACTATATGCACCCCACTACCTCACAAGAGCAGCTGCATCATGATGGGAAAATTTCCTACACATGCACCCCAATGAAAATAACATCACCTGGGAAGAGTTTAAAGAAGGTTTTCGTGGGGCGCATATCCCCAAAAACGTTATGAAAATCAAGAAGAGGGAGTTTGACGACCTCAAGCAAAGAGGCATGACAGTGACCGAGTACAACAGTCTATTTACTCAGTTATCTCGCTACGCCAACGAAGAACACATGACGGAAATTAAAAAGATGGAAAAGTTTCTGGACGGTCTCGCACCAGCACTTAAATGCCAGCTGGTTGTACACACCTTTCCAGACTTCAAAACACTTGTGGACAAGGCCATTACCCTGGAAAATGAGCACCGCAGTTTGGAAGACTTTCACAAGCGCAAGAGGGACTAAACTACTCAAGCTCGCAACAACCGAAGCAAGACTGACTTCCAGAAAAGTGGAGCAAACAAGTCCACAACCAATATCCCACGCTCGATCAAGAATTATCATGCAAGGGACAAGGATTTTGCATACCGCCCAGGTGTTACTTGCTACACTTGTGGAGAAGAAGGGCACTATGCCAAGAAGTGTCCAAAGCCAAGAAACTCGGCTCCCACGCCGAACCACGGTGGGAATAATTCAACACCCAAGCGTAACAACTTCAACCCCAATAATAATCACAAGAAGGGTCACTTGAACCATGTCACCAAGGAGGAAGCGCAGAATCCCCCGGATATCGTACTCGGTACGTTCCCTGTCAACACAATACCTGCCATGGTTTTGTTTGATTCTGGAGCTTCTCACTCGTTCATTTCAAAGAAATTTTCTTTGCAAAATGATTTTTCAATGCTTCCCCTGGAAAAGTCCATGATCATCAAGTCCCTCGGGATTAAGCAAGTTACTCAGAGTTACTGCCAAGGTGTGGTTATTGAGTTTGAGGGATTGAAGTTTCGCGCCAACCTTATTGTATTGGAAAATAAGGGACTGGATGTCATCCTAGGAATGGATTGGTTAACCACCAACAAAGGATTTATTGACTGCTTCAACCGGACAGTGATTCTTACCCACCATCACGGGAAGACAATAAAAGTTGCAGCCCAAGAAAGACAGATATCACGGCAGCCAAAGTTGAACAAGGTGGACGTTTCTGAGTTAAGCAAAGTTCCAGTAGTGTGTGAGTTCCCAGACGTATTTCCCGAAGAACTACCAGGCATGCCACCAGAACGGGAGATAGAATTCAGCATTGAGCTAGCACCTGGAACCACCCCCATTTACAAGAAACCATACAGAATGACACCCTCAGAGTTGGTGGAATTAAAGAAGCAAATAAAAGAATTACTGGACAAAGGATTCATTCGAGCCAACTCCTCACCTTGGGGCTCTCCAGTTTTATTTGCCAAGAAAAAGGATGGGACACTGAGATTGTGTATAGACTATCGAGCACTCAACATGGTCACAATCAAGAACAAATATCCGATGCCACGGATAAATGATTTATTTGACCAGCTCGCTCAAGCCAAGGTTTTCTCAAAAATTGACTTAAGGTCGGGATACCATCAATTAAAAGTACGGACAGAAGATATCCCCAAGACAGCCTTCACCTCTAGATACGGGCTGTATGAGTTACAGTGATGCCGTTTGGTCTGACCAACGCCCCCGCATATTTCGTCCACCTCATGAACAAAGTGTTTATGAGATTTATGGACAAGTTTGTTGTGGTGTTTATTGATGATATTCTGGTATACTCCAAGACACCAGAAGAGCATGCTGAACATCTCAGAATTGTACTAGGAGAATTAAGGAAACATCAATTATACGCCAAGTTCAGCAAATGTGAATTTTGGTTGAGACAAGTTGGTTTCCTAGGCCATGTGTTAACACAGGAAGGTATTGCCGTAGACCTAGAAAAGGTCAAGGCCGTACTTGGTTGGAAACCACCAGCCAGTGTAACGGATGTAAGAAGTTTCTTGGGAATGGCAGGGTATTACCGAAGGTTCATTGAAGGGTTCTCCACCATAGCAAAGCCAATGACGCAGTTGCTCAAGAAGGACAAGAAATTTGTTTGGACGGAAGCTTGCAAAAAAAGTTTCCAAGACCTCAAAAGAAAATTAACAATGGCACGAGTATTGGTTGTGCCAGACATACACAAAATTTTTGAGGTATATTGTGACGCCTCCAGGAAGGGCCTCGGATGCGTATTAGTGCAAGAAGGCAAGGTAGTCGCATACGCCTCCAGGCAGCTACGCAAGCATGAAGAAAATTATCCTACGCATGATTTGGAACTGGCATCAGTCATTCATGCACTCAAGGAGTGGAGGCACTTTTTACTCGGAAACCGTTGTGAAATAGACACGGACCATAAAAGCCTCAAGTATATTTTCACACAACCAGAACTCAACTTACGACAACGACGCTGGTTGGAATTAGTGAAAGATTATGATGTAGGTATTCACTACCATCCAGGAAAGGCGAATGTTGTGGCAGATGCTCTTAGCCGAAACCCCAGTTCGGGCAACGACAGTCTGCTAGACTTGAGACCTGAATTTCAGCAAGAGTTCGCCAAACTCAACATGATGATGGTCGCCGAGGGCGATGTGTCAAATTTGGAAATACAACCTACCTTAATGGAGCAAATTAAGGAGGCTCAGCATGGACACCCCAGCATCGAAGGCATAAAAAGGAAAGTGAGTTTGGGCAAGGCCTCTGAATTTATCATAGACAATGAGGGAATACTATGGTACGGAGACAGACTTTGCGTACCAAATATAGAAGACCTCAAACAGCAAATCCTAGCCGAGGGCCACACTGCTCCGTATTCAATCCACCCGGGAGGAACCAAAATGTACAAAGACATTCAGGAAAGGTTTTGGTGGCACGGTATGAAGAGGGATATAGCCACCTTCATTGCATGTTGCGACTCGTGTCAGCGCATTAAGGTCGAGCATCAAAAACCGGCAGGGTTATTACAGCCAAACAGGACACCTGAGTGGAAATGGGATGAGATCGGGATGGACTTTATTGTTGGACTACCTCGGTCACAACACGGAAATGATGCCATATGGGTCATCACAGACAGATTAACCAAGGTGGCACATTTCATTCCCGTGAAGACAACCTACACCACTCAGAAGCTTGCTAAGCTTTATCTATCTCGCATAGTTTGCCTGCATGGAGTCCCAAAGACTATAATATCTGACCGAGGCACTCAATTCATCTCTAGATTTTGGGATCAATTACAACAAGCTCTAGGTACTCAACTGGCATTCAGTAAAACATACCACCCCCAGACTGATGGGCAAACTGAATGCGTAAACCAAATACTAGAGGACATGCTGAGAGCGTGTGTCCTCACCTATGGGACCAGTTGGGAAGAAAGCTTGCCATACGCCGAGTTTGCATACAACAACAGTTACCAAGCCAGCCTGCAAATGGCACCCTTCGAAGCCTTGTATGGACGGAGATGTCGTACTCCATTGAATTGGTCAGAGACCGGAGACAGCCGTATCTTCGGCCCTGATATGCTCAAGGAAGCCGAGAAGAAAGTTAGGCTAATCAGGGACAGACTCAAGACAGCTCAAAGCCGACAAAGAGTTATTACGATCGGAAACATCGGGGAGTCAGTTTTGAACCCGGTGAGTATGTGTTCCTCCGAGTATCTCCTATGAGGGGCCTACAACGATTCAAAGTTAAGGGAAAGCTAGCACCAAGATTTATCGGACCCTTCTGTGTAGTAGCACGAAGAGGCACGGTAGCCTACCAGCTATACCTACCCGAAGAGCTGTCCGACGTCCACGACGTGTTCCACGTCTCACAGTTGAGGAAATGTGTGAGCAACCCAGAAAAGCAGGTATCCCATGAGGACATTTATGTACAGCCAGACCTCACTTACAGGGAACGCCCAATAAAGATATTAGAGGAGTCTGAAAGGAGAACCCGTCAGAAGGTAATCAAGTTTTTCAAAGTACAGTGGAGCAATCACACCGAAGACGAGGCAACATGGGAAAGAGAGGATTTTCTTCGAGCAGAACACCCACACCTATTTGAGGATCAGCTGAAATCTCGGGGACGAGATTTTTCCTAAGGGGGTAGGTGTTGTGACACTCCAAAAAAATTTATTCGGTTTTTAACAAAACCCTTTATTTGATTTGAAGGAGGCCATTTAAAACCTTTCCAAAAGCCCCTCCTTCTCAAAAAATTTCTCCTATGACAAGTATTTTATTTTTGTATCTTCCTCAACCTTGGTGTTTGGTTTTAAAAACCTTCTTTCTGATTTTAACTAATCTCAATTAATTTTTGGAAATTAAATTTCTATTAAAAAGAGACCATATGGGTTTTGGGGCTATTCTTTTGTTTTGCAACCAACCATTATTTTACCATGCCCCATGTCAAAATTTCTCCCAAAGCCCTTCCCTCCACTTTGGGACAAGCCAAATATTCTATTCCAACAAGTTCAACCCTTTTAGAATTTTATTTCATTTATTTTTATTCCCAAAAATAATTCTGTCTTTTATTTTGGGCCTAGGTGATTTACAAAGGAAGTGTCTGATTTCCTTTGAGTTTTGATCTCAAACCAACTCCCCTGGCTAGTCCCTAGCACCCCCAACCTAGATCCATCAAGATCCACTCTTCCACAGTTCAAAATTTTCAAGTTTCACACGCTGCAAGTTTGGACCAGATTTGGCAAATTTGGTGAAATTCATATTTTTCCTTCTCCAAAAATTCTACCAAAATTCAGGCAACCCCCAGGTGCATTGAGAGGCCACCCCACCGAAGATCAGCTCCAGATAAATTTCCCACAGGCCAAAATCATTTCATCGAACACCTGACAGGCACTGTTGCTATTCATTTTCAGAGTTCAGTGTTTCAGTTGACTGTCAGTGTCGTTTTCTTCAGGGTCGCGGCGTCGGTCTCACCAGTGCACTCTCTGGAGCCTTGCGCACTGCTCCTTCCTCTTATCCAGAGCGCCGCACGGTCCTTTGGACGGACGCCACCGTCGGTGGTGACGTGTCCCGCCGATGCCGGCAGCTTCTGCGGTGGCAAAGCCAACCGAGGCGGCCAGCAGGGAGCAGCTCCAGCTTTCGGCGCCGTCCAGCACCGCCCAAGCCACCCGAGGCCTCCGCGTGGCCGTCTGCTTGCCTGCGCGCGCTGCGGCGCTGTCGCCATGGCCTGAGCAGCGCAGAGCGTGCTCCCTGCCGCCGATGTGCTCCGCACGCCATTCCGTTCGGAACTTGGAGTAGCAGCCAAGGCAGGCCAAGCTTAGCACCTAAACCAAACCAGTAAACCTCCACGGTGATGCCTAGCCCCCTAAACCACATGACCAACCACTGCACAGCCGAAATCGTCGCCGGAGATTTCCCGTTCACGGCCACCGCCTCGGATCATCTATAAAAGGAGGTCCCGAGCTCGTTCTCGACCTCGCACCACCACTCCACCTCACCAGAGCCCCGCCAAGCCACCAGGAGGACCCCGAGGAGGTCTCCTTCCCCGACTCCGGCCGCCCCGATCCGCCTCGGGCTCCGGCTTGATCCACTCAGGTGAGGCCACCTCCGACTCCCAAACCACGTCAGCAGCCCTCTGTTGCACCCAGTGTTCTAACCCGAGCCTCAATTCGTTCTGTGTAGCCCTCCCCGACGAGATCCACCAACGCCCGAACCACCGCCCGCCGGAGTTGAGGCCGCCGTCGACCAACTCCACCACCCACGGGTGCGGAAGGACACAAGGAGCCCATAGGTACCACCCACTCCTCCTAACTCGCCGTGGATCGCCGCCGGCGACCACCGCAGCTCTCGGGCGCCGGCGACTCTGTTTCAGAGTTTAAACCCGACAAGTGGGGCCCCCCGTCAGCTTTTTATTCTTTTTGAAACATTTTCAGAAAACGCCTTCGGGCAGGATACGTCTTCCTTTGGAGTTGTCGGGTTTTTAATCGAACCGTTTTCTGTTTTTATAAGCTAGCCCGTGGGAACTTTCTGTTTCATTACAGACAAGTCCCTGGACTAAAACCTTAATAACTTTTAAACAGAAAATGATTTTTCATTGATTCTTTTTCTGTCACCTTTGTTTTTCTGTCTAGTTTTTTATCATATTTATTTGAAAAATATCTGGAACACTTTTTGTGCACACACGGTATTTACGTTAGTACGTATCTTTTTCTTATACCGTAGATACCGGAAGAGGTGACAGGACCGCGAACTTCACCGAGCTAGACTCCGACTACTCCGAACCAGGCAAGCATGTTTGAACCTTTGATATGATGAGTTTTTTGCATGTTTGCATTGAGTAGTCAGTTCATGGCATGATTATATGCATATCGGTAAGAGTTATATTTCATGCAAAGCCATTGCAAGAGAGCTTCGAAACTCGATGTGTGATTTGATGTGAGTTTACATGATCATGTGGTGACATGATGGGTGGTAAGATGGTATTGTTGTAGCATGCCAGTCTTATGCCAAACAATTTAACTCCAGTGTCAACGTGAATCGAGTCACGTTATCATCCGTCCTTTTCTTTGTACTACCACATGTTTTCTTTTGATATAAACCCTTTATGTGATGTCGCTCAGACGTCCGACTGTGGCATCTATGTGGTTTACTTTTGATATAAGCCCTTTATGTGATGTCGCTCAGACGTCCGACTGTGGCATTTATGTTGTTTACTTTTGATATAAGCCCTTTATGTGATGTCGCTCAGACGTTCGACTGTGGCATTTATGTTGTTTACTTTCGATATAAGCCCTTTATGTGATGTCGCTTTGACGTCCGACTGTGGCACGCATTGTCATTTACTTTTCAATATAAACCCTTTACGTGGTGTCGCTTAGACGCCCGACCGCGGCATGTTAATTTATTTGTTCACCATTCGAGGCGTCATTCCAGACACTCGATCGGTTTTTAGTTATTTCTGTTGGGATTTCGGGAGGACTACCGCCCGACTTCCTTTTATTTATCATGTGGTGCAAGTTTATCATTTGAGTGTGCATTGCAAATTGCGCATGTTGCATCATGCTTGCATTTGTTATATCTTATGTCCGAACTGTCTTGCGAGTACATTCAAAGTACTCACCTGGCTTGTTGATTTGGCCAGATGTTGTGAAAGCGATCTTATGGATGAAGAGTTCGATAGCGAGTCCGACGCCTAGAGGAGTCCCATCAGTCCGTGCAATCCTGGAATTTACCACTTGTACCATATCCGCTTCCGCTACCGAATAAATCATCGAGCCTCACTTGACGCCGATGAGTTGCAAGTAGGAGTCAATGTCACCCACTTCATCTGTGACATATCCACCACCACGTTTAAATACAAGTCAGTAGTATGCCACCACACCCCTGTGCCATATCCGCCTTTATGTATATTATTGGCGTGCTTGTAATAAAATTGTTGAGCAACCTCAGCTCAACTCTGTAATATATTTAGTACTTCTGGATTTCTGTATCAAGAATTTGTCTACCAGTAAGGAGGACTCTCCTATACTGGAAATAAAAAGATCGGTTTCTCAATAATTATTTTATTGAAAAACCGGTCGTGACACGAACGAGCGATTCCTTCGGTAGTGCTGCTAACTGAAGCCGATCGATGCTGCCTCTGGATGAACAGTGAGCGTTGCGCGCGGGAGGGGGGTGGGGGTGGTTGGATGAACAGTGAGCGGTGGGGTTGGATGAACAGGACCTCGTGCTGTTGCCTCTGGATGAACAGGACCCCGATTGATCGAGCCGGTTGGGGCTGGATGAACAGGACGACCCCGTGGAGGGCTGGATGAACAGTAGATGGTGGAGGGGTGGATGAATAGTAGCCCGTGGAGGGGTGGTTGAATAGGAGCCCATGAAGAAGGGTGGTTGAACAGTAGCCGGTGGAGTAGCGCGCGGTGGAGGCTGGATGAACAGGAGCCCGTGGATGAACAGTCGCAGGTGGAGGCTGGAGGAGGTCGATGGTGGATGAACAGTAACCCGTGGAGGCTAGAGGAGGTCGACGGTGGAGACGAACAGTATCCCGTGGAGTCCCATTTTGCGGTACGCCACACCCCTCCCGATGAACAGGACCCCCGTTTCGACCGTAGCGCTCCAACACAAGTCCGTTTCGTCCGTTTTGCGGTACGCCGCACCCCTCACGATCAACAGGACCCCGTTTCGACCGTAGGAGGTCCAACACAAGTCCGTTTCCTCTGTTTTGCGGTACGCAAGACCCCTCCCGATGAACAGGATCCCGTTTCGAATGTGGCCGATCGAACACAAGGACGTTTCCTCCGTTATGCGGTACACCAGGCCTCGTTTCCATCGCCTGTTCCATCCAAGCTGGTTGGCTCCCACACGTTCCATTGCCTCCCGATGAACACGATGCATTTTTTTGCCTCCCGATGAACACGACGCATTCCGTTGCCTCCCCATGAACATGATGACGACACAGTTTTTCCGTTCCAACCCAGCCATGTACACGAGCCCTGGCCGTATGTATGCGCGAGTAGGCATTCGAGACCTCGCTCGTATGTACGTACGTGGCCGTATTTTCTTTCTTGCACACTGGTTGCTGTACGTATGTGTACATGCTACGTGCGCGCCTCTACTACGACACGTGCGCACCTCTACATCGACCAGTATGTACGCACACGTTCGCGATCAGAATGACAACGCTACGTACGCTACGACCAGGTGGATCCCGACTGTCAGGCACTTCCTTGCGTGCGAAGATGTAGCTGGTGGTTCCCAGCAGTCAGGGGGGCGAATCGTTTTTTTGCCCGTACGCACTTCCTTGCGTGCGAAGATGTAGCTGGCGGGTCCCAGCAGTCAGGGGGCGAATCATTTTTTTTGCCCGGACGCACTTCCTTGCGTGTGAAGATGTAGCTGGTGGGTACCAGCAGTCAGGGGGAAACATTTTTTCGCGAAATACGGTGGCCCGGTCGGGGGGTCCCTGCTGTCAGGTGGAGGAATAATTATTTTGCACGTAATAAGGAGGCACTTCCTTGCGGCCGCCGTGGACCCAGCTGTCAGCCTCTCCATGTATAGTACTCTTCCGAAGGAAGTCGTTCCTTGACCACGTTGACCATGCCGCACGGAGAGCACCAGGGCGGTGGACGACAGCTAGGCCTAGGAAGGGGACGACGCGGAGCTGGGGAAGACGCGGCAGTGGAAGCCCGCACGGAGATGAGTACAAGGGTTCACTGGTTCAGCTACGGTCTGAGGCTGTCATCGCTGCAGGGCCTGGCCATCGGCAAGAATAGTAGGGAGCGGTGAGGCCTCCGCGGCAGCACAACCAGCCACGGGAGGTAGGAGCATGCGACATGACCGACGCTGCTTTGGGCGGCTGGAGCAAGAAGACCATAGGTTGAAGAAGCACTACGGCCATTGGATGGACATCGTACGGTCTTTGGAGCTAGAATCGTTCATATTGACTAAGTTGACAAAGCCCTCCGTCCCCGTCAACTTAGTAGGCCCACAAGTCAGCCTCCCACCAAGGTGGATCCCAACTGGCAGGGGGTGTATTCATTTTTTGTGCGTAATAAGGAGGCACTTCCGGTGGGTCCAAGCTGACAGCGGGGGGAACGTTTTTTTTGCAAAATATGGTGGGTCCACAAGTCAGCCACCAAATCTTCCGTGTCCTAGCTGTCATCGGAAGGAATAGTTTTTTTCGCATAACAAGGAGGCACTTCCTTCCGTGCGAAGATATAGCCAGTGGGTCCCAGCTGTGAGGGGAAGAAAATAGCTTAATAAGGAGGAACTTTCCTTGCGTGTGACCATGGACCTTGTGGGCCCCAGCCGTCAGGCTCTCACGTACAGTCCTCTTCCGATGACTCTCGTTTGTTAACCACGCCGCGCCGAGCGTAGCGAGGCGATGGACGATGGCGAGGCCCTAGACTGGAACGACCTGGAGATGGGGAAGACGCGACAGTGGAGTCACATACGGAGAGGAGTGGGAAACTTGACTGGTTCAGGTGCGGGGTGGGCCTACACTCGGCAGAGAATAACAGGAGGTGCGGAGTGGAGGGATGGCCTGGCCGTTGGCGGCGTAGCGTTTTGCTGCGCAAAACAACGCCGCTGGACGCCGGAGGCTGGAGCAGGCGGTCCAGGCAGCGCTGGGGGGAGAAGACGAGATATTGAAGAAGAATGCCGACCGTTGGATGTAAATCCAACGCCTTTCTTAGGCTTCGACCTACTGGCCCACATGTCAGCCAGTCCATTTGTTTTTTAGTCCATTTGGTGGGCTAGGTGAAACAATGATGTAGCATCTATGCAGTCCGTTTATATATATGGTAGAATTTAAAGCCCATTCGCATTTTTCTTGAAATCCGTGACTTGCTGGGCTGGGTGAAAATATCATGTTGGGCTGGAGGGAGAAATGTTATAAAAACATAAACACATGATTGCACGTCTATTACTGCATTGGTCAGTAAAATCTTTGCAAGATTATGTACGCAATCACTAGGAGTTAACTTGCCAAGTTATATATAAACAATTTTTATTTTTATTTTGTAAGATCTTTCAATTTACGAAATAAAATATCATTTTAATTTGATGAGTTAATAGGACGTGGGGTATTATTATTTTTTAGGCTAGACGTGGGACAGTTGAGTTGGTTCTAGGGAAATGTACCGAGAGAAAACTCAGTTTACATCGAAAAAGAAAGGGAAAGAACTAAGCTATGCGTCGTCTTGAAAAAACAAACATAACTTGGGCTGCTGATGTTATAGACAAGCTAGGTTGGGAGGCCCAGAGGCCGCTAGATCCAAAAAACGTTGAAACATGTCGTGGGCTACCCATGTTAAAAAAAATGAGACCAACCCAAGGGCTAACCCTCGTTGGCATCTTTTTATAGGAGAAACTCCGCAAGCACCACACGTCCAAGCCGGGACTTGAACTCGGGTGGGCTGGCAGCAACCTCAAGCTGCCCAGCCAACGGGTCGACGGCCCGTCCTCGTGGGCTGCCCATGTTAAACAACAAAACCTAACAGTTGTCTCCCGACTCCTCTTATTTTGCTGACCATGTTGGGAATGACAGACGGCGGCGCCACGGCGACAACACCAAGGTGGAGGATGACGTCGAGACCATGGGCCGAACGAACCGGAGCGGGGGAAGACGCAGGCGGAGGGGAGTACGAGGGTTGACTTGTTCGGATGCAGGGTGGCCGGTGGAGCTCCTTGGTATCGTTGTCTTCTTTCATGTTGGCGTAGCAGGGGTTGATGATGGTCTCGGCGAGGTCAACCACGGAGTCCTTCTCCTACCTGTTGCTGATGATCTTGTATTGCTTCTGGATGTCGACAAGCTTGCTGCACCAGATGGCCGAATCGTCGCGTTCTTCCTTCTCTCCACCGTAGCGAAGGTGCAGTCGGCGCTGCCGATGAAACGGGCGAATGTTCCAGAACCTCTGATGGCCCTACAGCAGTGGTAGATGACAACCTCGTCCCGCATGCATACCTGGGCGACCGTGATCTGCTGGTCCCTGTCAGGAGAAGAATGGATGGGCACAAGGTCTAGTCATGCGACCTTGTGCTTTCTTGTCCTGTAGGTACTGCTTGAACTCGGCGAGGCAGAGCTTCACCGAGTCTGGATCGTTGGTGTACATCACATTCAACTTGGTGCCGCCATGGGCTGAACGGAGAACTCAAAGGTGAACTCCTTGCTGAAGTCCATATCCAGCAGGCTCACCCCTCGGATCGCAATTGGAGTCTCTTCAAGTGAACGAGTGAGTAGGCGGCATCAGCAGTTCGTTTTTTAGCTCTTGGGGAACTGGATTCAATAGTAAATTGAGTGTGTATAGGCGACAAAAGTTACGACCCCTCCCTCACCCACTGCACGCCCTACAAAATTAGCACCCTCGACGTATTCAAATGCCTCCATTAACAAACCTATTCCGGCCATACACGTCGGTTCACGAGCGAGTCTGTATTGGTACTGTAATAAAAAGTGTTAGTGGTCAGTTTACTTAAATTTAATTAGCTTTAATTAAAATGTATTCTTAAAACAAGCAATGCATTGCCTCGTTCTATCAGTGCCAAAGGATCAACATGCACAACAAATAGAATTATTATTCTCAGGACGCACATGATCAACACATTTGCCGCACTTTCACGCAGACAATACTACCAAGTTTGAACAGTTTGTTATGGTTGCTGTCCTCTGCATCATCATGCCATGTTTCCCAGCTTGCAAGATTCAGAACCAACAAATAAGATTCAAATAATAAGTACAACAAAGATGCCTACACATCTCATTGATTCCTAGCTTCCAAGATTCAGAACCAACAAATAAGATTCAAATAATAAGTACAACAAAGATGCCTACACATCTCATTGATTCCCAGCTTGCAAGATTTAGAACCAACCCATTAGAGCCCTTTGATAAAGTGAATATCGGGATTAAATCCATCTTGGCTAGCCGTGTCATACAACCCAAGAACTTGGCGGATGCTCTTGACCATCACAACATCTGTAGTAGAGTATTCCTGTTGGCACAGATAAGAAAGAGCATGGGCTTAGGACTCTAGCAGCCATAGAGATGGTTGTACAAATATTGGCCTTTTCTTTTGGCCACCAATTCTATCTATGTTCGTGATGCGTCAATCTTTGACGCATCCCTTGAAATTACTATAATAGTGGCACTAGTTGAAGCAAACTTTATTTCCAAAACAAGAAAAGATTGCGATAGAATAGCTCTATTTAAAAAATACAATGTTGGCACAACATGACAAAGCACAGTCATGTTGATAAAGGATAGTACTGACCGGTGTGAGGGGCCCTATGCTGCCACGACTCGATCTGGTGAACCTGCAACTCCACTTGGATGAGGTCAACCTCCAGCTCCATGATTCAATTCATGCGCCTTTTTCTGCAGTTCACCTGAAATGAAGCAAAGATTGCATCATTCAGCTAGCAAGAAGTACTTGCTCTCGTGAGCTGCAGGTTCTTCTTTAGAAGTTGCACTAAAATTGAGCAACATTAAGGTTGGTTGTCCTGCTCATGTAAGGTGCAACTACAATTTGCTTATCCTTTTGTGCAGTTCCACTAAAATAAAGTGCCATTGTGGTGACAGTGATGACTCATCTTGCAAAGGCTAATAAAATGTTGTACGAGATTACCAACAGAATTTGACGGAGATTTTGGGAACTCCAGTCACCATTTTGTGCAGTTCCACCAAAATTGAGAGATGTTGCCCATGTGACATTTTAGTTTAACTGCACAAGACACTCATTCCAAAAAAAGTGTTTTGTGCAGTTCACCAAAAGGTCACAATAGCAACAAGGTGAAATGGATATCCTTATATGCACAAAAAGATAGAAAGTAAACAGTTGCTGGTCAATAAGAATATACAGAACATGCACGAAATGAAAAGAAGCATCTTAATTATGTTCATGGCAATCACACAAGGATAGTAGAAATTTTAAAATGTAAGTAATGCTTCATGTTATCGGAAGCATTGCGATCAACTATTACATTCATCAAATATGGGATTACTTTAATTGTGGCATTGCTTGTTTACCAGATACATTAGATCAACAGCAGCTAAAGAGTTGGTTTAAGGGCATGGGACCATGGGGACACTAGGTCACTCAACAGCGTAAAGAAGCAACTTACTTATCATACTTGGGAAAACAGCAGGAGTGCCATTTGTTAACATAGTTTAATTGCATCATATCACTGGAGGCATTAGAACAATAACACTGGTTAGACATGTTCTTAAGGTAACAGTGTGATCGCTTCATTTTACATGCGCCTATACATTAACAACAACAAAAGGTTGGTATAAGGACATGCGACAGTGGACGCATCAGCACAATGTACCTAGAAAGAGGCATACAGTGGTGATGCGGAGTTTGTTCATGCTCTGTGAGGGCATCAAATCTAATCCTGGAGAACTTTTACTATGTGAGGGCAACCCTAGTAAAGCAAGCGCTCAGGCCCCTGCGTACATATATAGTGGAGTGATTATCTTTTTCTCTCTACAACAAGCGTTTCAATTTGTGTACGTGGCATTAAAGAAAAGAAACTCTCTATTTAAGGTGACTACTATACAACTCCTACTTACTACTAGTAGTACTAGTATTGTTCACTTCACTACAAAAAAAAAGACACATCCGTGACATTTTGGGCGAGCAATTTTTTTCATCATACATATGACACTTCTATGATGATAATTGTGAAAAACCCGGTATCATCATAGATGTGGTGGGCTCTACTTCTATGACAAAAAATGGGCTTTTAGTCACTGGCGGGCTGGAGACGCAGCTGCATGACATTCTTTGGGGCGTCCATGACGGAAAAAACCGTGGTAGAAGCGAGGGAGGAAAATTTCGGGAGTTGCGGTTACGATGGGAGGTCGGGGCGGCGATGCGCGTTTCTCATACACGTGAGAGGCGTTGGCTCTAATCGAACCCGAAGCGAGGCGTTGGGCTCTAATCAACCCGGCGATTGCCTTGCGAGCTACGCGTTACTAAACCCGAGCGATCGATCGATGGCTGTTAATCGAACCCGATGGGCGATTCCTTCACTCTTGATGCTAATCGAAGCCGATCGATTGGATGAGCGATGGCGTTCTTTGGGGGGTTGGATGAGCGGTGGCGGTGGCGTTGCCTCGGATGAACAGGACCCGTGGTGTGGAGGGCTGGATGAGCGATGAGCGGTGGAGGGGTGCCCGTGGAGGGTGGTTGAACAGGACCTCGTGGTGTGGAGGCTGGATGAGCGATGAGCGGTGTAGGGCTGGATGAGCAGTGAGACGGTGGAGGAGTGGTGGAGCAAGAGCCGGTGGAGTAGCGCGCGGTGGAGGCTGGATGAGCAGGAGCCCGTGGAGGCTGGAGGAGGTCTCTGATAGCCCGTGGAGGCTAGAGGAGGTCGACGGTGGAGATGAACAGTATCCGTGGAGCCCGTTTTGCGATGCGCCACACCCTCCCGATGAACAGGACCCCGTTTCGACCGTAGGAGGTCCGTTTAAATGCATTTTTGATGCGCCATACCCTCCCGATCAACAGGACCCCGTTTGACCGTGGGAGGTCTATTTTGTCCGTTTTGCGATCGCCACACCTCCCGATCAACAGGACCCCGTTTGACCGTGGGAGGTCCGTTTCATCCGTTTTGCGATGCGCCACACCCTCCCGATCAACAGGACCCCGTTTGACCGTAGGAGGTCCGTTTCCTCCGTTTTGCGGTACGCCACACCCCTCCCGATCAACAGGACCCCGTTCCGAACGTGGCCGGTCGAACACAAGGCCGTTTCCTCCGTTCTGCGGTACGCCAGGCCTCGTTTCCATCGCCTGTTCCTCCAAGCCGGTTGGCTCCCACGCGTTCCGTTGCCTCCCGATGAACAAAAAAATTTGTATTTCGGTCACCATGTCGTAGCCAATTGGCTCTGCCCCGCTGGAGCACACGACGCATTCTGTTGCCTCCCCATGAACACGACGCATTCCGTTGCCTCCCCATGAACACGACGACGACTCTGTTTCTCCGTTCCGACCCAGCCATGTACGTATGCGTGAGTAGGCGTTCGAGACCCCGCCTGCATGTACGTACGTGGCCGTATTTTCTTTCTTGCACCCTGGCCGCTGTACGTGCGTACATGCTACGTGCGCGCCTCTACTACGACACGTACGCGCCTCTACTACGACACGTGCGCGCCTCTACATCGACCAGTATATATGTACATACACGTTCGCGACCAGAATGACAACGCTACGTACGCTTCGATCAGGTGGGTCCCGACTGTCAGGCAGTTCCTTGCATGCGAAAATGTAGCTGGTGGGTCCCAGCAGAAAGAGGGGCGAATCGTTTTTTTTTGCCCGGACGCACTTCCTTTGCGTGCGAAGATGTAGCTGGTGGGTCCTACCAGGCAGGGGGGCGAATCATTTTTTTTGCCCGGACGCACTTCCTTGCGTGCGAAGATGTAGCTGGTGGGTCCCAGCAGTAAGGGGGTGAATCATTTTTTTTGCACGGACGCACTTCCTTGCGTGCGAAGATGTAGCTGGTGGGTCCCAGCTGTCAGGGGGAAACTTTTTTTTGCAAAATACGGTGGCCCGTCCGGTGGGTCCTGCTGTCAGGTGGAGGAATCATTATTTTCCGCGTAATAAGGAGGCACTTCCTTGCTGCGGCCGTGGACCCAGCTGTCAGCTTCTCCACATACAGTCCACGTCCGATGGAAGTCGTTCCTTGAGCACGTTGACCATGCCGCACCGAGAGCACCACAGAGGTGGACGACGGCGAGGCCTTGGAAGGGGACAACTTGAAGCCAGGGAAGACGCAGCAGTGGATGCCCACGCGAAGAGGAGTACGAGGGTTCAATGGTTCGGCCGCTGTCGCCGCAGAATAACAGGGGGTGTGGGTGAGTAGAGGGATGGCCTGGCCAGTGGTGGGAGTAGTAGGGGGCGGTGAGGCCTCCAGCGACATCACAGCCGACCACGGAGGCAGGAGCAGCGGCACGACCAGCGCTGGTTTGGTAATTTGGAGCAAGAAGACTAGAGGTTGAAGAAGCACTACAACCGTTGGATGAACATCGTACGGTAACAGGAGCTAGAATCGTTCATATTGAATAAGTTGACAAAGCCCTCCGTCCCCGTCAACTTGGTAGGCCCACAAGTCAGCCTCGGTATCTTGGGTTCCGGTGGCGGGGAGTATTCATTTTTTTGTGCATAATAAGGAGGCACTTCCTTGCGTGCGAAGATATCTTGTGGGTCCGACAAGTCAGTGGGGGGCATGTTTTTTTCGCGAAATACAGAGGCCCTTCCGGTGGGTCCTAGATGTCAGGTGGAGGAATCATTATTTTGCGTGTAATAAGGAGGCATTTCCTTGTGTGCGGCCGTGGACTCAGCTGTCAGCCTCCATGCACAGTCTACTTCCGATGGTGTCGTTCATTGACCACGTTGACCACGCCACGCCGAGCGCATCCAAGGTGGTGGACGACGGCGAGGCCCCGGACAGCAACGAGCCAGAGATGGGAAGACGCGGGAGTAGAGTCGCAGACGGAGAGGTGTATGAGGGTTAACTGGTTCTAGTGCGGTGTGGTTCGGCAGTCGGTGGAGAAGAACAGGAGGTGTGGAGGGTGGAGGATTGCCTGCCAGCGGTGGAGTAGCGCTTCATAGCGAAGCGTGCTAAGCAGAGCTGCTAGCAGCAGGAGGCGGGAGGTGGTCCCGGCGGCGCTGGAGGAAGAGGACAAGAGATTGAAGATGGATGCCGGTCGTTGGATGTAAATCCAACGGCTAACATGTCAGAATCATTTGTTGACTAAATTGACAATGACTTGCGTTGGCTTCGACCTATTGGCCCACATTTCAGCCTCCAAAAATGTGGCACGTATTCAACCCATTTTTCAGAATTTACAGTCTTTTTTTGCGCGGTAGAATTTACAGTCAATTTGATCTTTTTTTGAATTACAACCATTAGCTGGGCTGGGTGAACAATTAATGTAGCGTCCATGCGGCCCATTTATTTTATTTCCTAAAAAATTACAGGCCATTTGCACTTTATCTAGATACACGATTTTGCTGGGCTGATTCTAATTATAATGTTGGGTTGGGCCAGCAATGTTATCAAAAAATAAAAAAGGGCTGAGCATTTTGTTATAAATATATTTAAATAATAAGTGATATTATTACATTCGTCCTTAAATCTTACCAAGCTTTTGTACACAATCACTAGGATTTTCGTGCCAAAACAATCCAGGATTTTATTTGTTAAGAAATTATTTTTACAAGTTAATAAGATGTGGGATATTGTTTTCTTACATATGTAAGTATGTGTTAAATATATGATGACAATAAAAATAATATATAATAACACATAAAATAATTTAAATATATACAATATAGTTAGAAGGGAAACATAAGTTGTACCTGGCGTTCCTATTCTTATATAGAAAAATAGAACAGACCTCTGCGTTTTCTTAATAAAATATATAAATTGGGCTGCCAAAAAAAACCCTCGAATGGGAGGTCCATAGGCCGGTCGATACATGACAGCCCTAAGAAAATACAAACAGGCCCTCCCATCCGAGGTCGTGGGCTGCGCATGCTAAAAATGAAAGCCTAGACGGGGCAGCCCAAAACCACGTCCAACAGTTGCCAAAACTTCGTCCCTTGTTTTCTCTATGTTTCGCACACTCGACATTGTGTGGGCATTTTGACTGTGCATCATATGAAGATGTGCTATGCATGAATGTTGATCAGCATGATGTTAACTGGCTGTAGTTCCATTTTCGACCATGAATAAAACTTCCAACATGATGTTAAGCCTGTTTGAAAAGGCCGTGTTAATATAAATGCTCTGCCTCTGAAAGTTGCAGTTTCTTATCTGAAACTGAACTTGCAGTTTCTTATCTGAAACTGAAACTTGCAGTTTCTTCTCGTATGCACTTTTATACTCCTATGAAACTACATTTTTTTAAGTGCTAAAAATAGATCTCTAGAATTCATAAAATTCTTCATATGCTCAATACTGCAAATCTGAAATTCAAAAGACATTCATATCTGGAAGTACTCTCAAAATACACAACACAAAACACAATTCACAACCTGCAAATACTGACAACCCTAAGCTCCTCCTGACAATTCACAACCCGCCCGACTATTGAGCTGGGGGGGCAGCCCCCTCCTATTCCTCGACGGCAGACAACCGCCCCGTGAGACTATGTGAACAGCGAGGGAGACGATGGCGGGGAAGTGTCGTCGGGCCAACTGCTTTTCTCCTCTTGCAGTTGGGTTATGTCGACGAAGACTCCACCGGCTCGCTCTGGCAGGACACCCTCACAAACGACACCCTGTAGATGCTCGATCCTTCAATCTCTGGTGGATGCTCCATCTGGGATCGATACTCCCACCACCGCTCCCTCACGACCGGATTCGGTGAATCTGTTTGCTCCATGGCCCAGAGGAGCAGCTCTATGTACTCCGGCGCGATTCCCTCCGGGAGTATCGCCGCCTTTTCGCTCTGTTGCAAATATTTGGCCATGGATGTCGTCGTCGCCGCTAGTTGGTCCTTGTTGTCAAACCAAGTCTGTATCTCCAACATCCTAGCTAGCTTCACAGGGTCGCCGTCTACGATCCTCATGTATCGGTTGTACTCCTCCATCGATTTACTTCTCCACAGCACCTTCACTCGCCGGCGGTGGTTTTTGAATGGAAGAGGAGAGGAGCAGCGCTGGTTTTGGATTAGAACGGGAGAGGAGCGATGCTGGTTTTGGACTGGAACAGGAGAGGAGGGGCGGTGGTTTTGAAATGAAGAGGAGAGGAGCGGTGCTGGATTTAGATTGGAATAGGAGAGGAGTGGCGGTGGTTTAAGAGGAGAAGAGAAGAAGAGCGGCGCTGGTCTTGGAAGTATTTTGTTGTTGTTTTGCGTATTTTGGGTCAAAGTTTGACCACGTACTGTATGTGACAAGCAAAATGTGAATGCATGTCACCAAAAATTGTATCGGTTGGTTTGTATCTGAATGTATTTTCAAATTATATTATTTTTGCAACGTATAACATATATTTTATGTGCAAAAATCATGGTCAATTATGACACAGAATAAAAGGGAGACTAGTTAATGTGGGGTCGCTTTCTTAATTGAAGGGTAAATTGATTTTGATTTTGATCCAGTCACAGCGCGCCGGCACTCTCGCCCAATCCTAAATCGCTGCCGCACGCTCCTCTCCCTCTTCTCCATTGCAAAACCACCTCCTCTCCTCTCCATCATCTCCATTCCAAAACCACCGTCTCGCCTCTCCCTCTTTTGATCTTCTCCATTGCAAAACCACCTCCTCTCCTCTCCATCATCTCCATTCCAAAACCACCTCCTCTCCTCTCCATCATCTCCATTCCAAAACCACCTCCTCTCCTCTCCATCATCTCCATTCCAAAACCACCTCCTCTCCTCTCCATCATCTCCATTCCAAAACCACCGTCTCGCCTCTCCCTCTTCTGATCTTCTCTCCATTGCAAAACCACCTCCTCTCCTCTCCATCATCTCCATTCCAAAACCACCTCCTCTCCTATCCCTCTTCTCTATTGCAAGACCATCGTCTCTCCTCCCATCTTCCAAAGCTAGCACCGGACCACTCAAAACGACATCTATGGAGAGGATGCATCAGCGAATCAGGCAGATCACCGGCGGCGACCAGGCAAAGTTAGCCAGGTTGAAGGAGATCCTTAGTTGGTTTGACAATGAGTGGGAGATTTCGAGGACGGTGCGGGCCATGTGGCAATGTATGCGAAAGAGCGAGAGACGGCGGCGATGAGGCGACGATGTACATGTACTCCTCGGCGGCGATCACGCCAGATCCTCCGAGTTCATCGAGTATCTCCTATGGGCGATGGAGCAGACAGATTCGCCCGAGGCGACAGTCAGGCGGAGGTGGTGGGCGTACAGGTCGAAGGTCGAGCACCCAGAGGATAACGAATCGATCGAGTATGGTGTGCCGTTCGTGAGGGCGCAGAGCCAGCCGGAGCCACATGAGTATTTGTTCTCCCACCGCAAGAGGGGGCCGGATGGCGCGACGTCGCTTCCCCGCCGTTCTCCACGGTTCCCTCGACGCTCGCCTCGTTTCAACGGCAGCGGTAGGGTTTAAGGTAAGCTTCGCACTAACCTAATCTTCCACCTGCTCATGCTTACAATCAGTGTGACAGCTAATGAAAATCATGCTTACAATCAGTCTCCGAGTACTACGCCAATCACCCTAAAATAGCTCTGGACCTTTGGGTCAAAGTTGTGACATAGTGTACAAATAAAGAAAAATAGATTGGTGCTTATTTCAGAAAAGAGTACTCCCTAGAAAACTGCCAATATAAGCTACTAGTATTTGGTTAGAGGATTTGCTGCCGAGAAAGATCCGTCCACAGAGAGTGCCACACATCCCACTGGTGGTGGTGGATGCCAATGCGTGCATGCAACTTGGTTGGTGTCGGTAATTTTTACTTGGCACACCTCGCACTCTGCATATATGCCGGTTCCATACGTACATTTGTGCAGTTCCACCAAAATGCAGCTGAATAACCCTATTTGCACAGATAATGAAAAAGCGTGATTACATTATAGTGGCACTAGTTGATGAAACACACAAAATAAATAGAAGAAAATATTGCGATAGTATCATAGTATGCCATGTTGCGAGGCGAGATGGGCCTCTGACGCCTCATCTGATGCGCCTCATCTTGGACATCATCCCAAGTCTCCCAGATACACCTTCGCGAAAGATGAACATCGGTGTACAACAGTAGTACAAGGAGGCACCTTGAGACATTCAAATCTCTATTTTGTACATATCAACTAAAATTAAGCACCCAGTTTGCGAAGCGCTTAAACATTAACAATGGGACTAGTTGATGAAACATACTTTAACAAAGAGAAGCACTTTCTTTATCTACATTGGAAATGAAATGATAGAGATGACACTCGCTCTATTTTAACTGTATTATTACTTCATTTTATCGGTGACACTAGGGTTGAGCAGGTGGCAAACAAGGTGTACCGTCGCGTCGCAGGATGGAGGCCGGGGTGCTTAGGCTGGGATCTTTGAAGCTGGCTCTTTCAGTCACCAACATGGATGATTCAATTCATGGGACCTTTTGGTGCAGTTCACCTAAAATGAAGCAATGTCCCGTGAGCTAGCAGCTTCTTCTTCAATTTTTTAAGAAAAGGGCTCCAGCCCGGTTCCATTTCCATCGAAAAGCGAAACCCACAGAGCTTCTTCTTCATTAGTTGCAATAAAATTGAGCAACATTAAGGTTGGTTGTGAAGCTCTGGAATGCTCAAATATAATTTGGATATCATTTGTGCAGCTCAACTAAGATCGGCGTGAAATGTATATCTCTGTTTGCACAAAAAGGTGGAAAGGAGGGTGACTAACAAGTGATGAAACATGCATCAAATGAAAAGAAGCATGTTCCTTATCTGAATGGCAATCCTACAAGGATAGTAGCAATTTCTAAAGCAGTGGCATTGCTAGATATTAGTGTGGGCATTAGGATTAACTATGACAACCGTTAAATCGACATTACTTTGGGCACGGGAGAGTAGGCGGACCAGGACAGTTGCATTTCTAACAAAAGAACCAACTTATCTTAATGGGAAATTTTAGCAGGACATGTAAAGAAGTGCCATTGATTCATATTCTTGGAGGCATTACATTGAAAACAACATTGGTTTAAAGTTTCCTTACTTTTAACGGTCGATTGCTACATTTTACCAAAGGCATTACATAAGAGTGGCTTGGGGCAACAAACATCGAACAGGATATCCGGGTTGGTCCCATTTTTGTTCGGTATAGCCACCTTATACTGTGTGAGGCTAGCAAATCTAGTGCTGGACTTACTCTGTTGACTTGTCCCCCAGTCCCCACTTTCTTTCCTTTTTCAACCAATAGATCGGGTTTATATTGAGTTTGTACTGCGTTTCCCTTTATTTCCCTAGTAGACCTAGAGACCAGTTGGATAGCCAGTCTCTGCTACTTTTTGCCCCCATTATTTCCTCTTTCGACCAAGTCCTAGATTCAGGTAACAAATCCTCCCCACCCCACCCCCTTTCTTCCTTGTTTGAACCAAGTAGTACTAGATTCGAGTGCATGAACTAGTTTTACCTCTTAAACATAAAAAATAGGTGGTTTTCGAACAGCCGATCGATCCTATCTACGAGGGGCCCGAGAAATAGTAAAAGTTACAAATGCAGCGACGTCGGGAGCTCGGGAAATAGAACATGGCGGTTTGAAGGAAGTTATACCGATGGTCGCCGGGATGTCGCTAGGTGGGCGGCGGGAGGCCGGATCTGCCCACACTACGACAACGAGGAAGAAGGGGTCGGAGGCCCTCCCTCGCCAGCGGTGCTTGGGAGAGAACGGCAAGGCAGGCTGATCGGGACGTGCCCAGCAGTGGGTAAGAGCAGCGGTGAGCAGAGAGAGAGAGAGAGAGTGTGGCCACCGCTGTCGTGTTTAGATCTAGAGAGGCCGAGGCAGTGTGAAGAGAGCAACACTAGCAAGCAAGCGCGGAGGCTCCTGCCTATATAGTGGAGTAGTACTTAGTTTTCTTTTGTCTACCGGAGCCGGCTTGACCTCGTCAATGACTGTCGAGAAGTCTTCATGCACGTGGCCCGGAGGCACAGTTGTCGTCATTTTGATCTGAAGTGCCGGATTATAACATATAACACGAAAAAATGCCACATGACAAGAAATCATAACCTCACTGCCCAAAGGAGACAACATGAATCCCGACGGACAAACTAGACGAGGAACAAAGCTCAAATTAAAGATAAACTCGTAGAAAAGGGGTCCGTCGATAGATGTCCTAATTAACATAGCCGGCTTGACCTAGATGGCAGCCGAGTAGTCACTGTTCTTGCATGTGCCCCCAATGACTAGCCCAACTCAGTTGTCGTTGTTTAACCCTCGCAGTGATCCGAAGCACATGACACATAATTTTGCGAGATGACAAGAAACCTTTTTTTAGATTTCTCACCACAACTACAACCATGTACAACACAGCCTGCACGATATGTAGACGATAGCCAATCCAGGCGTGTCTGCTGGAGTCTGGTCACATGCATGGACGAACTGATCTTCCGTGTCTTGCAGGGAGCGTCCAGGCACCAACGTAGTACAACACTTCTCTAGTACTATTGCTCGTCTCCCTCTTTATTAAGTCACCCGACTTGCGGGGCCGGGGAGTGTGCCTATGGTCGGTTCTCAATTGCCGTCCCACATGTGTGTGCGAACGCAATATGACGCGCGTTCCATTCGGAGAGCAGCGTGCCAGACCGACCGACCGTCTGGGGTGCGACGCGAACGCGACGGGCGTGCTGTATACTCCGTACATGTGTACCTCCGTTTTCTAGACGCTTTGCTCCATGGCGCGAGCGCAATCCATGGATACAAAATTAGTATACTGTATACTATTTAAAAGTTGAAGGCGGGGCTTTTCCTGCCCGGTAGGCGGCGGGACAGTTCCACCTAGTCGGTTCGAGAGAGACGCGAGAAGACGAGGGAGTAGGCTGCTGCAAACATAGGGCTGTGTGATTTGACAGCGAGTTACTGCTGGACAGGTGGGGCCCTGTGATTTGAATTGCCATTATCATTTTAACTGCGGCGCTACGACCGGCGTGAGTCTCCCGATTCCTGACCACCTCCATACAGGTGCCTCTCCCAATGCTCCACCATGTAGTAGAGGCTGGCTCTTGCATGAGAGCCCACTTCTCCACTTTTTCCTTGCCTCTCTTTCCTCCACATATGCAAAAATGCCATGTAAAGCGCACTATTGGCCACGTTTGGATACTCTAACTCAGTTAGAGGTTAGAGTTAGATTCTAACCATGAACTAATCGTGAACTAACCCTAGCCAAAGAGGTGCTTGGATGGTAGGTTAGATGGAGCGGGGATATGGCGAGGCGCCTTCATGGACGGTGCGAGAGGGATGGAGGGAGAGGACGAGAAGCTTCGAGGAAGTGGGAGAAAAACATGTTTTTTAGTGATCCTGAGAAGAACTAACCCAACTAAGCACCTCTTGGGTGGGTTAGATTTTTTGAATGGGTTAGATGCATCTAACCCAAACTAACCCTCCTGGTTGGATATTTTTGGGTTAGTTGAGTCCAAACTAACCTAAACTAACTCTAACTCATGGATCCAAACATGGCCATTGTACGTACTTGCTCCTACAGGTGCTTAAGCTTGCCACATAGGCATAAAGTTTGACGTGGCAAGTTAATCAAGAAGAGAGAGACTAGTTTGGTGACCCAAGGAAGAAATGGTGCTAAGCGCGTGTACCTAGGTGAAAAGACAATTTTGAGTCTATAGCTAATTAAATGAAGCAAACATAGCAACATCATTTCATTGGAAGAGATCACTCCTTGGCAAATGCAATAAATACTAGTACTCCACATGTCCCATTATATAAGAACGTTTTGACACTACACTAGCTAGTGTAAAAACGTTCTTATATTATAGAGACGGAGAATCTGAAGAAAGAGATAGAGAGGAGTAAAAAAATACAATTATAGCCAACCTTATAGCCAACCTTGTTGTAGTATGAGTGACTAAGTGATGACTATGTATGACATGCCAACATCAGATATCCTAACGCACCGTGTTAAATCTCCAAGAAGCGCTGACAGTAGCGCGACGAAAAAGGTCGTGGTAGGCGCGACCATGATACAGGCTGCTGTCAGCCCTTGGATCTGAGATCAAACGGTCGCATGCTAAGTTGCTGAAAATTTTAAGAATAACCCTCCAGGATAGGATATTCATCCATAGGTCTAGAATCACGCCAGCATAAATAACAAAGTTCATCGTACCCCAAAATGCCCTAACTAGAGTGATTTTCGCTAGTCCCCAATAATAAAGTTTCACCGTGCATAACTCAAAGTTTTGTCATACTGAAAGTATGGACTAAAAGGACACATTGTCATATATCGACAATCACTCCAACATGTCGTTCCATCCATCCATGTCAGGGAGATAGTCCCCGAGCCTAGTGAAAGGTTTCGGATCGAGACGCTGAGCGGCTACCCATGTTCGGACGTCTTCCCGCGACATTTGTCCTTCTTCTTAGAACATCCCTGTTTTTCCGACGACCTCCTTCATGATGATTTGGGCAAGTTCGCACTGGATGTGATAGAACTCGGCTCGAAGTCGATGATCCTCGATATCTCCTACGTTCTTTGCCCATTGAAGAATATGGGCATCGCCGGATGTAGGTGACATGCGTAGGTTCTGGTGATCCCGTCTATACTCCAGCATGTGGTGTAGGACATAGAATCCATCATTAAGAGAATCGTTCGATTCTTTGGATGCAGCAAAGTCGGTCTTATGGCGAAGGCGAGCCTGCCGCCCTTCTCTTCTTGTCCCTAACCTCTCCACCTTGCTTGGTAGTAAAACATAGTCTTGTCGAGAACATCCTTGATGTGGGTGTATCCTTTTGTGAATGTTCTTGACGAGTCCAAGTAAAGAGCATGGGAGAATGGGGGTATAGGATGATGAGGACGGCGCCGCCCGCTGCAAAAAATAAGTACACCTCAAATTACTTAGCCTCCACCGTGCAAATGAATGATTGAAATCGAAGGAAGGATAGCAGCGGATGACTTATCTGAGATGATAAGGCACGAGAATCGCCTCCTTGTCCTTATTGGCGAGCATGAAATTGGCGATGTATTCCAGCAGCGTATACGGTGCTCTGCGCAGACTCCCAAAAGCCCTCGTGCATGTAGTATGGGTCAGCGACACGATATGAGATATCTGCTCAAACCCGATGATGTAGTTCATGTGCAAGGCATAAAGGCGGACAGGGCGTAAAATCCAGCTTCTTCCGTGAAACATGTCGAATATGTAATCGAATCGGAGGAAGAACTTATCCGGGGGAAGCTGTCAGCGTCACGACATTTGCCGCGAGCGTTAACCACGTGAGTGGGTATCCTGGATCTATCGAGCGATGAGGCCTTTCTCTACCCGCAGCACATCGTCATGAAGTCTCCTTAGATCGCGAATCTGGCCCTAAGCGCTCTTGCAGGTAGGATTGGTTGACCGAGGATATGCCATTTACCGCATCGGGGATATCTATCGATCCTGAAGCCGAGGCTCTTTGGCGGCTGGATCATAGAATCAACTTTTTGCCTTTCCTTGCTCTCTTCCTGACTTCTTTACTACCAAAGCTCGTCCATAATCGTTGAGGCGGCAATTCACGCACCGACTCATGGCGCTCAAACCACGAGGAGCCGGTATAGACATCTTGTTCAGCGCCACCATCGTCCTCATCCTCATCCATGGCGGCGTCATCGGCGACTAATGGAGCCTCCTCCTTACCCGTCCGCTATCACCCAACCCGACACCGAGGCTAATTGGGTAGGTGGGGTGTTGATATTCATACCTTCTGAGGCTGCGTGCTCATGGGTGTTCTCCCGACCGCCTCCAGATGAAGCAGACCCTTTGGCCTCAACAGGACCCACCCATTGCAACAATCACCAAGCCGCCGTGGTGTCTCCTCGTCATCCACCAGTAGTATTGGAGGAGGCAAATTCCGTGGCCGGTTCGACACTCGCCACGAAACCTTGAAGACGTTAGGGGATCGGCCGGCTGTGGAACAATGGTTCCTTCGGCTCCATTATCGTCGCCTTCCCCACGTCCACCTTCTGGTCGCCGATGGTCATGGTGCACGGGGTTTCGTCGGCCTGCAAAGAAAAGTCTGCGACGTGAGACATCGAAGGCAACAAAAGCGGAGATTATACATTTATATTGAAGGGGTTCGGTGTGACGAGATACCGTGAGGCGTCGAGCTCAGCCAAAGGCGAAGCACCGCCGAAACACGTCTGGTGCGGGAGCAGGTCACGGGAGCGGTGAGGGAGCGAGTGCTCCCAAGAAGTCAACAAGGGAAAGTCCTCTGCATTTGCTTCTGGATTTTGCCTTGTCCAAGTGAAAACGCCCATCACCAAGGAAGTAGACAAATCTGCAACCACCTGTTTTGCGGCAGCTACCGCTATTCGATATGCGAGATGATTTCTTCTTAACCGCAATCTCAACCTTCTTGTCGATGTTTTCTTGATTAACCTCCGTCTTTCCTTTCTCTCCTCCGTGGTCTCACGGTAGTACTTCTTCCACGTGGCGCCATCTCCGACACCGTGCACTCGCCCATCTGACGGTCAGTATCCACGGTTGTCGTTTCAATATGTTCAACGCTTCGGTTGAATGGGTGCCCCACTTGGCCTCGCCAATGCCTCGACGGCGAAGTCGCTTTAAACCGCAATCCGGTGCTGCTCTCTCGCAAAAGGCACAAGGATTGTTTACAAATATGACTAATGTGTGCGGTCGAATTGATCGAAACTAAAATTACCAGCAGTCTCATGAACTCCATAATGACCGGTGTTGTCTCGTAAACCTTCTTCACTAGGTCCCAGCGGTGCGGGCCCTCGGGGCGTCACGCTCCTGCGGGCGGTGAAATCCGCCAAAGGTGCAGGATGCCCGGACTCGCATGGCTTCGCGTCCTCTTTGGCCCATTTGGACCTCTTTCCGCTGTAACCACGGCTTCCGAGGTGGTGGCTCCCAATGTTCCTCTCTTGAAGCCCCTTCATGTACTTAGACTTTTTTTGGCAGCTTCGGCCTCGCAAACCTCCTTGAATATTTGAAACTGATCTTACGTGATTGTCGGATTATCCTTTACAATCTCGGAGTAGGGTTCCTTCTTGTCGATGATCTTTGCTTTCACTCGAGTTTTCCAGTGACCAGCGCGTCGCTAAACTTAGTCATGGCGTGTTTTTTTATCTTCTTCATTGCGGGTCCTCGTCTAGATCTTCATAATCCTTCTCATTCCGGCCGGGAACAAGAATATCTGGTGAAACTTCTTTAGGAGGAGCTCCTCATATTTTCTATCTTCTGTAGTTTCTCGCCGTTGATGGTGGCGGTTTTCCGTGCGATGCAGCCTATTTGATTGCCGTAGCATCGACGCGCGCTTCCTCGGCGCCTTTGGCTCAAAATTGCCGTCGTCCACCTCCGTGACCACCAGTCTAGTAGTCCTGAGTTTGTTAGGAAGCCGCTGCCTCTTTGCTTTCGGTTCTCTGATGCAGCTCCGCTCCCGAGCAGCGCCGATCTCGATCTCGATGCTGGTCTCGGCGCGATCGAGTCTCGCGCCGATCTCGATCTCAGCACCGGTCTGCGTGTCGGTCTCGATCCCGATGCCACCGGTGGGCCCAGCAACAACATCGGTTGATCATCGGTAAGGCTAAAAATTAAATGCGCCGCCGGTGAGCGTCGTCATAATCACCGAACCCGTCCTTCATCGTTGCTAGCCATGTTTCCTATGATTAAATCTAGTCAATTAATTCTAGACCTAATAAAATGAATAATGACATTAAAAGGCCTATTGTTTTGCAGGAATGTTGACTCCTTCCAGTGCGGCAAATCCGGGCACTCGATATGTCCTAGTTTGTAGCACAAGTCATGCGAAATTCACGGAAAATTTCGGCATGACCTTTACTAAAAGTGGACAAATCGAGAACCTGAAATTTGCCGGGCGAAATGAATCAACATTCGGCAAAACATATATAAACCACTCAGCTTCATTTAAACAACAAAGTCACTTGGGCACAATCGAACCACTTCAATGAAAAGATATAACATGACCACTTCAATGAAAAGATATAATCAACAATAAAAGTCTAGGAAGGATCATCTTTAAAATAAAACTTGCCTAAATAACCTAGATAATTAACCTAATTAAACTAGTTAACCTGACTAGTTCTCTATCAAAGCCCTAACTAAATTTTTGCCTAAATAACCTAGATAATTAACCTATGCATGAGAGAGAGAGAGAGGGAGGGGGGGCTTCTCGAGGATGGCTCGGTGGTGGCGAGGAGGTAAGGCGTCTCCGTGGCGGCGAGGGAGGCAGTTGTGGCGAGGAGGATCCGCTGGCGTCGGCAGCGGCTCGGTGGCGTTGATGAGGCAGCAGCGCTCCGTGGCGTTAGGCGGCTCCCGTGGCGTCGGCAGCGCCGGCTCTGTAGCTCGGGGCGTCGGCGTCGGCAGGAGACGGCGGCGAAGTGGGCGACGACGAATCGGGGAGATGGTGGCGGGGTGGGTCGAGAGATTTGGGGGCAAGTGGTGGCCGGGGGGAAACGGTTTTTTGGTTAAGTCAAAATTAGCGGTAGCGCATTTCGCAAAACGCGCTATAGCTAATATAGCTATAGCGTTTTTTACAAAACAGCGCTACTGCTGTAGCTATGTAATTTTCTCCTTTTTATTTCCTTTTACATTTCTATAGCGGGGTCTAGGAAGCGCTGCAGCTCGTTAGCTATAAGCGCCTCTTACGAACACTACGCTGCAGCTATGCCTTTCTCTGTTTTTTCGCTTTTTCATTTATTTTGCTTTACATTTTTTTCTTTCTCCTTTTTCTGTTTCTTTCATTTTCATTTACTTTTCTATTTGTTTTTCATTTTATTTTATTTCCATTAGCAGTAGCGCTCTTCTTGGGAAACACGCTACTACTCATGCCCTAGCGGTAGCGCGCTTCCTCCAAGCCCGCTACTGCTATGCGTAGCCTATCGTTCCACCAATCAGAATATTAGTAGTAGCGCTTTTATGGCCAGACGCGCTACTGCTACAATTGTATCTGCAGCGTGGTTTTTTCTCAACCGCTACTGCTATCTAGCACTAGCGCCCTTTTTTGACCCGTGTTGTTGCTAAATTTCTGTGTATAAGGTTTTCCCTAGTAGTGTGTAGTAGTAAGAAGGAGCAAAGAATGGTGCGGTATATACTACTACTACTACTCAGGTCGGAGGAGTGCGAACCACGACATCACATTGAACCAGCAATGTGAACCATGGTAGCCCAGTGAACTAGTAGTAGAAAACAATGTGGTGATATGGCCATAAAAAGAATGTGCTACGGTCCACACTGTAACATGTACAGTACTAGTCCTCTTTGTTTGGATCCTTGAGTTAGAGCTAGTTTGGGTTGAAATAGCCTCAAATTATCAAAACAGGAGGGTTAGTTTGAGCTAGTTTGCTCTAACCCAGCTAAAAAACTAACCCGGTGGAGAGGTTCTAATTGGGTTAGTTATCCTCGGGCCGACTAAAAGAGAACTAAAAAATCTCCCTTGCCCGCACCAGATCGCTCCCCCCTCTCACACGACTCCTCTCTGTTCCCCATAGGGCCGCCCGCCTAAGCGCCGCCTGCCCTATCTCTCCTCCGGCCGCCCTCTCCTTCCGGCCTCCTCCGCCCTACTCCGACCGCCCTCTCCCTCCGGCCTTCGAAGGTCGCCCCGCTGCCCCTTCACCGGTTGTTTTTCTCCCTCTGTCGTGCGCAGCAGCGGCGCATCTACTAGGGAGGTCACGAGAGGGGTGAGTTGGTTCGTTCCTTCTCTGTCTCACAGCCATAACATTGATCTTGCCCGCTCTAGCGCTAATTCTGATTTGGAAAAGTAGATCCCGATCAAACTTGGTATAGATTTGTGGTGCACGCATGGAATTGTTTGATGTTGCTTGAGGAGGTAATAAATCTTTCTAGAGGCCCAAAGATTCAGTTCACCTTTCTAGGTATTTCAGTTTCAGGCTTGCATTATTTCTAGAGGCCCAAAAATTCACTTCACCTTTCTAGGTATTTCAGTTTCAGGTTTGCATTATTTCAAGAGGCCCAAAGATTCAGTTCACCTTTCTAGGTATTTTAGTTTCAGGCTTGCATTATTTCTAGAGGCCCAAATATTAAGTTCCCAGTCGGCGGCAAGCGGCCCTGCTACCCATGCCGGTGTCGACCTCAACTCGCAAGGGCCGACGTCGAAGGGGTTCCCGGGGCTTGGGCTCTACAGAGCCTTCCTGCAGAGCGACGATGGCGAGCTCCTCCCTCAGTGCGTGAGGGGCTCCGGGCTCCCTCCCTATCGTGAATGACTTCCGTGATGAGTTAGCTCATGCTTTGATTCATGGAGTGTTTTTTTGTGAAGCTTGTTTGACGACTTGTATGTTTAAGTGGGATATCTCATTTGTATGGACAAAGTAAAAATTATCATGTTTTGCATGCTTGATTTGTAAAGATGGTTCGTATGTCAATTGTGAGCGGGAGGAGGCCACACAAGAGCCGGCCACACCAAATCCGGCAGGGAATAGGGTCCAAAGTAGTCAAATGATTGAAAAAGAGCATTTATTGTCAATCTAACCCTGCCATCCATACACCTCTTTGGTGTAGAGTTAGTTCAGGGTTAGAATCTAACTCTAACCTCTAACTGAGTTAGAGTTCTCCTCATCTCGGTTCATTGCCATCATACTTTCCCCATTCCTGTGTTTTCAGTATCCTGCGAATCAAAGAGGCCCTTTTTTTGCGGGAAAAATCAAAGAGGCTCTTAGACTGGTTTAGGTCCGGTCATTTTTTATAAACGTGTTATGTCCAAAATTTAATGAACGTGCTCCGGTTTCTACAAAAAAAATCCGGTTTCATGTAGTAATTCATTTATTTATTTATTCTTCTGTGGGGGGTTTGCATGTAATTCGTGAGGTCTGAAATGTAAAGTACCCTAGCATATGCTCCGAGTCGTGCGTGCACTATGACCCAGATGCTCTATGTCCCACATGTCGGCGAATGGGAGCACGTGGAAATAGCCTAGGAGTACATATAGGAGGAAAAATGCGTGAAAAAATATGTACTGTGAAGCATAGCTGCGGTTTGAAAAGGAGACCTAAAGTGATGTCAGCTATAGGTCGCACGCACCCAACTAGTGGTACTAGACATACGACTAATTTTTCCCTAAAAAAAAGAGGTACGAGTGCTCAGTACTCCTATTCTATCAACACGAGTCCCATCTGACAACATCGTCCGTGCTCCAGCTAGCTCTCCTCCCTCGTTTCTCTCTTCTAATTCTAAACTCGGCCGACGCCCGGTGGGCGGGGTGGGTTTGCTCAACTGCGGCCCCACCTCACAGTGGAAACGTTACAACTGGAATGAAAATGCCATATACTCCCTCCGTTCCTAAATATAAGCCTTTTTAGATACTATTT
Organism: Aegilops longissima; assembly: GCA_021605205.1. Classification (NCBI taxonomy): domain Eukaryota; kingdom Viridiplantae; phylum Streptophyta; class Magnoliopsida; order Poales; family Poaceae; genus Aegilops; species Aegilops longissima. Next base: position 8,841,988 of record CM038678.1, on the reverse strand, counting down.
CAAATGGAACACAGCATACAGATGTATGTAGACATAGTTTAGAGTGTAAATTCACTCATTTTGCTCTGTATGTAGTAGTCAATTGCTGGAATCTTTAGAAAGACTTATATTTGGGAACAGAGGGAGTACTATGCTAATAAAACATTAAGGCCACGAGGCGATGCAGTGCTGGTTACAGGAGGCAAGAAGAAGAGATGCATCCATAGACGATGTCCACCTCCTCGACTCAGGGCGCCGGCCCACCGAACGACGCCTAAGCAGCAGCGGCTTTCATGGCCAGGTCGACATGCTTCTGAACAATGGTGTCCAAAGATTCCAGCCGCTGGAAGAAGGCCAACGTCTTTCTATCCTTGCTTGCCTTGTAGTGGCCTATGTAGACGATTTCCTCGTAGACGTGGATGTGCAGGTCGACGGTTTCTTGCATGGCAAGGCGCTGCGCGGCGAGCGCGGCCTCGGGGTGCACATTCTTCGTCGTGACCTCCGGCACCTGCAGGGCCACCAGGGCTTGAAAGAGTTGGTCACCATGGAGGCCGATGAGGGTGGCAGGCAATGAGGAGCCTGGGCGCGCGGGCTGGAGCAGTACGGCAAGGTCGTCCGCGCGCTTCTTGACGGTGGTGAACTTGCGGATGGAGTTGACCATCATGTTGTCCATGCGAGAGGCGAAGCCGGTGTCGGCCAGGGCTACGATGTCGGCGGTCGCCAGCACCATCTGGAAAGCTGCGCCATGCGGGGCCACAGGTCGGCGCCTTGGATGATTTGGCACAACCGAGTGCCGCTCGCGTCCATCGCCTCCATAGGTGCTTGTGGCTTCTGGTCACTTGGTCTTGGATTGGAGTGAGCAGTGTTGCGCAGAGACTTAGGAGTAGATGGATTGGAGTGGTGGGGCGCCTTTATATGAGAGTCCAAACTCTGTTGCATTCACATCCTGCTGGCTCTATTATGCTTCTCCAATTAATTCCCTCTGCATGTAATTGAGGGTGCATCATTAACCGTTCAATGTCTCGGGAACCGCTACCCTCTCCCTCCTTGGCATTCAAGCACCTATGGAGGCGACTGCCACTCGCGTCTATCGCATGTCAGGAGACGTTCCCATCGATGACGAGGTGCCTATGGTGACTTCGTAAATTTCAAGATGATAGTGCCGTGCATGTGTGCGTTCATAGGGGTGAGTGTATGCGCATGTATATGAGCGCTTGCGTCTGTACTGTGTCAAAAAAACGTAAATGCGTGTCAAAAAGAGACTAGTCAGTCTACTCAATATTGTGCACCTCGGAGAGGAAAATGAGAGAACTACGTATTTATTTACGGTGCAGATTCACTCATTTTGCTCCATATGTACTCCGTCCCGGTGTAGTCTAGTCACTTGTTGAAAACTCTGGAAAGGCAAATACTCCAACGTATCTATAATTTTTGATTGTTCCATGCTATTATATTACCCCTTTTGAATGTTTATGGGCTTTATTTTACACATTTATATCATTTTTGGGACTAACCTACTAACCGGAGGCCCAGCCCTTATTGCTGTTTTTTTGCCTATTTTAGTATTTCGAAGAAAAGAAATATCAAACGGAGTCCAAACGGAATGAAACCTTCGGGAGCGTGATTTTTGGAACGAACGTGATCCAGAGGACTTGGAGTGCAAGCCAAGAAGCTGCCGAGGAGGCCACGAGGGTGGACGGCACGCCCACCCCCCTGGGCGCGCCCCCAGTCTTGTGGGCCCTCCGGCGGCCACCGGCGTACTTCTTCCTCCTATATATACCCACGTACCCCGAAAACATCCAGGGAGCCAACGAAAAACAATTTCCACCGCCGTAACTGTCGGTGTCAAAACCGGTGGATCTCGGGTAGGGGGTCCCGAATTGTGCGTCTAGGCGGATGGTAACAGGAGACAAGGGACACGATGTTTTTACCCAGGTTCGGGCCCTCTCGATGGAGGTAATACCCTACTCCTGCTTGATTAATATTGATGATATGGGTAGTACAAGAGTAGATCTACCACGAGATCAGAGAGGCTAAACCCTAGAAGCTAGCCTATGGTATGATTGTTGTTCGTCCTACGGACTAAAACCCTCCGGTTTATATAGACACGGATAGGGTTAGGGTTACAGAGTCGTTACAATGGTAGGAGATCTACATATCCGTATCGCCAAGCTTGCCTTCCACGCCAAGGAAAGTCCCATCCGGACACGGGACGAAGTCTTCAATCTTGTATCTTCATAGTCTAGGAGTCCGGCCAAAGATGATAGTTCGGCTATCCGGACACCCCCTAGTCCAGGACTCCCTCAGTAGCCCCTGAACCAGGCTTCAATGACGACGAGTCCGGCGCGCATATTGTCTTCGGCATTGCAAGGCGGGTTCCTCCTCCGAATACTTCATAGAAGGTTTTGAACACAAGGATAGTGTCCGGCTCTGCAAAACAAGTTCCACATACCACCGTAGAGAGAATAATTTTTGCACAGATCTGCCGACGTATTCCGCGGCATGACATCACACCACGGCCAAGCCTTTATACGAATCGTTTTTATTGTCCACCTCAGCGCGTTTAGCGAGGCGGTTTCCTTGGCACGTCTTATCAAAGCGGAGATCGTGCCCCGTTATTCCGGGATTCCCATCAATACGAACGTGGGTAACCCATCCGCGCCCTTGATTACGGCGCTTGGAAGATAGCGAGTTTTACCAGGCTGGCGGGGACGCATAGCCGTCCGTCCATATAAGGGATAAGGATCCACCTTTTCACCTCGCCTCCTCCTCCTTTGCTCATCCATTTCCGCGCTTTTCGAGCTCCAGCGCCCAAGTCCGCACATCCCACCTCAACCTTCTCCAACTATGTCCGGGCGGGAGGCAGGTGGATGGCCTCCTCCGTCACGGAGGGCACATCCTAAAGCTGCGGGAGGCGGATACTTGTCTGGCGACATCGCGTGTCGGCTCCCCAACAAGGGGCAGCTCGTCCCCACCCCCAGGCCCCATGAGAGGGTGGTGTTCCTCACCCACTTCCTCCGCGGACTAGGTTTTCCACTTCACCCTATTGTTCGGGGGCTCATGTTCTACTACGGCCTGGATTTCCATGATCTGGCCCCAAACTTCATCCTCAATATCTCGACGTTTATCGTCATGTGCGAGGCTTTCCTCTGCATCCAACCCCACTTCGGTTTTTGGTTGAAGACCTTTAGCGTCAAGCCGAAGATAGTGGGCAGCCGACAGGCGGAGTGCGGAGGCGCCATGGTGGGCAGGATGCCCAATGTTCTATGGCTCGAGGGCTCCTTCGTGGAGACAATAAAGGGTTGGCAATCGGGGTGGTTCTACATCACCAAGCCGCGCGACTCCAAATGGGCGGCGGCCTCCGAATTCAGATCTGGCTCCCCCACACTGCTCACATCATGGAAAGAGACGAGCCTGATGTGGGGTGATTCTGAAGAGTTGACTGGACTCCAAACCTATGTCCGAAACCTGGTGGACAACAAGCTCAAGCTTGTCAACGTAGTCCAGGTTATGCTCATCCGCCGGATTCTCCCATGCCAGCAACGGGCCTTCAATTTGTGGAAGTTTGATCCGGTACAGCACCGGACCTTGAGCGGCTCTTGACACTACGTGCGAAGATGCACGGAAGGTGCTTGTTCAAGGCGCCAAGCCCCGCATCCGCTACGAAGATCGCGGATTCAGCTCGCAGCGTCAAGCCAGCGAGGTAAGTTATTTACCCTTTATGGGACTCTTTTTTCATAGTTTGACTCTATGCGGGATCTAAAACTCCCTAACCTTTGACAGGACTGGCTGAAGAAGTCCGGACAGATTAACTGTCCGGCCCCTTTGCCAGAATACCCAGCGGACGCTTGATTGACGGGACTGCTGGCTCCGGTACCTCATGTGGTGACGGAGAAGAAGGCCAAGAAGGAGGCCACGTGAACTCGAAGGAGCTCCCGACGCCAAGCGCTGTCAGATTCTGAAACAGAATCCTCTCCTGAGAACGAGGAGGAGGAAAAAGAAGCCTCTCCCCCAGCGGGGGAAAAGAGGAAAAGGAAGGCCGCCCCGACTGGGGAGGCTGGAGGGTCCAAGAAAGGAAGGACCCTTCCTCCGGACTTCTCCACCAACGCCGACAACGACGAGGAGGAGTGGCCACCAAGGGCCAAGCCCCTGGCAAGATCGTAAGTGTCCGGACTCCAGAATAACTCATGGATTTTCATTTGTCGCATAGTGTCTTCTAGCGCCGAATATAACCATGCAGCCATGAAAGGCGAGCTTGCCGTTCGTCGGCGGCTCCTGGATCGTCGGATGTGAATAGCACTTCACTTCCGACCGCCTCCTCTCTCGTGGCGCAGATGACACCGCGGTGGAGTCCCAAAGGGCCCAACCAGGAGGGTGGTCCTCGGCGCCGCAAGGCGACCTCCCGGACTCGAGGCGCAAAGGGGCAAAACCCGGAGGGCTCTAAGTCCGGCCTGCCGGACTCCGTCATCGAACCAGCGGTGGTTCGAAGACCGGCAAAGCGCCCTTCGTAAGAAGGGCAAGACTGCGACACCGGTGACCTCCGTCCAATCGGAGGCACCGGATAGCTTGTTGGAGGCGCTTAACAACGCCTCCATCGATGAGGAGCACCATACTATCATGAGTGCGGTGATCCAGAAAGTTCAGTCCGCCAAGAGCGGGCTGACTGAAGCCTGTATGAACCTTCTAACAGGCTTAGAGGTAAGTTTAGAATATGTAAAAATATTACCGCATAGACAGTAGCCCCTGACGCTTAGTTCGGTGTTCGGAAAGAAAAGCCGGACTGAGGATCTAAAAAGATATACGCAGGAGTCTAACATAAATATGTCAATATGGGAATGCAGGCTGCGCTGCTGACCTCTGCAGCACTGACTGCGGAGGTCAATGCATTGAAGAAGAGCCTTGAGCGGTCCGAGAACAAGCTCGGCCTTGCCAAGAAGCAGCTCGAGGACAGGGAAGGTAAGCAATACCTTATTAAAGAAATACCTTATATAAAGGATTCGGTTGCAGAAAATGACAGGAATAACGTGGGTATTGTAGGGGCCACGAACGAGGTGGCGACCCTGAAGGAGGCGGTGTCCGTGGCCGAAAACAAAGCGGCTGCGGAGCGCACCAAGCGATAGAAGGGGGAGGCGCAGCTGGCGGAGGTACGGCAAGAGCTCTAGGCTCTCGTGAAAAAACACGAGGGTTTGGAGTGTGACTCGAAGACCCGAGAGTCCGAGCTTGCCTCGTCTCTTGAGAGTGCCAAAGCTGCTAAGGCCGAGGCCCAGAAAGCCCACCAAGAAATTGAATCATTAAAGAAGATAGCGGCGGGTAAGGCATTCTTTATGCAAAGCAAGCATGTGAAAGTGAATTACCTATTACTTACCCGGTTCGGAGCTCTCCGGGGCATTCACAGATCTGCCCGTGGTGTGTATGCGATGCTGCTGCGTTCTACCGCGCCAAGGAGGGAGCTCGAAAGAGAAGGTGTTCTGGTCTTAGTATGCTGAGGCGAGCGTCCGGTGCCCTGGCGACCAGCTGAAGCAGCTGGTCGAGCTCCTAAGGTCGCCGAACAGGCCATGAAAGGCCTCATAGTTGGTATGTGGCCATTGGAAGCCATGCCTGGGAGCTACTTCGGGCTAGTGCAGCGGCTGGTGGACGCATGTCCATGGATTGAAGTCATCAAGCACTCCGTCTGCATTGAAGGTGCCCGTCGGGCCCTTGCGGTGCTAAAGTGCACTGGGCAGGCTGTATGCGGAGAAGCTTGTGACGGACGGGCCACCGAAGGGCAAGGAGTATCGCACGCCTGAAATGTACTATGAGGGCGTCCTGTCGTGTGCCCGCCGTATAGCGGATGAGTGCTCCAAAGATGTAATTTTTTAATAGACTCGCATTTGTTATCCTGTACGCTGAAAACTTGTTCATATGCGCTAAGAAACGCTTGTTAATTTAAAATATTACCTTACATGCGGCCGTTTATCAAATTTGAGAGATGGCAAGTCGTTGGCTTCAGCCCCATGCCACAGTCTTTGGGGTGTTCGGGATAAACTTGGCGCTCTTGTTCCCATTCTTGGTCCGTCTAGGGGGCGCTCAATGCAACGAACAAGGCAACGGACTTATAGTGCTTGAACACTCTCACTTAGCCATAGAATTCTATAATTTTAAATTTCGTGAAGCCCCTAGTATTCGGAAGACCGAGTTGAGGCGCTATCACGCCTTGGCGGACAATGCCGACTCCTCGCTCTAAGCGGCATAAGTCTTTAAGGACCCGAAAAAACCTCTCGAACAGCGGCCGGCTCTCGCCCTATCATGACGGTCAGTTTTAGCTTTCTCCACTGAGGTGCTCAACCCAGCTCAACCGGGGCACAATCGCAGTGGTTCTCCCAGCGCTACCTTCGCCGATATAACGGAACGTAAGGTACCAAAACATGGGAGCCGGGCAAACCCAACTATTGGTCCAAGACATGATTCAGAGCCGATGCATATAATGCTATAAGTTCGGGGTGCCGCACTTGTGAAAGTGTTCGGACTTATCACACAATACTTTTGGGGTACTTAAGCCCCTGGTGTATTGGCCGTACCAAATTGTACGGTTGCGCAATGTCATAAAAGAACATATATAATGGGAAAGAATGCAATAATAGGCAAGAGCTATATATTGGTTATTAAAAAGAAACTGCAAATAAAAGCAGAACGATACAAATTGTGCGATAAGCAAGGGATGGGACTATTTAACATGTCCCCCTCCAGGGGTAAGCTGCGGGATGGTATGTAAAACAGGTATAATGCTCGTAGTAGAGACCACCTGGACACTCGGCGTAGCTTTCTGTTTCCCTGGCTGTTGCATCGTGAGTTCGGCGCGAATGCCGGACAGGGCTTTTGGAGAACAGAGTCCTGAAAGTAAGAAAAAAGAAGAAAGAAAAAGAATGACACAATCGGGAGCCCCTGGTGTGGTTGAGCGCGTTCAGGCGTGCGTGGTCGTGCCCTCCCTTATGCCCATGGTATCTCGGGCGTAGTTATGTACGCGTAATCTTGGCTTCGCGGTTTCGCGAGGGCTGGGGTTGGGCCAGATTACTACTGGCGATGCTTGGATCGTGCGAGGCGGTCTTGTTGTAGGTTACTCCGGCGGCTTGATGGTGTCTGGGCGTTCTTGGCGGACTCGAGAATTGCTATGAGAGGCTGCTTTGCACCTCCACCGCGAGGGCCGCCGTGTGCTCCTACGTTCGGAGAGAGCGTTCGGTGTTTCCGTTGACCGTGATTACTCCTCGAGGGCCTTGCATCTTCAGCTTGAGGTATGCATAGTGCGGTACCGCATTGAACTTTGCAAATGCGGTTCGTCCAAGTAGTGTGTGATAGCCGCTGCGGAACGGGACTATGTTGAAGATTAACTCTTCGCTTCAGAAGTTATCCGAGGATCCGAAGACCACTTCGAGTGTAACTGAGCCTGTACAATTGGCCTCTACACCCGGTATGACGCCTTTAAAGGTCGTCTTTGTGGGTTTAATCCTTGAGGGGTCTGTGCCCATTTTGCGCACTGTATCCTGATAAAGCAGGTTCAGGCTGCTACCGCCATCCATCCGGACTCTGGTGAGGTGAAATCCATCAATAATTGGGTCAAGAACCAATGCGGCGAAACCGCCGTGACGGATGCTAGTGGGGTGGTCCCTTCGATCGAAGGTGATCGGGCAGGAAGACCATGGGTTGAACTTGGGCGATCGGCTCCATCGCATATCGTCCCTTAAGCGCACGCTTCCGCTCCCTTTGGGTATATGGGTTGCGTATATCATGTTCACCGTCCGCACTTGTGGGGGAAACCCTTCATCCTCTATTGTTCGGCGGCGGGGCTCCTCCTCGTCATCGCTATGCAGCCCCTTGTCGTTGTTTTCGGTAACTTAGCTTGCCTACTTGCTTGAACACCCAACAATCCCTGTTGGTGTGGTTGGCTGATTTTCGGGGTGCCATGTATCGCTGCGATCGAGTATTCGGTCCAAGATGGACGGGCCCTGGGTATTTCTTTTGATTTCTTCCGCTGACCGGGTTTAGAGCCTCTGAATCCGGCATTGACTGCCGTATCTTCAGCATTATCGCCGTTAATGCGGCGCTTGTTCTTGTTGCGACGCGACCTGCCATTACTGTCCTTGGTATCCGAACTACCAGGGTGTTTGGCCAAGTTGTTGCTTTGAGCTAGCCAGCTGTCCTCTCCCGCGCAAAAGCGGGTCATGAGTGTGGTGAGGGCTGCCATGGATTTCGGCTTTTCCTGTCCTAGGTGCCAGGCTAGCCATTCGTCGCGGCTGTTGTGTTTGAAGGCTGCTAGCGCCTCTGCATCCGGACAGTCGACGATCTGATTTTTCTTTGTTAGGAACCGTGTCCAGAATTGTCTGGACGATTCTTCTGGCTGATGAATTATGTGGCTAAGGTCATCGGCGTCTGGTGGTCGCACATATGTGCCCTGGAAGTTATCAAGGAATGCAGCTTCGAGGTCCTCCCAACAACCAATTGATTCTGCTGGCAAGCTGTTAAGCCAATGCCGAGCTGGTCCTTTAAGCTTGAGTCGGAGGTATTTGATGGCATGTAGATCATCACCGCGGGCCATATGGATATGGAGGAGATAGTCCTCGATCCAGACCGCAGGATCTGTGGTACCATCGTATGATTCGATGTTTACGGGTTTGAAGCCCTCGAGGATTTGATGATCCATTACTTCATCATGAAGCATAGTGGGTATCTTGGCGCCTCAGTATTGGGCTATATCACGGCGCAGCTCAAATGAGCTTTGTCTCATCGTGTTCGGCCCGGCGGAGTTGCTGTATCCGGCGTGGCGGTTATCATCACGTGTCGTGGGGCGCCCACGCGATCCGTAGATCGATCTTGTTTGCCTTGCCTTGTCCTCCAATATGTCTCGCAGGTCTGGCGTGTTTCCCGTGCCTTGGTAGAGCGGCGCCGGGGTGCGGCTTGAATGGAGGTTCTAGAGGCCTCTCTGTCGCGGCCACGGGGTGGCCGGTCGGCCGCATCATGCGCTGGTGATGTAGGTTTGGGTGCTGCTTCCTCTAATTGGGGTAGCATCCTGCGTTTTGGGTATTTCTTGGAGGGGCGTTCGAGTTCATACTCTTCGGCTGCAAGGACTTCAGTCCATTTGTCAGCTAGCAAGTCTTGGTCAGCTCTAAGCTGCTGCTGCTTTTTCTTGAGGCTGCTTGCCATAGCCATAAGCCTGCGTTTGAAACGCTCCTATTCGGCAGGATCCTCGGGCACGACAAATTAAATGCGTCGTCGAGGCTTGCCTCATCTTGGAGGGGCATAATTATCGTCCTCTACCTCTCTTTCTGCCGCCTTGTCATGCGGTCTTGCTTCTCCCTCCTCCTGCTGCTGAGTCCTGCTTTGGAGGGTGCGTCTTCAACCTTGTCCGGGTATTATTGTCTCCGTGCGGAATCGCCATTTTTACTGTGGCGGGATTTAGAGCGGCGCCGCTAACGTCGGCGCTTGGGTTGTTTCTTGGAGGGTCATCCTCCGCCGTTCCATCGCCATTCCCATCTTTTGGGATGTCCACCATGTATATGTCATATGACGAGGTGGCCTTCCAGTGCCCTGTAGGCGCTGGGTCTTGGTCGTCTCCGGCATCGTCGTCCATACCGTCGATGTCTTCGGAGTCGAAGTCGAGCATGTCGGTTAAATCATCGACAGTGGCTACAAAGTGGGTGGTGGGTGGGCAGTTAATTTCTTCGTCGTCCGCATCCAAACCTTCCTGACCGTAGTCCGGCCAGGGCTCTCTTGATAAAGAGAGAGACTTTAGTGAATTCAAGATGTCGCCAAAGGCGAGTCTTTGAAAGATGTCATGACGATGAACTCCATGACCGGCGCCCAATCAGATTCGATTGGCAGGGGCGCGGAGGGTTCGGAGTCCGGAGAGGAGTCCGGCACCTTGGAGTCATGGTCTTCACAAAGGACAGGGATGGAGTTCGGCTCAATCGCCGTTGAGATCATAGCCCCCGAGGCGGTGTCCAACCACTCGTCCTCGATCGGGGGAGTCGGCTCCGAGCTAAGGGTCGGAGCGGACTCGTCTGCGGCTTCAAGGCCTTTGTTCGACGGCGAGCTAGATCATGCCCATCGAGACAAAGGCGCGCGCTTGGCTGTGGCTCAAATCCGTCGAAGATCAAGTCTCCGCGGATGTCGGCCGTGTAGTTCAAACTCCCAAATCTGACCTGATGGCCAGGGGCGTAGCTTTCGATCTGCTCCAGATGGCCTAGCGAATTGGCCCGCAGTGTAAAGCCGCCGAATACGAAGATCTGTCCGGGAGAAAAGTCTCACCACGGACTGCGTCGTTCTTGATGATTGAAGGAGCCATCATGCCTATAGGTGACGACACAGAGGAACTCTCAATGAAAGCACCAATGTCGATGTCAAAACCAGCGGATCTCGGGTAGGGGTCCCGAACTGTGCGTCTAGGCGGATGGTAACAGGAGACAAGGGACACGATATTTTTACCCAGGTTCGGCCCTCTCGATGGAGGTAATACCCTACTCCTGCTTGATTAATATTGATGATATGGGTAGTACAATAGTAGATCTACCACGAGATCGAGAGGCTAAACCCTAGAAGCTAGCCTATGGTATGATTGTTGTTAGTCCTCTGGACTAAAACCCTCCGGTTTATATAGACACGGATAGGGTTAGGGTTACACAGAGTCGGTTACAATAGTAGGAGATCTACATATCCGTATCGCCAAGCTTGCCTTCCACGCCAAGGAAAGTCCCATCCGGACACGGGACGAAGTCTTCAATCTTGTATCTTCATAGTCTAGGAGTCCAGCCAAACATGATAGTTCGGCTATCCGGACACCCCCTAGTCCAGGACTCCCTCAGTAACCTTCTGTATCCGCGAGATACCATCTTGGAGCCTTCGCCGGCGCTCCGCCGGAGGGGGAATCGACCATGGAGGGCTTCTACATCAACACCATAGCCCCTCCGATGAGTTGTGAGTAGTTTACCACAGACCTTCGGGTCCATAGTTATTAGCCAGATGGCTTCTTCTCTCTTTTTGGATCTCAATACCATGTTCTCCCCCTGTCTTGTGGAGATCTGTTCGATGTAACTCTTTTTGCGGTGTGTTTGTCGAGATCCGATGAATTGTGGGTTTATGATCAAGTTTATCTATGAGAAATATTTGAATCTTCTCTGAATTCTTTTATGTCTGATTGAGTTATCTTTGCAAGTCTCTTCGAATTACCAGTTTGGTTTGGCCTACTAGATTGATCTTTCTTGCCATGGGAGAAGTGCTTAGCTTTGGGTTCAATTTTGCGGTGTCCTTACCCAGTGACAGTAGGGGTTGCAAGGCACATATTGTATTGTTGCCATCGAGGATAAGAAATGGGGTTTATATCATATTGCTTGAGTTTATCCCTCTACATCATGTCATCTTTCTTAATGCATTACTCTGTTCTTATGAACTTAATACTCTAGATGCATGCTGGATAGCGGTTGATGTGTGGAGTAACAGTAGTAGATGCAGGCAGGAGTCGGTCTACTTGTCACGGACGTGATGCCTATATACATGATCATGCCTAGATAATCTCATAATTACTCGCTTTTTCTGTCAATTGCTCGACAGTAATTTGTTCACCCACAGTAATACTTATGCTATCTTGAGAGAAGCCACTAGTGAAATCTATGGCCCACGGGTCTATCTTTTATCATATAATCTTTCAATCTACTTTTATTTGCATCTTTACTTTTCCAATCTATATTATAAAATACCAAAAATATATTTATCTTATCATACTATCTCTATCAGATCTCACTTTCGCAAGTGGTCGTGAAGGGATTGACAACCCCTTTATTGCATGGTTGCGAGTTCTTTGTTTGTTTGTGTAGGTGCGTGGGACTTTTGAGGAGCCTCCTACTGGATTGATACCTTGGTTCTCAAAAACTGAGGGAAATACTTACGCTACTATTGCTGCATCACCCTTTCCTCTTCAAGGAAATCCAACGCGAGCTCAAGACGTAGCAACTAGCAAGTAGTAGTACGTACTAGTACAATAGTGGGCTCACATAGCAATTTTGTCTCATGCAAGAGCCTGGCTATATGCGTGCTCCAATATTCGCAACTGCCACGATCGGGTTGCGCTTGGCTCTTCGCCTCTTCGAGAAGACGAACAATGATGTTACTACTACTGCTTCTACAGTGTCGAATCCACTGCTGCATGTCCGTCCACTGCGAGCGGGAGGGATAGCTTGTTGTAGTAGCATGTCCTCGTTTGCGAGCAACCGCGTGATAACCCACAAGTGTAGGGGATCGCAACAGCTTTCGAGGGTAAAGTATTCAACCCAAATTTATTGATTCGACACAAGGGGAGTCTGATAACCCACAAGTATAGGGGATCGCAACAGTTTTCGATAAGTAAGAGTGTCGAACCCAACGAGGAGCTAAAGGTAGAACAAATATTCCCTAAAGTTCTATCGACCACCGATACAACTCTACGCACGCTTGATGTTCACTTTACCTAGAATAAGAATAAAACTAGAAGTACTGTGTAGGTGTTTTTGGATAAGCTTGCAAGAAAATAAAGAGAGCGTAAATAAAGACTAGGGGCTGCTTAGATAAAAACACAACTAAAGTAAATATGGCGAGTGTGGAAAAGTGGTGGTAGGTGTTGTGGAATTGTCCCTAGGCAACTGACTATATTACTAGACCGGTAATCACTATTGCATCTATTTGAGGGAGAGGCATAAGCTAACATACTTTATCTACTTGGATCATATGCACTTATGATTGGAACTCTAGCAAGCATCTGCAACTACTAAAGATTCATTAAGGTAAAACCCAACCATAGCATTAAAGTATCAAGTCCCCTTTATCCCATACGCAAATAACCTACTTACTCGGGTCTGTGCTTCATCACTCCGCCACCCACCATAAGCAAATCATAAACATATTGCAAACCCTACAGCGGGAATCCCTCACGCTTGCGTGACACGGAGGGCACAATAGGACAACACCAATAATAAATATATGCAACTCAAACCAATCATAGCAATTCATCAATCACCGATAGGACAATGGAAATCTACTCAGACATCATAGGATGGCAACACATCATTGGATAATAATATGAAGCATAAAGCACCATGTTCAAGTAGAGGGTACAGCGGGTTGTGGGAGAGTGGACCGCTGTAGATAAAGAGGGGAAGGTGATGGAGATGTTGGTGAAGATGACGGTGGTGTTGGTGAAGATCGCGGTGATGATGATGGCCCCCGGCAGCGCTCCGGCGCCACCGGAAGCAAGGGGGAGAGAGGCCCCCTTCTTCTTCTTCTTCCTTGACCTCCTCCCTAGATGGGAGAAGGGTTTCCCCTCTAGTCCTTGGCTCCCATGGCTTGGGCGGGGCGAGAGCCCCTCCGAGATTGGATCTATCTCTCTATTTCTGCGTTCTATTCTGCCGTTTCGTGTATATATGGAGATCCGTAACTCCGATTGGCCTGAAACCTTCGCCGTGATTTTTTTCCCGAAGATTAGCTTTCTTGCGGCAAAATAAGAGCATCAACCGCCTTACGGTGGGCTCACGAGGGTAGGGGGCGCGCACCCCTGCCTCGTGACCACCTCGAACCTTTGTTCGCGTTGATTTTCCTTCCAAATTTTCCATATTTTCCAAAAATAAGCTCCGTTCGTTTTTATCCCGTTTGGACTCCGTTTGATATGGATATTCTGCGAAACCAAAACATGCAACAGACGAGGACTGGCACTGGCCTTCGGATCAATATGTTAGTCCCAAAATAATATAAAAGTTGCCAAAAGTATATGAAAGTTGAATAATATTGGCATGGAACAATAAAAAATTATAGATACGACGGAGACGTATCAGCATCCCCAAGCTTAATTCCTGCTCCTTGAGTAGGTAAATGATAATAAAGATAATTTTTGATGTGGAATGATACCTAGCGTAATCTTGATCATATGTCTAATCATGGCATGAATATTAAGACATGAGTGATTCAAAGCAATAGTCTATCGTTTGACATAAAAACAATAATACTTCAAGCATACCAACCAAGCAATTATGTCTTATTGAAATAACATAGCCAAAGAAAGCTCATCCCTACAAAATCATATAGTCTAGATATGCTCCATCTTCACCACACAAAATATTCACATCATGCACAACCCCGATGACAAGCCAAGCAATTGTTTCATACTTTTGACGTTTCTCAAACATTTTCAACTTTCACGCAATACATGAGCGTGAGCCATGGACATAGCACTATAGGTGGAATAGAATATGATGATGGGGGTTATGTGGAGAAGACAAAAAAGGAGAAAGTCTCACATCAATGCGGCTAATCAACGAGCTATGGAGATGCCCATAAATTGATGTTAATGCGAGGAGTAGGGATTGCCATGCAACGGATGCACTAGAGCTATATGTATATGAAAGCTCAAACTGAAACTAAGTGGGTGTGCATCCAACTTGCTTGCTCATGAAGACCTAGGGCATTTGAGGAAGCCCATCATTGGAATATACAAGCCAAGTTCTATAATGAAAATTCCCACTAGTATATGAGAGTGATAACTCAAGAGACTCTCTATATGAAGAACATGGTGCTACTTTGAAGCACAAGTGTGGTAAAAGGATAGTAACATTGCCCCTTCTCTCTTTTTCTCTCATTTTTTTGGCCTTCTCTTTTTTTTGGCCTTTCTCTTTTTTTTTATTTTTTTTTCGTCCGGAGTCTCATCCCGACTTGTGGGGGAATCATAGTCTCCATCATCCTTTCCTCACTGGGGCGATGCTCTAATAATGATGATCATCACACTTTTATTTACTTACAACTCAATATTACAACTCGATACTAGAACAAAGATATGACTCTATATGAATGCCTCCGTGATGTGCGGGATGTGCAATGATCTAGCGTAGCAATGACATCAAAAACAGACAAGCCATGAAAACATCATGCTAGCTATCTTACGATCATGCAAAGCAATATGACAATAAATGCTCAAGTCATGTATATGATGATGATGGAAGTTGCATGGCAATATATCTCGGAATGGCTATGGAAATGCCATGATAGGTAGGTATGGTGGCTGTTTTGAGGAAGATATAAGGAGGTTTATGTGTGACAGAGTGTATCATATCACGGGGTTTGGATGCACCGTCAAGTTTGCACCAACTCTCAAGGTGAGAAAGGGCAATGCACGGCATCAAGAGGCTAGCAATGATGGAAGGGTGAGAGTCGTATAATCCATGGACTCAACATTAGTCATAAGGAACTCACATACTTATTGCAAAAATCTATTAGTCATCGAAACAAAGTACTACACGCATGCTCCTAGGGGGATAGATTGGTAGGAAAAGACCATCGCTCGTCCCCGACCGCCACTCATAAGGAAGACAATCAATAAACACCTCATGCTCCGACTTCGTTACATAACGGTTCACCATACGTGCATGCTACGGGACTTGCAAACCTCAACACAAGTATTTCTTAATTTCATAATTACTCGAATATCACCACCTTTATCGTGCAAAACTATTGCAAGGAATAAAACATATCATATTCAGTGATCTACAAGTTTTATATAGGATTTTATGACTAACCATGTGAATGACCAGTTCCTGTCATCTCTCTAAATAGATATAAGTGAAGCAAGAGAGTTTAATTCTTTCTACAAAAGATATGCCCATGCTCTAACAAATATAAGTGAAGCAAAAGAGCATTCTACAAATGGCGGTTTTCTATGTGAAGAGAAACAGACAATCCAACTTCAAATGATATAAGTGAAGCACATGAAGCATTCTATAAAGCCATACTCAAAAGATTTAAGTGAAGTGCAATGAGCATTCTATAAATCAACTAAGGACTATCTCATACCAGCAAGGTGCATAAAAGAAAAATGAAAACTAAATGCAAAAGACGCTCCAAGATTGCACATATCGCATGAACGAAACGAATCCGAAAACATACTGATACTTGTTGAAGAAATAGGGGATGCCTTCCCAGCATCCCCAAGCTTAGGCGCTTGAGTCTCCTTGACTATTTACTTGGGGTGCCTCGGGCATCCCCAAGCTTGAGCTCTTTCCTCTCTTCCTTCTTCTCACATCGAGACCTTCTCGATCATCGAACACTTCATCCACACAAAACTTCAACAGAAAACTCGGTAAGATCCGTTAGTATAATAAAGCAAATCACTACTCTAAGTACTGTCCCAAACCAATACATATTTTGTTTTTGCATTGTGTATACTGTAATATAACTTTTTCATGGCTTAATCCACTGATATAAATTGATAGTTTCATCAAAACAAGCAAACTATGCATCAAAAACAGAATCTGTCTAAAACAGAACAGTCTGTAGCAATCTGAACATTCACCATACTTCTGATACTTGAAAAATTCTGCCAAAATTAGGAAAAATAAACAATTTGTACAGCAAGACATCGAAAAAATAATCAGAACCATTTGACGTTCCAGTAAAAAATTAAAATTCGCGTACTACAGCCAAAGTTTCTGTCCTGCACCGCACAAACCAACAAGCATTGTAAACATCCTAAACGCAAACCTTGGCACATTATTTTTATAATACAATGGAATTGTACAAGGGGATAATTATTTTTGTTGAAAAGTTTATGTAATCAATATTCACAAAGTTTCCGTGAGCATGAACAAAGTTCAAGGAGCTCTCCCACTTCAACAATGCTTGTCTTTCTCACTTTCACTTTCCTTTTTGAAAAGTTTTGGGTTCCCCTCTTTATTTTTGTTGTTTTTAAACTATATGAAAGCACTCAACAGAAATAAATGACCCTCTAAAACTTCCGGGTTGTCTCCCTGGCAGCGCTTTCTTTAAAGCCATTAAGATAGGCATATAGTGCTCAAGTACTGAATCCACCCGGATCCCAAGGTATATCAAAGCCAATTTTAATTAGCAATGATTTGTAGTTTAGTAGTGAGCACAAAGTAACATATATCATGTAATGACGAAGTCTAACTCTCTTCCTATGCATCGGCATGTCATAAAAGAACAATTCATGCACACATAGTAAAGGCCAATGCATAGTATAAACAGTTTCTTGCAATTTTATTGTATTAGAAACATAGAGAGGTGGAGATATAGTTCCTCTCTCATAATAATTGCAAGTAGGAGCAGCAAGCACATGCACATTATATCTATCAAAATCATCATGTGCAACGGTAAAAGGCAACCCATTAATATAATCCTTAATAAGTGCAAACTTCTCCGATATAGTATAATCGGGAGAATTCAAAAAGATAATAGGACAATCATGCGTGGGTGCAATAGCAACAATTTCATGTTTAACATAAGGAACTATAGCAAGTTCATCTCCATAAGCATAATTCATATTGGCATCTTGGCCATAAGCATAGCAAGCATCATCAAAAAGGGATATTTCAAGAGAATTAATGGGATCATAATAGTCATCATAGCAATCATCCTTCGGTAAGAACGAAGGGGAATTAAACAATGTATGAGTTGAAGGGTTACTCTCATTAGAAGGTGGGCACGGGTGATCAATCCGCTCTTCCTCCTTTTGTTTTTCGTTCTCCTCCTCATCTTTTTCATCCAATGAGCTCACAGTTTCATCAATTTCTTCTTCCATAGATTCCTGCAAAATATTAGTCTCTTCTTGGACAGCGGAGACTTTCTCAATAAGTGCATTAATATCGGAATTGTATTCATAATTCTCATAGCAATATTTGACGATAGCTAAATTTTTAGATCTATAAACAACATCATCAAAATCTTCAAACTCTTTACATATAGATTCAATTTCATAAGCACCCATAAAAGCAACAAATTCTTCTATTTGTTCCACATCATAGTAATCATATATACCATTAGCATAAGAAGCTAAGGTTTTATTATCATTAAATTTGCATGAAAAGGGAAGGTGTGGAGCCTTCATCATAGAGCAACAAGTATACTCATAACTCACGCATAGTTGCCAAGCATACCACTTCAATATATGAATTTGATCCCATAATAGTTTCCCTTTTTGTGTTAAGCGATAATCCCTAAAGTATTCACGTTGATCCAATGTTACTCCCATTACATAATTGAATGGGGTTTTCTCAGGATTATTAATGTAGTACATAATATCTTTCACATAATCAGCATCGAGGGTTTTAGGAGGTTCCCCATCTCCATGAGTAGCAAGTACACCTAATTTTTTTGGTATTTCGTGTTCCATATCCATAACTAAAGATAAAGAAGAACTAAGAATAGAAAATAAAAATTACTTAGTGATAAAGCAAACAAGCACACACGAGAATATTCACCCCACGCTATGACTCCCCGGCAACGGCGCCAGTAAAAGGTATTGATAACCCACAAGTATAGGGGATCGCAACAGTTTTCGATAAGTAAGAGTGTCGAACCCAACGAGGAGCTAAAGGTAGAACAAATATTCCCTAAAGTTCTATCGACCACCGATACAACTCTACGCACGCTTGATGTTCACTTTACCTAGAATAAGAATAAAACTAGAAGTACTGTGTAGGTGTTTTTGGATAAGCTTGCAAGAAAATAAAGAGAGCGTAAATAAAGACTAGGGGCTGCTTAGATAAAAACACAACTAAAGTAAATATGGCGAGTGTGGAAAAGTGGTGGTAGGTGTTGTGGAATTGTCCCTAGGCAACTGACTATATTACTAGACCGGTAATCACTATTGCATCTATTTGAGGGAGAGGCATAAGCTAACATACTTTATCTACTTGGATCATATGCACTTATGATTGGAACTCTAGCAAGCATCTGCAACTACTAAAGATTCATTAAGGTAAAACCCAACCATAGCATTAAAGTATCAAGTCCCCTTTATCCCATACGCAAATAACCTACTTACTCGGGTCTGTGCTTCTGTCACTCACGCCACCCACCATAAGCAAATCATAAACATATTGCAAACCCTACAGCGGGAATCCCTCACGCTTGCACGACACGGAGGGCACAATAGGACAACACCAATAATAAATATATGCAACTCAAACCAATCATAGCAATTCATCAATCACCGATAGGACAATGGAAATCTACTCAGACATCATAGGATGGCAACACATCATTGGATAATAATATGAAGCATAAAGCACCATGTTCAAGTAGAGGGTACAGCGGGTTGCGGGAGAGTGGACCGTTGTAGATAGAAGGGGGAAGGTGATGTTGATGTTGGTGAAGATGACGGTGGTGTTGGTGAAGATCGCGGTGATGATGATGGCCCCCGGCAGCGCTCCGGCGCCACCGGAAGCAAGGGGGAGAGAGGCCCCCTTCTTCTTCTTCTTCCTTGATCTCCTCCCTAGATGGGAGAAGGGTTTCCCTCTGGTCCTTGGCTCCCATGGCTTGGGGGGGCGAGGCCCCTCCGAGATTGGATCTATCTCTCTGTTTATGCATTCTGTTCTGCCGTTTCGTGTATATATGGAGATCCGTAACTCCGATTGGCCTGAAACCTTCGCCGTGATTTTTTTCCGAATATTAGCTTTCTTGCGGCAAAAGAAGAGCATCAACCGCCTTACGGTGGGCTCATGAGGGTAGGGGGCGCGCCCCCTGCCTCGTGACCACCTCGGGCACTGGTTCGTGTTGATTTTCCTTCCAAATTTTCCATATTTTCCAAAAATAAGCTCCGTCCGTTTTTATCCCGTTTGGACTCCGTTTGATATGGATATTCCGCGAAACGAAAAACATGCAACAGACAGGGACTAGCACTGGGCACTGGATCAATATGTTAGTCCCAAAAATTATATAAAAAGTTGCCAAAAAGTATATGAAAGTTGAATAATATTGGCATGGAACAATCAAAAACTATAGATACGACAGAGACGTATCAGTGTCAAAGAATATTCTTGAGTATTAGCAGTTGAGTTGTCAATTCAACCACACCTGGATAACTTAGTATCTGCAGCAAAGTATTTAGTAGCAAAGTAGTATGATAATAAAGGTAATGGTAGCAAAAGTAATGTTTTTGGGTTTTGTAGTAGTTGTAACTGTAGCAACGGAAAAGTAAATAAGCGAAGCACAAGATGTGAAAAGCTCGTAGGCAATGGATCGGTGATGGATAATTATGTCGGATGTGATTCCTCATGTAATAGTTATAACATAGGGTGACACAGAACTAGCTCCAGTTCATCAATGTAATGTAGGCATGTATTCCGTAAATAGTCATACATGCTTATGGAAAAGAACTTGCATGCCATCTTTTGTCCTACCCTCCCGTGGCAGCGGGGTCCTAGTGGAAACTAAGGGATATTAAGGCCTCCTTTTAATAGAGAACTGGAAGAAAGCATTATCACATAGTGAATACATGAACTCCTCAAACTACGGTCATCACCGAGAAGTATCCCGATTATTGTCACTTCGGGGTTGTCGGATCATAACACATAATAGGTGACTATAGACTTGCAAGATAGGATCAAGAACACACATATATTCATGAAAACATAATAGGTTCAGATCTGAAATCATGGCACTCGGGCCCTAGTGACAAGCATTGAGCATAGCAAAGTCATAGCAACATCAATCTCATAACATAGTGGATACTAGGGATCAAACCCTAACAAAACTAACTTGATTACATGGTAAATCTCATCCAACCCATCACCGTTTAGCAAGCCTACGATGGAATTACTCACGCACGGCGGTGAGCATCATGAAATTGGTGATGGAGGATGGTCGATGATGACGACGGTGATGAATCCCCCTCTTCGGAGCCCCGAACGGACTCCAGATCAGCCCTCCCGAGAAAGATTAGGGCTTGGCGGCGGCTCCGTGTCGTAAAACGCGATGAAACTTTCTCTCTGATTTTTTCTCCCCGAACGTGAATATATGGAGTTGGAGTTGAGGTCGGTGGAGGTCTAGGGGGCCCACGAGATAGGGGGGCGCACCCGGGGGGAGGGGGCGCGCCCCCACCCTCGTGGACAGGGTGTGGGCCCCCTGGTCTTGATTCTTTCGCCAGTATTTTTTATATTTTCCAAAAAGTCCCTCCGTGGATTTTCAGTACATTCCGAGAACTTTTCTTTTCTACACATAAAACAACATCATGGCAGTTCTGCTGAAAATAGCGTCAGTCCGGGTTAGTTTCATTCAAATCATGCAAGTTAGAGTCCAAAACAAGGGCAAAAGTGTTTGGAAAAGTAGATACGTTGGAGACGTATCACCGCGCGCATGGGCGAGGGAGAAGGCGTGTAGTAGTAAAATCAAGCTTCTCCTCGTTGTACGAGTTGACGCGACACATCATAGCACTAGCTGAAAGACCCGCAGTGTACAATATATTTGCTGCAACCCCTAACATTTACCCACCACAAATTAAAATATATATTCCTATCTTGACCAGATGAGCGTGCAAACTACAATCACTAGGGTGACAGGTAGGGCTAGAAGACTATTTTAAAAAAAACTTCAAGACGGCCACATAGCATGGAGCCGACCCCAATGATTTTAAGCTTACAGGCACAGTACACGCTATCCTAGACTACTCTACACATGAAATTGCCACACGAGCGTCCGGCTGCGCTTGGCTCTTCGCCTGTTCGGAAAGTCGAACAATGATGGAGTACTACTGCACTGGAGGAGTATTAAAGTATGCTTCTGGCCATCTGACACTGATTGAACTTCTGCATGTCCACCGCGTGCGGGAGGGAGAGCGTGTATCGAAATCTTCTCCTAGTCTTGCCAGCCACCACGCTCATGGGCGAGGGAGGGACGCTCCTGCCTTTGCGTGTATGACAGGTGGGCCCGACAGGTGGGTGGCCAACCTGTCGTACAGCCAAAGGCAGGTGCAGTTAAGTCCGCGAGGGAGAGGATAATCAAACTTCTCGTTGATGTACGAGTTGACGCGACACATGAAAGCACTGCACTTGATATATTTCAATAATTTGCATTTACCGATGCATTAATTACAACGCATGCATGCATGCCGTGACTCTCCTTTTGATACTTGCATGTGTTTATTTAATGCACCTTGAAGTAGTATAAATATGTGACGGTAAAGCTTTGTAATGCCCCGGCCCAAGTGAGAGATGGTTGTGCACGAGGAGGGCGAGATCATGCAGACGGAACAGGACCCGACGATAGAGTTCTCTAAGGTCTCGATGGACCTCACCGTGCTCCACTGCCCCTTGTGCCTTCGCCCCTTGACGCCTCCATTGTATGAGGTTCGAATACACCTCGTCCATTTGGCTGACTGAGCAAGGTGCAGGTTTCTTGATTGATGTGCTATTCGATTGGTTTCTGCAGTGCAAGGGAGGGCACCTGGCCTGCGCGGACTGCCGCGTCGAGCGCCCCGGGAACCAGCGGCAGTGCCAGAAGTGCGAACACGGCGGTGGCTTCGACGTGCGGAACACGGGGGTGGACGCCATCCTTTCGTCGGCGAGGGTGGAGTGCCCGAACGAAGGCTGTGGGCTCTACGTCACTTACCACAAGCTTGCCGATCACCAGAGCGTGTGTCCGCTCGCGCCCTGCAAATGCCCCATGCCCGTCTCACGGCGAAGGCCGCCGCGGCTCTACCACCACATCAGCACCGCGCATCCCATGCCCGTGCACAGGATCCAGTACGGCAAGGTGCTCCAGCTGCAAGTGCCACTGTCAGAGCCACGACTCTTGCTGTTCACGGAGGAGGACGGCCGCGCGTTTTTCCTGGTCGGCGGCATGCTCGACATCGGCGCGCCTATAACCGTGTCGGTCGTCTGCATCAGAGCGGGGGCGTCCCCACTGCCGCACTACGTGGCCAAGCTGTGGGCGAACAGCCCACCGAGGGAGCCGAAAGGCACGACCGACGCCGTCAAGGTGGAAATGGAGGTGACAAGCAGCAAGGATCCCGGCGACGTCGCCGTGCAGGAGCTGACCTTCTTCACAGTTCCGCCCAAGCTGTTGGCCAGGGCTAAGCTGGTGTCCCTCCACATTCAGATTGACAAGCTCACGTCCTAAATGTTTCTAGAGTGCCTTCTGTTTATCTTAGTAATATGCCAATATAGGGATTACCTCGGTCTACTTTATATTAAGAAATGGTGGGTTTTGGTGGTGATGCAGCAAATACTTCGACATCAGATCAGTAATTTCCGACAGTCGAACGGATATTTTGTGTCTGTTGGATATAAAGTTCCTTTGGGTAAGAAGCACTACTTGTCATCCAAATGGATAAAAGGAGATGTATGTAGACGTATTTTAGTTCTATATATGTCCCTTTTTATCCATTTTGATGACAAGCACTCCCTCCGTTCCACAATACATGCCTTCCATTTGTCAAAATATAGATGTATCTAGACATGTTTTAGTATATAGGTACATCCATAATAGAGCCAATCGGATGGTTGAGAACACTACAATTAAGTAGCTACAGATCGTGTGTGACTCCCGATCAGAGGCCGGGGTCATCTTCCTCCTTTTCGAGAAAAAACAGATGCGTGTGTGAGAGGACGAGTGCGTGCGTGCACCTCTTCTCTTCCTGTATAACGTACTAAACTCAGAGTACAAGTTTTTGTGGGTGGCACGATGGTGCGTGCGAGAAGTCCCGAGAGATAGGTTTAATGCGTCTAAAAAAAAAGACTAGCCTATAGCTCGCCACGCGGCTATTCCCGTCGAACGCCCCATTAACCGTAAGATATGTATATGACGGTGCCAGTTATTGCACGCACACACCAGTAGAAAAAGAACTACCATGGCATATGCTACACCAGGGCCGAGAACACGTGCCCATGTAACGCCATCCGGGAATAGTGCCGCACTTCGAAACTTGAACCGTCAATAAATTTTGAGCTTGCATCTCGTCACATTCCAAATTACTACTACTACCACGCTATATTGAATTGCAAACCTGTTCACATCGATCACAACCTAAACGGTTTCCCACTTAGGAGCGTATTAGTACTCGGTTATAAATACTACTATGCCAAGATGACTGCACATTCCTCCTCAACTCCTCATCCAGAAAAACAAACAAGTCATTCAGCATCCTTCCCTTGCGTCTGCCATGGCCAGTGTGAGTTCTGGGTCGAGAGATTACCACCAGGGAGAGGCGAGCATGGAAGCGGAAGAACGAGAGATGGCCCGCCTCGATGC
This sequence comes from Aegilops longissima, assembly GCA_021605205.1. NCBI lineage: Eukaryota > Viridiplantae > Streptophyta > Magnoliopsida > Poales > Poaceae > Aegilops > Aegilops longissima. The sequence continues at coordinate 8,817,982 of CM038678.1, read as the reverse complement.
AAAAGCAGCCGACATGTCCCGCCGCGCGGAAGTAGCAGCACAGAGGTCCTGCCGGGCCGCCGAAGCAGCACGAAGGTCCCGCCGCACTGTCGATGCAGCAGACTGGTCCGACCGTGCCGCGGAAGCAGCAGAGACGTCCCGCCGCACCGCGAATGCAGCAGAGATGTCCCGCCGCACCGCGGCGGCCTGGGAAAATATCTCGTGGGCAGGCGGCGACTCTTACAGGCGCATGCATGCGATCGTCCATAGCCAGATGGATCAGATCTCCGGCTGGGCGAGGGTGCAGGACGACATGAAAGCCTCGTTTGAACAGGCTACCGGCGTCATCCAGCAACTAAGGGAGGGCAATGAGAGGTTCCGGGCCGAGTGTGACCTGTTGAGGGCGAAGATCGTCGGAAGTGTGGAGCAGCAGGAGGAGACTACTGCCTTGTTGAAGAGGACCGGCGTCATCGTCAAGAAACTTATGGACGAGAATGACATGCTCCGCATCGAGTGCCAAAGGCTGGTGGAGGAATCCGTGGATGTTCTCAAGCAGCGTCTTGAGGACACAAAAGAGCTCATCGCCGATCGCCGCGGAGACTAGTTCCCGTGGCCTGCAGCAACACATCAAGAAAGTAGAGATCGGCGAGCCAGATCCTTGTCTTCCTTCTTCTTTTTCCCTTGTGTATTTCGGGCGTAGCCGCATGTGGCTTTTTAAATTATCTTCCTAATTATGTAAGACAATTAATCGTCCTTATATATTCATCAGTCTTGCTATAAGTCGTAGTAGATGCTATATAGGTCCGTCAGATCTTACATCAAGATCCGTGCTTTCAGATTTCCTTTTTTCTCTCTTAAATCTCAGTAGAGTGAGACATAGCCACGCCATTAAACAGAGGCTCGGGCGCCATTAATGGAGACCTTGGGAGAGAGGTGGACGGAAGATGGAGGTCAAAGGGCTCTCCTCCTGATAAGCATGTGCAGGGGTCTGATCGCACGCCTCTCGTACTCAAATAACTACCCTGCACGGCGCCTCCTAGCTAATAAAAAAAGAGGACGCGTGGCGGCACGTAAATGGTAGTAAATAGAACGCCCACGGTTTCAATAATACTTGTGTTTCCGATTGTAACGTGACAGCACTTGTTCCAAAATGACTTTGTTGATTGTTAATGTATGCGCCTTCGCAAATCGGACTGCAAAATTACCACAGCATGTTGGTGCCATGTCATGGCACCAAGCCAAGTTTCATTATTTTCATGCGTGTTTTGGATTTACAGGAATTAAAAAACTAAGTTTCTCAATGTTCCCAGCCCAGCCATGACGCCCAGAATTTTGAATTTCATTCCCATTTCTTGCATGGAACCTAGAAATTTACCTGAGGACACACATGTGATTTTCAACCAACTTTGGTGCACTGGAGCATGTTCTTGTATTTCAAATTTGAATTATGCACACAAAGGTGACACGTTCCCTCTTAGAACCACGAGCCTTCTTGAGAGAAGCTCCGGTTTGCAAGAAGCCTATACCAAAATTTGTTCCTATTCGGCCAAATTTTTTTACCACAGCATGGTACTACCATGACATGACACCATGCCAAGTTTCATGATTTTAAAACCAAGTTTCTCAATGTTCTCGACCGAGTCACGATGCCCAGATGTTTGAATTTTATTCTCATTTCTTGCATGGGACCTAGAAATTTACCCGAGGACACAGATGTGATTTTTCAACCAACTTTGGTGCACGGGAGCATGTGCTTGTAGTTCAAATTTGAATTATGCACATTAAATGGCCAAAAACTCAATCAATGTATAAAAAAGGCCAAATGAACCCAGAATAATTCCAAAATTTAACAGGGCACTCGTGTAGTTCTATCTTGCCTTTGTAAATAAACTCAAGGGGGGCAGCGCACTCAAAGGTGGCACGTTCCCTCTCAGAACCACGAGCCTTCTTGAGAGAAGCTCCGGTTTGCAAGAAGCTTATACAAAAATATGTTCCTATTCGGCCAATTTTTTTACCACAACATGGTAGTACCATGACATGACACCATGCCAAGTTTCATGATTTTCAGACGTGTTTGGATTTACAAGAATTTTAAAACCAAGTTTCTCAATGTTCTCGGCCGAGCCACGATGCCCAGATATTTGAATTTTATCCTCATTTCTTGCATGAGACCTAGAAATTCACCCGAGGACACAGATGTGATTTTTCAACCAACTTTGGCGCACGAGAGTATGTGCTTGTAGTTCAAATTTGACTTATGCACATTAAATGACCAGAAACTCAATTAATGTATAAAAACGACAAACGAACCTAGAATAATTCCAAAATTTAACAGGGCACTCATGTAGTTCTATGTTGCCTTTGTAAAGAAACTCAGGGGGGCAGCGTATATCGTTTCAGACTCAAAGGTGGCATGTTCCCTCTTAGAACCACGAGCTTCCAAATCAGCCCAATTTTTTACCACAACATGTTAGTGCCATGACATGACACCATGCCAAGTTTCATGATTTCCAGGCGAGTTTTGGATTTACATGAATTTAAAATCTAAGTTTCTCGATGTTCTCAGCCGAGTCACGACGCCCAGATGTTTTAATTTCATTCTCATTTCTTCCATGGGACCTAGAAATTCAACCAAGGACACACATGTGATTTTTCAACCAACTTTGGTGCACCGGAGCATGTGCCTGCAGTTCAAATTTGGATTATGCACATTTAAAGTCCAGAAACTCAATTAATGTATAAAAAGGCCAAATGAACCCGAAATAATTCCAAAATTTAACAGGGCACTCATATAGTTCTATGTTGCCTCTGTAAAGAAAATCAGGGGGGAGGCAGCGTATATCGTTTCACACACAAAGGTGACACGTTCCCTCTCGGAACCACGAGGCTTGTTGAGAGAATCTCCGGTTTTGCAAGAAGCTTATACCAAAACTTGTCCCAATTCAGCCAAAAATTATACATATGAAAACAGGGTTTAGATTATCCCGAACACCTCGCTACCTAGACCAATAAGGTACTATGATTTGAATTCAACATAAAATGGATACAAATATTTGAATTGGAGATCGTATGGTACATGTAGTTCATAGTGAAATATGATTATTGCTATATGCATGTTTTTTTGTTATCAAGATAATATTTAAATTATTGTATAACTTGACAACAATCGTATTCAAATAAGGGAAATTGATTCAAATTTAGTCCATATGGTAGACGACAATATATATGTTCACATGGTGGAGTAAAATGTTCATATATGATGGAAGATCAAAATGTACGACTACATCAATTATAAACCGCAAGATCACCTAAACGATATATTCGAATTCAACATAACGTGGATTCAAAAATTGAAATTCGAGATCCTGGCATTTGTAATTATATAAAAAGGGACATTACTCTTTCTTTTGGTGGGAATTGATTTGATTTTTGTTGTTGTTGAGGGAAGTGCGAATCGATTTCGTACTGTACAGGGTAATCTTGTTCTCCCGATTTTTTTACATATTTATTGTAGTTTTCTCAATGGCATCTATTGCAATATAGTAAAAGGGGACATGACTCTCTTGTGTCTTGTATGAATTGTTTTTTTACACGTTAAGTTTGTTCTGCCGAACAAGGAATCCGCACCTTGTTATCTCGAAATTTTCAAGCTCGAGTATCTTTTGTCTCACCTTCTTTGAAACTCCCGCCTCTTTAACCCGCGCCGCACCTTGTTATCTCGAAATTTCGACGCGCGCGAAAACTCCCTCCTCATCCGAAATCGGCCCCGCAGCCCAGACACACGAAATCCCCCTTCTACCCCTTAGCCGGAAATGAAGCTCCACGTCGCGGTGCCAAAACTGGTGGGGGTACGCTGGTAACTTACCCTACATTTCGGACAAGCGCGTCCCTAAGCTTGGCTCCCCCTCCCTTCCCATGCGCCCCCCATTCGTACACCGAGGCCGCCAAAACCCGCGAAACCCCACGCTCCTCCGTCGGCCTCCCGACCGCCGCCCAGCCGGAGACTCTTCCCCGACTACGTCATCCACCACAGCAGCTCGTCGTCCCTCATCCACCGCACCGGACGAGGATCCGTCGTCGATCTCGTCGTCCCGCCGGATCAGTCACCCCGTCCTCCACCTCAAAGGAGCTTCCCCGACGTTCGCATCGTCTATCGCGCCACCTCAATCCCCACACCGCCTTCTTGACATTCCCCACCGGAACCGTAGCACCCTCACCAATTCCTCCGATGAAGCCAAGGCCAACTCGATGCCACCAAGGAGGTTCTGCACTCACCGCTACATTTATCTTTTAGTCGATGTCACGGGGCTGCCGGTGCTTGATACCGAGCAGCCATGGCGGGTCTCCATCGACGGCGCCGTCGCCGGCCACATCATCCACGGCGTCTCTCCCCCATGTCGTTGCTTCCTCGACGGCGACTTCCACACCGGCACTAGCTGCAGCTGCTCCGGCTCTCGCTCGCGCTACGGATCTATTCTTGCTGTCGGTCACGCTGCTGCACTGCTCTTGCTTTCGTTCGTGTTGCTGCTCTACTCTTGCTCTCGCTTGCGCTGCTGCTGCTGCTGCACGACCTCTGGCAGCTATAGGAGTTGCTGCTTTAGCACTCGCTCGCGGTGCTACTGCACGAGTTGCTCTCTGCTAGTGTGTTCCCTGCTCGAGTGTCTGCTGATTTAGATCACTGCTTCTCTGCTACTAGTGCTGGAACGCCCTAAACATCGATTGCAATGCTCAGCTACTAGTTCAATCAGTTTTGACAGTAAAATTCAGTTTCAACCGTGAAGTTCAGTTTCTTCAGTTAAGTTCAGAGTGAACAGTACTTACAGCATCTGTCGGAGCGGCCATGACGCGGCTGATGCGTTTTACATCTAGCACTTTTTGGTGATGTATTTTACATCATCCATTGCAGATGATATTAGGGCCTGCTACGTCTTGAGCTTGCGTTGGTTGTCCCCGAAGAGGAGAGGATGATGCAGCACAGTAGCGTAAGTATTTCCCTCAGTTTTTGAGAACCAAGGTATCAATCCAGTAGGAGGCCACACACAAGTCCCCCGTACTTGCACAAAATGATAGCTACTCACAACCAACGCGGTTAGGGGTTGTCAATCCCTTCACAGTCACTTACAAGAGTGAGATCTGATAGAGATAATATTTTTGGTATTTTTGGTATAAAGATGCAAAGTGAAAAGTAAAAGGCAAAGTAAAAACAAACAAGTATAAAAGTGATGGAGATTGATATGATGAGAATAGACCCGGGGGCCATAGGTTTCACTAGTGGCTTCTCTCAAGAGCATAAGTATTCTACGGTGGGTGAACAAATTACTGTTGAGCAATTGACAGAATTGAGCATAGTTATGAGTATATCTAGGTATGATCATGTATATAGGCATCACGTCCGAGACAAGTAGACCGAAACGATTCTGCATCTACTACTACTACTCCACTCATCGACCGCTATCCAGCATGCATCTAGAGTATTAAGTTAAAAACAGAGTAACGCCTTAAGCAAGGTGACATGATGTAGAGGAATAAATTCATGCAATATGATAAATACCCCATCTTGTTATCCTCGATGGCAACAATACAATACGTGCCTTGCAACCCTTTACATCCTTTGGTAAGGACACCGCAAGATTGAACATAAAGCCATGCACTTCTCCCATTGCAAGAACTACCAATCTAGTTGGCCAAACCAAACGGATAATTCGAAGAGACTTGCAAAGATAACTCAATCATACATAAAAGAATTCAGAGAAGATTCAAATATTATTCATAGATAAGCTGGATCATAAACCCACAATTCATCGGTCTCAACAAACACACCGCAAAAAGAAGATTACATCGAATAGATCTCCACGAGAGAGGGGGAGAACATTGTATTGAGATACAAAAAGAGAGAAGAAGCCATCTAGCTACTAGCTGTGGACCCGAAGGTCTGAAGTAAACTACTCACACTTCATCGGAGAGGCTATGGTGTTGATGTAGAAGCCCTCCGTGGTGGATGCCCCCTCCGGTGGAGCTCCGGAACAGGCCCCAAGATGGGATCTCGTGGATACAGGAAGTTGCGGCGGTGGAATTAGGTTTTTGGCTCCTGTTCTGATCGTTTGGGGGTACGTAGGTATATATAGGAGGAAGGGGTGCGTCGGTGGAGCATCGGGGGCCCACGAGGCGGGGCGCGCCTAGGGCGCCCCACCTCGTGACCGCCTCTCTGGTTCCTTCGCGTAGGGTCCAAGTCTCCTGGATCACGTTCGGTGAGAAAATCACGTTTCCGAAGGTTTCATTCCGTTTGGACTCCGTTTGATATTCTATTTCTTCGAAAAACTGAAAAAGGAAAAAAAACAGCAATTCTGGGCCGGGCCTCCGGTTAATAGGTTAGTCCCCAAAATAATATAGAAGTGGAAAATAAAGCCCATTATAGTCCAAAACAGTAGATAAAGTAGCATGGAGCAATCAAAAATTATAGATACGTTGGAGACGTATCAGGCATCCCCAAGCTTAATTCCTACTCGTCCTCGAGTAGCTAAATGATAAAAAGAGAATTTTTGATGCGGAGTGATACTTTGGCATAATTTCAATGTAAATCTTCTTAATTGTGGTATGAATATTCAGATCCGAAAGATTCAAGACAAAAGTTCATATTGACATAAAAAAATACTTCAAGCATACTAACTAAGCAATTATGTCTTCTCAAAATAACATGGCCAAAGAAAGTTCATCCCTACAAAATCATATAGTTAGGCTATGTTTCATTTTCATCACACAAAGATATTCCCGACTTCTATACCCCCGATGACAAGCCAAGCAATTGTTTAATACTTAAATAATATCAAACATTTTCAACCTTCACACAATACATGAGAGTGAGCCATGGATATAGCACTATGGGTGGAATAGAATATGATGATGGGGATTGTGTGGAGAAGACAAAAAAGGAGAAAGTCTCACATTGACGAGGATAATCAACGGGCTATGGAGATGCCCATCAATTGATGTCAACATGAGGAGTAGGGATTGCCATGCAACGGATGCACTAGAGCTATGAATGCTCAACAAAAAAAACTAGTGGGTGTGCATCCAACTTGCTTGCTCATGAAGACCAAGGGCATTTTGAGGAAGCCCATCGTAGGAATATACAAGCCAAGTTCTATAATGAAAAATTCCCACTAGTATAAAAAGACAACTTATGAGACTCACTACATGAAAAACATGGTGCTACTTTGAAGCACAATATGTGAGACTCACTACATGAAGAACAAGGTGCTACTTTGAAGCACAAGTGTGGAAAAAAGAGATAGTAGCATTGCCCTTTTTATTTTTTTTATTTTTTTTGGCCTTTCTTTTTTTTCTTTTTGGACTTATTTTGGGCAATGCTCTAATAACGATGATCATCACACTTCTATTGATTACAACATAAGGATTACAACTCGAAACTAGAACAAGGTATGACTCTATATGAATGCCTCCGGCGGTGTACCGGGATGGTGCAATGAATCAAGAGTGACATGTATGAAAAATAATGCATGGTGGCTTTGCCACAAATGCGATGTCAACTACATGATCATGCAATGGCAATATGACAAAAGTAAAGTATGTCATGATAATGATGAACGGAACGGTGGAAAGTTACATGGCAATATATCTCGGAATGGCTATGGAAATTCCATAATAGGTAGGTATGGTGGCTATTTTGAGGAAGATATAAGGAGGTTTATGTGTGATAGAGCGTATCATATCATGGGGTTTGGATGCACCGGCGAAGTTTGCACCAACTCTCAAGGTGAGAAAGGGCAATGCACGGTACCGAAGAGGCTAGCAAAGGCGGAAAGGTAAAAGTGCGTATAATCCATGGACTCAACATTAGTCAAAAGAAATCATATACTTATTGCAAAAATTTAGAAGTCACCAAAAATCAAGTACTACGCGCATGCTCCTAGGGGGATAGATTGGTAGGAAAAGTCCATCTCTCGTCCCCGACCGCCACTCATAAGGATGCACAAGCCAGGTACACTTCATGTTTCAAATTTGTTACACAACTTTAACCATACATGCATGCTATGGGATTTGCAAACTTCAACACAAGTATTTCACAAATTCACAACTACTCAACTAGCACGACTTCGATATTATCACCTCCATATCTCAAAACAATTATCAAGTATCAAACTTATCTTAGTATTCAACGCACTCAAAAGAAAGTTTCACATATCTTGAATACCAAGTATATTAATATTAAGCAAATTACCATGCTATTAACGACTCTCAAAATAATCTAAGTGAAGCATGAGAGATCAATAGTTTCTTTAAAACAAATCCACCACCGTGATCTAAAAAGATCTAAGTGAAGTACTAGAGCAAAAATTATCAAGCTCAAAAGATATAAGTGAAGCACTATGAGCAAAACTATCAAGCTCAAAAGATATAAGTGAAGCACATAGAGTATTCTATCAAATTCCAATTCATGTATGGCTCTCTCAAAAGTTGTGTACAGCAAGGATGATTGTGGTAAACTAACAAGAAAAGACGCAAATAATACAAGACGCTCCAAGCAAAACACTTATCATGTGGTGAATAAAATATAGCTCCAAGTAAATTACCGATGGAAGTGGATTTAAAGAGGGATGCCTTCCGGGGCATCCCCAAGCTTTGACTTTTTGGTGTCCTTGGATTATCTTGGGGGTGCCATGGGCATCCCCAAGCTTAGGCTCTTGCCACTCCTTGTTACATAATCCATCAAAAGAATTCACCCAAAACTTGAAAACTTCACAACACAAAACTCAATAGAAATCTCGTGAGCTCCGTTAGAGAAAGAAAACAAAAGACTACTTTAAGGTACTGTAATGAACTCATTATTTATTTATATTGGTGTTATACCTACTGTATTCCAACTTCTCTATGGATCATAAACTATTTTACTAGCCATAGATTCATCAAAATAAGCAAACAACACACGCAAAACAGAATCTGTCAAAAACAGAACAGTCTGTAGTAATCTGTAACTAACGCAAACTTCAGGAACTCAAAAAATTCTACCAAAATTAGAAGACCGAGAAAATTTGTTTATTGATCAGAAGAAATTGGAATCAATATTTTATCACATTCTGGTGATTTTTAACAATTCGGGCACTGAGCGCAAAGTTTCTGGAAATTACAGCAAGATCAAATAACTATCATCCAAGAAGATCCAATAGGTTTAACTTGGCACAAACACTAATAAAAACATAAAACCACATCTAAACAGAGGCTAGATGGATTATTTATTCCTAAACAGAAGCAAAAACTAAAAAACTAAAAATAAAATTGGGTTGCCTCCCAACAAGCGCTATCGTTTAACGCCCCTAGCTAGGCATAAAAGCAAGGATAGATCTAGGTATTGCCATCTTTGGTATTTGGAGAGGAGGATCTCCTTTCTATGGCATTCAATCTTCTATTTAAGTTAAGCACATGGCCATTAATGGAAGAAGTATGATTAAGCACGTTACGGAAATTTGCCTCTAAACTAGACTTCATCTCTTTAATAATTTCATTTTGATAAAAGCACAAAAGAGTAGTTGATTCAACCTTATCATTCATAGGGTGCCCAAATATAGTTTTCATTTTTTCATAGGTATCTATAGCATCTCCTTCAAGAAAACCTTCCTCAAAGATGGAATCTAAAACTTGTTTGAAGGAAGCAGGCAAGCCAACATAAAAAGTTTTTAAGTAAATTTCAATTTGATATTGTGGCACATAGCTAGCCCGAATCCTAAGTAACCTATCCCAAGCATCTTTTAAAGACTCATCAAGTAAATAGCGAAAAATTTCAGAGTCATCCTCATCAAAATTATTCAAGCTCTCATTAGTGACCCCGATGGGTCTTTCTATAGCATCATTATTTATGAGCTTAGAGAGGATAGAGGGGTTGTCCAAGGCACTAGAGCTCGGGAGAAATCTCTTAGTTCTTTTTGAGTCGGCCATGGCAACGGGAAGGCAAACGGAAAAGAGAGAAGGACATTGGGAAAGAGAGGGCGAATAAAACGGAAAGGGTGAAGTGGGGGAGAGGAAAACGAGAGGCAAATGGCAAATAATGTAATGCGAGAGATAGGGATTGTGATGGGTACTTGGTATGTTGACTTTTGCGTAGACTCCCCGGCAACTGCGCCAAAAATCCTTCTTGCTACGTCTTGAGCTTGCGTTGGTTTTCCCCGAAGAGGAGAGGATGATGCAACACAGTAGTGTAAGTACTTCCCTCAGTTTTTGATAACCAAGGTATCAATCCAGTAGGAGGCCACGCACAAGTCCCTCGTACCTGCACAAAACGATAGCTACTCAACGCGATTAGGGGTTGTCAATCCCTTCACGGTCACTTACGAGAGTGAGATCTGATAGAGATAATACTTTTGGTATTTTTATATAAAGATGCAAAGTGAAAAGTAAAAACAAGCAAGTATAAAAGTTATGGAGATTGATATGATGAGAATAGACCCGGGGGCCATAGGTTTCACTAGTGGCTTCTCTCAAGAGCATAAGTATTCTACGGTGGGTGAACAAATTACTGTTGAGCAATTGACAGAATTGAGCATAGTTATGAGTATATCTAGGTATGATCATGTATATAGGCATCACGTCCGAGACAAGTAGACCAAAACGATTCTGCATCTACTACTATTACTCCACCCATCGACCGCTATCCAAAGATGCATCTAGAGTATTAAGTTAAAAACAGAGTAACGCCTTAAGCAAGATGACATGATGTAGAGGAATAAATTCATGCAATATGATAAATACCCCATCTTGTTATCCTCGATGGCAACAATACAATCGTGCCTTGCAACCCTTTACATCCTTTGGGTAAGGACACATAAGATTGAACCCAAAGCCATGCACTTCTCCCATTGCAAGAACTACCAATCTAGTTGGCCAAACCAAATGGATAATTCAAGAGACTTGCAAAGATAACTCAATCATACATAAAAGAATTCAGAGAAGATTCAAATATTATTCATAGATAAGCTGGATCATAAACCCACAATTCATCGGTCTCAACAAACACACCGCAAAAAGAAGATTACATCGAATAGATCTCCACGAGAGAGGGGGAGAACATTGTATTGAGATCCAAAAAGAGAGAAGAAGCCATCTAGCTACTAGCTATGGACCCGAAGGTCTGAAGTAAACTACTCACACTTCATCGGAGAGGCTATGGTGTTGATGTATAAGCCCTCCGTGGTGGATGCCCCCTCCGGCGGAGCTCCGGAATAGGCCCCAAGATGGGATCTAGTGGATACAGGAAGTTGCGGCGGTGGAATTAGGTTTTTGGCTCCTGTTATGATCGTTTGGGGGTACGTAGGTATATATAGGAGGAAGGAGTACGTCGGTGGAGCATCAGGGGGCCCACGAGGCAGGGGGCGCGCCCTAGGGGGGCGCCCCCCACCCTCGTGACTGCCTCTCTGGTTCCTTGGCGTAGGGTCTAAGTCTCCTGTATCACGTTCGGTGAGAAAATCACGTTTCCGAAGGTTTCATTCCGTTTGGACTCCGTTTGATATTCTGTTTCTTCGAAACACTGAAAAGGCAAAAAACAGCAATTCTGGGCTGGGCCTCCGGTTAATAGGTTAGTCCCAAAAATAATATAAAAGTGGAAAATAAAGCCCATTATAGTCCAAAACGGTAGATAAAGTAGCATGGAGCAATCAAAAATTATAGATACGTTGGAGGCGTATCAGGGCCCCACTTCAGATTAACGTTGTCTGTCTTGTCCTGCTTTGGCCTCGCCACCGTACACCTCACCGGAGCTGCTCCAACAACAGAACCGTCCATCACAGCGGAGCAGTACCCTCGGCGCCGTTTCCAGAGGCCTCGGATCTTCTTCCCCGCCTCCGATATTCACACCAGCATCACCATCCTCCACGTCCAACCCAATGATGCTGAGGTCCATAAGGCTATGCCAAAGAGGTTGTACACTTGTCGCATCACTTTGTTACTCTGCATTCATGTCGATCCCTCAGGGATCCTTTGCTATGGAACTACTATTCGTGCATTCGGTTAGAAGGAGTGAAGCAAAGCAAAACTGGATGATTTTTTCCTTTGGTGTCTCTTTCGAAGAAAAACCGTAGGAATTTTAATATTCACTTGGATGTCCTTTTCAAATTAATATGCATGAAGAACATAATAATTGCATTACTGGCATAATAAGATCCTTATTTTTTCATTTTCACGTGGTTTTACTTTAATTTGACCATGTTTCTCCATTCATGTGTTCTTCCAATTCATGTGAACCAAACAACCAGGTTGACTGAAATCCTATGTTTCCAAATGGTCTGTTTTGCACGTGCATTCATATCCTATTCCTGTGTTTTTCCTGTCCCTGCGTCTATAGAATCCTCCAATTCTAAGGAGCCCTTATAGATTTACTTCATTTTCAGATAGGCGTCAAAGAAAACTCTGTGTGTTATGTCCTGCTCCTGCCGTGCCTTCATCCACCCCACCCGAGGTGCACCATCGACAGAAGCGTTCACTACAGCAGAGATCCCCCTGCAGACTTTCTTTCGCCGCCTCAGATCATCTTCCCCGTTGCCGGCAGCCATGCCAACTGCATTACCATCATCGACTGAGCAACCTGAGAAATACACAGTTCCGGAAGAGAGGTCATAGTCTTTTGTGTTTGCTTATGTTATACATTGGTTATTATTACCTGTTACTTTATCGTTCAAACTTGAGTTTTGAAATGCCCATGGGTCTCATATCGAGGCATCAACGAATAGTATCTGTCTACTATCTAGTTCATCTGGGGTCTTCTATGTGGTTCATGTTGGGTGGGCAACAAACAATAGATGATCCATTGTCTATCTTTTGAAACTGAAGCTATAATCTACCTTCTATCATTAGTTTTGGATCCATCCACTCGTTTTTTACCATCAGTGTTGATTTTTGCAGGCACCCCTTAGGCCTTACAAAATCTAACTAATTTTATTATGCATGTCAGATATTGTACACAATCGTACTGAACATGTAGATAAAAAGAGAAGACCGTTGTGTGGGAATATAATGTCATGCAGACCCGCTCCATGGTGGGCGAAGTGGCCCCCTCCTGCATTTCCAGAGGAAGATAACTGTTCATATGGGGATTCAGAAGGAGCCGACCACGCCTGTTTACCACCTGAGGTGTTTGCTCTAACCTGGCATGCTGATGTTGGTCATATCATGCATATGGCGCCTCGCATTGCTTACATTATACATCTTATATGTCATAAGCTTAGTTTAGATTTGCTTTGTGTGAATGCCACCTATTTGGTTTCTATATCATACTCCCACCATTCCTAAATATTTGTCTTTTTAGATATATCAACAAGTGACTACATACGGAACAAAATGAGTGAATCTACACTCTAAAATATGTCTATATACATCCGTATGTGGTAGTCCATTTGAAATCTCTAAAAATACAAATATTTAGGAACGGAGGAGTATATGGGAATTATGCAATGCCATCTTCTTTAGCCAGGCATCATATACGTCAATCATGCAATGCCATCCTGTTTAGCCAGTCATCATATATGTGAATTGTATCGTGCCATGTTTTTTCCCATAATGTATTCCATTTGTCAACAATGTTTATACATTCATCTACTCTTCCCGTGCATCAGCCATTTGAGTCGGTCATGGGAAAATCTGGAGTGAAAACAAGGTCTTCTGAGTAGTCGGTGCTTCCTGTCGATGCATATTTCTTGCTGGTTACAGATAGCTCCTCAGAGGAGGATTCAGAGATAGATGACCAGTCGTATCCCCCCCCCCCCGAGGTGCATGCTCTAACTTGGCTGGGTTATATTGCTCATATCATGCATATGGTGCCTTGCATTGCCATGCCATCTGCTTAGATTAGACATGCTTTGTGTGAATGCCTACTATTTGCTTTCTATATCAGATATGTGAATTATGCAATGCCATGTTTTTCAACTAGTTATCATATATGTGAATTATGCACCGCCATGTAGCCGGGCATCATATATGTGAATTATCTCATGCCATCTTTTTTTTCATTACATATTCCATTTGTCGACAATCTATGTATATTGAACTACTCTTCATGTGTATCAGCCATTTGAGCTGGTTATGGAAAAATATGGAATGAAAACAAGGTCTTCAGAGCAGGCAATGGTACCTATTGAAGCATATATCTCGATGGTTACAGGGAGCTCCTCAGAGGAGGATTCAGAGACAGATGACCAGTCCTATATATATCCCACCTGAGGTGTATGCTCTAAGTTGCAATGTTTATATTTCTCATATGATGCATATGGTGTCTTGCATTGCTTAGTTTAGACACCATATGCACAATATTGAATTTCATCTGCTTAGTTTAGAGATCATACATGCGAGTGCCAGCTGCTTAGTATATGCATCAATTATGTCAATTATATCATGCCATCCTATATACTTAGACAACATGTATGTGAATTATTTCATCCCAACCTATTTTAGAAAGACATCATATAGTTTTTTCATGTCATCCTGTTTAGATACTCATCATATGTTGAATTATGCCATTATATCCTGTTAAGTTATCCATCATATATCTGAAACTATGTCATGCTATCATGTTTAGTTAGGCATCATATATGTGAAATTGTGCCATGCTGTCCTGTTTGGTTAGACAACATATATGTGAATTACCACATCTGTCTATCATACAATGTCTGTACATTCAATTTCTTTTCTTGTTTATCAGCCATTTGAATTGGAGGGGGTGATGGTAGTATCTAAGGGAGCATAAACCCGTTCTTCACAAAAGACAGTGCTACCCGTCGATGCAGATAGAACCATGGTTGTACTGGCCCACAAACTAGCCCCACCACACATAATCGAGACTCTTCCAGATTGCACACTTACATCGTTGGGCAGAGAACCAGCTACAACCCATCTAACCGCAACCCCAGCGGATAGTAACCCACTTCTAGTTGACAAAGCACCATGTCCACCACAGAGTACCCCCACACGAGTAGTTTGTAAAGCTACTGCAGTGCCCGAAGCACGAAGACCACCACAGCTAACCCAAACTCCACATTTAAAGCAGAAGAGCAATTGTTCTCAGGTCAGATTCCGTAGCTATGGTCCATACTCCTCTGCTGTTGCATCACTGTATTTACTCATACAAACTACTTCCGAATTTGAAAGATCCAATTGAAACTCCAATGGCGCAACAGGTATGTTCTAAACCTATTGATTTAACTGGATTGTTGTTCTAACTTCTTGCTCTATGTTGATTTCAGTTTAAGTTGTATAAACAGTTGTGTTCTCATGTGATGCACATTACAAGTGTTGCCAATGCTGTGTAGTTTCTCACACTTATATTCTGTCTATGCTGCTGTGTCTTAAAAATATATGAGTTGAGCTGTGTCTCTATCTTGATTAGGCAACATAAACTAGAATGATATGGACAATACAGTGACCATAGTACATAGATATATGTTTGTTTCATGCTGTTATCCTGTCCACCTTACTACTGAACCGGTTTACCAAAATGAGTTTCTTATACTACAGGCTAAACCTGTGATGTGTCTACTTGTTTCTCTTGTAGTATGCAAACAAAATATTGGAGAAGAGCACCCCACTATGCAATGGTAGAGAAAGTAATGCAGACAAGGTTCAAGATAGTGAGACAACCATGTTGGTCTCCAAGAAAGGTGATAAAAACGATCTTGTAGACAGTGAGAAAACCCCACAGTCCTGCGTTGATGTAGTGTTCGAGTTCTTGGCCGATCACGGCACAAGCTCTTCGAACTCGCTGCTGAATCACTTGACTTCTTGATCTCAGCTACAAGCTGAAAGGCATCGATCGGTGTCTTTGCGGCAAGAAGTCAAGGACCGAGGAAGTCCCCGCAGAATTCAGATCGTACTTTCTTGTGCAACAACAATAAGTTACCGGAGGATATAAGCGCCAAACAAGAGAAAGTTAATAAGCTTGCTAAGCATCTTGCCAGCATTATGGATACCCAGGATATTGTTTCTTGAGCTCTTCTAAAGTAGTTTCAGTTCTGGACTTGTTTTGCTGCGGCGTTTATATGCTGCTTTGTTCCCTATATTTGCACTGGTGGCGAACTTTTATGCCCAGTGGATGTAATATGTGTAATAGCCGTGATAGCCTAGCATAAGTTGCTTGCTTATTTATTTCCTTGTTGTCTTGTTTTTTTTTCTTGTAGTCAGTGCAGTTCTTTTTCCGCGGTTTGCTAGTGGCCGCAATAACCTATTTTTTAAAACTAGGCCACAATAATCATGGGCTACATATTTACTGTAGTGACACTGGGCCTCCTACCGGCCGTAGAAACAATGGGCCTTCTACGGGCCGTAGACACAATGGGCCTTCTACGGGTCGTATCATCAATGGGCCTTATATGGGCCGGATGATCGATCGGCCAAACATGGGCCAATACGGACCGCATTATGGCCGTAAACGGGCTAGAGTTGGAATCGTCCGTTCATGGGCCGACCATAACGGGCCGTCGTTAATAGGCCGTATTTGATGACGCTATGAAAACGGCCCAATGTATTAACGAGCCACAAACGGGCCGACTGTAACAACAGGTTGAATTTGGCCCACAAGCAGAAAATGACAGTAACGGGCCGTAACTAGCCGAATGCTGGAAATGAGCCCAAGAATAAATGGGCCCTGAGAAGGCTGAAAGATAACATGGGTTGAAAACGGCCCAATGGAATAATGGGCTGTTAATGGGTATAAAGTGATACACTGTTCATTACGGGCCAGTTTCAGCACGGGCCATTAATGGGCCAAGAGTTACAAAGGGCCTCATATTGGCCGAAAGACGTCATGGGCCATACATGGGCCGGAAGTTAAAACTGGCTGGAATCATATTGGACGGCCCAGATGACGCTACTGGGCCTAATTAGGATAGGCCATAACGGGCCCTGTGTTTGCGGGCTGTAAATGGGCTATATGCGAACAGGCTGTTAACAGGCTTTCCGTGGGCCGGCCCGCCACCTTTTGACCAAGTCAAACGGGCCGACCTTTTCACAGGAATGGGCCTCTGTTGGGCCGTGCCACGTGTCGACGTATCATAGGCGCCATGGGTCCAATGAGTGGATGACATCTGTCCCAACGTTGAGATGACACGTGTTTACTCCAGCCAATGATGATTTTACACGTGGAAAATCCCCATTGGTCGGGGCTGTTAACGGGTTATCGGATCCAAAACCGAACCCGATAGATTAACGGCGTTCCGTTACGGTGGATGCCACGTGTCGGTCACCCTTAACAAAAGCACTTCTGTGATGCGCGAATTATCGTCATGGAAATGGCCACTTCCGTGATGATAATTTTGGTAATGTCATGGAACACTTCTATGACAACACAGGTATGACTATCTTGATTCTGTCATAAAAATCGTCATGGATGTACATGCATGACAGAAAAGTGACCTACTGTGACAAACATGTATCATTACGGAAGTGTATTTTTTTGTAGTGACGTTCTCGTCTTTTGTTTCTCTGGTAGAAATCTTGGGGCACTCTTTGAGGTTCTTTTCGTTGGATTGAGTATTATGAATCTGAATTTGTTTTGGTGTTATTCTAGTACGAACTCTTGATAGATCGATCGGAAAGAATAACTTGGTGTTATTTTAGTACGAAATCTTGGATAGATTGATCAGAAAGAATAGCTACAAACAATTTCTTCTCATGTTCTCCGCTAGATAAGAACTTTGGAGTGATTCTTCATCGCACTTTGAGGGATGGTTATGTGATCCAATTATATTAGCATTGTTGAGAGATTGCACTAGCAAAAGTACGGACCCTAGGCCTTGTTTTCAAGCATTGCAATACCATTTGTGCTCACTATTGTTACTTGCTACCTTGTTGTTTTTATTTTTCCTATTACAAAAATCAATATCTATTATCATCACTACACTTTTATCACCATCTCTTCGCCGAACTAGTGCACCTATACAATTTACCATTGTATTTGGTGTGTTGGGGACACAAGAGACTCTTTGTTATTTGGTTGCAGGGTTGTTTGAGAGAGCCCATCTTCATCCTACGCCTCCCATGGATTGATAAAACTTAGGTCATCCACTTGAGGGAAAATTGCTACTGTCCTACAAAACTCTGCGCTTGGAGGCCCAACACGAGTCTACAAGAACAAGTTGTGTAGTAGACATCAAGCTCTTTTCTGACGCCGTTGCCGGGGAGGTGAGTGCTTGAAGGTATATCTTTAGATCTTGCAATCGAATCTTTTAGTTTCTTGTTTTATCACTAGTTTGGTTTATAAAAAGAAAATTACAAAAAATGAAATTGAGGTTGCCTCATGTCATTCGTCTTTATAATGTCTTTCGTGAAAATGATGGAAAGGAAAATTGTGCTCAATTGTTAGAAGAACAATGCTATAAAATGTTTGGCATAGAATCCATGAATGATGAGCATGATTGCAATGTTGCTAGTATGAATTCTATGAATATCCATGATGCTAGTGATATGCAAAGCCATAAGCTTGGGGATGCTATGTTTGATGAAGATGATATTTTTATTCCCCCATGTTTTGATGTGCAAATTTGTTATAATGGTAGCATGCCTCCTATTTATGATGATTACAATGATGAATGTGGGTTTGGAAGAGTGTCAACTCTAAATAATGACCCCACAATTTTGGAGGGTGTTGAATCTTATCACAATGATGAAAGTGGATTTGGAGAGGTCATGACTTTATTTAGTGATGAATCCACCATTTTGGAAGAGGTTACAATTGACTATGATCAAAAAGTTGCTATCTATGATGATTATGGTGATGACATGTATGCTATAGTGAATAATGATAAACATGATACTTTTCATCATGAATTTAATTTTCAATCAGAAGATAGTTATTTTGTTGAAGTTGCTCCCACTACTATTGATGAAATAAATTTTCTTGTGGGAGACTGTTGGAAATAGGCCCCAAAGGCAATAATATTTGTATTATTATATTTCCATATTCATAACTATAGAGTTTATATTCTATGTTATAACTGCTATGATCCTGGAATATGCGATTCAGTGGAAAACTCATATGCACTCATGGAATGATAAACGGTAAATAAAAGGTTCCTAGTCTTGCCTCTAGGACTAGCTCAAGTGTTGTTGGTGATCACACTTTCTAGATCTTAGGATATCGTTAAGTGTAACGATGATCCTAAAACAACATTGAGATTATGATGTTGGAAGAAAGGTCATATTGAATCCACCCAATCTTGTTTGTTATGAATTGAGTTAATATTGTGTATATTCAGTTATAATAACACGGAGTGTTAACGTGTGACTTTGCTCCTTAGACCATGAGAGTATCGTAGTCACTTCTTACCATAGTGGTCTTTGGGGTTGCTCAAACGTCACCTGTAACACGGTGATCATAACGACAACTTACAGACTCATCGAAAAGTTTAACAAATGGCCGAATAGCTCGAGAGTAGGATTTGCTCCTCCGACGATGGAGAGATATTATTAGGGCCCTCTCGGTGTGACGACATCCATCATCATCTAGCCAGACACAGGTGACTACGTCACGGGTGAGGGAGTCCTGGATTAGGGGGTATCCGGACAGCCGGACTATATATGTCGTCCGGACTATTGAAGCGTGAAGATACAAGACTCAAGACTTTGACCCGTGTCCGGATAGGACTTTCCTTGGCGTAGAAGGCAAGCTTGGCGATCCGGATATTATATTTCCTTCCTTGTAACTGACTCCATGTAAACCCTAGCCCTCTCCGGTGCCTATATAAACCGGAGAGGTTGGTCCTTAGAAGGCCGATCACAATTACAATCGTACCATCATAGGCTAGCTTCTAGGGTTTAGCCTCTACGATCTCGTGGTAGATCTACTCTTGTACTACCCATATCTTCAATATTAATCAAGCAGGAAGTAGGGTTTTACCTCCATCAAGAGGGCCCGAACCTGGGTAAACATCTGTGTCCCTTGCTTCCTATTACCAGCAGGCTAGACGCACAGATCGGGACCCCTACCGAGATCCGCGGTTTGACACCGACATTGGTGCTTTCATTGAGAGTTCCTCTGTGTCGTCACTACGGGGCTCGATGGCTCCTTCAACCATCGTCAATAACACAGTCCCGGGTGAGACCTTTCTCCCGGATAGATTTTCGTGTTCGCGGCCGTCCTGCGGGCCAATTAAGCAGCCATCCGGAGAAGATCGATAGCTTCGCCCAGCCACGGATCAGGATCGGAAACCTGAATTACATGGCGGATATTCGTCGAGACTGGATCGCCGACGGATTCGTGCCTATGCCAGGAGCACCGGACAGTCACGATGAGCACGGCTTAGACCTGCTATCGAACAAAGCTCGGGGTATCACCCCCGCAGTAGCCACGGACCTAAATCCGGAGCAAGCCGCGTTGCCTAAGGACGGAGGGCTGGACCCCGCCCCGCAGGTCGCACACTTATCGGCGGTGGAGCCGAACAAGGGCCTTACCTCTGTGGTGGCCTGTGACTCTGGACCCCCCGGATTTGTATCCGGATGTTGGTTCCGGTCCGCGCACTCCTGAGCCAGTCGAGCCAGGTTGGGCTCCGGTAATGGAGTTCACCGCTGCGGATATCTTTCAGCACTCACCCTTTGGCGACATGCTGAACTTGTTAAAAACTCTCTCTTTGACAGAAAATTCTGGGCCAAACTATGTCCGGCTCGAGTGGAAAGCAGGCGCCGAAGAAATTCGTTGCCCACCCACCACCCACTTCATAGCCACGGTCGATGATTTAACCGACGTGCCTGACTTTGACTCCGAAGGCATCGACGGTATGGACGATGATGCAGGAGAAGATTTGGAATCTATGGGGCGCTGGACTTCTCCCTCGTCACACGACATATACATGGTGGATCGCCCAAAGAGGACAAAGCGACAATTGGACGATAAAACCCCGGACAAAAGCCAAAGCGGCGGCGCAGACGCCGTTCTAAGTCCAACAACGGTAAAAATAGCGACAAGAGCGCCGAGGATCGATACTACAATCAACTCCGAAGGCAACAACGACCATACGGACCCAGCGATGGAGCAGGGCGAACCAGGTCACCACGAACACGATTCGAGCGAGACGCCGAGGACAATGATCCCGACGGACGAGGTCATCAAACCGAACCAGCACAGAAAACAGTCCGGATAATGATGCAATCCGGAAAAACACGCGAACGAGATAACCTCCACGAAAAGCTTATGGCGCCACAAGAAGTCTAAAGAAGCGAAGCGGCGGCTCAAAGCCGCACAGAAGCGCTCAACCGTAGATGGAACAAAGTGCTGAACCTTTGAAGAAATATCTGGCGATGATCGCCATACAAAGAGCTATCCAAAACGCAAGCTACTGCCAGAATTCGATGACGAAGCCGTTCCACTTCATAACCGCAACAAAGCGGCTACCGACGCTGCACACGATCTATGTGAGCACCTGGATAAAAAAGATGGCGCGGCCAGGACCATTTATGGATCTAAAGGACACACCCCGGCGAGGGACTATGGTCACCAAAACGATTATGCCAATCGAATACCAGTTCGGAATAAACACCGGACACAACAACAGCCGACGGCATGCCACAGCACGTCCAGATACAGAGGGGCTGCTCACCCCCTGTGCTTTACCGAAGAGGTACTGGACCATGAATTCCCACAGGGCTTTAAACCTGTGAATATAGAGGCATACGACGGAACGACAGACCCAGGCGTCTGGATTGAGGATTTTATCCTGCATATACATATGGCTCGTGGGGATGACCTCCACGCCATCAAATACCTTCCCCTCAAACTGAAGGGACCAACCTGACACTGGTTGAAAAGCCTCCCCGAAAATTCAATTGGGAGTTGGGAGGAACTCGAGGACGCTTTCAGGGCCAATTTTCAAGGGACCTATGTCCGGCCTCAGGATGATGACAATCTAAGTCACATAATCCAACAACCCAGAGAGTCCGCTCGCAAGCTTTGGAATAGATTCCTCACTAAGAAGAACCAAATTGTCGACTGTCCGGACGCTGAAGCTTTAGCGGCATTCAAACACAGCATCCATGACGAGTGGCTCGCCAGACACCTCGGCCAAGAAAAGCCGAGGACAATGGCAACCTTAACAAGGCTCATGACCCGCTTTTGCGCGGGTGAAGATAGCTGGCTAGCCCGTAAAGGCACCAGCGACCCCAGCACATCCGAAATAAGGGATGGCAACGGGAAGCCACGGCGTAATAAAAACAAACACCTAAACAAGGAAGAGAGCCCGGATAACACAACGGTTAATGCCGGATTCAGGGGCTCTCGACCTGATCAGCAAAAGAAGCCATTTAAAGGCAGTAAAGAGGGACCGTCCGGTCTGAATAGAGTCCTAGACAGACTATGCCAAATTCATGGCACCCCTGACAAACCTGCGAACCACACGCATAGAGAGTGCTGGGTCTTCAAGCAGGCCGGCAAATTAAATGCCGAACACAAGGGAAGGGAAACACCAAGTGAAGACGAGGATGAACCTCGCCAGCCGAACACCGAGGGACGAAAAAATTCCGCCAGAGGTTAAAGCAGTGAACATGATCCACGCGACTCAGACATCCATGAGGAGGCACGAACGCGCGCATAGAGACGCGCTCGATATAGAGGCCATCGTACTCACACCTAACCACTGGATGCCTTATCCGATCACCTTCGATCACTTGGACGACCGAACTAGTATTCGCGCGGAGGATCAAAGGCCTTGGTGCTTGACCCAATAATCGACGGATACCATCTCACCCACGTCCTTATAGACATCGGCAGCAGTCTCAATTTAATATATGAGGACACTATCCGCAGGAAGGGGATAGACCCATCCAGAATTAAGCAAGGCAACACCACCTTTGAAGGGGTGATACCAGGCGTTGAAGCCCACATCAGGGGCGCCGTCGTACTTGAGGTAACTGAAAGTGCAACTATCCCTAGGTGGTTTTGGTAATTCATAACAACATATAGCTCATTGAGCTAATGCTATTCCAAGACTATTATTTCAGGAAAGCTCAATGAATGGCATGGCATGGATGATGAAAGTGGATCCCTCAAAATACTAAGGACAAAGGATTGGCTCAAGCTCAAAAGCTCAAGACTCTTCATTTTACATTTTAGTGATCCAAGATCACATTGAGTCTATAGGAAAAGCCAATACTATCAAGAAGGGATGAGGTGTTGCTTAAGGAGCCTTTTGCTTCATGTGCTTAGTGATATGCTCCAAAACCCTCAACTACTTTCCCACATCCACAAATGACCTAAACCTAAAGCCAAAATCGGTCACACCGATTCTTTCTATCCGGTGCCACCGATTCCAAAAGTCATAGCCACTGCCACAAACCCTAAGCAAATCGGTCTTACCGATAGGGATCTCGGTCTCACCGAGATGGGGTTGCAATCTCTCTGTTTCCCTTCGTAACGTTTCGGTCTACCCGAAGTGAGCGATCGGTCCCACCGAGATTGCAATGTAAACTCTCTGTTTCCTTTTTGTAACATTTCAGTCTCACCGAAAAGAGCAAATCGGTCCCACCGAGTTTACCTGACCAACTCTCTGGTTAGCTAATTACCAAAATCGGTCTCACCGAGTTTGTGTAATCAGTCTCACCGAGATTACGTTATGCCCTAACCCTAACCATATCGGTCTCACCGAGATGCATGTCAGTCCCACCGAAAATCACTAACGGTCACTAGGTTTACTAAATCGGTCTGACCGAGTATAACTATTCGGTCCCACCGAGTTTGGTAGATTGTGTGTAACGGTTAGATTTTGTGTGGAGGCTATATATACCCCTCCACCTCCTCTTCATTCGTGGAGAGAGCCATCAGATTGAACCTACACTTCCAACTTACCATTTCTGAGAGAGAACCACCTACTCATGTGTTGAGGCCAAGATATTCCATTCCTACCATATGAATCTTGATCTCTAGCCTTCCCCAAGTTGCTTTCCACTCAAATCATCTTTCCACCAGATCCAAATCCTATGAGAGAGAGTTGAGTGTTGGGGAGACTATCATTTGAAGCACAAGAGCAAGGAGTTCATCATCAACACACCATTTGTTACTTCTTGGAGAGTGGTGTCTCCTAGATTGGCTAGGTGTCACTTGGGAGCCTCCGACAAGATTGTGGAGTTGAACCAAGGAGTTTGTAAGGGCAAGGAGATCGTCTACTTCGTGAAGATCTACCGCTAGTGAGGCAAGTCCTTCGTGGGCGACGGCCATGGTGGGATAGACAAGGTTGCTACTTCGTGGACCCTTCTGTTGGGGAACGTAGTAATTTCAAAAAATTTCCTACGTACACGCAAGACCATGGTGATGGCATAGCAACGAGAGGGGAGAGTGTCTGTCCACGTACCCTCGTAGACCGAAAGCGGAAGCGTTATAACAACGCGGTTGATGTAGTCGTACGTCTTCACGATCCGACCGATCCAAGCACCGAGCGTCACGGCACCTCCGAGTTCTGCACACGTTCAGCTCGATGGCGATCCCCGACTCCGGTCCAGCAAAGTGTCGGGATGAGTTCCGTCGACCTGACGGCGTGGTGGCGATGATGATGCTCCACCGGCGCAGGGCTTTGCCTAAGCTCCGCGACGATATGACTTCTCCGGCGCGGGCTTCGCTAAGCTCCGTGACGATATGACCAAGTGGAATATGGTGGAGGGGGCACCGCACACGGCTAAGGAACGATCCGTAGATCAACTTCTGTCTCGGGGTGCCCCCTGCCCCGTATATAAAGGAGCAAGGAGGAGGTGGCGGCCAAGGAGGAGGCGCGCAGGGGGGAGTCCTACTCCCACCGGGAGTAGGACTCCTCCTTTCCTAGTAGGAGTAGGAGAGAAGGAAGGGAAGGGAGGAAGGGTGCGGCCCTCCCTAGTCCAATTCGGACTAGGCCTTGAGGGCGCGCGGCCTGCCCTAGGCAGCCCTCTCTCTTTCCCGCAGGGCCCAATAAGGACCAATACTTCTCCCGGCGAATTCCGTAACTCTCCGGTACTCGAAAAATACCGAATCATTGGAACCTTTCCGAACTCGAATATAGTCGTCCAATATATCGATCTTTACGTCTCGACCATTTCGAGACTCCTCGTCATGTCCCCGATCTCATCCGGGACTCCTAACTCCTTCGGTACATCAAAACTAATAAACTCATAATATAACCATCATCGAAACCTTAGCGTGCGGACCCTACGGGTTCGAGAACTATGTAGACATGACCTAGAACCATTCTCGGTCAATAACCAATAGCGGAACCTGGATGCCCATATTGGTTCCTACATATTCTCGAAGATCTTTATCGGTCAAACCGCATAACTACATACGTTGTTCCCTTTGTCATCGGTATGTTACTTACCCGAGATTCGATCGTCGGTATCCAATACCTAGTTCAATCTCGTTACGGTAAGTCTCTTTACTCGTTCCGTAATACATCATCTCACAACTAACTTATTAGTTGCAATGCTTGCAAGGCTTATGTGATGTGTATTACCGAGAAGGCCTAGAGATACCTCTCCGACAATCGGAGTGACAAAACCTAATCTCGAAATCGCCAACCCAACATGTACCTTTGGAGACACCTGTAGTACTCCTTTATAATCACCCGATTCGTTGTGACGTTTGGTAGTACCAAAGTGTTCCTCCGTAAACGGAGTTGCATAATCTCATAGTTACAGGAACATGTATAAGTCATGAAGAAAGCAATAGCAACATACTAAGCGATCAAGTGCTAGGCTAACGGAATGGGTCATGTCAATCAGATCATTCTCCTAATGATGTGATCCCGTTAATCAAATGACAACTCATGTCTATGGTTAGGAAACATAACCATCTTTGATTAACGAGCTAGTCAAGTAGAGGCATACTAGTGACACTCTGTTTGTCTATGTATTCACACATGTATTATGTTTCCGGTTAATACAATTCTAGCATGAATAATAAACATTTATCATGATATAAGGAAATAAATAATAACTTTATTATTGCCTCTAAGGCATATTTCCTTCAGTCTCCCACTTGCACTAGAGTCAATAATCTAGTTCACGTCGCCATGTGATTTAACATCAATAGTTCACATCTATATGTAGTTAACACCCATAGTTCACATCGACATGTGACCAACACCCAAAGGGTTTACTTGAGTCAGTGATCTAGTTCACTTCGCTATGTGATTAACACCCAAAGAGTATTAAGGTGTGATCATGTTTTGCTTGTGAGATAATTTTAGTCAACGGGTCTGTCACATTCAGAGCCGTAAGTATTTTGCAAATATCTATGTCTACAATGTTCTGCACGGAGCTACTCTAGCTAATTGCTCCCACTTTCAATATGTATCCAGATTGAGACTCGAGTCATCTAGATTAGTGTTACAACTTGCATCGGCGTAACCCTTTACGACGAACCTTTTTCACTTCCATAATCGAGAAACATATCCTTATTCTACTAAGGATAATTTTGACCGCTGTCCATTGATCTACTCCTAGATCACTATTGCACTCCTTGCCAAGCTTAGTGGTAGGGTATGCAATAGATCTGTACACAACATGACATACTTTATAGAACCTATGGCTGATGCATAGGGAATGACTTTCATTCTCTTTCTATCTTCTCGTCGTGGTCGGGTTTTGAGTCTTACTCAATTTCACACCTTGTAACACAGGCAAGAACTCTTTTCTTTGACTGTTCCATTTTGAACTACTTCAAAATCTTGTCAAGGTATGTATTCATTGAAAAACTTATCAAGCGTCTTGATCTATCTCTATAGATCTTGATGCTCAATATGTAAGCAGCTTCACCGAGGTCTTTCTTTGAAAAAACTCTTTTCAAACACTCCTTTATGCTTTGCAGAATAATTCTACATTATTTCCGATCAACAATATGTCATTCACATATACTTATCAGAAATGCTGTAGTGCTCCCACTCACTTTCTTGTAAATACAGGCTTCACCGTAAGTCTGTATAAAACTATATGCTTTGATCACACTATCAAAGCGTTTATTCCAACTCCGAGATGTTTGCACCAGTCCATAGATGGATCGCTGGAGCTTGTACATTTTATTAGTTCCTTTAGGATTGACAAAACCTTCTGGTTGCATCATATACAACTCTTCTTTAATAAATCCATTAAAGAATGTTGTTTTGACATCCATTTGCCAGATTTCATAAAATGTGGCAATTGCTAACATGATTCGGACAGACTTAAGCATCGCTACAGTTGAGAAAATCTCATTGTAGTCAACACCTTGAACTTGTCGAAAACCTTTTTGCGACAAGTCGAGCTTTGTAGATAGTAATACTACTATCAGCATCTGTCTTCCTCTTGAAGATCCATTTATATAATATGGCTTGCCGATCATCGGGCAACTCCATCAAAGTCCACACTTTGTTCTCATACATGGATCCCATCTCAGATTTCATGGCCTCAAGCCATTTCGCGGAATCTGGGCTCATCATCGCTTCCTCATAGTTCGTAGGTTCATCATGGTCTAGTAACATGACTTCCAGAACATGATTACCGTACCACTCTGGTGCGGATCTTACTCTGGAAGACCTACGAGGTTTGGTAGCAACTTGATCTGAAGTTTCATGATCATCATCATTAACTTCCTCACTAATTGGTGTAGGAATCATTGGAACTGATTTCGTGAAGAACTACTTTCCAATAAGGGAGAAGGTACAATTACCTCATCAAGTTCTACTTTCCTCCCACTCACTTCTTTCGAGAGAAACTTCTTCTCTAGAAAGGATCCATCTTAACAACGAAAAACTTGCCTTCGGATCTGTGATAGAAGGTGTACCCAATAGTTACCTTTGGGTATTTTATGAAGACGCACTTCTCGATTTGGCTTCGAGCTTATCGGTGAAAACTTTTTCACATAAGCATCACAACTCAAACTTTAAGAAACGACAGCTTAGGTTTATTGTTAAACCATAGTTCATACGGTGTCGTCTCAACGGATTTAGATGGTGCCCTATTAAACGTGAATGCAGCTGTCTCTAATGCATAACCCAAAAATGATAGCGGTAAATCGGTAAGAGACATCATAGATCGCACCATATCTAGTAAAGTACGATTACGACGTTCGGACACACCATTACACTGTGGTGTTCCAGGTGGCGTTAGTTGCAAAACTATTCCGCAATTTTTCAAATGTAGACCAAACTCGTAACTCAAATATTCTCCTCCACGATCAGATCGTAGAAATTTTATTTTCTTGTTACAATGATTTCTCAACTTCACTCTGAAATTCTTTGAACTTTTCAAATGTTTCAGATTTATGCTTCATTAAGAAGATATACCCATATCTGCTTAAATCATCTGTGAAGGTGAGAAAATAACGATATCCGCCACGAGCTTCAACATTCATCGGACCACATACATCTGTATGTATGATTTCCAACAAATCTGTTGCTCTCTCCATACAACCGGAGAACGGTGTTTTAGTCATCTTGCCTATGAGGCACGGTTCGCAAGTACCAAGTGATTCATAATCAAGTGATTCAAAAGTCCATCAAGATGGAGTTTCTTCATGCGCTTTACACCGATATGACCTAAACGGCAGTGCCACAAATAAGTTGCACTATCATTATTAACTTTACATCTTTTGGTTTCAATATTATGAATATGTGTATCACACGATCGAGATCCAACAAACCATTTTCATTGGGTGTATGACCATAGAAGGTTGTATTCATGTAAACAGAACAATAATTATTCTCTAACTTACATGAATAACCGTATTGCAATAAACATGATCAAATCATATTCACGCTCAACATAAGCGCCAAATAACATTTACTTAGGTTCAACACTAATCCCGATAGTATAGGGAGTGTGCGATGATGATCATATCAATCTTGGAACTACTTCCAACACTCATCGTCACTTCCCTTCAACTAGTCTCTGCTTATTCTCAACTCCTGTTTGAGTTACTAATCTTAGCAACCTAACAAGTATCAAATACTCGGGGCTACTATAAACACTAGTAAAGCACACATCAATAACCTGTATATCAAATATACCCTTGTTCACTTTGCCATCCTTCTTATCCACCAAATATTTGGGGTATTTCCGTTTCAAAGACCATTTCCTATGCAGCGTAAGCACTCAGTTTCAGGCTTTGGTTCAGCTTTGGATTTCTTCGTGGGAGTGACAACTTGCTTGTCATTCTACTTGAAGTTCCCCTTTCTTTCCCTTTGCCCTTTTCTTGAAACTAGTGGTCTTTGTTAATCATCAACACTTGATGCTCTTTCTTGATTTCTACCTTCGTCGATTTCGACATCACGAAGAGCTCGGGAATCGTTTTCGTCATCCCTTGCATACTATAGTTCATCACGAAGTTCTAGTAACTTAGTGATGGTGACTAGAAAATTCTGTCAATCACTATCTTATCCGGAAGATTAACTCCCACTTGATTCAAGCGATTGAAGTACCTGGACAATCTGAGCACATGCTCACTAGTTGAGCGATTCTCCTCCATCTTTTAGCTATAGAACTTGTTGGAGACTTCATATCTCTCAACTCGGTATTTGCTTGAAATATTAACTTCAATTCCTGGAACATCTCATATGGTCCATGGCGTTCAAAACGTCTTTGAAGTCCCGATTCTAAGCTGTTAAGCATGGTGCACTAAACTATCAAGTAGTCATCATATTGAGCTAGCCAAACGTTCATAACGTATGCATCTGCTCCTGCAATAGGTCTGTCACCTAGCGGTGCATTAAGGACATAATTCTTCTGTGCAGCAATGAGGATAAATCTCAGATCACGGATCCAATCCGCATCATTGCTACTAACATCTTTCAACATAATTTCTCTAGGAACATATCAAAACAAACATATGAAAGCAACAACGCGAGCTATTGATCTACAACATAATTTTGCAAAATACTACCAGGACTAAGTTCATGATAAATTAAAGTTCAATTAATCACATTACTTAAGAACTCCCACTTAGATAGACATCCCTCTAATCCTCTAAGTGATTACGTGATCCATATCAACTACACCATGTCCGATCATCACGTGAGATGGAGTAGTTTCAATGGTGAACATCACTATGTTGATCATATCTACTATATGATTCACGCTCGACCTTTCGGTCTCCGTGTTCCGAGGCCATATCTGCATATGCTAGGCTCGTCAAGTTTAACCTGAGTATTCTGCGTGTGCAAAACTGGCTTGCACCCGTTGTAGATGGACGTAGAACTTATCACACCCGATCATCACGTGGTGTCCGGGTACTCTGAACTTTTAGCAACGGTGCATACTCGGGAGAACACTTCTTGATATTTAGTGAGAGATCATCTTATAATGCTACCGTCAATCAAAGCAAGATAAGATGCATAAAGGATAAACATCACATGCAATCAATATAAGTGATATGATATGGTCATCATCATCTTGTGCTTGTGATCTCCATCTCGAAGCACCGTCATGATCACCATCGTCACCGGCGCGACACCTTGATCTCCATCGTAGCATCGTTGTCGTCTCGCCAACTATTGCTTCTCGACTATCGCTCTTGCTTAGTGATAAAGTAAAGCAATTACATGGCTTTTGCATTTCATACAATAAGCGACAACCATATGGCTCCTGCGCCATTGCGATAACTTCGGTTACAAAACATGATCATCTCATACAATAAAATATAGCATCACGTCTTGACCACATCACATCACAACATGCCCTGCAAAAACAAGTTAGGCGTCCTCTACTTTGTTGTTGCAAGTTTTACGTGGCTGCTACGGGCTGAGCAAGAACCGTTCTTACCTCGCATCAAAACCACAGCGATAGTTTGTCAAGTTGGTGTTGTTTTAACCTTCGCAAGGACCGGGCGTAGCCACACTCGGTTCAACTAAAGTGAGAGAGACGAGACACCCGCGGTCACCTTTAAGCAACTAGTGCTCGAAGCGGTGAAACCAGTCTCGCGTAAGCGTCTGGCGTAATGTCGGTCCGGCCGCTTCATCTCACAATACCGCTGAACCAAAGTATGACATGCTGGTAAGCAGTATGACTTATATCGCCCACAACTCACTTGTGTTCTACTCGTGCATATGACATCAACGCATAAAACCAGGCTCGGATGCCATGTTGGGGAACGTAGTAATTTCAAAAATTTCCTACGTACCGCGCAAGACCATGGTGATGGCATAGCAACGAGAGGGAGAGTGTCGTCCACGTACCCTCGTGAGACCGAAAGCGGGCGTTATAACAACGCTGGTTGATGTAGTCGTGCGTCTTCACGATCCGACCGATCCAAGCACCGAGCGTCGGCACCTCCGAGTTCGCACACGTTCAGCTCGATGGCGATCCCGGACTCGATCCAGCAAAGTGTCGGGATGAGTTCCGTCAACCGACGGCGTGGTGGCGATGATGATGCTCCACCGGCGCAAGGCTTCGCCTAAGCTCCGCGACGATATGACTTCTCCGGCGCGGGGCTTCGCCTAAGCTCATGACGATATGACCAAGTGGAATATGGTGGAGGGGGCACCGCACACGCTAAGGAACGATCCGTAGATCAAGTTCTGTCTCATGGGGTGCCCCCTGCCCCGTATATAAAGGAGCAAGGAGGAGGTGGCCGGCCAAGGAGGAGGCGCACCAAGGGGAGTCCTACTCCCACCGGAGTAGGACTCCTCCTTTCCTAGTAGGAGTAGGAGAGAAGGAAGGGAAGGGAGGAAGGGTGCGGCCCCTCCCCTAGTCCAATTCGGACTAGGCCTTGGGGCGCGCGCCTGCCCTAGGCAGCCCTCTCTCTTTCCGCAGGGCCCAATAAGGCCCAATACTTCTCCCGGCGAATTCCGTAACTCTCCGGTACTCGAAAAATACCGAATCATTGGAACCTTTCCGAACTCCGAATATAGTCGTCCAATATATCGATCTTTACGTCTCGACCATTTGAGACTCCTCTTCATGTCCCCAATCTCATCCGGGACTCGAACTCCTTCGGTACATCAAAACTCATAAACTCATAATATAAGCATCATCGAAACCTTAAGCGTGCGGACCCTACGGGTTCGAGAACTATGTAGACATGACCTAGAACCATTCTCGGTCAATAACCAATAGCGGAACCTAGATGCCCATATTGGTTCCTACATATTCTCTGAAGATCTTTATCGGTCAAACCGCATAACTACATACGTTGTTCCTTTGTCATCGGTATGTTACTTACCCGAGATTCGATCGTCGGTATCCAATACCTAGTTCAATCTCGTTACGGTAAGTCTCTTTACTCGCTTCTGTAATACATCATCTCACAACTAACTTATTAGTTGCAATGCTTGCAAGGCTTATGTGATGTGTATTACCGAGAAGGCCTAGAGATACCTCTCCGACAATCGGAGTGACAAAACCTAATCTCAAAATCGCCAACCCAACATGTACCTTTGGAGACACCTGTAGTACTCCTTTATAATCACCCAGATTACGTTGTGACGTTTGGTAGTACCAAAGTGTTCCTCCGTAAACAGGAGTTGCATAATCTCATAGTTACGGGAACATGTATAAGTCATGAAGAAAGCAATAGCAACATACTAAGCGATCAAGTGCTAGGCTAACGGAATGGGTCATGTCAATCAGATCATTCTCCTAATGATGTGATCCCGTTAATCAAATGACAACTCATGTCTATGTTTAGGAAACATAACCATCTTTGATTAACGAGTTAGTCAAGTAGAGGCATACTAGTGACACTCTGTTTGTCTATGTATTCGCACATGTATTATGTTTCCGGTTAATACAATTCTAGCATGAATAATAAACATTTATCATGATATAAGGAAATAAATAATAACTTTATTATTGCCTCTAGGGCATATTTCCTTCACCTTCGTGGGTGGAGCCCTCCGTGGACTCGCGCAACCGTTACCCTTCGTGGGTTGAAGTCTCCATCAACGTGGAGGTACGATAGCACCACCTATCAGAACCACGCCAAAAACATCCGTGTCTCCAATTGCGTTTGAATCCTCTAAACCCTTCCCCTTACTTTCTTGCAAGTTGCATGCTTTAATTTCCGCTACCAATATACTCTTTGCATGCTTGCTTGAATTGTGTGATGATTGCTTGACTTGTCCTAAAATAGCTAAAATCTGCCAAACCATAAAATTGGGAAAAGGTTAAGTTTTTATTGGTCAAGTAGTCTAATCACCCCCCTCTAGACATACTTCAAGGTCCTACAAGTGGTATCAGAGCTTTGGTCTCCATTTGCTTTGATTTCCATAGCTTTTGGTGGTCATAGCCTTGGTTTCACAACCTAGGAGAGTATGGCGTCTAGCGAGGGAAATTATCACAATAGAGGTCCTTACTTTGATGGTACTAATTTTGCTAGTTGGAAGCATAAGATGAAAATGCATATTCTTGGACATAACCCCGCCGTTTGGGCAATTATTTGTATTGGCTTGCAAGGTGAGTTCTTTGATGGGAGAGAACCGAACCGTGAAGCTAATGCGGAAGAATTGAAGATGTTGCAATACAACGCTCAAGCATGTGACATCATCTTAAACGGATTGTGCCCTGAAGAATTCAACAAAATCAGCCGTCTTGAGAATGCAAAGGAAATTTGGGATACTTTGATTGATATGCACGAAGGTACCGAATCCGTCAAGGAATCCAAGTTGGATGTGCTCCAAAGTCAGCTTGACAAGTTCAAAATGAAGGATGGTGAAGGTGTCGCTGAAATGTACTCTAGGCTTGCTCTTATCACAAATGAGATTGCCGGCTTAGGGAGTGAAGAGATGACTGACAAATTCATCATCAAGAAGATCCTAAGAGCATTGGATGGAAAGTATGATACCATGTGCACATTGATCCAAATGATGCCAAACTACAAAGATCTCAAGCCAACGGAAGTCATTGGAAGGATTGTTGCTCATGAGATGTCACTCAAGGACAAGGAGGAACTTCACAACAACTCAAGTGGTGCTTACAAAGCCTCAAGTGAAGCCCCACATCATCAAGTGAGAAACCAACCTTCAATGAAGAATTGAGCTTAATGGTGAAGAACTTCAACAAGTTCTACAAAAGTAGAAGCAAAGAAAGAAGCTCCAAGTCAAGGTCTTACAATGACAAAAGATCTTCTAGTCGAGGCGCAATTGCTACAATTGTGGGAGACCGGACACTAATCCAATGAGTGTATGGCACCCTACAAAAGAAGAGAAGATTCTCCAAAAGAAGAAGCAAAGAGAAGAATCACCACCGAGAGAGACGAGGAGTAGAGATGATCGTTATGAACGAAGACCCTCACGGAGAAGCAAGGATTCGGAAAGGAAGGACAAGTCATCAAAGAGCTACACAAAACAAAGACATCAAGCTCATGTTGGTGAATGGGTTTCCGGCTCTGACTCCGACAATCACTCCGAGAGAAGCTATCACTCCGACTCCGAACATACTCAAGATGAAGGTGTTGCCGGTCTAGCACTTGTGTCAACCAACTCCTACGACATATTTGATTCACTAAATGAAGGAATTGGAAGATGCTTCATGGCCAAAGGTCTAAAGGTAACACATCCCGAGTATGTTGATTTCAATAGTGATGAAGATGACTTGCTAGGTGATGATGATTTACTTGTTGACAACTCTAGTGATGAATACTATGATGAAACGTCAATTAATCATGCTAATCAAACGAATGACAATGATAAGGAGAAAATTGAGCTTCTAACTAAAGAACTAAACACTCTTAAGTTGGCTCATGAAACCATATTCGAAGATCATCGAGAACTTTTAAGGGCTCATGAGAAGTTACGCTTTGAAAAGCTCAATCTTGAGCAAGAGCATGAGTTCTTAAAGGCAATCAATGATGATCTCCGCAAGAAAAGTTCTTCTTACATTGCCAAGCGTTTACTCTTATCTACTTACATGCCTCAAGTCAAGTCTAGTAACAAGTACACGAAAGATACTTCCTCTAGTAGTAACAATAATAATGTCAAATCCAATGTTGTTTCTTCTAGTAGTTCTCTTGATTCCACTAATGATTCTCTTAGCCAAGTTACACTTGAGCAAGAAACTAGTTTATTGAAGGGAATTATAGAGAAAGGTGTTTACAAGAGCCTTGCCGGGAGTAAGCAATTCGAGGAAATTGTACGCAAGCAAGGAAGGCACCGAAAGAATCAAGGTGTTGGTTCTGAACGAAAGTTCAACGCCAATGGAGTTGAGTGGGAAGAAGATCAATATCCCAAGACAAAGTTTGTTCCTCAACAAGAGAAGTATTATCCTACTTCCTTCAAGGGGACACAAGCTCAAGATGATCTTCCACCACAAGACCATAAGAACAAAGGCAAGGACAAGCTTCAAGAAGAGTTGATGCATTTGAAGAAGCACCTAAAGCCTCGTTCGAGTGGGTCCCCAAGACTACGTCAAGTTCTACTTCATCAAGTACAACTACAACTCCAAGGATTCCCATCAAGATGATGTGGATCCTGAAGAACAAGAACTAGAGAGTTCTTGAGGGTGACTCCGCCAACATTCTTCACTCACATCATTTTGGCAAGAACAAGTGCAATCAAATTTCACATCTTGCACTAGTTCAAGGAGTCACAAACCCTCATGTTGGTAAGGCAAGGAACAAGTGCAACTCACTCCAAAGGATTGCTCCAAATGATCTACATCAACATTGAGCATCTACATCTTCAACACCTACATGAAGTCATCATCGACAAAACCCAAGGTTAGTTCATCCCTCTAAGGGGATCTCACATCTAGGGGAGCTTAACTCTAAGAATTGAGTCAAAGCAACTCTAATGGTGTGAACACATTAATGCATTATGTAAAAGTGGTAACCCCACTTGAGCTTAAACGATGAGTATGACCTATGATCAAATGTTCTCATTTGACTCCTAAGTCAATATACTCATATATAGATGACCTAGTCATCGCCAATTGTTTGATAGATGCTAAAATTGGTTGTGCATGCTTTGCCACATATTTCATTTGCCATCTTATTGTGTGAGCATGTTGGTGCATATTTTACTCATTCAAGGACATCCACTTGTTATTTTGCATGTTTGGTTTCTTTTCTTTGTGCCAAGTGGATGGACAAGAATGCCTAAGAACCTTCTTTAGCTATCTATGCTTTTCTCATCTCAAACTCTATTCATGCTACATCACAAAATTTGATCAAGTCGATTCGAACCACTCGTGTGAGGAGCACTCGAGTCCCGATTCGTCATAGACTTAAACTTCCAAAACCTCTTAGTGATTCTCTGTCTGACCGATCCTACCATTTCGGTCCTACCGAGATCATCAAGTTGATCTGAGTTTTCAATCTCGGTGCAACCGATTTGAACATTTCGGTCTCACCGATTTGCTGTAACTGAACACAGTTATGCATCTCGGTGCCACCGAGTTGTTCCACTCGGTCACACCGACAGGGTCGGGCTATATATAGTCACGGGCAAAATTTTGAAAATTTCTCCGAAACCCTTCGCCCGCGCATCAGCTCGCTCTGCCATCGTGGTCTCCGGATCGTCTCCTCGTCGCCAGCAGCCTCCTGTCGCTGGTCTTCGCCGCCATCAACGGATTTCGTCCCCGCCGTTGCCGCCGTAGCAAGTCCATCGCCAAGTTAGGGTATGGACTTGATCTTTGTGCTATCCACGTCTGATTCCTAGCACATTGTTTTCATATTGAATCTTGCCACGATTGCAACTCTTCTATCCAGCCAAAGTAGTTCATAGATTAGATGAGATTCAAATTTTTAGGTTTAGGTTTCCGCCGAAACCATCTCGGACCCACCGATTTGAAAAACTCGGTCTCACCGATTTGTCTTATGCCATTGCACTAGTGACTCTCGGTCTGACCAAGAATTACTAATTGGTGCAACCGATTTGAGGATTCTGTGAAACCCTAGCAGTCTCGGTGCCACCGAACTAAAACTCGGTCCAACCGAGATCATCAGTTTAGGTTCCAAAACTGCTTTGGTATCACCGAGTTTGAAAATCGGTGGATCCGAAATGCTTTCTATGGAAAACTAAAACTGAACTTTTGAGTCATTCTTTTGCAAAAACCTCTGCATTTTGCGATGCTCATCTTTTCTATCTCATCTATAAACTCTTCACGAGGTCAGCAATCAACTTGCGGTATGTCCGATCAAAGTGATAGCCAGAACAGGTCAGAAGAGCAGATAGACTTGAGTGAGGGCACTAGTCCCTCAACTTCAGATGAAGGGAGCAGAAGTACTCCTAGCAATTTGCCTAAGGCTGCTACTAGGCAAAGGAGGAAAAGAACTTCAGATTCAGAGGATGAAGATTACAAAGCTGAGGAAGATGAGGCTACTTCCAAGAAAGTTGTGCTCAAGAAGGAAAGGGTCATGAAGATCAAAAGGCTTGCAGGAAGACAACCAATGTCCAAGGCCAGAACATCAAGACAACTACCTGAAAATCCTGATCCCAAAGAGCCAGTTGCTGAAAGCAAGAAGAGGAAGGAAAGGGTCAAGAAGACCATGGCCAGAGTTGTTGGGCAAACTTCCATGATGGAAGAGGAAGAACCTGCTGCACCAGCACCAAAGGCACCAAAGCTTATGGGTGATGCTATTAGATCAGGGGCTGCCACATCTAAGCCTAAGGAAGCACCCAAAGCTGCCCCCAAGGCCAAGTCTGCACCAAAGAGGAATACTAGGAGTATTCCAGCTGCTGAGAAGAACAAGGCCCCAGTGCCTGAGGTTGATGAGGAAGATGAAGAAGGACAAGTTCTGAGGAAGCTCAAGCCAAAGATACCAGACCATAATGATGCCCATCCTGTGGCTGAGAACATGAGAATCGGGAAGGATTCAGGGCTGAGACTGTGGAGAATGGAAGATCCATATGCTTCAAGGAGAAGAACTGTTGTAGATTACAGGTTCCATACAAAGGAACAGCAGGACTTCTATGAGACAATCTTGTTGGACAAGAAGCCCATTGTGTGTGATATGAGGTGGGTTGACTGGAACTTCATCAAGGAGAATGAACATCACTATCCTGGAGTGCAAGACAGCTTTATTGCTTGTGGAGTTGCAGATTTTGTTGGGCAAAAGCTCACAAATTGGAATGATGAACTTATCATGCAGTTCTACTCCACAACACATTTTTATCCAGATGGAAGAATTGTTTGGATGTCTGAAGGTACAAGGTACCAGTCAACTGTTGAGGAGTGGGCGAAGCTGATAAATGCCCCATAGGAGAATGAGGATGACCTAGACATTTATGCCAAGAAGAAAAAGGATCACAATTCAATGGCTCACATGTACAAGGAAATTCCAAACAAGGCATTAGCAACTCACAAGTTTGGATCAGTTCACTTTCTGCTGTCAGGGTTGCCAACCATAAATTGGATTCTGAGGCACACTTTGTTGCCCAAGTCGGTGACCATAACATGATCGAGGGCATGCCATCAACATGTTGCATGTGTTTGATGTGCCACGAAGTTTAAAGTCATGAGCCGATCATTGAAACTATCAAGAGGACTGCACAGATCGAAGAGGAGCTGTGGATATGCACCTCAGATTCAAGAACTGATAAACTCAAAGATGGGCACAGGAAAATATCAGTTGGATAAGGAACACTTTCCACTTTATCCAGACTTTGAGGATAATGAGGTTGTCGTGAATGAAGATGATCCACAATCAGTTCAAGCTCAGGAGAAGAAGGAGAAGGCAAAGAGGGAGAAGGCTGCCAAGATGCCAACTCAAGAGGAGGCATCTGAGTATTTCTTGAAGAACAAGCAGGAGCAGCTTGGTTACTTAATAGCATCAACTCTAAGGATTGAGAAGGATTGGCCACCTAACTCAAAACCAGGAGAGCTCGGAGAGAATCATAGAACAAAAGTTCTATAACTTAGATGTGAAAGTGGCGAGATTGAGACTGCAGTGGAGGAACTACAAGATGACATGCGAGAAGAGGAAGGGCAAGACTACAACCAATGTGTTTGCGAGTGAGCCCAGAGGTCATCACCGTGCCAATTTCGACACAAGAGCAACTTCGTGCACACCAGCTACAGCCTCGGTGCCACCAGCTCCGGCACCTTCATCAGCTCCAGCTCCATCTACATCAACTGAAGTCTTCGTCCAAGGAGCCATCTCTACACCACCACCGAAGATCAAGCACGAGAGTCGATCTAGCACTATGCATTTTCTATGAACTTTTTGGTAACTTGTTGCCAAAGGGGGAGAAAAATGTATAGATCATAGGCTTCGAGAGAGAGAGAGAGTGTTGCTTTTGTTCTCTCTTGCTTTATTTGTTTGCCTTTTCAAACTTTGTTTGCTTTTGGTTGAGATACTATGTTTGTGAGACATTGATGATCATGTGTTTGATCATAAGCTACACTTATGCATGCTTGATATTATCCTATCTATCTTATGTGATCACTCACTTTGCATGGTGATGAGTGCATGTATTCATTGTTTATTATTTTGAGCGCTCCACCAAGATGTATGTGACATGGAAGAGTAACCCATGAGCCTAATAAATTGTGCATTTGCAGTCCAAAGCAAATCTAAAACTATGCACAAACTTAGGGGGAGCTCTTGCTTATCACATACTTCTCAAAGCGATGATGTTATTTAAATCTTATTATCATTTGTCGAAGCTTTGATCTACATGTTGTCATCAATTACCAAAAAGGGGGAGATTGAAAGTGCAACTATCCCTAGGTGGTTTTGGTAATTCATAACAACATATAGCTCATTGAGCTAATGCTATTCCAAGACTATTATTTCAGGAAAGCTCAATGAATGGCATGGCATGGATGATGAAAGTGGATCCTCAAAATACTAAGGACAAAGGATTGGCTCAAGCTCAAAAGCTCAAGACTCTTCATTTTACATTTTAGTGATCCAAGATCACATTGAGTCTATAGGAAAAGCCAATACTATCAAGAAGGGATGAGGTGTTGCTTAATGATCCTTTTGCTTCATGTGCTTAGTGATATGCTCCAAAACCCTCAACTACTTTCCCACATCCACAAATGACCTAAACCTAAAGCCAAAATCGGTCACACCGATTCTTTCTATCCGGCACCACCGATTCCAAAAGTCATAGCCACTGCCACAAACCCTAAGCAAATCGGTCTTACCGATAGGGATCTCGGTCTCACCGAGATGGGGTTACAATCTCTCTGTTTCCCTTCAGTAACGTTTGGTCTAACGAAGTGAGCGATCGGTCCCACCGAGATTGCAATGTAAACTCTCTGTTTCCTTTTGTAACATTTCGGTCTCACGAAAAGAGCAAATCAGTCCCACCGAGTTTACGACCAACTCTCTGGTTAGCTAATTACCAAAATCGGTCTCACCGAGTTTGTATGTCGGTCTCACCGAGATTACGTTATGCCCTAACCCTAACCATATCGGTCTCACCGAGATGCATGTCGATCCACGAAAATCACTAACGGTCACTAGGTTTACTAAATCGGTCTGACCGAGTATAACTATTCGATCCCATCGAGTTTGGTAGATTGTGTGTAACGGTTAGATTTTGTGTGGAGGCTATATATACCCTCCACCTCCTCTTCATTCGTGGAGAGATCCATCGACTGAACCTACACTTCCAACTTACCATTTAGAGAGAGAACCACCTACTCATGTGTTGAGGCCAAGATATTCCATTCCTACCATATGAATCTTGATCTCTAGCCTTCCCCAAGTTGCTTTCCACTCAAATCATCTTTCCACCAGATCCAAATCCTATGAGAGAGAGTTGAGTGTTGGGGAGACTATCATTTGAAGCACAAGAGCAAGGAGTTCATCGTCAACACGCCATTTGTTACTTCTTGGAGAGTGGTGTCTCCTAGAT
Organism: Aegilops longissima; assembly: GCA_021605205.1. NCBI lineage: Eukaryota > Viridiplantae > Streptophyta > Magnoliopsida > Poales > Poaceae > Aegilops > Aegilops longissima. The sequence continues at coordinate 8,777,291 of CM038678.1, read as the reverse complement.
TGGCTAGGTGTCACTTGGGAGCCTCCGACAAGATTGTGGAGTTGAACCAAGGAGTTTGTAAGGGCAAGGAGATCGCCTACTTCGTGAAGATCTACCGCTAGTGAGGCAAGTCCTTCGTGGGCGACGGCCATGGTGGGATAGACAAGGTTGCTACTTCGTGGACCCTTCGTGGGTGGAGCCCTCCGTGGACTCGCGCAACCGTTACCCTTCGTAGGTTGAAGTCTCCATCGACGTGGAGGTACCATAGCACCACCTATCGGAACCACGCCAAAAACATCCGTGTCTCCAATTGTGTTTGAATCCTCTAAACCCTTCCCCTTACTTTCTTGCAAGTTGCATGCTTTAATTTCCGCTGCCAATATACTCTTTGCATGCTTGCTTGAATTGTGTGATGATTGCTTGACTTGTCCTAAAATAGCTAAAATCTGCCAAACCATAAAATTGGGAAAAGGTTAAGTTTTTATTGGTCAAGTAGTCTGATCACCCCCCTCTAGACATACTTCAAGGTCCTACAGTAACATTCGGCTCTCCAGGCAACTCCAGAAGCGAAGAGCTACTCTTCATCATCGCACCCTTCCAAAGCAACTATCATGCATTGCTCGGAAGAACGGCCTTCGCCCGCTTCAACGCATTGCCGCACTATGGCTACCTTACACTCAAGATGCCCGGTCCACGTGGCGTCATCACCGTTAGAGGAATCACAGAGCGCTCTTCACGCGCAGAGGAACTCGCGACGGCCTTAGCGGCCGGACTATAAGCGGCCTCGAAAATCAGAAGATGATTGGTCATTAAAGACCAACGACTCGGTTAGACGAGTCCGGTCGCCCAGATAAAATTGAATCAGGGCACCGTATATGTAATCCTATAGTGGACACCAGGGGCTATAAATACTTAATACAGCCCCACACTTGGCTCAGCCTTATGGGCAGGCCAACATCTTACACTTTTATTATCCATCGCATACTTACGTTGTACTCTTGTACGAGTTTTCCTTTCTCCACAGACAACGTTCGCGCGATACCCTTCCAGGATACGGCACAACGGAGACAAAGGCGCAGACATGCAGCAGGGCCCCGTTCAACAGGTTTCTTTTTAGATTAAGCCCCTGTGTAAACCTTTTCTATTGCCTCTTGTTGTCTAACCCTCCCATGGGTTCCATACCCACAGAGGATACTGCCGTTATTGGCATTTCGCCACGACAAATTAACGCACGTACCTGGAAACACAGTGTTTATAATGAATGGGCATTCTTGAGCCCATCATCTGTTAGAAAGTCTAAATACCTTCGGGAGTGTTCGGCGTCACGAGTTTGGCCTTATATGCATCAGCTCCGAATCATGTCTTTGGTCAAATGTTGGGTTTGCCCGGCTCCTGGGTTTGCCGCCTTACGTTCCATTATTATCGGCTAAGGTGGCCAAAGGAAAACTACTGCGATTGTGCCTGGTTATTCCGGACGAGCACCTCGATGAAAGCCGAAACTGATGTCATGATACAGCGAGACTGTTCAACCACTCGAAGACTTATCGGAATCTTTAGGATCCCTCCGCATAAACGAAGGATCGTTTCCCGGTCATGTACACACGCGCCCGTATTCGGATGCACGCGAAGGTACCAGGGGCTACATAGTAGCCCCAACATTAGACTCCCATGGCTAAGCGAAAGTGTTACAGCTATATAGTCCGGTTGCCTAGTTCGACGTGCGATCACCTCCTTAGTGGACCAAGACGTTGGATCAAGTGTGATTAAGCATATTTTTTGCGAACACCCCCGCATTGTCTGTGTGGGGGCTGAAGCCAACCACTGCTATCTTTCGGATTACACATATATATGTAAACGGCCGCACAGGGGACACAATAATACTTTCGAGCAAAAAGTATAAATATAGCCTTATAACCAAAATAACATTGTTCTTACAATGATTCGATTCATCACTCGAATAAGACACTCTTGATCACTGCGCCTCTATTAGGCGGGCACCTTCTGTGACCTGCGCCAAGTAGTGCTCGGCCGGATATTGGCCCCCCACCGGATCTTGGGTCGCTATAGTGGTGGCCTCCATATCCGTCCAAGAGGCTTTAATGCGGGCAAGAGCCATTCGTGCACCCTCTATGCACGCCGACCTCCTCATGGCATCGATCCGAGGCACAGCCCCAAGGAATTGCTGCACCAAGCCAAAGTAACTATCCGGCTTAGGCCCTTTCGGCCAAAGATGGTCTATCACAGACCACATTGCAAGACCGGACAGCCTGTGAAACTCCACTACAGCAGCCATCTTGTCACTTAACGGCAGCGGGCGTGTGGGAGCATTGAATTGTGACCAGAAAAGCTTCTCCACCTCCTTATCACCCTGGCCCTCGAAGAACTTGGCAGCGTTAGCTGTACTCTTCGCCAAATCCGCATACGCGTCCGCAGGACTCCAGCGTCCATCCAGGGGAGCGTACTTCGGATCAAAAAACTTCGTCCGCAGCAAGTAGGAACCTCCAGCCGCGATTTTACCGGCCTGTTGAAGCTCCTCCCGCGCACCCCTGAGCTCGGTCCGTATTTCCTTGGTGGCATTACGTGCCTTGTCCAGCTCGGCCGAACTATCCTTATGCTCCTTTCTAAGGAGCTCATACCGGTCGGCGGCATTTTTTTAACTCCACAGCCATTTCGGCTATCTTTTCCTCGCTTCGGTGATGAGCAGCCTGTTCGGCTCTCAACTCTTCGGCCGCCTTTAGGGAAGCCACATTGCTAACCCGAGCTTGTTCCTTGGCTTGGACAAGTTCTGCCCTCAGGGCCTCCACGGCAGCAGCACCATCTGCAGTCCGAACATATTACATTAATATCATGCCGCCTCCATATTTTCCTATACAAAGGAAGGCAGAGCACATACCTTGCGATTTGTCCAACCGCTCGTTCACCAGCGTGATATCAGCGTCAATCGATCCAATCTGCCTGGTTAGTTCGACAACTTCAACGGACTGGTCGGCGGCCGGACCCGCAGGTACCTGCACGTATTTACAGTGCAATCATTGATTTATGATCCCCCGTTTGCCTCCTAGGGCGGGCAACCAGAGTCTCAGGGGCTACTATCTATATGGAGCACACCTAACGCGTGCCTCACAGCCAAAAACAGTGTATTCTTCACTACATACCTCAAAGCCTCTGAGCAGACTTGTAAATGCTTCATTCAAACCGCTTGTAGCGGACGAAATCTTCTTGAGCACCGTGCTCATTAATGAGCGGTGCTCCTCCGAGAGCACGGCTCGCTCCAGTAGGCCCGTCAGTATGTCCGGTCGGACATCAAACTGTGCTGGACCCTTCCCATCGCCCCTCGTGGGAGCCAAACGCTCCGGGCTCAGGGGGGCTGACGCATTGGCTTCCGGCTTCGGCAGATCCGGACTCCTCCGTGACGACACCTCGGTGTCGCCCGCTTCATGAGCCGAAGAGGTGGGTGGGGTCTCGCTCTCCATAATCTCCGGAGGAAGATCCCCCGACGACGAACTCTGTTGAGAAGGGTTGCTAGCCGGACTACGAAAGACGAATCCTGGTTATTGAATCTGGGAGGAACACGGTACCTTTGAATTAAAAATTAACTTACAGCTCAGTGGAGGGCTGGCCCGTTGGTGGGCACGATGCGGTGAGGGTGCCCGTCGGGGCAGAGCCCCCATGTGTTATCTTTTTCCCTGGTTTGGGCATCTCCGTCTCCGAGTCTTCGGAGACAGCCCTCTTCTTCCCGCACGGGGAGGAGGCCTTAGCCTCCCCTTCCCGACTATCCTCCTTAGGGGAGGCAACAATTCCCCTGGTTTGGATGCGTAGCGTGTGAAGTTCGATTTCTTTGTTCTTCCCCTTGTCTTTCCCTGAGGGCATTCTGCTGAGTACTCGGTCAAGCATTTTGGCCATGGTGGGACCAGGTGAGCCTTCTGGAAGTGGCGCCGGACACCGGATTCTCTCCGCCTTGCTGAGCCATTCCTAGTCACGGATGATTTTCAGAATAAACAATTATGACAAATACAAAATAAGGTGTCCGGTATCAAGTTTACTTACTTGGGTATCTAGGCGATTGCAGCTTAGGCCCGCATCCTCGGTGGTGTCCGGACACTTTACTTTCGGTCCGAAGAATAATTTGCACATCCCTTCGAGCTTCAGGCTGAAGAAGTGCTTGACAGTCCGCGGACCCTCTGGATTGAATTCCCACATCCGTCGGATTAACATCACTTGCATTATGCTGACAAGGTTAATGTCCCTCTCAAGAAGCTCTCGGATGCGGTTCTGCAGTACTGGAACATCACCAGCGGGCCCCCAATTCCGTCCTACGTCGGTCTAAGACGCTAGTTGTGACGAAGGGCCCGAGCGGAACTCGGGGGCGGCCACCCACTTTGTGCCTCTGGGAGCCGTGACATAAAACCACCTCCGTTGCCATACATCGGATACTTCTGGGAAAGAACCCTCTGGCCATGGGGCATCAGCGTTCCTGCTTATTACGGCACCTCCGCACTCCATGTGTCGCCCCTCGATCATCTTCAGCTTCACATTGAAGGTCTTGAGCCATAAGCCGAAGTGTGGGGTGATATGAACGAAGGCCTCGCACACTATGATGAACGACGAGATATGGAGGATAGTGTCCGGAGCTAGATCATGAAAATCCAACCCATAATAGAACATGAGCCCCCTCACAAAAGGATCGAGGGTAAGGCCCAAGCCGCGGAGGAAGTGAGGAACGAACACAACGCACTCATTGGGCTCCGGCGTAGGGATGACCTGCCCTGGAGCAGGAAGCCTGTGCTGGATGTCGGCGGTCAGATATCCGACCTCCCTAAGCTTCGCAATGTCCTCTGCTTGAATCGAGGAGGCCACCCACCGGCCTTGAGGGTCGGATCCGGACATATTGGAGGATCTGGGGTGTTGGAGCTTAGATCTCGGGTGTTAGAACTCGAGGTGCAGAAAGGCGCGAGGGAGGTGGAAAAGAGGCATAGGCCTCGACCCCTTTTATAAAGGGGGTGAATATCAAGAGTCCTTAGGGTGACCGCTTGAGGTTTACCTTACGGCACACGGAGTCATACCAACGGCCGTCGTAGGGCCACGCACGCCCTCATTAATGAAAGATCCCGTAATAAGAGGAACACGATCTCTGCTTCGACAGGACGTGCCAAATGCGAAGGCACGGCGTACAAAGATTGCCAGTGGATCAGATTTATGCCATGTTCCCTACAACGGTGTGTAAGAATCCCCTCGTGGGTCCGGACACGATCTAAGTGTTCGATGATTACTTTGGAGTACTCGGAGAAGGAACCTGCCCTGCAATACCGAAGACAAGACTGCGTGCGGGACTCATCGTCATTGAAGCCTGGTTCAGGGGCTACTGAGGGTGTCCTGGATTAGGGGGTATCCGGACAGCCGGACTATATACGTCGTCCGGACTATTGAAGCGTGAAGATACAAGACTCAAGACTTCGACCCGTGTCTGGATAGGACTTTCCTTGGCGTGGAAGGCAAGCTTGGCGATCCGGATATTATATTTCCTTCCTTGTAACCGACTCCATGTAAACCCTAGCCCTCTCCGGTGCCTATATAAACCGGAGAGGTAGGTTGGTCCTTAGAAGGCCGATCACAATTACAATCATACCATCATAGGCTAGCTTCTAGGGTTTAGCCTCTACGATCTCGTGGTAGATCTACTCTTGTACTACCCATATCTTCAATATTAATCAAGCAGGAAGTAGGTTTTTACCTCCATCGAGAGGGCCCGAACCTGGGAAAACATCTGTGTCCCTTGCTTCTTGTTACCATCAGCCTAGACGCACAGATCGGGACCCCCTACCCGAGATCCGCCGGTTTTGACACCGACAACGGGGATGCTGGAACATGATATCAGGAAAGAAGAACAAAACCGTTAACGAGGATTTCGGTATAGTGAGCATGGTGATGACCCAGGAGGATATGATGTATCCCGGGTATTGTGAAGTATCGCGAGGCAAAGGGAACAACACATAATAACCAAAGGTTCACTCAAATATCATTCGTGTGCTCATAGGGATCGATATGGACGTGCATGGTTCCGTTGTCGGTCATTGAACGAACGGTTTCGTTCATGTCTACGAGTTACCAAACCTACGGGGTCACAATATTAAAACAATCTTGATTTTTTGAGTGTTAGTAGGATGGGAGTGATGAGAATATATTTGTGGAATTGTTTCATTAAAATTCGGAATAGTTTCGAGAGGATCCGAAAGTGTTTCGGGGTCACCGGAAGGGTTTTGGTGAATATCGGGTAATACCGGGTATTATCAATAAATTATATATAGGTGGAAAATGTTTCTGGAGATGTTAAAGAAATATAAAATGGTCTGAACGTATTTAGAACATTTTATATTTAATTTAAATATCAACAGGCCTAAAAAGGCAAAGAGGTGGAAGGCAACTTGGGCCACAAAGGCCCATGTGGGGAAGTCGCCTCCTTTCCTAAGGAAGGAGGCCGAATTGGACAAGGGGGAGGATTCCTCCTCCCCCTCGAAGGGGGGCTCTTTCCCCCTTGGTGGTAGCCCCTCCTCTCCCCTCTATCCTATATATACTAGAGGATTTTGTCCTTTGAGACATACAAGTTTCGGAGCCTCCTCTAGTTCTTCTAGTTCTAGTTCTAGTTGGTCCTAGTTGACTAATTAGAGCTAGGCTAATCCTCTTGTCCTCATAATTAGAAGCCCTATGTGGTTCTAATATCCTCCCTCTAATTCTCAAACGACGATTAGCTCTGGACGGCGAAGCGCTGCCGGATCGTGAACGCTGCACGCTTGCAACCAAGTAGAGAGTCTGTGCTTTCGGTCTTCGGTTCGAGGGACTGTTCGTGGGCACTCATTGACGGTTCGAGGGATTCCAAGTACAATCTACACCGGCTTGTTCTTCTTCCACTGCAACTCGGTGACGGTAACGATCGTGATCCCAATCCGTTATGCATCTTCATATTGATCTTGGGTGATAGTAGGCGCGGCTTTTTTGTTTTCTACTATGTTTCCTAAAACTTGTGTTGAATCAATAAATTTGGATGAAATACTACCCTCGAAGACTGTTGCGATTCCCTATAATTGTGGATCATCAATGTTCCAGTCATGTCTATCACCTACCGAGTCTGCAAGGTCACACACTTAAGAGTGATCAATTTGTTGAGTGCTAGATGAGTTAGGTGCTTAAGAGAATATCATCGAAAATGTTTCAAAAATGTTAAAAGTATTTACAGGGGGAACTGAAAGGGTTTCAAAGAGACTAGAAGTATTTCAGAGAAAGACTAGTTCAAACTGGGAGACAAGAAAAGTTCCAGAGGGTATATAAAGGTATATGGGAGGGTTCTGGAAATTTCTAGAACCTCCCAGAGGTGTAGGAGCTGCCCTGGGCTAGTCAGTATAGACAAGGCCTATAGATGGTGGCCGAATGGGCTTTTAAGGCCCAAGAGGCGGCGCCGCTCCTTAGCCTTGGCGGCCAAGTTAGGACTTGGTGCAACTAGGGTTCTAGGCGGGGCCCACCCTTGTACGCCACCCCCTAGGGGAGGGAACCCCTCCTCCAAGGTGGTTGCCCCTCCCCCGCCTATATACAGTGGAGGTGGCACCCGTCTTTTGCACACAACTTCTACGTAAAGGTTGCCTCCTCCCTCTCTCGATCTCCATAATAGTTGTCTTGTCGTAAGGCTGGTCCTCCCTCTAATTAGTTGGTCCCAGAAACAAGCTTTGGAACCCAGTGGTAATTTTCAGTGGACTGGGAGCGCGCCACTTGGTGCGCCCAGTTGCCGCCATGTGTCACGTGTTGGGCGCACCCTCGGGATTTTTTTCTACACTCGTTTTTTCCGGCTTTGCTTGGATTTCCCTAGGTTTTGGTGGAATTTCTTTTCTTTTCGGGAAGCAGTACATTTCTACAAGAAGCACAATTGTGCTTACTGGAAAGGGAAAGACACAATTGTGCTTTTCAGAAAAGAGAAGAGCCCAACATGTGCTTCTGCGAGAAGTACAACCTGTGCTTTCATGAGAAGTACAAACATGTGATTTCATGACAAACACATCTGTGCTCCCTGAAAAAAGCAAATATACGCTTCATGAAAAAGGGAAAAATCATAACTTGTGCTTTCGCGAGAGGCACAACTATGCTTCCTGGAAAAAAGCATGTGTGCTATGAAAAGCACCACCATGTCTTCGTTTTTTGGCCAGTTTTGGATCTTTTTTTTTTGGTTTTCATTTTTTGTTTCAAACTCTTTTTGTTCTTTATGGTTTAACTTTTTTCAATTTATGGGTTTTTTATTTTTCATAAAAAAGGCACATAAAAAGTTATTAACATGTGATTTAATCCTGAAAATCTTGATACGAGAAAGAGAATAGCGAAAACGGTTCATGATTTGAAGGAGGACAAAGCTCCTGAAAGGTGGGACTCAGAGCGGAACTAGACGAGCCCTGTACGGCCCGGCATGGCCCAGGCCCATAAGAGATCCGGATAGCAGGAGCCGCACAAAGGTTGGTAGGACCGTAGGAGTCGAGGAGAGAGAGTGGGGAGCAGCCATGGCGACGGCGGCCGGCGGCGGGAGCATGATGACGAGGGAGCAGTTGCTCCACCTCTTCTCCCGCTTCTCCTTCCTCACCTCGCTCCCAGGTCTCCCATCCCATCCCGCCGACTTAATTTCCTTCATCACTGATCCCCCGTCACTCTCCTCCCCTTGCTAACCGTGGTCTTTGCCGCCGAGTTCCAGAGTTCAAGGACCGAATCGCCGACGCCGTCAGCGACAAGCAGGTTGGACATCCTTCCTCGGTTCTTTCCCCCGTATTCCTTTGCTCGCAGCACTAGTAGTATCTGTAATTTGTGCAGATGCAGTTGAAGTGAATTGACTCGGTCCTCTGCAGTTTCATTCAGTTTGGACAGTGAAATATAATGGACTTGGATAGTACTTAGATAGATGGTTTAGTTCATGTGGAGCCTCCCTCTTACGGTATCCGTGTGTTCTTGTTCCGCAGGAGGCTGTGGCAGTCACCACCGAGGTGCAAGAGGAGATCCTTCGCGAGATGGGGATCGGTATATATCTTACTAACTGCATTCTTAGCTCCATGCATTCTTACTAGGTGCAAGAGGCTCTAGCGATTCTTATGCAGGTCTGAAGTTCGAATTGACAATGCATGCATATTTTTGTAGTGATGCCCAAATGCAGAATGTAGTCATGTAGAAAGATTTCGACGATCGGTAACATATCCTGATGTATGGAAATTTAGTTTATGGAAGAGGTCCGTACTTCCTGAAAAATGCTAGGTATTGACAGTGAGTACACGTGCCATACATGGAGTTACTGTTTAGCCAATAGCCCACCGTAGCTGCCACTGCCTTACAGCCATGATCGGTGTATTCATTTACTAGGAATTTTACTTCTTAAATTAAATCTCTCTTCATATGATGGGTTGCAACACAATGCAGCTTCAGGTACGTAGAATGCATGCCGCCGATTGAAAAATATTTGTGCTGAATAATAAAGGAAATCAATCTTTTATTATATGATAAATCGATTGTGAGTTTGGTCCTGGTAGAAGACTATGAGTCGACAGCAGCAACAGTGTAGTGATCTTGGATGCAAGTCAAAAATCTGAACAACCAATTGCTCAAAGCTGACCAACGCAAAGACATCACCATATGTTTGTAGTTTCTACTTCAGCTGTGTCCAGATGTATCATATTGTATCAGTGCTTTGGAATCAATTCACCGTCTGCCATGGAGTCCTTGATGCGTCAAGTCTGTAAAATGCTTTGTAAATGTAAAAATAATTGAACTTCTACTTTCACTTGTACGCTAAGTGAGATTGCTGTTTTATTTTTCTTGTAGAAGGGTTCTGAATGAATCGTGCTTTTCTTTGACTTGACATGACTTATGCTGACATGTAATTTCTGAACATCAGATCCAGGTTTTGGTATTAGTTGCCTGGGAAAGGTGAACGTCGTGTATGAGAATGACATGGATTTGATGATTAAATTCTACCAATTTGTTGCCAAGTGAGAGCCTCTCTTTTTTTTTCTTGTATATTTTCAACTATTCCGTCTAAACTATGTAAAACTGTCTACTACCTCTGCCCAGGTTTATTGCCCCCCCCCCCCCCCTTTTTTTTCTTATTTTGGGTCAAACTTTGACCATCTATCAAACTAATAAAATATAAGTTATATGATACAAAAGAATATTGTTAGATTTGTATCTGAAAGAGTTTTCTCATAGTATAATTTTTTGTGGCATATATTTTACATTTTATTAGTTAAATTTATTGTCAAACTTTAGTCCAAAATAAGAGGGGGCCTAATAAACCCGGACAGAGGTAGTAGTGGGGTAAGAGACCTACCAGTAATGCTTAATTTATTTATTCACTATTTTGGATTTAGCAGTTTTCCAATCGCATTTGTGTATGTTACACCCCATAGTTTCATGTATTAGTTCCGATGTTGCATGGCCTTTACATAATTTAGTGACATAGTGGCATATTATTTTTTCTAAATAAAACAACTTATATGATAGTGCACGTTTGAATATAGTCCACGCTGATCTGTGTAGTGGTGTGTTCTTTTATTTATTTATTTTCAAGGAAAAGAGCTGTATCAGTTAATGCGTCAGCCATAAAACAGAACAAGTAAAATAAATATACAGCCGCAATTACATGCTCTCTGGCAAGAATATTTCGTGGTTTACAAACTTGACCTGAACTATTGTCTAAAAGCCATGTTCTGAATATCTCTCCATTTAATTTGGTAGAGAAGAGATGGCTATTGATGAGGCTGAGCTTGAGCCTCTAGAGTTTGCGGAGAAAATGCACAATCAACAGGAATTGCAACAACAGGTGAGGCAAAGATGTTTTTATAGTGCCTTTTTCAAAACATCCATCTTATCTGTATTGAAGATGCTAATTACATTCTTTTGATTGCTGTTGCAGCAACTAGAGATGTTGGTTCAAATTAGAAAATACAGCCCCGAGAGCCAATCTGTCATACTTGAGACTGTAAGTTCTCTATGCTTGTCCCCTTTCAGTAAAACATACACAACCAGAGTTTTGTTTTAACTGTTTATCAGCAGAAGAAGCAATGCATAACGCTTACCTTGACATTATTGTCAATGCAGTTGCGCAAGCAGTTGGAGAGTGCTGATTTCGATACCAGTGCGTCAATCTTGACTCCGGAGCAGATCGAAGAGATTGTTGAGAAATAGTTCACATGTTTGACGAGATGAGAGATTTACATCCCATCCAGTCTTCTCTCCCTCTACTATAGCTGATGGTTGTATTCTGCCCATACACCAAGCATATAATTGCCATCCAGCTTTACTTCATGTATTCCCTACTAAAGTTGTACTAAACCAGCGACAAGTAATATGGATCAGAGGGAGTACTTAATATTATCTGCATTTTGCCACCAGAAATGCTACAAATGGTGTACACAGCTTCTTGCTATATATTCACTTCACCCCAAATACATACAATTAGCCTTGATGAAACATCTTTACTAGTGTGATTTGGACTGATAACCTTGTCAAAACATCCAGTGTAAGCAAATACATTTTCTTTCTTATTTTCCATGGAGACAATGAGTTGCCACTATCGATCGACAAAGGGACGAATAGGAAGGCAGTTAAGGAGACTACTGAAAATTGACGGAATGACCTATAGTAAGACTAAGGGCCAACACAAGAAGATTACATTTTCAAATTGCTGACTTCTCCTGTTCCCCATGACTTTGAATTGTGCCCAAACATGATACAGGCATTTCTATCTTTGATAGGACACTGTATTCAATGTATTACAGGCTGAAAAATATGAACACATCCGACAATTTTAGCTTGTCCATCTGCACAGCAGAAGGTACGATTTTGTTCAAAGAATCAACAGACAGAGATCTTGGCAAGTAAATTTTCTGGATAAGAGTACACAAGATGAACAACTTCTCACACATCAGGCACTAAGCCATTAAGTGATTTACAATCTCTCGCATTGGAGGCCTACCCTTTGAAGGAACACGAATGCTTCTCCTGGTCAATAAATCACCCCATCTTCCAGCAATATTTCAGAATAAACTCCAGATGCAGTTAATCAAACAATTGCACATCTATTGTGGGCCTGGGAGGCGGCAGGAGAGCAAACTTTCAATAACAACTAAAGTAGCTTAGTATACTTGTCTTATGTTAATATTTATTCTTGAATTATGAATGTAATCCAAGATAAAGCGGTCATCATCATCAGATAGTTCTGATACCAGCCAAGAGATATCTTGCTGGTCACCCTCTGTGAAGATCCGTGGAACACCTGTAGAATAGAGACCATAAGTTATTCTAGAAAAGCTGGTGATACATGGTATTTTTCAGTTAACTTTCTTATTAAGACAGAATTTTTTCATTTACAATAAATAAACTACCATGGAATCTTTCTCGGGCTTCCCCAGCCATCAATACAATATCACCACTTCGCAGGAACATTGGTGTTGGAGCTTCATCCCTCGTCTTCCCTCCAAGAAGAAAAATGCACTTGCAGCCCAAACTAAGCAAACCAACAAATGTTAAAGACACTGCATTCAGATTAAGATAATCATACAATAAAGCAACTGAGACGTAGTACCTTATGCTTACAATAGGTTTTGTCCAATCTGCTTCCATGTCATCAACATGCCCACCAAGCATGTCACCTACATAAGTCAAAGCATATTTTTTCAGTACAGACAGAGAGACTAGCATGAAACTTCGAGGCAATTTGCCAAGGTGCATCTATCTACTAGGCCATTCAGTGTGTGACAAGCTACATACTTGGACCATAATAGTTAACTATGGCGGCTTCTGCAGTGAATTCTTCTCCAAAAGGCATTGCTGGAACGGCCATCTTTTTTGCTAGAGCAGCAAGGTCATCTGGAATCTTGTTATGTGGAAGCGATACATCATAGTTACGCTGACAGAAACAGGAAATGGTTAATATGCAGTTGCAACCAAAAGCGTATCTTACAGTGCAATAAGTATATGATTTTAATTAAGTGCAAGCACTGCACAAAAGATTGCAGCTATCAAGTTTCATGGACGAGTATGGTAATAAATTACATTATGATATTAGCACGTGATGTATACACACTGGGTTTAGTTGCATAATGTTTCCAGAGATCATCATGCTTAAAAATAGCTTTGCAAGGACTATCATAATCAAACAAAGCTCCTTAAGTACTACTCCCTCTGTCCCATAATATAAGAACGTTTTTGACACTAGTGTAGTTTCAAAAACGTTCTTATATTATGGGACGGAGGGAGTAATATGGAATTATGAATTCATCATAATAACACTATAATTATAATGAATTGGGCTTGTTTGTCACAATTGCAGAAAAAATTGAAGAAAAATATGCCTGCTGGTTTGTTCATATTCATATGTAAAGTACCACCAAATTTTAATACCACCACAAGTTAAAAGAATTAAATTCAAGAAAAATGAAAATAAAGACACATCCAACATTTAATAAAAAGGATACATACATACTTTTGACCAATCAAATTGCAAACCAAGGGTGCTCCACCGGAGCTTGCGCACAAGAGCAGCTGCCATGGTCGACTTGGGTCTTTCCTCCTTTTGGACCTCTGAGCCATCCACAAATTTGAATTTACTCGGATGTGTATTTTCCCCAACATTATTCTGCTCATCTCTTTGTTGGCCACTGGAACTTTCCACTTGAACCAAAATCTTTTGGTTTTCAGCAGCAATGAGCAAGTCAGAAATTGGGCCATACATAGCAGTCAAGTTGGTTCTATTAGGAGGCTGTGGGAATGTTTTCAAGCTTTCCCTGATCCAATAGCACTGTTCCTCGGTAGATAGAGCACCAGGGATGAAGTAGAATCCTACAGAGTTATGCCAAGTGTATATCAGTACTATTTCACAAACGAACAGTATAATGAGATTAGGATGATTGATGGGTATTAGGTATGACGATCAAGTGTTGGAGGCTGAAATATTGACATAAATAGGCAAGCAAAACCCTAATTACTCAAAAGTTATGATGGCATTCATACTCCTTTTTGGATAGACATATACAGATATACTCATGATGAAGGACGTACTGACACAATAGTTCAGGCATAGCATGTGTGCCACATAGGAGGGGTTAAGGGAAATCATGAGTTCCAGATGAAAATTTAACATTCTCTGCCGTCTGCCGCTCATGTTTGGGACAAAGTTAGCATTGATGTGAAAATTGCACAAGCACTGGAATAAACAATTAAGAATAATTTGATGACCCAAAACTTGAAGCAGGAAGAAAATTAGCAGCATGTCCAGAGATGATCAGTAGATCCTCCAGAGAAACAATAGAAATTACATCAAGCATACATCCATGGAGTGGGAAACTAGTACTTCTATTCGTACAACTTTGTACCAAATCAGCGACAAGTAATATGGGAGTACTAAAATTTTGCAAGTTGCCACTGTTTAAATGCAATGTCCTGACTTGGTAAATTTGTAAGAACAAAAATCCAAACTGGAGCATGAATAATCATAAGTATCGGAACAGAGCAATAATGGGAGAATTGTGGAGTTACCCGGCCGGTCGAGGAAGCAGAACACGGGCAGGTGGAAGCCGGCGCGGTCGCACCTCCGGATCCCGGCGGGCAGCTCGCCTTCTCCGGCAGCAAGCAGCGCGTGGAAGTCGACCACCGCGGACAGGTCCCCGCCGCCGCCACCACCGGCTGGCTTGCCCCTGCAGCGCTCGAAAAGTCAGGGTCCTGCTCTGCTGTTTCGGCACAGAGATGGCGGACGGCCAAGGTAGAGAGAGAGAGACCTGGACCTGGGGTTGGACCTGCCCTTGCGACTGGGCGGCTTGTAGAGCTTGTACTGCTTCTCGGCCCGCCGGAACGCCGTGCGCTCCGCGGCGGCCCCGGGCTCCGTTTCCGCGTACATCGCCGGCAAGTGTGCCGCCGCCGCCGCCGCCGTTCTCGCTGTATTCTATCGTTTTTCCCCTTCGGATTGGTGGTCTTGGCCCACGGAAGTAAATTCGCCGAACCACCAGTTTCAGTCCAGGTTTGTGCCTCCCTCCTCGACTGGGCCAGGAACTGTGCACAGAACCAGGCCCGGCCCAGGTTTGATGGCTGACGTGGATAAATTAGAAGGCCTGTCTCAGCCTCTCAGGAGACCGAAGTTAATCAACCACATCGACCGCTCGTCGAGCTTTCCCTCAAAAAAAAAAAAAAAGACCGCTCGTCGAAGCTCTACCATATGGAGGAGATGATGCAGCGGCAAAGATCCTGGGTGGATTGGCTCAAGGATGGTGACAAGAACACCAAATTTTTCCAGAGACGAGCTAGTATGCGCCGGCACAAGAACACAATCAAGTCTCTCAAGCGACCGGATGATTCGATGACAAATGACCAAGCTGAGATGGCTAGACTAACCAATGATTTTTACAAAAATCTGTTCAGATCAGAGGGCACTTCAGGTATGGATACCATCCTTAATTCAGTTCCTGTGAAGGTCACACATGCTATGAACGAAGGGCTCACAGCTCCTTATACGGGAGATGAGGTGAAATCAGCACTCTTTCAGATGTACCCCACCAAGGCCCCGGGCCCTGATGGATACCCGGCTCATTTCTTTCAAAGGCACTGGGAGTTGTGTGGACTTGAGGTAACCAACGTTGTTCTTCGGATCCTTAGAGGAGAAGAAAGCCCTAACATGATAAATTGAGACTATTCTAGTCTTAATTCCAAAGGTGAAAGATCCCACTAACCTATCCCAATTCAGACCTATTAGCTTGTGCAATGTACTTTACAAAATTGCTTCCAAGGTTTTATCTAATAGGATGAAACAAATCCTCCCTGAGATTATATCCGAAGAGCAGTCCGCCTTTGTTCCAGGACGTCTCATCACTGACAACATCATTACTGCCTATGAATGTCTGCATTTTATGAAGAGAAACAAAGCTCAGAGGAATAGATTTTATGCTGTCAAACTCGATATGATGAAGGCGTATGATCGCGTGGAGTGGAACTATTTGGAAGCTATTATGACCAAGATGGGGTTTGCACCATCCTGGATTGCTTCGGTCATGAGAATGATGACTTCGGTAAAGTTTTCTGTTTTGTTTAATGGGGCAAACTCGAACAATTCTCCCCCACAAAAGGAATCCGTCAAGGAGACCCCATTTCTCCATATCTGTTTTTGATTGCAGCGGAGGGCCTTTCGTGCCTCTTAAAAACCCAAGATGAATCATCACACCTCACTGGAATTCGAGTGGCGCCGACGGCTCCGCCGGTTAGCCACTTATTATTTGCTGACGATAGCCTGCTGTTTGTCAAAGCCAGCTCTGTTGGAGCAAATGAGTTGTCTGCCTTAATGGAAAATTACTGTAATGCTTCGGGCCAAAGGATAAATCTTGCGAAATCTTTTTCAGCAAGGGCTGCCCTTCTTCTTTAAAACTTGAGGTAAAGAATGCTCTGAATATATCAAATGAATCCCTTTCTGATAAATATTTGGGGATGCCTTCTGATGTGGGAAACTGCAAGAACGGGGCCTTTAAGTTTCTAAAGGACCGTGTATGGAGTAAGGTCAAGGGATGGTTGGAAAAACTTTTGTCTATAGGAGGGAAAGAAGTTCTCATAAAATCGGTAGCACAGTCAATTCCAGTCTATTCCATGTCATGTTTCAGACTTCCGCGTGGCCTCTGTGAACACATCAACACATTGATTAGGAAGTTCTGGTGGGGCAGCAAAGAGGGAAAACGGAAGCCTAGCTGGGTCTCTTGGAGCACAATGACACAACCAAAATATTGTGGAGGCTTGGGTTTCCGAGATATTGAACTTTTCAACCTCGCTCTCCTCGCTAGACAGGCATGGCGAATCCTTGTGGCCCCTGAATCACTTAGTGCTCCCACGCTGATGGCCAAGTATTACCCGACAGGAGAGTTTATACATGCTGAACTAGGTTCGGCCCCCTCCCAGATATGGCGTGCCATTATTGATGGACGTGAGCTGCTCAAGCAGGGTCTGATACGGAGAGTAGGAAACGGTTACTCAACAAGTATATGGCATCACAACTGGTTACCGAGACCTTCAAACATGAGGCCAATCGTGAGCAGAGTGGCTAATCCACCTCCGTTGGTGAATGAACTCATTTTGCCTAGTGCTGAATGGAATCGAACACTGATCGACGAAACTTTCCTGCCAACAGATGCCGCAGCAATATACTCTATCCCTCTGTACACTCGGAACATTGAGGACTTCTGGTCTTGGGTGCATGAAAAAAGTGGGGTGTTTTCAGTTCGCTCATCTTATCGTATGTTAGTTGAAACAAAGCTCACGAGAGAGGCTTGGCTGGAAGGAAGGGCTGTTTCTTCAAATCTGGATAGGGAAAAACAATCATGGAAAGCGTTGTGGAGAGTGGAGGTTCCACCAAAACTGAAAATATTCCTATGGCGACTAGCCCAGCAATCAATCCCAACTGCGGACCTGATGCATCATCGCAATATGTCTACAACCACTTGTTGTGGCCTCTGTGGAGCCGAGGATTCCTGGCAACACTCGTTGCTCCATTGCATGGTCGCCAGATGCGTTTGGGCTTTGCTTGACCAAGATCTTGTGGAAGCATTGAAAACCATTACAGAACCAGATGCAAAAAGATGGATTTTCTCGGTTCAGGAGATGCTCTCCCCGCAAGAGTTCATCTTGGTAACCACAACTCTATGGGCACTTTGGTTTGCACGACGACAGACGTTACATGAACACATATTCCAGAGCCCGATGACAACATACCAGTTCATCCTCAAGTTCATCCGGGAGATTGAGGAATGCAAACCGAAGAAATCAACGACTGGGTTACCAACGGCGGCTCCTGCGCAGTTACGATGGACCCCTCCCCCGGATGGAACTGAAAAATTACGAGTCGACGGAGCGTGTCTAGAGATGGCAATTTTGGCTCATTCAGTGCCGTTTGCAGAAACTCAACAGGAGCTTTTTTGGGCGCTTCGGTGATCAAGATCCATGGAGTTACGGATCCGGCGACGCTTGAAGTGCTGGCATGTCGAAAGGCGCTTGCGCTTGCAGCGGATTTGGACCTTGCTCGGATTCAGGTCGCTAGTGACAGCCAAGAGGTAGTGAAAAACATCAAAGACCGAACTGGGGGTGCCTACGCCAGCATCACGAAGGAGATTGTGGAAACATCATCTAGTTTTGATAGTTGCACCTTCATCTTTGAAGGTAGATCCACTAATATTGAGGCACATAGCCTCGCTAAGCATGCTTTCGGTTTGGATTACGGGCGTCATGTGTGGCTGTTAAACCCTCTAAACATTTTTTGTATCCCTATGAATTTGTTTGAGCAATAAATAAAGCGTGTTTAGACTAAAAAAAACCAGATCGACCGCTCTAGGTTTTCATTACCGCCGGCAATCTTGGCAAGGGTGTGAGCGGTATGGCTGCCGCTGGAGGGCCGCCGGAAAGACCATCCTCGAGGGCTGTCTCGTGCGACCCGCAGGCATGCACCACTGAGCCCGCTAGAGGAACACGAACGGCAGAGAAAGAATCTGCTGCCGTGTACAACCAGAAGGAGGTCGACGACAATGCCGGCGATGGGTACCATGACATCGGTGATGAAGGCGTCGGGGCCGACAACGATGGCAGCGGGCTCCATGGCATCGGCAATGATGGCGCCAGCATTAGCGGCAGCGGCGATGATGATGATGACGACGACCGCAGGAGGAGCGAGTATGATGATGACGATAATGGGGGGTTGTACGGAACGCATGACATGGCCAACTACATCAGCGAGGACGACGGCTGCGACGAGAGGGACTATCCACCACCGGGCCACATGATCGACTACAACGGAGACAGCAAAAACCTGAACTTAGCCTACTCCTTTTCTCAGTACCGGGTGGAGCTCTTCATCGTGCGTCCTCGCTTCCGCTTCATGGGGTCCTTCGCCGCCACCGACGGCTTTGGTTGCCACTTCTGGTCATCACAGAGAGGACACACCGTCGATCCACAGAACAATCTGATACTCGAGTCGAGCAGCGCCCTGACGGTCGACGGACACCTTCTGGATCAAAATCAAGATCCCAGGGGACAACGGCGAAGCCGATGATCACTACAATGGAAACTTCTCGTTCACGGTGAACCCGTACGCGTGCAACAAAGTCATCACCCACACCATCTCCACAAGACACGGCCGCAAGATAGACATGACCTTCATGGCGCTGCACAAGGCTATACAGGCCAACGTGTACGTCAACCTCGATCTCGCACCTCCGGGTGCCATTGGGACCGACACCGTCTACCATGTCTATGGCGAGATCACCGCGCACCACGAACTCTACGACGGCGAGAGTGTCGTGCTCTTTTCTTGTGGAGAAGAGAACAAGGCGGAGGCCATCGATGGCGAGCTCCCACTATCGCGGAAATGTGTGGCTGTTCCGATATACATGGAGCCGCTCCTGATACTCAACCTGGACCTGCACGTTGTAACTCAGTGTGATCGTGATAACAAGGATCACACGATCACCTTTTGAGATTATCACTAGTGGAAAAAGGGTCAAATGTGAAGCACAATATTGCCGGTTTGAATTTCAGCCGGCACTAATGTGTACACTAGTGCCGATTCGTGACGGCGATCAATAGCACCGGTTCGTGGCGAATCTTTAGTACCGGTTCATGCCACGAACCGTTACTAAAGAGGCTGTGTCAGCCTGCGGTCAGGCTATGGCCCCACCATCACCATTTAGTGCCGGTTCGTACCACGAACCGGTACTAATGAGGTTATGGCAAACTGTTTTTAGTCCCACCTCGCTCCCCTAACAAGCCTTTCACCATCTTAAATATGTTATTTCTCAAACTATCACAAGCACTTGGTCTTCATTGAACTCTATGTGTAGAATTTGTGGCCGCAATATGAGTCTTCATCGGTTTATAAATCGTTGATAACTCATATTGATAATTCAGATTGTACACACAAAGATCATTGATGATCAAAGTATTTTTGATGTTATAAGATCATATTGACAATTTAGACTGTAAAGAAATATAAGATCATGATCTAAATACTCTTATATTTTTTGCGTTCAGTGTGCACCATTCAAAGCGACGCCGTCAACTTTTAACCATTTATGCCTTCATTTGCTATTTTTCATGTATTTAATGATTTGTTTTGAGAACTAAATGACCTGGAAATTGAAAAGCACTACAAATGAACTCTGAAAAAGTTGAAACTTGGCATGGTATCATCATTTCACCCACATATCATGTTCAAAAAAGTAGAGAGGGTTACGGCAAAAACTGTATGCACTTCGTTTACAAACTGGACAATCTCTTTCGAAGTATTCGGGTTTATGACGAAATTAAACTCATCTGTTACAAAAGCATTTCATTTTTTAAACTTATTACAACTCCAGACTTTTTGTGCATTCAGTATGCACCATTCAACCGCTAGGCGGGAGGAGCTCTTAAGTACCGGTTCCAACTGCTAGGTGGGAGGAGCTGTTTAGTACCGGTTCGTGGCGAACCTTTAGCACCGGTTCATGCCACGAACTGGTACTAATGAGGTTGTGTCAGGTAAGGCTGGGGCCCCACGAGCACCTTTAGTACCGGTTCATGGATGAACCAGTACTACAGTTTCTTAGTAAGCTGTTTTTAGTCCCACCTCGCCAAGAGAGAGGGACTAGGAGCGATTTATAAGCCCGAGTGCGAGAGCGATGAAGAAAAGGCTCAATGCTCACGTTGTTAGCTTCAAGCCTTCAGAATATGGTAGACTGCACGGAGCTATGCGCAGTGCAGTTTACACTATTCGAAAGGCTTGAAGCAAATTAACTGAAACATTGCACCTCTTTTTATTTTTAATAACTTATTACAACTCGGACTTCTTACATTATGGCAAAAACTAATTGCACGTCGGCATTCCTTTTTTAAACTTTGGTTATAACTCCAGACTTTGACCATCAAGTTTTGCAGAAAAAGAAAAATAGCAGAAAAAAACTATAGCTGAAAAGAAAAAACTATATAAAATGACCGTGAAATTGAAAATCACTACAAAATGAACTCTGAAAATGTTGAATTTTGGCAAACAAGATGAAAAACTACTCACAAATAAATAGAAGAAAATAAATATAACAAAAAGAAAAACTATACAAAAACTACATGAAAATAAATAGAAGAAAATAAAGCAGAAAAGAAAAAACTATAAAAAAATTGGGCGCTGCCTGTGGGCCTGCTAGGCCCGCAGGCGTGCAATTACAGGCCTTAAAGGCCCAGCAGACTCACAGGACAGCAGCAGCAGAATTTAGGCCCACAAGCCTGCTATATAGAGGAGTTCAAAGAGGTAGCAGCGGCTGGGTTTATAAAACAGTCGGCTGCCCTTCGCCTGTGAAGGAAATATGCCCTAGAGGCAATAATAAAGTTATTATTTATTTCCTTATTTCATGATAAATGTTTATTATTCAT
Organism: Aegilops longissima; assembly: GCA_021605205.1. Classification (NCBI taxonomy): domain Eukaryota; kingdom Viridiplantae; phylum Streptophyta; class Magnoliopsida; order Poales; family Poaceae; genus Aegilops; species Aegilops longissima. The sequence goes on along the minus strand of CM038678.1, from coordinate 8,755,880 downwards.
GCTAGAATTGTATTAACGGAAACATAATACATGTGTGAATACATAGACAAACATATAGTCACTAGTATGCCTCTACTTGACTAGCTCATTAATCAAAGATGGTTATGTTTCCTAACCATAGACATGTGTTGTTATTTGATTAATGGGATCACATCATTAGGAGAATGATGTGATTGACATGACCCATTCCATTAGCCTAGCACTTGATCGTTTAGTATATTGCTATTGCTTTCTTCATGACTTATACATGTTCCTGTAACTATGAGATTATGCAACTCCCGTTTACCGGAGGAACACTTTGGGTGCTACCAAAGGTCACAACGTAACTGGGTGATTATAAAGGAGTACTACAGGTGTCTCCAAAGATACATGTTGGGTTGGCGTATTTCGAGATTAGGTTTTGTCACTCCGATTGTCGGAGAGGTATCTCTGGGCCCTCTCGGTAATGCACATCACTATAAGCCTTGCAAGCAATGTAGCTAAGAGTTAGTTACGGAATGATGCATTACGTAACGAGTAAAGAGACTTGCCAAGATGTGAGATTGAACTAGGTATTGGATACCGACGATCAAATCTCGGGCAAGTAACATACCGATGACAAATGGAACAACGTATGTTGTTATGCGGTTTGACCGATAAAGATCTTCGTAGAATATGTAGGAGCCAATATGGGCATCCAGGTCCGCTATTGGTTATTGACAGAGAATAGTTCTAGGTCATGTCTACATAGTTCTCGAACCCGTAGGGTCCGCACGCAACAAGGTTTCGATGATGGTTATATTATGAGTTTATGAGTTTTGATGTACCGAAGGAGTTCGAGTCCCGGATGAGATCGGGGACATGACGAGGAGTCTCGAAATGGTCGATACATAAAGATCGATATATTGGGCGACTATATTCGGAGTTCGGAAAGGTTCGAATGATTCGGTATTTTTCGAGTACCGGAGAGTTACGGAATTCGCCGGGAGAAGTATTGGGCCTTATTGGGCCTGCGGAAAGAGAGGGGCTGCCTAGGGCAGGCCGCGCCCCCATGGCCTAGTCCGAATTGGACTAGGGGAGGCCGCACCCTCCTTCCTTCCTTCTCTCTTCCCTTCCTTGTCTCCTACTCCTAATACATGAAAGGACTCCTAGTTGGACTAGGAAGGGAATCCTACTCCGGTGGGAGTAGGACTCCCATGGCGCGCCCTCCTAGGGCCGGCCTCCTCCTCCCTCCCTCGTTTATATACGGGGCAGGGGGCACCCATGAACACACAAGTTGATCTACGGATCGTTCCTTAGCCTTGTGCGGTGCCTCCTCCACCATATTCCACTTGGTCATATCGTCGCGGAGCTTAGGCGAAGCCTGCGCCGTGGAGCATCATCATCGTCCTGCCGTCGTCGTCTTGTGGAACTCATCCCCGACGCTTTGCTGGATCGAAGCCGGGGATCGTCATCGAGCTGAGCGTGTGCTGAACTCGGAGGTGCCGTGCGTTCGGTACTTGGATCGGTCGAATCGTGAAGACGTACGACTACATCAACCGCGTTGTTATAACGCTTCCTCTTACGGTCTCACGAGTGCGTGGACATACACTCTCCCCTCTCGTTGCTATGCCATCACCATGATCCTGCGTGTGCGTAGGAATTTTTTGAAATTACTACGTTCCCCAACAGTGGCATCCGAGCCAGGTTTTATGCGTTGATGTCATATGCACGAGTAGAACACAAGTGAGTTGTGGGCGATATAAGTCATACTGCTTACCAGCATGTCATACTTTGGTTCGGCGGTATTGTGAGATAAAGCGGCCCGGACCGACATTACGCGTACGCTTACGCGAGACTGGTTTCACCGCTTGAGCACTCGTTGCTTAAAGGTAACGGCGGTGTCTGTCTCTCTCACTTTAGTTGAACTGAGTGTGGCTACGCCCGGTCCTTGCGAAGGTTAAAACAACACCAACTTGACAAACTATCGTTGTGGTTTTGATGCGTAGGTAAGAACGGTTCTTGCTCAGCCCGTAGCAGCCACGTAAAACTTGCAACAACAAAGTAGAGGACGTCTAACTTGTTTTTGCAGGGCATGTTGTGATGTGATATGGTCAAGACGTGATGGTATATTTTATTGCATGAGATGATCATGTTTTGTAACCGAGTTATCGGCAACTGGCAGGAGCCATATGGTTGTCGCTTTATTGTATGAAATGCAAACGCCATGTAATTGCTTTACTTTATCATTAAGCGGTAGCGATAGTCGTAGAAGCAATAGTTGGCGAGACGACAACGATGCTACGATGGAGATCAAGGTGTCGCGCCGGTGACAATGGTGATCACGACGGTGCTTCAGAGATGGAGATCACAAGCACAAGATGATGATGGCCATATCATTTCACTTATATTGATTGCATGTGATGTTTATCCTTTATGCATCTTATCTTGCTTTGATTGACGGTAGCATTTTAAGATGATCTCTCACTAAAAATTATCAAGACGTGTTCTCCCTGAGTATGCACCGTTGCCAAAGTTCGTCGTGCCCAGACACCACGTGATGATCGGGTGTGATAAGCTCTACGTCCATCTACAACGGGTGCAAGCCAGTTTTGCACACGCAGAATATTCAGGTTAAACTTGACGAGCCTAGCATATGCAGATATGGCCTCGGAACACGGAGACCGAAAGGTTGAGCGTGAATCATATAGTAGATATGATCAACATAGTGATGTTCACCATTGAAAACTACTCCATCTCACGTGATGATCGGTTATGGTTTAGTTGATTTGGATCACGTGATCACTTAGATGACTAGAGAGATGTCTGTCTAAGTGGGAGTTCTTAAGTAATATGATTAATTGAACTTAAATTTATCATGAACTTAGTCCTGGTAGTATTTTGCAAATTATGTTGTAGATCAATAGCTTGCGTTGTTGCTTTCATATGTTTATTTTGATATGTTCCTAGAGAAAATTGTGTTGAAAGATGTTAGTAGCAATGATGCGGATTGGATCCGTGATCTAAGGTTTCTCCTCATTGATGCACAGAAGAATTATGTCCTTAATGCACCGCTAGGTGACAAACCTATTGCAGGAGCAGATGCAGACGTTATGAACGTTTGGCTAGCTCAAAAGGATGACTACTTGATAGTTTAGTGCACCATGCTTAAACAGCTTAGAATCGGGACTGCAAAGACGTTTTGAACATCATGGACCATATGAGATGTTCCAGGAGTTGAAGTTAATATTTCCAGCAAATACCCGAGTTGAGAGATATGAAGTCTCCAACAAGTTCTAAAGCTAAAAGATGGAGGAGAATCGCTCAACTAGTGAGCATGTGCTCAGATTGTCTGGGTACTTCAATCGCTCGAATCAAGTGGGAGTTAATCTTCCAGATAAGATAGTGATTGACAGAATTGTCTAGTCACCATCACTAAGTTACTAGAACTTCGTGATGAACTATAGTATGCAAGGGATGACGAAAACGATTCCCGAGCTCTTCGTGATGTTGAAATCGACGAAGGTAGAAATCAAGAAAAGACCATCAAGTGTTGATGATTGACAGGACCACTAGTTTCAAGAGAAGGGCAAAGGGAAAGAAAGGGAACTTCAAGTGGAAAGACAAGCAAGTTGTCACTCCTGCGAAGAAGCCCAAAGCTGGACCATAGCCTGAAACTGAGTGTTTACACTGCAAAGGAAATGGTCACTGGAAGCGGAAATGCCCTGAATATTTGGTGGATAAGAAGGATGGCAAAGTGAACAAGGGTATATTTGATATACAGATTATTGATGTGTGCATTACTAGTGTTTATAGTAGCCCCTGAGTATTTGATACTTGTTCGGTTGCTAAGATTAGTAACTCGAAACAGGAGTTACAGAATAAACAGAGACTAGTTGAAGGGGAAGTGACGATGAGTGTTGGAAGTAGTTCCAAGATTGATATGATCATCATCGCACACTCCCTATACTCTCGGGATTAGTGTTGAGCCTAAATAAATGTTATTTAGCGTTTGCGTTGAGCATGAATATGATTTGATCATGTTTATTGCAATACAGTTATTCATGTAATTTAGAGAATAATTATTATTCTGTTTACATGAATAAAACCTTCTATGGTCATACACCCAATGAAAATGGTTTGTTGGATCTCGATCGTGTGATACACATATTCATAATATTGAAACCAAAAGATGTAAAGTTAATAATGATAGTGCAACTTATTTGTGGCACTGCAGTTTAGGTCATATTAGTGTAAAGCGCATGAAGAAACTCCATACTGATGGGCTTTTGGAATCACTTGATTATGAATCATTTGATGCTTGCGAACCGTGCCTTTTGGGCAAGATGACTAAAACTCCGTTCTCCGGAACAATGGAACGAGCTACTGACTTGTTGGAAATAATACATACCGATGTATGCGATCCAATGAGTGTTGATGCTCGTGGCAAGTATCATTATTTTCTGACCTTCACAGATGATTTGAGCAGATATGCGTATATCTTCTTGATGAAACATAAGTCTGAAATATTTGAAAAGTTCAAAGAATTTCAGAGTGAAGTAGAAAATCATCGTAACAAGAAAATAAAGTTTCTACGATCTGATCGTGGAGATGAATATTTGAGTTACGAGTTTGGTCTTCAATTAAAACAAAGTGGAATAGTTTCACAGCTCACGCCACCTGGAACACCACAACGTTATGGTGTGTCCGAACGTCGTAACCGTACTTTATTTTGATATGGTGCGATCAATGATGTCTCTTACCTATTTACCAATATCGTTTTGGGGTAATGCATTAGAGACAGCTGCATTCACGTTAATAGGGCACCATCTAAATCTGTTGAGACGACACCATATGAACTATGGTTTAACAGTAAACCTAAGCTGTCGTTTCTTAAAAGTTTGGAGTTGTGATGCTTATGTGAAAAAGTTTTCACCTGATAAGCTCGAACCCAAATCGGAAGTGCGTCTTCATAGAATACCCAAAGGTAACTATTGGGTACACCTTCTATCACAGATCCGAAGGTAAGTTTTTCGTTGCTAAGATGGATCCTTTCTAGAGAAGAAGTTTCTCTCGAAAGAAGTGAGTGGGAGGAAAGTAGAACTTGATAAGGTAATTGTACCTTCTCCCTTATTGGAAAGTAGTTCATCACAGAGATCAGTTCCAGTGATTCCTATACCAATTAGTGAGGAAGTTAATGATGATGGTCATAAAACTTCAGATCAAGTTGCTACCAAACCTCGTAGGTCTTCCAGAGTAAAATCTGCACCAGAGTGGTACGGTAATCGTGTTCTGGAAGTCATGTTACTAGACCATGATAAACCTACGGACTATGAGGAAGCGATGATGAGCCCAGATTCATGAAATGGCTTGAGGCCATGAAATCTGAGATAGGATCCATGTATGAGAACAAAGTATGGACTTTGATTGACTTGCTCGATGATCAGCAAGCCATGTTAAATAAATGGATCTTCAAGAGGAAGACGGACACGATAGTAGTGTTACTATCTACAAAGCTCGACTTGTCACAAAAGGTTTTCGACAAGTTCAAGGTGTTGACTACAATGAGATTTTCTCAAGCTGTAGCGATGCTTAAGTCTGTCGAATCATGTTAGAAATTGCCACATTTTATGAAATCTGGCAAATGTATGTCAAAACTACATTCTTTAATGGATTTATTAAAGAAGAGTTGTATATGATGCAACCAGAAGGTTTTGTCAATCCTAAAGGAGCTAACAAAATGTGCAAGCTTCAGCGATCCATCTATGGACTGGTGCAAGCATCTCGGAGTTGGAATAAATGCTTTGATAGTGTGATCAAAGCATATGGTTTTATGAGACTTTTGGAGAAGCATGTATTTGCAAGAAAGTGAGTGGGAGCACTACAACATTTCGATAAGTATATGTGAATGACATATTGTTAATCGGAAATAATGTAGAATTATTCGCAAAGCATAAAGGAGTATTTGAAAGGAGTTTTCAAAGAAAGACCTCAGTAAAACTACTTACATATTGAGCATCAAGATCTATTGAGATCAAGGCGCTTGATAAGTTTTTCAATAAGTACATACCTTGTCAAGATTTTGAAGTAGTTCAAAATGGAACAGTCAAAGAAAAGTTCTTGTCGTGTTGCAAAGGTGTGAAATTGAGTAAAGACTCAAATCCCGACCACGGCAGAAAATAGAAAAGAGAATGAAAGTCATTCCCTATACCTCAGTCATAGGTTCTATAAAGTATGCTATGCTATGTACCAGACCTATTGTATACCTTGCTCTGAATTTGGAAAGGAGTACAATAGTGATCTAGGAGTAGATCATTGGACATTGGTCAAGAACATCCTTAGTGAGGACTAAGGAAATATTTCTCGATTATGGAGGTGATAAAAGAGCCCGTCATAAAGAGTTACATCGATGCAAGCTTTTTACACTGATCCAGATGACTCTAAGTCTCAATCTGGATACATATTGAAAGTGGGAGCAATTAGCTAGAGTAGCTCCGTGCAGAGCATTGTAGACATAGAATATTTGCAAAATACATACGGCTCTGAATGTGACAGACCCGTTGACTAAGCTTCTCTCACGAACAAAACATGATCATACCTTAGTACTCTTTGGGTGTTAATCACATAGCGATGTGAACTAGATTATTGACTCTAGTAAACCCTTTGGGTGTTGGTCACATGACGATGTGAACTATGGGTGTTAATCACATACAGATGTGAATATTAGTGTTGAATCACATGATGATGTGAACTAGATTATTGACTCTAGTGCAAGTGGGAGACTGAAGGAAATATGCCCTAGAGGCAATAATAAAGTTATTATTTATTTCCTTATTTCATGATAAATGTTTATTATTCATGCTAGAATTGTATTAACCGGGAACATAATACATGTGTGAATACATAGACAAACATATAGTCACTAGTATGCCTCTACTTGATTAGCTCATTAATCAAAGATGATTATGTTTCCTAACCATAGACATGTGTTGTTATTTGATTAATGGGATCACATCATTAGGAGAATGATGTGATTGACATGACCCATTCATTAGCCTAGCACTTGATCGTTTAGTATATTGCTATTGCTTTCTTCATGACTTATACATGTTTACGTAACTATGAGATTATGCAACTCCGTTTACGGAGGAACACTTTGGTGCTACCAAACGTCACAACGTAACTGGGTGATTATAAAGGAGTACTACAGGTGTCTCCAAAGGTACATGTTGGGTTGGCGTATTTGAGATTAGGTTTTGTCACTCCGATTGTCGGAGAGGTATCTCTGGCCCTCTCGGTAATGCACATCACTATAAGCCTTGCAAGCAATGTAGCTAATGAGTTAGTTACGGAATGATGCATTACGTAACGAGTAAAGAGACTTTCCAGATGTGAGATTGAACTAGGTATTGGATACCGACGATCAAATCTCGGGCAAGTAACATACCGATGACAAAGGGAACAACGTATGTTGTTATGCGGTTTGACCGATAAAGATCTTCGTAGAATATGTAGGAGCCAATATGGGCATCCAGGTTCCGCTATTGGTTATTGACCGAGAATAGTTCTAGGTCATGTCTACATAGTTCTCGAACCCGTAGGGTCCGCACGCAAGGTTTCGATGATGGTTATATTATGAGTTTATGAGTTTTGATGTACCGAAGGAGTTGGAGTCCCGGATGAGATCGGGGACATGACGAGGAGTCTCGAAATGGTCGAGACGTAAAGATCGATATATTGGACAACTATATTCGGAGTTCGGAAAGGTTCGAATGATTCGCTATTTTCGAGTCTGGAGAGTTACGGAATTCGCCGGGAGAAGTATTGGGCCTTATTGGGCCTGCGAAAGAGAGAGGGCTGCCTAGGGCAGGCCGTGCGCCCCATGGCCTAGTCTGAATTGGACTAGGGAGGGCCGCACCCCTCCTTCCTTCCTTCTCTCTTCCCCTTCCTTGTCTCCTACTCCTAATACATGAAAGGACTCCTAGTTGGACTAGGAAAGGGGGAATCCTACTCCCGATGGGAGTAGGACTCCCCATAGCGCGCCCTCCTAGGGCCGGCCTCCTCCTCCCTCCCTCCTTTATATCACGGGGCAGGGAGCACCCCATGAACACACAAGTTGATCTACGGATCGTTCCTTAGCCGTGTCGGTGCCCCTCCACCATATTCCACTTCGGTCATATCGTCGCGGAGCTTAAGCGAAGCCCTGCGCCGGTGGAGCATCATCATCGTCCACGCCGTCGTCTTGTGGAACTCATCCCCGACGCTTTCTGGATCGAAGCCGGGGATCGTCATCGAGCTGAGCGTGTGCTGAACTCGGAGGTGCCGTGCGTTCGGTACTTGGATCGGTCGAATCGTGAAGGCGTCGACTACATCAACAGCGTTGTTATAACGCTTCGCTTACGGTCTCACGAGTGCGTGGACATACACTCTCCCTCTCGTTGCTATGCCATCACCATGATCCTGCGTGTGCGTAGGAATTTTTTTGAAATTACTACGTTCCCCAACAGCCCGGCGAGGTGGGACTAAACTTTGGGATGGCAGCGCGAGGCCTTTAAATACCGGTTGGTGGCTCCAACCGGTACTAAAGTGATCTTTAATGCCGGTTGGAGCCACCAACCGTACTAAAGGCCTGCTCTTCCGCCTCTTGGCCTGGCCAAAGTTGGCCTTTAGTACCGGTTGGTGGCTCCAACCGCATTAAAGGCCCATCCTATATATATAGCACTTACGAAAAATTCAGTTACATCTCCCCACTTCGTCTCCAAGCTCTCGCGACATCGCCGCTACCGCCGATCCGTGGTCGCCGCCCGTCGCCGTCGTCCGTCGTCGTCGTCGCTGTCCCAGCGCCGCCCGTCGTCGTCGTCGTCTCGCGCCGCCGCCCGAACGCCGTCGCCGTCCGTCGTCGTCGCCATGCGTCCCAGTCGTCTCTCACGCACCGCACGCGCGCCCCCCCAGACGCCGCCGCCGCCAAGATCAGACCTTGGCGCCCCTTTCGTCACGTACAGAAGCGGCGTCGTCGGACGTGGGCGTATGCATACACACATACACACATATACACACATATATACACACATACACACACACACACACACACACATTTTTACTTATTTTATGTTTTCTGTTTTTAGAAAATTTAATTAGATATTAATTAGCTAGGTATGTGAGATTTGAACTAGTTGAATTATTAATATAACTAGTTTATTTTTAGTAAGAAAATTGTCAAACTAGTTTATTTAGGTATTTGAGATTTGAACTAGTTGAATAATTAATATAGCTAGTTTATTTTTAGTAAGAGAATTGTCGGACGCGGATTTTTGGGACATGGTGGCGCGCGAGGATGAAATCTGGGTGGTCCATCTATGCTATAAGATTAGCAATTAATATAGTGATTGAATGAATACCCAGACAATACGCGAGGTTAATTCAACAAATACGTGTACATGGATTGGTGGCTAGCCATCTTAAATGGAATTAGATACAAGCGAATATGCATGCAAAATACGGTCTTGACCGTTCTGCCATGTTAATGTGGTGCAGGCCATTTAAAAGACTGGTCTGCAACGTTTAAATGTGCCTGTCTCAAACCTGTATGCCTTGAATGGCATTTAACAAGTCTGGAGCTACCGGTTTTGTTTTGGTTTGTGTTGCCCAACTTTATTTTTCGTGTGTATTTTTGAGGGTACTGTTGTATCAGTTCATCAAAGCACTGCCACTGTTCATGTTAATGCTGCAGTATTACCTAGTGGATGATGGGATATCCCCATAAGAATGAATGTAAATAACATATATGTTTACGTTAATAACAAATTTCATGGGAAGGTAACAGTAATACTCGTACACTGTGCAACCTTCTTCAACCTGCCAGTTGGGAGAAGACAAAATGATAAGGTGACCATTGTATCAAGCTCAAGCGACAGCAGAAGGGTAGCCGTTCGTTAATGTTCCTACTATAGGAATACCGGTGCTATGCTCAAAATATGTGCTTAGGCGAGGTTTTGTTATTGATTTTCTAGGCTCATTGGGAACCTAGTACAGGAGCTTGCATTGTCCCTTGCAAAAAAAGGAGCTTGAAATGTCCACTAGCTGATTCTGAACAAGTTGCATACCCAGAGTTGATGGGAGCACCGAATGACACATGGTGGATTAGATCATTAGAAGGTGTGTTGAAGGAGCTCATGAAGTAATCCATTCATGCCATCGGATGAACAGAATGGGAGCTACCTGGTCTGAATGAATACGTGTTGGAGGAGCTAATGAACTAGACTAGAACATGGAGGAGCACATGATAGAGCACAAAGCAGGGAAGGCCAGAAGTTGAACACAAATAGAGTCGACGAGGAGGACGAATGCGAGGGGATGAGCACTTGTTGGTGAGAGGATGAGTAAAAAAAAATTGATGCATATTACCGTTGGTAGCAGTTGTCCATGGGTAGAGCTGATGAACCAATGTGGGATAAACAGGAGGAAGAAACTGCAAGAATCAGGGAGGATAATTAAGGGAGGAGCTGCGGGATGGAGAGGGGCAACAGATAATATGTGCAGGGTGCCGTCAGACATCTCCTAAAATAAATGAGAGATTAACTCCTCTTGTCATCCCGGTGGGCCAGGGTCACTAATTGACACTGGGAATACATTGTCTATAAAGGAATACCACATCCTGAGAAATGCATATACCTGACAAGTGGTATGAATACGGAATGAATCATGACATAATGGACGGTGAGATATAGACCTCGCGTGCCACCATGTGCACTCATGCATTTTCGGAGAATTGTCGAACTAGTTTATTTAGGTATTTGAGATTTGAACTACTTGAATGATTAATATAACTAGTTTACTTTTAGTAAGAAAATTGTCGAACTAGTTTATTTAGGTATTTGAGATTTGAACTAGTTGAATAATTAATAGTAATGTCAATTGTTAGAGATAAATATAGTTAGATATATATTTGAATTGGCTAGATATTAATTAATGTTAGATAGTAATAAGTGTTTAATGTTTCACCTATATGAACATATAGGAAATGTCATCTGAAGACGAAAAATATTTCATTATGTGCGAACACTATGAAGACCAGCGTGGCCTGTGCGACAGAAATTTCCTTGTTGATGGTAGGCACTTCAGCATCAAGCTGAATGAGACATTCGAAGTGGATACGTTAAGTCACAACGGCAATTATTATTTGAATGCAAAACATATGCTTCATTTGCTTCAACTTATAATTTGAAAGCATGACTTATGCTTCATTTGCTTCAACTTATAATTTTAAATTTTCACTATTCTACTAGCGCATCCCCTGCCATGCAAGAATTTTTGTCTTGGATACGATAGGTTTTAGTGCTATAGATGATATGGAGGTAAAGAGAGTTTACTTGAAGACGGAGCATGGGTATACTTTCAACGTCAAATTATATAATGGAGACACATACACCCATTTTGAATGCAAAACTTGGCAAGCACTATGCAAGGCTTATGCATTTGAGCCTGATATGGTTATCACCTTTGATATTCGTCCGGAAGATGATATTGAAGGTAATATAGACATCTGGGTCGATGTGCAAACGCCTCCAGTTCTACCATTATGTGAGTTTTTCTCAACCATGCATGCATATGTTTATGTCTTTGATACAGTTTATTCAAAAATAGTTGACAACTAATTTGTATTGTCAGCTTATTTCGGTTCAATCAAACATGTCCGACACTTGGTAGACAGGACCTACTACTGCCCCGGGGCTCAACTAAACTGCGAGGAGATAAGTCATTATGTTTCATGGCTTGAGGATCTTAATACTGTCAAGACAAATTTTTTTCCTGAACTTAGAAATGTTAGTATTCAAAACGTGCGACCAATGGTGATCGTATTGAACTACGGTCACATCTATAATCGAAAGATGGTAAGATTTTAACTATTTGTCCTTAATTAGTGCATCTTTGCATACATTATTTTTGAAGCTAAACTTTCATTGCTTAGTATATTAATTACTATACGATGTTCTTTCATCAACAGGGACTTCCGATGACAGTTGTGCCTCAGTGGATCGAGACAAAAGGTCGCATGTCAATGGTTAGCTTACGACCAAGATTTCCTACATTACACATGAATGCATTCAGGATTTCTGAAAGCAAAGAATGCTTAATAGTGAAAGATTGGAGCAAAATTATAAACGATCGCAGAGAAGTACTAGGGGGCAGCAAGGAGAAGCGCAACCCAAGATTAGGAGACAGATTCATCTGCATGCTCCAGTATGATGAATCGGGAGAGCTATACATGTTCTATGCTATTCTACCTGAGAGGGAGCAGCAGGAGTAGCTAGTTCATGCTCTTAATTAATTAGTACTTGTCCTCTCTCATGCATGTCCGTATTGTCCTGAACTTCGATGTTGGTGATGATTATGTTGAACTCGATGATATCTTTGCTTCTGTTACAAAGTGAACTCGATGATTATGTTGGCGATTAGATAGCTAGCGGTAATGACTATGACGATTAAATAGTAGTGGTAACTATAATGACGACTATGATGATTTTTAGCTAGCTAAAGTTTATTTATTTATTAATATGCGATGATGATGATGACCACTACAACTCACTATAACGTAAAACAATCCTAAATTAAATTGATAACACAAATTTAATTGAAAAATAAAAAATAAAACAAAACCCACAAACATTTAGTACCGGTTGGTGTTACCAACCGGTATTAAAAGGCTCCCTGCCCCCGGAGCTGCCACGTGCCACGTGGTTGGCCTTTAGCACCGGTTCGTGCTGAACCGGTACTAAGGGGGGGCTTTAGTGACCACTTTAGTGCGGTTGTGGAACCGCACTAAAGAACTTCTGAACAGTGCTATTGCCCGGTTCTGCACTAGTGTATATTACCTTTTACCCTAATCAATATGTAAAAAGAATCTGCAATGCCGACCATGGTAAAGTTAAAGTGCGGATTTCATACTAGTAGTTGCGGTGCACAAAGATGTAAACGAACTGAAGTTCTATAATTATGTATGGAGATGCCCTTACAATTCCCAAGGGAGGGAGTACTAATACTACGAGCTTACATAAATTCTAGGCACAATTACTATTTTTTGGGCCATATAAGTGATTGCAATTGTAGTCACTTTTATTAGAATGTTGTAATACCAGATTGGACCAAACCACGCGCTCTCCTCCAAGATCTAGTGAGCATGATGGAGCATCGGTAGTTGGGGTGCCCATCACACATTCTTTGAGACACTTGATCTTCCTCAGCGACTCATGGACTTTGGTGGGCTTCTTCTCACATCGAGAATTCGAGATGGCTGAGTGTAGCCTGTACCATCTCCTTGATCGTCTCAACACTATCCGTTTCTTTCGTCTGAAAAATATAATAGCTAGATTTTCAAAAAATATAAATGGTTGCTGATATTAGCACAGAATATAGTGAAATTATGTGCATGCTACCAAATGCATATGTTTAATCCATGTGTTCACAAGCTTAAGTCAAGCCAACGTATGTCTAATGAGTTGTATGAAAGCAAGTGTGACTAAAATACATAGCCATATGAACTAGCAACACGATCATTGATCAACGTAATTGGGAAAAATATGTTAGGCAATAAGTTTGCTGGTAATCCCTTTTTCGAAACATCAGTATGGCTCTATTGATTCATGAAATAAAGTCCACTAGATCGAAAGACCTGAAATGAATACCAACAACAAGACCAAAGATCATGTCAAGGTCCTTAAAAGCCGACATCTTTAGATCCCATCTTGATGTTTCCCCGTGTACCTGATGATGAAGTTACAAATTCCATACAAGCTGGACTAACTTCATAAGGTCTAAAGAGCCAACCTCATAAGGTTTAAAGAGACTTAAGAGCCGCACACCTCAAGAATAGTTTTTTTTTGAATGAGCCATGTACGGGTCGCACGTCTCACAAGGAAAACTTGTCAAACTGATGCCTAATCGGCATTGAGGAAGAATATCAAAAGTATGAAGCGACTAATAATGAGAATCATTGGCTCTATATGGTAGACCTAGACCATGATAACTATGCCAGGGAAGTGACGGAGGCAAAATATCTATGCTCCGCATGACACCATCTCAACCACCGAAAGCACACAAACCTAACAAAGAACATATAAGAAATGAACACCAAGCATTGATAAGTGGTTCCCTTGCCTCTCACCGACTGATAAGGTGTCGGTGTTGTGGGGAACTTGTGGAGATTGAAATGGTGAATGATTCTCTATCGGTGTCCATTGTTTCTTTGGGGTCTTCCATTAGGATGACATGTCCATGAAAGTTTGTTAGATCACACATTCTTTTATGGTTATTTTTTCAATAATATTTTCACAATCGTATCCATGAAACTAAATAATAGACAAGAAAAATTGTATCCAAACCTTCAAATCGTACCTATACATTTGCGTTTTTTTCACAATGTTTTTTCAAACATCTCCCACCTGGTGGGCAGGATTTCGAGTATGTGCAAATTCGTCTCAGTTATCCAATGATAGAAGCAAAAAAAAAAAAAATGTAGAACACACAAAAATTGAACAGGGTTGAAGAACAAGAGACGATGTCAACCCTCTTAGGCCTTGTTTGGAGCACAAGATAGGAAAATAAGTAGGAATATGGAAAGAAACAGTTAAAAAACAGAGGAATGGGAAACACATGATTATGCATGTTTCTCTTTCTTTCTTTCTCTCTTTTGGCTGTTCATTGGTGAGCAACGGCTGCCATCAACGAGGGAACCCTATGGTTTTACTAAAAAAAAGTATATCATGTGAGATTCTTGAGGCTATCCTATGTTCCAAGTGGCCTGAAGAGATAATTTTCTGTATGAATTGTGTTTCCCCACTATCACCATAATTTTCCATTGAAACCAAATAGAGGCTTGGTTCCCTTGTGAAGTAAAACAGGACTCCTAAATTTACGAACTCCCATAACCAACAGTGACATTCCTAATGATGTCATTCATGTGACATCACTCAAAGAATTTGAGAGCGACCGAGCGAAAGAGATGGAAGCAAGCTTTTCATTCATGAAATCAAGAGGAGAACTGGAGGAAATTAATTGGACGAGAAATGCAGCAAATCACGGATGGCTACCTCGATGAACATGGTGTGGACTGTGCGGCCGTCCACGACGGTGACACTTGAGGTGATGACCTTGAGACAGAGCGAATCGAGCGCCTTGTACATCTTCGCCATCACGTGTTGTGCATTGTCGTGCCTCATGCTCACCACCGCCAGCTTCTCCTTTATGGGCGTCACCTCTAGCTGCACGAAGGATAACCACAGGATTATTCAATGGTATGTTTTGACATCTTCAGTCTTGTTTCATAGAGTTGCCCCAAAATGTTTCACATTTGCCATGCTGTCTTGGAAACGTGTCATTGTCTATAAAATGTTTGGATATAATTAACCAATTTTTTTGCGTGTAAACCAAATATTTATCTTTGCTAACATTTCATCGTTACACAAGGTTTTTGATTCTTTTCATCAGAAATATTCTCATTAGATTTATATTTGGACTTCTCAATCATTTTATATGCAAAGAGCAAGTAAATTGCAAGAAATCACCACTTTGAAGACTAGGTTTGCAGAAAACACTGCTATACATTTTTTTGGCAGAAAACACCATGTCTAGCGTAATCTTTTTGTAAATAACACTGATTGGCGGATTAGAGCGCTTTAAGTATGTTTATGACAGGTGGGTTCAGATTTTACCGACGTGGCGTAACGGTTCGGCCGAGACGGCGTTAGATGATGTATTTATCTAGATTTACAAACGAGTCCCTATAATTTGAAGGAACACCCTTAGATGAAAACCAAAAAAGCAATCAGCTCCCTAAGCCTATCCAAGCAGGCGAGCAGAACTTCAACACGGCGATGGCTCTTGTCGACGGCGAGGGAGCGCTCCATCCGGGTCTGGGAGGCGGCGGCGGCGGTCGTCCGGGTCTGGGAGGCGGCGGCGGCGGTTGTCGGGGTCTGGGCCCCGTTGCCGAGCTCCTGCTGCCCCATGGCGCCCCAAGCTCTGCTCGATCCCGAGCAGCCAGCCACCTATGGCCTCCAGCGGCCCGAGGCCGCATCAGCTACTCCAGGCCCCGCGCGCCCTGCTCCTCCCCAAGCGTGCTCCCGCGTCGCCGGCAGCCGCCTTCGTCTGCGGCCACAGGAGCCAGCAGCAGCGCTCCCCCGCCCGAGTTCCTGGCCTGTGCGCCTCCTTCTCGACCACGCCTCGTCCCCACCGCCCGCTCGCCGCAGCTCCGCGCCACGCGCCGCCTGCTGCAGGTGGCAGGACCTGCCCGCGGCCCCTTCCCCTTCTCATGTCTTCTTTTTATTCTTCTTCTTCTCTCCCTCACGCCATCTCTCTGCTCTCTCTCTCTGTTTCCTTCCAGCAGGGACGCACCCATGGCCGGCAGCAGACAGGGGCGGATCTCGCCGGATCCGGTGTCGGCTGGGGGCAAATGAGGTAGGTTTTTTTTTTGAGGTGTTTTTGGCAAAAAGAACCCCTCTAACGCCATCTCCGATGATGTTATGCCATGTCAGCAAAATACGGGACCCACATGTCATAAACACGCTCAATCGGTCCTAATCCATCGATCAGTGTTATTTGCATAAAGATTACGCTAGACATGGTGTTTTCTGCCAAAAAATGTATAGTAGTGTTTTCTGCAAACCTAGGCTTCAAAGTGGTGGTTTCTTGCAATTTACTCCATCTTCTCCCGCCAGCGAATTTTTCTTTACCTCGAGGATTACGATCGGGTGCGTGGCAGGGGAAGCGACGGCGTCGTTGATGGAGGAGGAGGAGGAGGCGGTCCTCCTCATCTTCTTCGGCGGCGAGAAGCCAACGCCGGCGTCCTCCACCCCCTCGCTGCCGGTCGAGGCCTCCGACTTGACCACGGCGGTGCTGCCACCGGCCTCGAGGTCGGATATCTCGGCGAGGATCCGGCGCTCCTGCCCCTGCAGCTCCTCGATGTATGCGACGGCGTCCTGGATGATGGACGCCTTGTCCATCTAACGTCGCACAAATTAAACCCAATCAAATGAAGCTGTACTACCGATGTGTGGAGCAAATTAACCTTGGTGATGTTTGGGACGACGCCGCGGATGGCGTAGAGCTTCTCGTTGAGCCGCCTGCGCCGGTCCCTCTCCTCGACGATGTTCTTGCTCGCCCTGGTGGCCCTCGTCGACGCGGTAGACCGCGAGCTGGTGGCGCCGTCCGGCGAGCCGGTGGAGTCGTTGTAGCAGGAGTCGAGGCCGGAGAGCGAGTCCTCGGCCGGCAGGTACGAGCTGCAGCAATCAGCCAGGCTCATCCAACGTTTGCTAGGCAGGGCAGAGCGAAACAGACGCCGTCAGCAATGCAATAGTTTGACGCAAGATTGAGAAGCAATGCAACCACGGTGTTCATCTCATCTCATCAGGTACGTACCTATCGGCGTCTCCGAGATCAAACACCAGATGGGCCTCCAGCTCCAAGAAGTCCAAGCTCGCGTCCATGTCGGCCTCCATTGCTCTGCTCTGCTCTCCCTCTCCCTCCCTCTCCCTCTCTCCTTCGAGGGTTTTGTTGTGCGCCATGGCCGACGTGGCGAGCGAGAGCACCCTATCCTGGTGCCACCTGGCGCCCTGCCGACCAAGCCATCGTGCGTACTGCATGGTAATTGGTTGGTTCTCCATTTTCGGATTGCTCCCCCATAAAATTTGACATGGAATCTGAATCTGTGCGCTGCTGTTGTCCCGTAAATATCTCCGTATGTTTGGGTCCATCAGTTTTGGCGCCTGGCAATAATTAACATGGCGCATAGAGCCAAAATAAGTCGGCCTCTTGCCCCATGGACAGGTTCAAGGTTTTTTTTTGAGGGGTGGACAGGTTCAGGTTGATTGATAAGTTCTCATAAGTTCGTTTGGTTGATAAGTTTCACACGAGGCTCTTGAATTTGAAGGTGACACATCAATTTATCGAGGCTCTTGAATTTGAAAGTGACACATCAATTTATCGAGGCTCTTGAATTTGGAGGTGTTCCAGCTACGTGGTTGTGGGTGACTCTTGGCGGAAGCTTAGTCTTCAACAGGGGGTGACACCGGTGGCAACTGTGCCCGCGGGCGCGTTGTTTCCTTTTTGAAGACGTCTTTGAAGAACCCATTCACTTCTCTTCAGGCGGTGGATATGTTGATGGTGGTGTTCTTGTTCGTCTCGTACCCGCTTAGTTGTTTTTACTTGTTTTCTTTCAGTCTTTGGCCTTGTTTGCCTATTAAAAAAACCGGGCCACTTTGTAATTTCTCCCCCCCCCCCTATCTATATGAAATTGCAGGAACATCCTGCTTGCATGGTAAAAAAATAGTTGAATAAGAAATGCCTCGTGCCATTTTCAGTTAGTGGGTTATATAGAATTATTGAAAATGAGAATAGTCTTATAAAGGTGACCTGTACTTACTTAAACTTCTCAAGAAATCACTCAATTTGCAAACACAAATGTTAATTCTTGCAATTATATTTTTTGAAAAGGGAAATACATTAATATCGCGAAGATACCAATTACACATAGCCTCTGCATCAACGAGAAGTCACAAAGACATCCGGGATGCACACAACCCAAAAAGAAAACAAAAAATAATTGAAAAAACAAAGACCTCGCCACAGTGATCAACTCCTTCCAGCAGCAGTGCTCAAACCACCACCAAAGACAATACCCGAAAAACATAAAAGGTCACCAAAAGTGACGCCATTTAGAAATAAGTGGTGCACAAGCGCCGTCGTCGCCCGATCCAAGATCATAGGTTCTCACCCCGGAGAAAGATGAAGCTCTCAAAACAATAGCTTCAACAAGGCAATTGCCTGGCACAACCAATGAAGACCAGATCTTAGGTCTTCATCATGAAAGTCATGACTCGCCATCCGAGGAGCACCATCAAAAATGAAATCCTTCAATGTTGTCGCCCCCACTTGATGTTGCTGCTACTGAAAATTATCAAACACCTGACTGACTCCATCGCCTTCAAGGCCCCCTCCGCCTTGCCTATCCTCCGACCTCAACCATCAAGACTTTCCCCGCCGCTGTCTGTGCCATGGAAATCGAGACGCCGACATGTCCCACGGTGTCAACAAAATGACAGAGCTTCGCGCCACGCCCTCCTGGAGCCATGTAGGATGATATGAACACGCGCGACTGGATTCTATCCGATCTAGACATCCTTCAGCAAGATCTCCAACAGTAGTTCCGAACACGTCGACAGCCAGATCGAGGAGGACCGATCAAGCAGAATGTTGTTGTGATGTGATAAGAGCACAAGGACCACCACCACACCGTTGCCTCCACCAAGCCTACTCCATCACCGCCACCGCGGAGTACACGGTCCCGCGCTGCCCACAGCCCGCGGCTCTAGGCGCCAGATTGGACAAAAACGGCAGCAGCCGGCCCGGCCCGCACACCAGCGCCGCGCTCGAGCGGCAGCAGTACGACGCGTAGATGAGGAGGTAGGCCACCGCCCCTACCTACCACCCAAAACATTGCCGCCGCCATCACCAAGGAGACTCCGCCGTGCCCAAGGACACCACCATGGCGCGAGCAACGTCCCCGCCGCCGCCATCGACCACAGCGGCTTCGCCCTGCAGCTTCTTCCGGAGGCGGCGGAAAGGCGGGATGGTTTTTTGGGGGACAGCGGTGCTAGGTTCCTTCCGCCCGAGTCACCCGCACAAGAGCGACGCAAATTATATGTCGTACCATGGCAATGCAAATTGCTCAAGGATATCTCTGCCAACCTGCCACAACGTGTAGCCAGTTGACAACTGATGGAAAAAGAACACAAAAAACCCAAAGAAAAGGAACTTTGTACAAATAAGTTGGTACTACTAATCAATATAAACTCTTGCTTGCATTCACAACATGCATCCTGCTGTTCACCGAACATCTAACACTCTGCTCTTCCGAGCCAATGAAATTAGGATGAAATTAGGATGAAGAGGATGAGGTACTTGATGCCGGAGTGGGCAAGCGGAGGTGTGCAAGTATGTTGCTAAACTTGGGCCTCTTCTGCGTAATGGCGATGGAAACGTCGTTGGGGAACAGGTCCCCACACACAAAGGCATGGTACACGGTGGTGGCCAACACGCCAATGACGGTGACAACGGCAATTCCTGATAGCCCGACGGCAAGCGTCAGTGTCAGCATGTTGTTCACCTCCGACGCATACAACACCGTCGCTAGGGCAACACTCGTCATCGGGAACGTGTAGGCCCACCAAGCCAACGAGAACCTTAACCCCCGGAACAGGTTGACCCGCACCACCAACGATACGTAGAGGAAGAGCGAGACGAAGTATAGGAGCTTGGCGCCGTTGTTGAACTCGCCGGAGATCCTTGCCCATGCCATGGACGCGACACTAGGTGCTGCAACGAAGAGAAAGAAGACCGGGTGGAGCTCCTTGGGGAGCTTCTTGTTGGTGGGGAGGCGTTGGTAGAGGGTGACGAAGAGCACCGCATAGTGGGCCAACCCGATAGCAAAGAAGAAGATTGGCAGTTCCCGGATGCCCATCCTAGCGCCGAGTAGCGCACCAACAAAGTTGCCAACAACGGCGAGGTGGTTGGACGGGTTGGCCACCTTCGAGAGGCGCCGCTCGCCGCTGGACATCCACTGGCCATAAATTTTGAGGTCAAGGCATAGGATGGGCGTCATGAGGACATACCAGAAGACATGGTGGATCTCCCACTCTGGGCGGGGCATTCCCTTTACGAGGAAGAGGCAGGCGACCCAAGGAGCGAAGAAGAAGTTAACACGGACCGGATGGTGGAACTCGCGACGGACGGCCTCAAAGTAGAAGACGACCTTGAGGAGGTAGACGATGGAGACGACGGCGGTGAGAGCAATGGAGACCCACCAGAGGACATGGTTGGCGGCCGGGCGCACGCGGAGGAACGCCATGGAGGGCTCTGACTCGAGCGTCTTCCATAGCATCGCCTGGCTACTGACGCCGAGGCACATCCCGAACGCGCTGATGGGGAACCGAAGCAAGAAAGGCCACGGCTCGTCCTTGGGCAGCACCGCCACCTCCGTCGACTGCACACATTCAGCCAGCCTGCTGTTAGAAACAAAGCAACGCGAACTACCTCTGGTTTTCGCTTGCAGGAAAAGGTAAAATGCGACATACGCGAAGGGTGTCGAGCTCGGCGCCTTCCAGGGCGGCGAAGTAGCGGCCAGCGGTGGGGACTTCGTGATCATCGTCGGTGTCCTCCTCGGAGATCTTGGTGCTGCCACGCTCGAGGTCAGCAGCCGGCAATTCCTGCGACAGGCCGCGGAGGGTGGAGAGCTGGCGGTCGAGGCGGCCGGAGAAGGTCCTCATGCGGTCGAATCGCCGGTCCCGCTTCCGCGCGGTGTCGCTCCGCCGAATGGCCGGCACCTCGGCGGCGCTGCCTCTGACTGTCGGGGACGGCAGCGACTGTTGACGAGCCTGCCTCAACGGCACGACGGGGTGGTGGACATCGAGCTTCGTCTCCATCGGTGAGGCTGGTACGCTCAACGACACAGAGAAAGGCGTCTCGATCGTCGTACCGGCGCCGATATCCGCCGACAAAGCGCGTGCTTCCGGCGACGGAGCGCACCCTGGCTCGCCGTCCATCCGGACATCGATTTTCGCCATGGGCGCCATGAACCTGGACAGACTCTCCGGAAAGTGGCAACGATATTAGACTCGAATATGATGATCATCGCAGTGAGCTCATGTATATATATACGCGCGTGGCTGATCGATCCTGGCAAGTGGCGGGCCGGTGGGATCATGCATGCACGTGGACGGGGAACACGAAGGTGCGTTCCACCGGCCGCACCAGCTGCACGCACGGCACGTACCCCCAGAAGGCCAGCTAGCTCCAGCAGCCGTGGTCGCGCCGAATTCCTCCATGCCTCGTAGGTGGTCATCGAATGGCCACGTCGCCGCCGACTAGTCCCGTCTTCGTCTTCACCCGACCCGACGACGATCGAGCTAGGTAGGAGACGGGATCTCGTCTCCTGCATGCATGCACCTCAGGACGGAAGGACACACGAGCCTACTGTACTGCACTGTTTGCCCCTGGCCACGTATGTAGGTCCGGAATAAGACGATCATGTGGAGCTCGACCATGTCTGGTTGTCTGTGCGGTGGCGTGCATGACTCAAGTCGGCGAGGGCATGGTGGTTTTGGTTTTTGCTAACACGTGTCAAAAAAGTGCAGCCGCGTACGTCAAAGTACATCACACGCCCACACCTGGTCCTCAATTTGCTAATGAAATGTAAATTGCATGCCGCAAAACATAGCATTGAAGTTTTATTCGAAATAAACTATTAGTGGTGTATTATTGTTGCATATATGCTTTGTTGGTCAATGCGACGTCCGTAGATACCGCTGCCGAGCCGGAAACAAGGACTTCCACCGACGGGCCCAAAAGTGACCAGTCAGTGGAGAAACTTCTGGGATGTGTTTGCTCTCCCAGATCGATATCAAATCTTGCTCGACAGTGTCAACCGGAGTTCATTTGATACCCGAACAGATTAATATGGATGCACGATAGTAAGACAAACAAATAAATAAAGTTAGAAATAAAACTATCAAAGTGGGCTGCTATTTTCCCTCTCTCTTTTCAGCCCAACACTCTCACCTAAAGCCCACCTAAATTATAGCCCAAATATCCCAATAACCCCTCTTCCTATATAAGGCAAGTCACCCCTTCCATTTGGGGGCAAACCCTAGAGAGGAGCAACCCCCTCTCTCAAATTCTATGCCAGCCGCCACCTTCACCATCGCCCATACTCACGCCGCCACTCTTTTGCCCGCACCGCCCAGCCGCCGCTAACATTCTCTTAACTGACAAGGACGAATTCCTGCTTCTTTCATTGTGAATCGGCGCCATACATCCTCACTACTCGAGTTTTTGGTGTGTTGCAGCTGATTAGTGGGGTTGTAATCTGTAGTAAGCGGTGGATCGCCATGGACGATGATAACCTACCAAGAAGATCAGCTAGGAAGAGGAAGGTACAATACAATGATGGAATTCCACCGTCCCTAGTGTTTCGATTCAGTTTTTAAATCCCTCTTTGATTGATCCACTCAGGCTATCTAGTTTGTTTTCAAATCTCTCTAGTTTCCACATCTGCTTTAGATGTTACTACTTTTCCATATAGTGTGTGGGTCTATCCTACAAACACTCTTAAGACCTTATTCTATTCAACAAACCGCTTAAGAAGAAAAAATAATGTAGCTCACTCGAATTTGTACAACCGTTCATCCCCCTATGTGAATTGTACTATGTTTTCGTGTGTTTCAGAATAAGTCAAATGCATCAACACCTACAGTGTGCTTGGTTGTCGAATGGCACATCGCACGCGTAGTTCTATCAAACGGTCTAAAAATTGGATTGAAACAATACCAAATTGAGTGTAGTTTTTTTGGTTAGCATTACAGTTCATTTGCTTTCTACTGAAGGTTCAGAAGTGCTTGCAGAATAATGTATAAACCACTGTCTATTGGTTTTCCACGTTTGAGCATTATCATTAAGGAACATAGCAAGTGGGTAGCTTCACATCCCTTTGGTAGCTTGATGGTAATTACTTTTGCACTAAATTCTGCAAGCAACTTGTGATACTCTTTTTTTGTTTGAATCACACTATTCGTTATTGTATGGTTCATACACCTTGTTTTAGAATAATGGCATGCTCAACTTGTAACACACATTCATCCATTTTATTGCTGATCTAGCATTTGTTTGAAAAATAAATCTAATGACCGATCAAGTTTATTACCTATGCTGAATTTTATTTTAGCGACCTTTTTCAGAAGTAATTTTTTCGAAGTGGCATATTATATATGTTTCGATAGTGCAGTTATATAATAACTTTATGCGTGTTTCGTTTCAAATAGGTACGTCATCTAGATGAGTCTGTTTATGCTCCTGTGCTTAATAGCATGCCAACTGGCAACACTGCTGAAGGTGGAAGCCGTGCTGAATCTGATACAAATACTGATGGTCTGGCTGATCAGTTTGCTATCATAGACAACGATCATAATAACAAGCATCGTCCCGTATCAGTTGAGCATGGCAATGCGACAACGACCCCTAACATAGCAAGCTCGGCCATTGTGCCTGTACCTGTTTTGTTAGATACATCAGGTCAATCAGCAGGTACATATATAACCATTTTCTATAGCCAGGTTATTAAAATTTACATAAACATTTTCACCCCTTAATGGACATGACTTGTCCTGATCGACATTCATCTGTATCACTGCATGTGAATATGCTATAAAGTGTAAACTCTGTATTGTATTCTCATGACTTTGTTATCCTTGTACAAGTCTCTAACATTCAGACAAAAAATCTACCGTGTATTCATGTAATTTTCACAGTTGCAGCGCCCGGTTCCTCGACAGAACGCACAATATTTCCCGCAAGTGGCGAGCAATTGCAGTCTGCTGGGCCTTCTTCTAAACCGTATACTGCACAAGTTCGTCGAGGCTTTTCACTTCACTCCTGCGTGACTGTATTCTTTGAATTATGCAGAAGAAATATCTCCTACGTCGTTGTGGGTTCCAGCTCATGATGTGATGTGTTTGACTCCATGATTTCTTTGCAGATTACGGATGGGATGCAGGTTACTACGAACGCCACCGTTCGAAGGAACAGGGGTTCGCCGTCGATGATGGAGAAGGACGATCGGAGTGCCCAGAAGTCTAAGGTGGAGCTGCCCAACAATGGGCAAGTGAAGCGAGCCGGAGAAGTCACCTTGAAGATGGACATGAGTTTGCTTAATTGCCGCGTCTGCTCCCGCCCCATCAAGCCCCCTGTCTTCCAGGTTAATTTTCTTTCTACAATACTCGATCAATCTCTTTTTCCATTCACCCTGAGGTCTGAGGATGTCATTGTCTGTCAGTAACCGATACATTTTTGTGCAGTGCAATGCCGGGCATTTAGCTTGTGGCAGATGCCTCGCCATGCTCCCAGGCGAACAATGCCAGACGTGCGAGCACGGCGGTGGCTTTAGCCGCTCCCCCACGATAGATGCTGTCGTCTCATCCTTGACGGTCATGTGCGGCCACGATGGCTGCGGGAGCGACGTCCCCTACAACGAGCTCGACGACCACCAGAGTGAGTGCCAGCACGCGCCCTGCTTCTGCATGGAGCCTGGCTGTGGCTTCTACGGTGCACCGCTGGCGCTCCTCAGCCACATGGGTGGCCTGCATGCAATGCCAGTGCACAAGGTCCACTACGGCCAAGTTCACCGGTTCCGGGTGTTGGAGCCGGGGTGCCTGCTCCATGGGCAAGGGGACGACAGCGTGTTCCTCCTGGCCGTTGGCACCCTCGGCGTGGCCACCGTCGTGTCTGTGGTGTGCATCAGAGCTGGAGCGTCATCATGGCCGCAGTACGCGGTCGAGCTTCGGGCAAATGGTCCGCCACCACCGAGCAGCGTAGAAGGCAGCATTCTGTTGGACATGAAGCCGGTGACGAGCAGCACTAGGCCCGGCGAGGTCGCCATGGTGGAGCTGCCGTCTTTCTTGGGGGTGCCGCCTACGTATCTGGTTGGTTCTGGGGCGTCCAAGGAGGTGTCTCTCCACCTTCACATTGACAGGATGTGATCCTGATCGTAACATACAAGTGGTCCGCATTGAACTGGACTAGTACGTTTTTTTTTTTCTTTTTTTTTTTACGTGAGGAGAGGGCTAGTACATTGCTGGTAAGGAATGATGGGTCTTGGTTGCAATGCCAATGGGCGTATGCAGCAATTTAAATATGAGTTAAATGCACTGGAGGTCCTAAAAGTCTCGTTGGGGTGTCATTTTAGTCCTAATTCTTCCAAAATGCACCTTTAGGTCTTAATTCTTTACTAAGTGGTTCATGCGAGGTCCTTTTTCCAAGAGCGCTCATTGACCTGTGCGCGTGGCGCGTTGACCCACACCACGTCGACCAAGGGCCCAACCGCCAGGCGAGAAAAATACACTGGAGCTCCTAAAAGTTTCTGGGCAGTGTTACTTTAGTCCTACTTCTTTCAAAATGCATGTTTAGATCCTAATACTATAGTAAGTGGTTCACGCGAGGTCCTTTTTTGCACGATCTTTCACTGACATGCTTGCGTGACGCATTGACCCATACCATATCAACTTAGAGGCCGTTGTGGTTGCTCTTTTTTTACAGAAAGCCCCTTGTAGCCCCCCCTCTTGACATTTCTTCCATACCGAATCTCTCTCTCTCTCTCTCTCTCTCTCTCTCTCTCTCTCTCTCGTGCCCACACCGTCGCCATGGCTGGGCAGCAAGCTCCTCGGCAGGGAAGCGGGTGACGAAGAGGAGAGTTGCAGCAGTGTCGGCAGCGCTGCCTCCTCCACAAGCTATAGAATGATCCTGCAAAAAAGGACCTGGGATGAACTACTTACTATAGAATTAGGACGTAAACGTGCGTTTTGAAAAAAGTAGGACTAAATTGACACTGCTCAGAAACTTTTAGGATCACCAATGTATTTTTCTCACCATCCAGTTGGCCTCTTTGTCGACGTGGCATGGGTCAACGTGCCACGCGGGCAGGTCAACGAGCACTCGTGAAAAAAGAACCTCAGGTGAACCACTTACTAAAGAATTAGGACTTAAAGGTGCATTTTGGATGAATTAGGACTAAAGTGACACCTCGACGAAACTTTTAGGACCTCCAGTGCATTTAACTCTTTAAATATGTTGCAGCTAGCTAGCACTCCAAATATGTTGCTTGATTGATCAGGATTTGGGTTACGTTTGCTCATTCTAATTACATTGTGATGTCTAGCTGCTTACAAAAACTTTGTTTCATCTTTCATTGTGCTGCTATTAAGAGACATGGATCTTATGATATTCATGCCATCTGCCCTAGTTTATAGGGTGCATGTTTTCTGAGATATAAATGTGATCAACATTCAGTCCATAGGTGTGGTCTATGTTGTACAAAACTTATCTTCTCCGTAGCTTGCCATGGTCTATCATCCGCTTCAGTCCACCGATAGGATGAACGCAAGAAAACACACAATACTGTGTGTGTTAACATTGACAGGATTTTGTAACAATCTTTGAGGCTGGTAAACGTGACCTCCCGTCGTACATTCTCGATCATTGATCGTTTAGTAATGCGGTTGATGTAGTCGAACGTCTTCACGATCCAACTGAT
This sequence comes from Aegilops longissima, assembly GCA_021605205.1. Taxonomy (NCBI): domain Eukaryota; kingdom Viridiplantae; phylum Streptophyta; class Magnoliopsida; order Poales; family Poaceae; genus Aegilops; species Aegilops longissima. The sequence goes on along the minus strand of CM038678.1, from coordinate 8,728,795 downwards.
CCAAGTACTGAAAGCACGGCACCTCCACGATCTACACACGTTCAGCTCGGTAACGTACCTCGAGCTCTTGATCCAGTTGAGGACGAGGGAGAGTTCCGTCAGCACGACGGTGTGGTGACGGTGATGATGAAGTTACCGGCGCAGGGCTTCGCCTAAGCACTATGACGATATGACCGAGGTGTGTAACTGTGGAGGGGGCACCACACACGGCTAAGACAAATCTTGAAGTGCCTCTGGGGTGCCCCCTGCCCACGTATATAAAGGAGGGGGAGGAGGAGGCCGGCCTAGGAGGGGCGCGCCTATAGGGGGAGTCGAACTAGGATTCCCAATCCTAGTTGAAGTCCCTTCCTTTTCCAAGAGGGGAGAAAGGGAAGGAGTAGGAGAGGGAGAAGGAAAGAGAGGGGGGCGCCGCCCCCTCCCTAGTCCAATTCAGACTTGCCATGGGGGCGGCCACCTCTTGAGGCCCTTCTCTCCTTTCCCGTATGGCCCATTAAGGCCCACTACTTCCTCCGGCGAATTCCCATAACTCTCCGGTACTCCGAAAAAATACCCGAATCACTCGGAACCTTTCTGATGTCCGAATATATCCTTCCAATATATCGATCTTTACTTCTCGACCATTTTGAGATTCCTCGTCATGTCCGTGATCTCATCCGAGACTCCGAACAACCTTCGGTACATCAAATCACATAACTCATAATAAAAATCGTCATCGAACGTTAAGCGTGCGGACCCTACGGGTTCGAGAACTATGTATACATGACCGAGACACATCTCCGGTCAATAACCAATAGAGGAACCTGGATGCTCATATTGGCTCCTACATATTCTACAAAGATCTTTATCGGTCAAACCGCATAACAACATACGTTGTTCCCTTTGTCATCGGTATGTTACTGTTGGGGAACGTAGTAATTTCAAAAAATTTCCTACGAACACGCAAGACCATGGTGATGGCATAGCAACGAGAGGGGAGAGTGTCCGTCCACGCACCTCGTGAGACCGAAAGCGAAGCGTTATAACAACGCTGTTGATGTAGTCGACGCGTCTTCACGATCCGACCGATCCAAGCACCGAACGTCGGCACCTCCGAGTTCTGCACACGTTCAGCTCGATGACGATCCCGGACTCGATCCAGCAAAGTGTCGGGATGAGTTCCGTCAACCGACGGCGTGGTGGCGATGATGATGCTCCACCGACGCAGGGCTTCGCCTAAGCTCATGACGATATGACTTCTCCGGCGCAGGGCTTCGCCTAAGCTCATGACGATATGACCAAGTGGAATATGGTGGAGGGGGCACCGACACGGCTAAGGAACGATCCGTAGATCAACTTGTGTGTCTTGGGGTGCCCCTGCCCCGTATATAAAGGAGACAAGGGGAGGTGGCGGCCCTAGAGGAGGCGCGCAAGGAGGAGTCCTACTCCCACCGAGTAGGACTCCCCCTTCTCCTAGTTGGACTAGGATTGGAGGAGGGAAGAGGAAGGCGCCGCCCCCTTCCTTGTCCTATTCGGACTAGAGGGGAGGGGCGCAGCCCACCTTGGCCTGCCCTTCCTCTTCTCCCATGGCCCATTAAGGCCCATAGACTTCCGGGGGTTCCGTAACCTCCGGTACTCGAAAAATCCCGATTTCACCCGAACACTTCCAAGTCCAAACATAGGCTTCCAATATATCAATCTTTATGTCTCGACCATTTCGAGACTCCTCGTCATGTCCGTGATCACATCCGGGACTCGAACAACCTTCGTGCATCAATACTTATAAACTCATTATGAACTGTCATCGAAGCGTTAAGCGTGCGGACCCTACGGGTTCGAGAACTATGTAGACATGACCTAGAACCATTCTCGGTCAATAACCAATAGCGGAACCTGGATGCCCATATTGGTTCCTACATATTCTACGAAGATCTTTATCGGTCAAACCGCATAACGACATCGTTGTTCCCTTTGTCATCGGTATGTTACTTACCCGAGATTCGATCGTCGGTATCCAATACCTAGTTCAATCTCGTTACGGTAAGTCTCTTTACTCGTTCCGTAATACATCATCTCACAACTAACTCATTAGTTGTAATGCTTGCAAGGCTTAAGTGATGTGCATTACCGAGAAGGCTGGAGATACCTCTCCGACAATCGGAGTGACAAAACCTAATCTCAAATACGCCAACCCAACAAGTACCTTTGGAGACACCTATAGTACTCCTTTATAATCACCCGATTCGTTGTGACGTTTGGTAGTACCAAAGTGTTCCTCCGTAAACGGAGTTGCATAATCTCATAGTTACAGGAACATGTATGGGTCATGAAGAAAGCATTAACATACTAAACGATCAAGTGTTAAGCTAACGGAATGGGTCATGTCAATCAGATCATTCAACTAATGATGTGACCTTGTTAATCAAATAACAACTCCTTGTTCATGGTTAGGAAACATAACCATCTTTGATTAACAAGCTAGTCAAGTAGAGGCATACTAGTGACATACTGTTTGTCTATATATTCACACATGTATTATGTTTCCGGTTAATACAATTCTAGCATGAATAATAAACATTTATCATGATATAAGGAAATAAATAATAACTTTTATTATTGCCTCTAGGGCATATTTCCTTCAGTCTCCCACTTGCACTAGAGTCAATAATCTAGTTCACATCATCATGTGATTCAACACTAATGTTCACATCTGTATGTGATTAATACCCATAGTTCACATCGTCATGTGACCAACACCCAAAGGGTTTACTAGAGTTAATAATCTAGTTCACATCGCTATGTGATTAACACCCAAAGAGTACTAAGGTATGATCATGTTTTGCTCGTGAGAGAAGCTTAGTCAACGGGTCTGTCACATTCAGAGCCGTATCTATTTTACAAATATTCTATGTCTACAATGCTCGCACGGAGCTACTCTAGCTAATTGCTCCCACTTTCAATATGTATCCAGATTGAGACTTAGAGTCATCTGGATCAGTGTAAAAAGCTTGCATCGATGTTACTCTTTACGACGGGCTCTTTTATCACCTCCATAATCGAGAAATATTTCCTTAGTCCTCACTAAGGATGTTCTTGACCAATGTCCAAAGGATCTACTCCTAGATCACTATTGTATTCCTTGCCAAATTCAGAGCAAGGTATATAATAGGTCTGGTACATAGCATAGCATACTTTATAGAACCTATGACCGAGGCATAGGGAATGACTTTCATTCTCTTTTCTATTTTCTGCCGTGGTCGGGATTTGAGTCTCACTCAATTTCACACCTTTGCAACACAGGCAAGAACTTTTCTTTGACTGTTCCATTTTGAACTACTTCAAAATATTGACAAGGTATGTATTCATTAAAAACTTATCAAGCGTCTTGATCTATCTCTATAGATCTTGATGCTCAATATGTAAGCAGCTTCACCGAGGTCTTTCTTTGAAAAAACTCCTTTCAAACACTCCTTTATGCTTTGCAGAATAATTCTACATTATTTCCGATCAACAATATGTCATTCACATATACTTGTCAGAAATGCTGTAGTGCTCCCACTCACTTTCTTGTAAATACAGGCTTCTCCAAAAGTCTGTATAAAACCATATGCTTTGATCAACTCATCAAAGCGTATATTCCAACTCCGAGATGCTTGCACCAGTCCATTGATGGATCGCTGGAGCTTGCACATTTTGTTAGCTCCTTTAGGATTGACAAAACTTCTGGTTGCATCATATACAACTCTTCTTTAATAAATCCATTAAAGAATGTAGTTTTGCCATCCATTTGCCAGATTTCATAAAATGTGGCAATTGCTAACATGATTCGACAGACTTAAGAATCGCTACAGTTGAGAAAATCTCATTTGTAGTCAACACCTTGAACTTGTCGAAAACCTTTTTGCGACAAGTCGAACTTTGTAGATAGTAACACTACTATCATCATCTGTCTTCCTCTTGAAGATCCATTTATATAATATGGCTTGCCGATCATCGGGCAACTCCATCAAAGTCCATACTTTGTTCTCATACATGGATCCCATCTCAGATTTCATGGCCTCAAGCCATTTCGCGGAATCTGGGCTCATCATCGCTTCCTCATAGTTCGTAGGTTCATCATGGTCTAGTAACATGACTTCCTGAACATCATTACCGTACCACTCTGGTGCAGATCTTACTCTGGAAGACCTACGAGGTTTGGTAGTAACTTGATCTGAAGTTTCATGATCATCATCATTAACTTCCTCACTAATTGGTGTAGGAATCACTGGAACTGATTTCTGTGATGAACTACTTTCCAATAAGGGAGAAGGTACAATTACCTTATCAAGTTCTACTTTCCTCCCACTCACTTCTTTCGAGAGAAACTTCTTCTCTAGAAAGGATCCATCTTAGCAACGAAAAACTTGCCTTCAGATCTGTGATAGAAGGTGTACCCAATAGTTGTCTTTGGGTATTCTATGAAGACACACTTCTCCGATTTGGGTTCGAGCTTATCAGGTGAAACCTTTTTCACATAAGCATCACAACTCCAAACTTTAAGAAACGACAGCTTAGGTTTACTGTTAAACCATAGTTCATACGGTGTCGCCTCGACGGATTTAGATGTTGCCCTATTAAACGTGAATGCAGCTGTCTCTAATGCATGACCCCAAAACGATATTGGTAAATCGGTAAGAGACATCATTGATCGCACCATATCAAAATAAAGTACGGTTATGACGTTCGGACACACCATTACGTTATGGTGTTCCATGTGGCGTGAGCTGTGAAACTATTCCACATTGTTTTATATGAAGGCCAAACTCGTAACTCAAATATTCTCCTCCACGATCAGATCGTAGAAACTTTATTTTCTTATTACGATGATTCTCCACTTCACTCTGAAATTATTTGAACTTTTCAAATGTTTCAGACTTGTGCTTCATTAAGTAGATATACTCATATCTGCTCAAATCATCTTGTGAAGGTCAGAAAATAACGATACTTGCCGTGAGCTTTAACACTCATCGGACCGCATACATCAGTATGTATTATTTCCAATAAGTCATTTGCTCGCTCCATTGTTCCGGAGAACAGAGTCTTTAGTCATCTTGCCCATAAGGCATGGTTCGCTAGCATCAAGTGATTCATAATCAAGTGATTCCAAAATCCCATCAGCATGGAGTTTCTTCATGCGCTTTACACCAATATGACCTAAACGGCAGTGCCACAAATAAGTTGCACTATCATTATTAACTTTGCATCTTTTGGTTTCAATATTATGAATATGTGTATCACTATGATCGAGATCCAATGAACCATTTTCATTGGGTGTGTAACCATATAAGGTTTTATTCATGTAAATGTAACAACAATTTATTCTCTTACTTAAATGAATAACCTTATTGCAATAAACATGATCAAATCATATTTATGCTCAACACCAAATAACACTTATTTAGGTTCCACACTAATCCCGAAAGTATAGGGAGTGTGCGATGATGATCATATCAATCTTGGAACTACTTCCAACACTCATCGTCACTTCCCTTCAACTAGTCTCTGCTTATTCTGAACTCCTGTTTGAGTTACTAATCTTAGCAAAAAGAACGAGTATCAAATACTCAGGGGCTACTATAAACACTAGTAAGGTACACATCAATAACCTGTATATCAAATATAACCTTGTTCACGTTGCCATCCTTCTTATCCACCAAATATTCAGGGTAGTTCCGCTTCAAAGGACCAGTTCCATTGCAGTAAAAGTACTCAGTCTCAGGCTTAGGTCTAGACTTGGGCTACTTCACTTGAGCAGCAACTTGCTTGCGGTTCCTTTTGAAGTTCCCCTTCTTCCCTTTGCCATTTTCCTTGAGACTAATAGTCTTGTCAACCATCAACACTTGATGTTTTTCTTGATTTCTACCTTCGCCGATTTTAGCATCGCCAAGAGCTCGAGAATCTTTTCGTCATCCCTTGCATACTATAGTTCATCACGAAGTTCTACTAACTTAGTGATGGTGACTAGAGAATTCTGTCAATCACTATCTTATCTGGAAGATTAACTCCCACTTGATTCAAGTGATTGAAGTACTCGGACAATCTGAGCACATGCTCACTAGTTGAGCGATTCTCCTCCATCTTTTAGCTATAGAACTTGTTGGAGACTTCATATCTCTCAACTCGGTATTTGCTTAAAATATTAACTTCAATTCCTGGAACATCTCATATGGTCCATGACGCTCAAAACGCCTTTGAAGTCCCGATTCTATGCCGTTAAGCATGGTGCACTAAACTATCAAGTAGTCATCATATTGAGCTAGCTAAACGCTCATAACGTCAGATCGCTCATATTGAGCTAGCCAAACGTTCATAATGTCCGCATCTGCTCCTGCAATAGGTCTGTCACCTAGCGGTGCATTAAGGACATAATTCTTCTGCGCAGCAATGAGGATAAACCTCAGATCACGGATCCAATCCGCATCATTGCTACTAACATCTTTCAATACAATTTTCTCTAGGAACACATATAAAAACATAGGGAAGCAACAACGCGAGCTATTGATCTACAACATAATTTGCAAAATACTACCAGGACTAAGTTCATGATAAATTAAAGTTCAATTAATCATATTACTTAAGAACTCCCACTTAGACCGACATCTCTAGTCATCTTAAGTGATTACGTGATCCAAATCAACTAAACCATGTCCGATCATCACGTGAGATGGAGTAGTTTCAATGGTGAACATCACTATGTTGATCATATCTACTATATGATTCACGCCGACCTTTCGGTCTCCGTGTTCGAGGCCATATCTGTTATATGCTAGGCTCGTCAAGTTTAACCTGAGTATTCGCGTGTGCAACTGTTTTGCACCGTTGTAGATGGACGAGAACTTATCACACCCGATCATCACGTGGTGTCCGGGTACTACGAACTTTGGCAACGGTGCATACTCGAGGAGAACACTTCTTGATAATTTTAGTGAGAGATCATCTTATAATGCTACCGTCAAACAAAGCAAGATAAGATGCATAAAGGATAAACATCACATGCAATCAATATAAGTGATATGATATGGTCATCATCATCTTGTGCTTGTGATCTCCATCGCCAAGCACCCATGATCACCATCGTCACCGTCGCGACACCTTGATCTCCATCGTAGCATCGTTGTCGTCCTCGCCAACTATTGCTTCTACGACTATCGCTACTCCTTAGTGATAAAGTAAAGCAATTACATGGCGTTGCATTTCATACAATAAAGCGACAACCATATGGCTCCTGCCAGCTTGCGATAACTCGTTACAAAACATGATCATCTCATACAATAAAGTATATCATCACGCCTTGACCATATCACATCACAACATGCCCTGCAAAAACAAGTTAGACGTCCTTCTACTTTGTTGTTGCAAGTTTTACGTGGCTGCTACGGGCTGAGCAAGAACCGTTCTTACCTACGCATCAAAACCACAACGATACTTCGTCAAATAGACTCCGCTTTAACCTTCTCAAGGACCGGCGTAGCCACACTCGATTCAACTAAAGTGAGAGAGACAGACACCCGCGGTCACCTTTAAGCAACGAGTGCTCGGAGCGGTGAAACCAGTCTCGCGTAAGCGTACGCGTAATGTCGGTCCGGGCCGCTTCATCTCACAATACCGCTGAACCAAAGTATGACATGCTGGTAGGCAGTATGACTTGTATCGTCCACAACTCACTTGTGTTCTACTCGTGCACATGACATCAACGCATAAAACTAGGCTCGGATGCCACTGTTGGGGAACGTAGTAATTTCAAAAATTTTCCTACGAACACGCAAGACCATGGTGATGGCATAGCAACGAGAGGGGAGAGTGTCCGTCACGCACCCTCGTGAGACCGAAAGCGGAAGCGTTATAACAACGCTGTTGATGTAGTCGACGCCTTCACGATCCGACCGATCCAAGCACCGAACGTCGGCACCTCCGAGTTCTGCACACGCTCAGCTCGATGACGATCCCGGACTCGATCCAGCAAAGTGTCGGGGATGAGTTCCGTCAGCACGACGGCGTGGTGACGATGATGATGCTCCACCGACGCAGGGCTTCGCCTAAGCTCCGCGACGATATGACTTCTCCGGCGCAGGGCTTCGCCTAAGCTCCGCGACGATATGACCGAAGTGGAATATGGTGGAGGGGGCACCGCACACGGCTAAGGAACGATCCGTAGATCAACTTGTGTGTCTTGGGGTGCCCCCTGCCCCCGTATATAAAGGAGACAAGGGGGAGGTGGCCGGCCCTAGAGGAGGCGCACCAAGGAGGAGTCCTACTCCCACCGGGAGTAGGACTCCCCTCTCCTAGTTGGACTAGGATTGGAGGAGGGGGAAGAGGGAAGGGGCGCCGCCCCCCCCTTCCTTGTCCTATTCGGACTAGAGGGGGGAGGGGGGCGCGCAGCCCACCTTGGCCTGCCCTTCCTCTTCTCCCATGGCCCATTAAGGCCCATAGACTTCCCGGGGGGTTCCGGTAACCTCCCGGTACTCCGGTAAAATCCCGATTTCACCCGGAACACTTCCGAAGTCCAAACATAGGCTTCCAATATATCAATCTTTATGTCTCGACCATTTCGAGACTCCTCGTCATGTCCGTGATCACATCCGGGACTCCGAACAACCTTCGGTGCATCAATACTTATAAACTCATTATGAACTGTCATCGAAACGTTAAGCGTGCGGACCCTACGGGTTCGAGAACTATGTAGACATGACCTAGAACCATTCTCGGTCAATAACCAATAGCGGAACCTGGATGCCCATATTGGTTCCTACATATTCTACGAAGATCTTTATCGGTCAAACCGCATAACGACATACGTTGTTCCCTTTGTCATCGGTATGTTACTTACCCGAGATTCGATCGTCGGTATCCAATACCTAGTTCAATCTCGTTACCGGTAAGTCTCTTTACTCGTTCCGTAATACATCATCTCACAACTAACTCATTAGTTGTAATGCTTGCAAGGCTTAAGTGATGTGCATTACCGAGAAGGCCTGGAGATACCTCTCCGACAATCGGAGTGACAAAACCTAATCTCAAATACGCCAACCCAACAAGTACCTTTGGAGACACCTGTAGTACTCCTTTATAATCACCCGATTCGTTGTGACGTTTGGTAGTACCAAAGTGTTCCTCCGTAAACGGAGTTGCATAATCTCATAGTTACAGGAACATGTATGGGTCATGAAGAAAGCATTAACATACTAAACGATCAAGTGTTAAGCTAACGGAATGGGTCATGTCAATCAGATCATTCAACTAATGATGTGACCTTGTTAATCAAATAACAACTCCTTGTTCATGGTTAGGAAACATAACCATCTTTGATTAACAAGCTAGTCAAGTAGAGGCATACTAGTGACATACTGTTTGTCTATATATTCACACATGTATTATGTTTCCGGTTAATACAATTCTAGCATGAATAATAAACATTTATCATGATATAAGGAAATAAATAATAACTTTATTATTGCCTCTAGGGCATATTTCCTTCAGTTACTTGCCCGAGATTCGATCGTCGGTATCATCATACCTAGTTCAATCTCGTTACCGGCAAGTCTCTTTACTTGTTCCGTAATGCATCATCCCGCAACTAACTCATTAGTCACATTGCTTGCAAGGCTTATAGTGATGTGCATTACCGAGAGGGCCCGGAGATACCTCTCCGATACACGGAGTGACAAATCCTAATCTCGATCTATGCCAACCCAACAAGCACCTTCGGAGACACCTGTAGAGCATCTTTACAATCACCCAGTTACGTTGTGACGTTTGATAGCACACAAGGTGTTCCTCCGGTATTCGGGAGTTGTATAATCTCATAGTCAGAGGAACATGTATAAATCATGAAGAAAGCAATAGCAATAAAACTCAACGGTCAAAGTGCTAAGCTAACGGATGGGTCTTGTCCATCACATCATTCTCTAATGATGTGATCCCGTTCATCAAATGACAACACATGTCTATGGCTAGAAAACTTAACCATCTTTGATTACCGAGCTAGTCAAGTAGAGGCATACTAGGGACACTCTATTTGTCTATATGTTCACACATGTACTAAGTATGATATGCACCGATCACACATGTACTAAGTACACTCTACTTGTCTATAAGTACACAATAGGGAATGACTTTTCATTCTCTTTCTATTTTCTGCCGTGATCGGGTTTTGAGTCTTTACTCAACTTCACACCTGGCAACACAGGCAAGAACTCCTTCTTTGACTGTTCCATTTTGAACTACTTCAAAAACTTGTCAAGGTATGTACTCATTGGAAAAATTTATCAAGCGTCTTGATCTATCTCTATAGATCTTGATGCTCAATATGGAAGCAGCTACACCGAGGTCTTTCTTTGAAAAACTCCTTTCAAACACTCCTTTATGCTTTCCAGAAAATTCTATATTTCCAATCAACAATATGCCATTCACATATACTTATCAGAAATGTTGTAGTGCTCCCACTCACTTTCTTGTAAATACAGGCTTCACTGCAAGTCTGTATAAAGCTATATGCTTTGATCAACTCGTCAAATCGTATATTCCAACTCCGAGATGCTTGCACTAGTCCATAGATGGATGAGTTTGCACACTTTGTTAGCACCTTTAGGATTGACAAAACCTTCTTGTTGTATCATATACAACTCTTCTTTAAGAAATCCATTAAGGAATGTATTTTTGACATCCATTTGCCAGATTTCATAAAATGTGGCAATTGCTAACTTGATTCGGACAGACTTAAGCATCGCTACGAGTGAGAAAATCTCATTGTAGTCAACACCTTGAAGTTGTCAAAAACTTTTTTTGACAAGTCTAGCTTTGTAGATAGTAACACTACTATCAGCGTCTGTCTTCCTCTTGAAGATCCATTTATTCTCTATGGCTTGCCGATCATCGGGCAAGTCAACCAAAGTCCACATTTTGTTCTCATACATGGATCCCATCTCAGATTTTATGGCCTCAAGCCATTTCGCGGAATCTGGGCACATCATCGCTTCCTCATAGTTCGTAGTTTCGTCATGGTCTAGTAACATGACTTCCAGAACAGAATTACCATACCACTCTGGTGCGGACCGTTTTCTGGTTGACCTATGAAGTTCAGTAGTAACTTGATCTGAAGTTTCATGATCATCATCATTAACTTCCTTACTGATTGGTGTAGGAATCACTGGAACTGATTTCTGTGATGTACTACTTTCCAATTCGGGAGAAGGTACAATTACCTCATCAAGTTCTACTTTCCTCCCACTCACTTTTTTCGAGAGAAACTCCTTTTCTAGAAAGGATCCACTCTTAGCAACAAAGATCTTGCGTACGGATCTGTGATAGAAGGTGTTCCCAACAATTACTTTTGGGTATCCTATGAAGACGCACTTCTCCGATTTGGGTTTGAGCTTATTAGGCTGAAACTTTTTCACATAAGCATCGGAACCCCAAACTTTTAACAAACGACAGCTTAGATTTCTTGCAAAACCACAGTTCATACGGTGTCGTCTCAACGGATTTTTAGACGGTTCCCTATTTAACGTGAATGCAGCTGTCTCTAATGCATAACCCAAAACGATAGTGATAAATCGGTAAGAGACATCATAGATCGCACAATATCTAATGAAGTATGGTTATGACGTTCGGACACACCATTACGCTGTGGTGTTCCAGGTGGCGTGAGTTGCGAAACCATTCCACATCATTTCAAATGAAGACCAAACTCGTAACTCAAATATTTGTCTCCACGACCAGATCGTAGAAACTTTATTTTCTTGTGACGATGATTTTCCACTTCACTCTGAAATTCTTTAAACTTTTCAAATGTTTCAGACTTATGTTTCATCAAGTAGATATACCCATATCTGCTCAAATCATCTGTGAAAGTCAGAAAATAATGATACCTGCCACGAGCCTTAACACTCATCGGATCGCATACATCAGTATGTATTATTTCCAATAAGTCAGTTGCTCGCTCCATTGTTCCGGAGAACGGAGTCTTAGTCATCTTGCCCATGAGAGGCATGGTCCGCAAGAATCAGGTGATTCATAATCAAGTGATTCCAAAATCCCATCAGCATGGAGTTTCTTCATGCGCTTTACACCAATATGACCTACATGGCAGTGCCACAAATATGTTGCACTATCATTATCAACTTTGCATCTTTTGGCATCAATATTATGAATATGTGTATCACTACGATCGAGATTCAATAAACCATTCACCTTGGGTGTATGACCTTTGAAGGTTTTATTCATGTAAACAGAATAACAATTATTCTTTGATTTAAATGAATAACCGTATTGCAATAAACATTTAATTTAGGTTTAACACTAATCCCGAAGGTAAAGGGAGTGTGCGATGGTGATCTTATCAACCTTGAAATCACTTCCAACACACATCGTCACCTTTCCCTCAAGTAGTCATCATTTTGTAACTCCTGTTTCGAGTTACTAATCATAGCAACTGAACCAGTATCTAATACCCAGGGCTACTATGAACACTAGTAAAGTACACATCAATAACATGTATATCATGTATACTTTTATTCACTTTGCCATCCTTCTTATCCGCCAAGGGGCAGTAGAAGCACTCAGTTTCAGGCTTGGGTCTAGCTTTGGGATTCTTCACGGGAGTGGCAACTTGCTTGTCATTTTTCTTGAAGTTCCCTTTCTTTCCCTTGCCCTTTTACTTGAAACTAGTGGTCTTGTCAACCATCAACATTTGATGCTTTTCTTGATTTCTACCTTCGTCGATTTCAGCATCACAAAAAGCCTGGGAATTGTTTTCGTCATCCCTTGCATATTATAGTTCATCACGAAGTTGCAGTAACTTGGTGATAGTGACTAGAGAACTCTGTCAATCACTATTTTATCTAGAAGATTAACTCCACTTGATTCAAGCGATTGTAGTACTCAGACAATCTAAGCACATGCTTACTGGTTGAGCTATATTCTCCTCCATCTTGTAGGCAAAGTACTTGTCAGAGGTCTCATACCTCTCGATTCGGGCATGAGTCTGAAATGCCTATTTCAGCTCTTGGAACATCTTATATGCTCCGTGGCGTTCAAAACGTTTTTGAAGTCCCGGTTCTAAGACGTAAAGCATGGCGCACTAAACTATCAAGTAGTTATCATACCAGGACTAAGCTCATGATAAATTAAAGTTCAATTAATCATATTACTTAAGAACTCCCACTTAGATAGACACCCTTCTAATCATCTAAGTGATCATGTGATCCATATCAACTATACCATGTCCGATCATCACGTGAGATGGAGTAGTTTTCAATGGTGAACATCACTATGTTGATCATATCTACTATATGATTCACGCTCGACCTTTTGGTCTCAGTTTTCCGAGGCCATATCTGCATATGCTAGGCTCGTCAAGTTTAACCCGAGTATTCTGCGTGTGCAAAACTGGCTTGCACCCGTTGTATGTGAATGTAGAGCTTATCACACCCGATCATCACGTGGTGTCTCGGCACGACGAACTGTTGCAATGGTGCATACTCAGGGAGAACACTTGTACCTTGAAATTTAGTGAGAGATCATCTTATAATGCTACCGCCGTACTAAGCAAAATAAGATGCATAAAGGATAAACATCACATGCAATCAATATAAGTGATATGATATGGCCATCATCATCTTGTGCCTTTGATCTCCATCTCCAAAGCACCGTCATGATCACCATCGTCACCTGCTTGACACATTGATCTCCATCGAAGCATCGTTGTTGTCTCGCCAACTATTGCTACTACGACTATCGCTACCACTTAGTGATAAAGTAAAGCAATTACATGGCGATTGCATTTCATACAATAAAGCGAGAACCATATGGCTCCTGCCAGTTGCTGATAACTGTTACAAAACATGATCATCTCATACAACAAATTATATATCATCACGTCTTGACCATATCACATCACAGCAAGCCCGGCAAAAACAAGTTAGACGTCCTCTACTTTGTTGTTGCAAGTTTTACGTGGCTGCTACGGCCTTCTAGCAAGAACCGTTCTTACCTACGCATCAAAACCACAACGATTTTTCGTCAAGTGTGTTGTTTTAACCTTCAACAAGGATCATGGGCGTAGTCACACTCGATTCAACTAAAGTTGGAGAAACAGACACCCACTAGCCACCTGTGTGCGAAGCACGGCGGTAGAACCAGTCTCATGAACGCGGTCATGTAATGTCGGTCTGGGCCGCTTCATCCAACAATACTGCCGAATCAAAGTATGACATGCTGCTAAGTAGTATGACTATTATCGCCCACAACTCTTTGTGTTCTACTCGTGCATATAACATCTACGCATAGACCTGGCTCGGATTCCACTGTTGGGGAACGTAGTATTTAAAAAAAAATTCTATGATCACTCGAGATCTATCTAGGAAAAGCATAGCAACGAGCGGGGAGAGCGTGTCCACGTACCCTCGTAGACCGAAAGCGGAAGCGTTTAGTAACGCGTTTGATATAGTCCAACCTCTTCGCGATCCAACCGATCCAAGTAACACTACTAGGGAAAAGTCTAACAGCAGCGCGGGTTTTAGGCCTATTAGTAGCGCGGGCAGGAGCGCTACTGATAAGGCGCTATAGCTAAAGCTTAGCAATAGCGCGCCTGGACCCGCGCTACTGCTAAAATGATCTAGTAGTAGCGCTTCTCCTGAGCAGCGCTGCTGGTAATTAGTAGTAGCGCTCCTCCTTGCCCGCGCTACTACTATTATTTAGTATTTTATTTCTTTTTTATTTCATGTTGTATTTCATACACCTTTACACAATTTTTCATACAACAGGAATTTAGAGACTGTTTTACATCATAATGAGTAGGTGAAATATCAGGATTAGTTTCAAGTGGATGGACATCCACTTGAAACTAATCCATGTTCTTTCACCCAATGATATAATAAATATCATATCATATCATTAACAACTTATCATCATAATACATCATTGTCATATAACACCTCAAAATCATCGTTTTCATCAATGAGACATCACATAACAAATTGGTTACTAGTCGTAATCACAAGTACTCCTCATCATCAACTCTAACACATTGTATCACATAATAAACATATTGTACCTCATAGGACCTACTACATTCTCTTAGGAGCTACTATATTCTCTAAGGTAAAATAGCAAAAAACAAGATAGCCCCTGACTCTCCATTATGGAGAATGGAGATTATCCTGTCTCCAATTCTTGCCTTTCGCTTAATGTTACTTCCAAGAACCTCCTTGCGAATGTCCAAACATTTTTTCCATTCTTTGATTAGCATGTGTTCACCGGTTTTAGAAATCCGATATGCACAGTGAGATCCAGAGGATGACCTGGCTGTATGTTCGAACTTCAAGGCGACCATTGTAATACATCAGATGAGGCACACAATCCATCGGGATTTTCTGTTGAAAAACATAGTAATAACTTTTTAGTTAGCAATGATGTACTAGTTTTGGAAGTATGCAAAAGATGCACGGATGTCGTAATAGTAAAAAATCTTACCAGGTATCTCCATAGAAGTTATCGTGGTTCAACACGCACTAGTGACACGATTCACCATAATTTGGAGGAGTTCGATAATAGGTATTGTAATTCTCAAAGAAAGTACAATAAGCAATCAGATGATTTTTCTCCTTATACGTTAATTCAGAGTCATCGGTGTATTGGGTTTTGTCTACCATCTTCTGTACATTCTTTGAAGATTCAAAATAAGCTATCAACAATTTTGAAATAAACAATATAAATTAGTTAATAACTATGTTTGAGAAACTCACATTGGGTAGAATCGGAAGCGTATCAACAAGGACCCAAATGTCCATATTGTCTTGCTCGATGTCAGGATCACCAAGATCCATGGTAACAATCATACCCTCATAAAAACCATACATTTTGCAAAGTGCTTCCCAATTTTGGCAACCAAAATGGGTTACGCTCTGAGCATTGCACATATTTACTTCAAAATCTATATCATGATGGGTCCTTAGGTGTATTTTCTTTGTTTCAAAATTTCCATGGTCTTCAAAACCCATCCTCTCCAAGACATATATAGCGTCTTGCATGGCATGGGATAAGCTAGTCGAATTGTTAAAGATGAAAATTAGACGTTGAAATAGTTGAAGTCATGCTTAATTACGAAAAAAACACTTGTCGTTGTTGCGTACCATTTCACAATCGAAGGTCTCCTCGAGCTTAATGCTGAAGCGCTGATCTTCGTCCAGCTGAACGAACCTGTCGCACATACCTCGATCGTCGTGGCACCAGCTACACTCCCCCGGGAGACTGTCGTCGTCCGAGTACGACATTTCCTACGTTCATAATTCAAAGATTAAACTTGTACATATTCTAGCACAAGTCATGCCAGAATTCACGACAAAAATCCGGCATGACCTTTGCTCAAAAAGGACATATCGAGCGCCTAAAATTTGCCGGAACGGAAATTAATCAACACTCCGCAAAACATAGGCCACTCGGAGATGTAAACTGAACATAAACGGTCACTTGGGCAACCACATATCCTATTTGAGCAACAACACAAGATATACAAGGATATTTGGCTGGTCTCACCTCGATGTCGGAGGGGTGGGTGACTGGGACAACGGCGGGATGTCGGAGGGGTCGGTGACGGGACGACGGCGGGGATGTCGGAGGGGGTCGGTGACGGGGACGACGGTGGTCACCTGAGAAACCATATAAGTTATCACTAATACATCCCGAATAATTGCTTAAACTAAAAAATAACAACAAATATGACATGTTCAACTAGTTTTATTAATTCAACTAGTTCTTACTAAATATAAACTTACTATAAATAGAAAAAAACTAGTTCTTTCTAAAAATAAAGTAGTTCAACTAGTTATATTAATTTACTTAGTAAACTAGTTCAACTACAACTAAAAATCTAGTACTAGCTAAGCAACATCTAGTTAACTAGTACCATCACTACTAGTAATTAACATCTACTACTACTAAAAATCTAGTACTAACTAAGCAACATCTAGTACTAGCTATGAACCCTAAATTAACATCTACAACTACTAAATCTAGTACTAACTAGTGGCAGGGGGTGGGGGCGACGGAGAGGTAGCTAGGGGCGGCAGGTCGAGGGCAGGGGAGGAGGCTGCCATGGAGGAGGAGGAGGAGGAGGGCGACTGCAGCGGAGGGAGGAGGGCGGCGGAGGAGGGAGGGGCGGCCATAGGCGGAGGGAGGATGTGCGAGGAGGAGGAGGAGGACGGAAGGAGGGAGTACCTCGGCGGATTTGACGAGACGGCGGCGGCGGCGGCGACGACGACTTATTATCGGCACGGGGCGTAGAGTGAGAGTGTGAGTGAGGGCCGGTCGTGCGCGTGGGGATAAGGTAGGGATAGTTGCAGCGCGTTTGCCAAAAAGCGCTACAGCTAATCTGAATAGCAGTAGTGCCTTGCACATAAACCGCTACTGCTAAGTGTAACTATACAAAAATACGCAATGTAAAATACATTGGCCATCAATGATCTTTTGTGTAAAATTGAATTGTCAATATGAGTCCTATCCGTAGGAACCGGAGAGGACTCATATTATGCCACAAATTTTACACATAGAGTTCAGTGAAGACCAACTGGTTGTGGTAGTTTCAGAAATAACATATTTAAGGTGGTAAACACCCTGTTCACGGAGCGAGGTGGGACTAAACTTATGGGCTGATCTTAGCAGTAGCGGTTTTTCTATAAGCACGTTGCTGCTAACTTCTATAGTAGTAGCGCGTTTAGTATAGAGCGCTACTGCTATAACTAGCGGGGCGAGGTCATGGCAATTATAGCAGTAGCGCTGTTTGTGGTGGACGCGCCATCGCTATTTTCCTGTCAGCAGCGCTGCTCTCTAACACGCGCTGCTGCTAAGTAGCAGCAGCGTGGTATTTTGTGGTGCACTGCTGGTAAGATTTTGTGTATAGGCTTTTCCCTAGTAGTGTAACGAACGCACTGCACCTCTGCGGTTTGCACACGTTCATCTTAGTGACGTCCCTCGAGCTCTTGATCTAGTTGAGGACGAGGGAGAGTTCATTCAGCACGACGATGTGGTGACGGTGATGACGAAGTTACCGGCGGAGGGCTTCGCCTAAGCACTACGACGATATGACCGAGGTGTGTAACTGTGGAGGAGGGCACCTCACACGGCTAAGACAAATCTTGGAGTGCCTTTGGGGTGCCCCCTGGCCACGTATATAAATGAGGAGGTGATGTCTACTACGCAACCTTCTCCCTGTAGACGTTGTTGGGCCTCCAAGTGAAGAGGTTTGTAGGACAGTAGAAAATTTCCCTCAAGTGGATGACCTAAGGTTTATCAATCCGTGGGAGGCATAAGATGAAGATGGTCTCTCTCAAACAACCCTGCAACCAAATAACAAAGAGTCTCTTGTGTCGCCAACACACCCAATACAATGGTAAATTGTATAGGTGCACTAGTTCGGCGAACAGATGGTGATACAAGTGCAATATGGATGGTAGATATAATTATTTGTAATCTGAAAATATAAAAACAGCAAGGTAACAAGTGGTAAAAGTGAGCGTAACGGTATTGCAATGCTAGGAAGCAAGGCCTAGGGTTCATACTTTCACTAGTGCAAGTTCCCTCAACAATAATAACATAATTGGATCATATAACTATCCCTCAACATGCAACAAAGAGTCACTCCAAAGTCACTAATAGTGGAGAACAAACGAAGAGATTATGGTAGGGTACGAAACCACCTCAAAGTTATTCTTTCCAATCAATCCGTTGGGCTATTCCTATAAGTGTCACAAACAGCCCTAGAGTTCGTACTAGAATAACACCTTAAGACACAAATCAACCAAAACCCTAATGTCACCTAGATACTCCAATGTCACCTCAAGTATCCGTGGGTATGATTATATGATATGCATCACACAATCTCAGATTCATCTATTCAACCAACACATAGAACCTCAAAGAGTGCCCCAAAGTTTCTACCGGAGAATCAAGACGAAAACGTGTGCCAACCCCTATGCATAGGTTCATGGGCGGAACCCGCAAGTTGATCACCAAAACATACATCAAGTGAATCAATAGAATAACCCATTGTCACCACAGTTATCCCACGCAAGACATACATCCGATAAGATAACTGCAAAGGGAAAAATCAATACATTGCAAGAGAGTAAAGGGGGAGAAACATCATAAGTTCCAACTATAATAGCAAAGCTCGCGATACATCAAGATCGTGCCAAATCAAGAACACGAGAGAGAGAAAGAGATCAAACACATAGCTACTGGTACATACCCTCAGCCCCGAGGGTGAACTAATCCCTCCTCGTCATGGAGAGCGCCGGGATGATGAAGATGGCCACCGGTGAGGGCCCCCCTCCGGCAGGGTGCCGGAACAGGATCCCGATTGGTTTTTGGTGGCTACAGAGGCTTGCGGCGGCGGAACTCCCGATGTATTCTGTTCCCCGAAGGTTTTAGGGTATATGGATATATATATATAGGCGGAAGAAATACGCCGGGGAGCCACGAGGGGCCCACGAGGGTGGAGGGCGCGCGGGGTGGTGGGCGCGCCCCTGCCTCGTGCCTCCTCGCTTTTTTCTGACGTGCACTCCAAGTCTCCCGGTTGCTTTCTTTCCAAAATAACTTCTCCGAAGGTTTCATTCCGTTTCGATTCGCTTGATATTCCTTTTCTTTGAAATACTAAAACAAGGGAAAAACAGGAACTGCACTGGCTCGGGTCAATAGGTTAGTCCCAAAATAATATAAAAGTGTTTAATAAAGCCCATAAACATCCAAAACAGATAATATAATAGCATGGAACAATCAAAAATTATAGATACATTGGAGACGTATCAGGGGGGAAGAGGAGGCCGGCCTAGGAGGGGCGCGCCTATAGGGGGAGTCCAAATAGGATTCCCAATCCTAGTTGGAGTCCCCTTCCTTTTCCAAGAGGGGAGAAATGGAAGGAGTAGGAGAGGGAGAAGGAAAGAGAGGGGACGCCGCCCCCTCCCTGGTACAATTCGTACTTGCCATGGGGGGGGGGGCACCCCTTGAGGCCCTTCTCTCCTTTCCCGTATGGCCCATTAAGGCCCACTACTTCCTCCGGCGAATTCCCGTAACTCTCCGGAACTCCGAAAAATACCCGAATCACTCGGAACCTTTCCGATGTCCGAATATAGTCTTCCAATATATCGATCTTTACGTCTCGACCATTTCGAGATTCCTCATCATGTCCGTGATCTCATCTGGGACTCCGAACAACCTTCGGTACATCAAATCACATAACTTATAATAAAAATCATCATCGAACGTTAAGCGGGCGAACCCTACGGGTTCGAGAACTATATAGACATGACCGAGACACATCTCCGGTCAATAACCAATAGAGGAACCTGGATGGTCATATTGGCTCCTACATATTCTACGAAGATCTTTATCGGTCAAATCGCATAACAACATACGTTGTTCCCTTTGTCATCGGTATGTTACTTGACCGAAATTCGATCGTCGGTATCATCATACCTAGTTCAATCTCGTTATCGACAAGTCTCTTTACTCGTTCCGTAATGCATCATCCAACAACTAACTCATTAGTCACATTGCTTGCAAGGCTTATAGTGATGTGCATTACCGAGAGGGCCCAAAGATACCTCTCCGATACTCAGAGTGACAAATCCTAATCTCGATCTATGCCAACTCAACAAACACCATTGGAGACACCTATAGAGCATATTTATAATCACCCAGTTACGTTGCGACGTTTGATAGCACACAAGGTATTCCTCCGGTATTCGGGAGTTGCATATTCTCATAGTAAGAGGAACATGTATAAGTCATGAAGAAAGCAATAGCAATAAAACTCAACGATCATAGTGCTAAGCTAACGGATGGATCTTGTCCATCACATCATTTTCTAATGATGTGATCCCGTTCATCAAATGACAACACATGTCGATGGCTAGGAAACTTAACCATCCTTGATTAACGAGTTAGTCAAGTAGAGGCATACTAGGGACACTCTGTTTGTCTATGTATTCACACATGTACTGAGTTTAGGGTTAATATAATTCTAGCATGAATAGTAAACATTTATCATGATATAAGAAAATATAAATAACAACTTTATTATTGCCTTTAGGGCATATTTCCTTCGTCGTGTTCGTCGCGACCTGCATCAACACGTCCTTTGACAGCATGCCAAGAAGCAACTCCGGTGCTGTCTTGCTCTTCTTAGCGTCGATCGCCGCGTCGTCCATCGGAGCCACCAGGCCCCATAGCTCCTAGGCATCAAGGATCGCCTCCACCTTGATCACCCAGGAGGTGTCGTTCACCAGCGAAAGCTGTGGGGTGGGTAGCGACATCGCACCCCCACCGCCGGTGCCGTATGGTTCAAGCGACATGGCCGCCAGTGGGATCTCCCCCAATGCTCTAATGCCAAATGTTGGGGTTAAGCCCGTGCCCTAGCACTCCCTCGTCGCACTCACCCTCTCTCTAGCACAAACCGAAAGGAGGACGAAGAACACACGGTGGATTTCTGGCGCACGAACGCCTGCCGCGGCTACAACAAATTTTCTTGAGCTCGAACTCAACACACCATGCCACAATGTACATGAGGGAGGGGGCTTTTGTGCGTGCGCACGGACGCCCCACGCGGTGCTCCCGACGCACCCACTCACTCACTCGCTACGTCCCGTGCACCCCACGCGCACGCACGCGCTCGACGCGGCCGGATCCAGCGCCCAACGCGGTCACACCCCCGCACACGACGCCAACTAACACACACACGCGCGGACAAAAGCACACACCCTGCGACGGACCCCGACGCGGCTCGTATATCACATGCCTGAAAGAATGTTTTTCAGGAGTTTAACTCTGTAATCATGTAATACCCTCCCAATAGATTGGTTGACCTGAGCTCAGTGGTCACTTTCAGTCTCTCAGACAGTCAGTAGCTATGGTTATCTTCCGCAGCAGCAAGTCTTCAGCCAAAACTAGTGCTTCCCGAGATGCGAAAGCTTCAACAGTTTCAGGATCCGACATCCCCTTGAAGACGACAGCGGACACTCCGAGGAAACGCCCCTGGTCTTCTCTGCAGAGAACACCAACAGCACCTGTATTCGATTGATTTTGCCACTCCACCGTGCACATAGATTTTTGAGAATCCGGGTACGGCTGTTGCCACTCGAGCTGCATGGTTCAGTAGGGATGCGTTGAGTTTTTTTTTTCTTTATGGTGGGCGGGATGCCCCGAGCTAGAAGTGGGACTTCCATTGACTGACCCAAAAGAAGCCCGTCAGTGGAGAAACGCTCGGCCTAGGAAAGTCGTCCGATCGATGCCCAAAGGCTTTTCCTCTCCGAACGAACGCTGGAGTACCAAAACCGAGCCGCCGCCCTGCATCTTTGGCTTCGCTATTAAGGAAAGGAAAACACAGCTCCTCTTCCCCCCGCTCCTCCACTCCAGTCCAGTACTTACCATGCGGGTAGGGCGAGCGGCACCATCACTCGCCCTATTTGATTTCCCGTGATTTGCAGCGAAATTCAGTTCTCTTCCGATTGATTTCCCCTGGTTATCATCTGATCTGAGTTACAAGCCCTAGCTCGGGCTCATCCACGGCCGGTAAGCAGAGGATTTCGTTATCTAGTTTCCGTATCTGTTTTCGGATCTTGCTTGTTTCACTGCTTTGAAACTTGAATCGCTATTTATTGGCTTCGATATCTCTCGTACACGATGTTTTGGGATCTGTCTACCGCGCCTTCAATTAATCTGTATCAATACCCAGTTTTACTTTATCAGTTTTCGGATCTTACTTGTTTCCCCTCTTCGGATCTTGCTTGTTTTCGGATCTCTCTCATACACGATGTTTTGGGATCTGTCTACCGTGCCTTCAATTAATCTGTATCAGTACCCAGTTTTACTTGTGGCTATCTTCCCAAGAATACTAACAGTTTCGCGGTTTCCCGTTCCAGGCCTGCTAATCCCAGTAGGAACCGATCCAAAGAGGGGCAGTGTCATGGATAGTTATAGTAATCTACCAATTGGATCTTCCGGGAAGGTACATTGCTGGAATCCCCCCTCCCCTTCTTTTCTTGCAAGGGGTTGGCATCCCTCCATTTTATCATCATGTTTTATTCAGTTCAAAACTACCAGGGAGACCGCTCTTGCACGGCTAGGTCTCATACATGCTGTTATATTTAGTATTTTTTTTTCTTTTGAAAATATGGTATCACATCAATTCTCAAAATAGTCAATGTATACATCTTGTGAAAACTTGATTGCACTTTGATTGCAAATATTTAATTAAGGGCAAGTATTGACGAATTACAGACAACACTCAAGTCGCTGCTTGGTATGTGAGAACATAGACTTATATACAATGCTCCAAGTTCTCTTGCAGTCCTTGTTCCCTCGTGTCCTCTTCCTACCATTAATATTTGTAAATTTCTTCATCAGTAATTGAAATAAAAGCATACATATACAGTTTGCATCTGAATCAGGATACCTCCGTTGTCCACCCACCTTCTCAGTCAAAGCTGCTTCGGGCCGTGCACGTGAGAGATCTCTCATATACGAATATAGAACATCGACTATTATAAAGCATTGTATATGAGAGAGATCTTTCAAAACTGCTTCGATCTCTCTCACATACAATGTTTTGGGATCTCTCTACCGTGCCTTCAATTAATCTTTATGAGCTCTCAGTGTTACTTTCGCCTATCTTTTGAAGATTACTAACAGCTTCACGATTTCCTGTTCCAGGCCTGCTAATCCCAGTAGGAACCGATCCAAAGAGGGAGGAGTGTCATCGATACTTATAGTAATCTACCAATTGATCTTCCGGAGGGTACATTGCTGAATCCCCTCCTTCTTTTTTTTCGAGGGGTGCCCTCCCTCCATTATCATCATGTTTTATTCAGTTCAAAAGTACCAGGGAGACCGAGCGTTTGCGCGGCTCGGTTTCACATGACTTCTCAATATAGTCAATGTATACATCTTGTGAAAACATGATTGCACTTTGATTACAAATATTTAATTAAGGGCAAGTATTGACAAATTACAGACAACACTCAAGTCGCTGCTTGGTATGCGAGAACACAGACTTGTATACAGTGCTCCAAGTTCTCCTCTTGCAGTCCTTGTTCCCTGGTGAATGGTGTCCTCTTCCTACCATTAATATTTGTAAATTTGTTCATCTATAATTAAAATAGAAGCATAGATAGTTTGCATCTGAATCAGGAGGCCTGCGTTGTCCACTCACCTTCTCGGTGAACGTGCTGCAGTGGTGTTTTGTATATATAAAATTACATGCGCTCTATAGCATCCTAATGTAGGCTATTGAATAAGAAGTCTTATTATTAGTGTATATATGAAAAAAATCCTCGCTACCATCTGTACTGTTCTCTGTGATTGTGTCTATGTTCTTTTTAATTTACTTCCATAATCTTATCACAATTAAATTTCTAATTACATACCTTATATAATATATATCTTTCTATCACTTTGTGATGAAACATTCTCTCCATCACTCCCAATTTATGTCACTTTCTTATCGTGCTTCACGTGTTTTTTCTACTTGGCATTCTATGGAAATATAACTCCGAGAGAGAAATGGAGCTTAGCTCACTTAATTGGAGAGTGGATGTATAGTATTATCACCTTATTATTCAAGCCAAACAATTAGAGATTCATATATGGTGTACAATTATTATTAGACCTTTCGTACATACTTCCTTCATGAAAATTATAATTACAGATATACATCAATCAATAGTTTTAAAAGCACACGCCTTTAACTCACTCCTCTCATAGCATTGTTTATTGTGCCCATATTGTTTTTTTCTAAGACTTGTATATTTTGGCACAACTAAAATGCTCTTGCATAGTTTACATGACGTATTAAACGTGGTTGTGTTTTCTTGTAGGATACAACTTCGTACACATATTAACCTGCAAAATAAAAACTCATACACGAATCATACTGGAATCGATCTGCTATCTTTCCATCCCGGAGCATGCCTACCTTGCATCTAATTTGGTTTTGCATATATACATTTATTTTCTCCATATTTACCATTTGATTAGCACTATAGGTATGACTGCCAATTGAATAATTGGCCTCGTGTCCTACTCACAAACATTTCATTTCATTGTATAAGTTTCCTTTTTACATTGGCAGTGATGTTATCACATGCATGCCAACTCCTTTTCTGTTCACGTATATGCTTGGGCAGCTCCAGATTAGTGGTCTGTCATGCCCGATTGTCATGCGAATTTAATCTCAATCGGTATGTCAGGATCTCATGAGCATACATTATTTAATCTCGGACCTAGCATATAATTCACAGATCAAATAATTATTTAGCCCATGTGGATCAACATGGTCTTACCATGCCACTTGGCCATCTAAGCAAAATTAATTATCAGTCCAAATTCATCTGAATTCTAAAAACATCATCTCATGCTTATAACTGATTTTGTATTCATCTGTGCTGTTTTGCATCAACATATATATGTAGATTAATAGAAAATGAAAAATTATATATTTGACATATTTTTTCATCTATGTTAAACGTTGTGTGGTTCCCTCTTGTTTCTCGTATTACATGTTTGTTTCGAGTCGCACACAAATCACACTGAAATTGATATGCCATATTCTTATCTGTTTCCATGCATGTCTTGCATGTAAGATTTTTTCTTAGATCACCTGCATGTGAAGTTTATATATTTCCGGTCCACTGCATTCATTCCCTTGCTATTAATTCCATGGGTTCTCTGCCACTTTTGTCCACCACTGGTCGTTATTCACATAGGCTCGTATATGTTTTGCTTGGGCCAACTTTATTCATAGATTTTATTTTACTGTAGTTATCTCACATTTTAGTTTCAGGTTGATTTTCCTTGTATAAATATAAATGATCATTCCTGTAAAAATAATCCAGAATTTAGCTCACTTGATTGATTTATGTTGAACCTATATGAATTTTAGAAGACTATTTTTCAGTCTAAATTGTACCATTTCCATAATATATAAGGCAAATACGCAGTAGACATCTTGATAAAAAATGAAGTAGGATAATAAGACAGAGGGATATCAATTCAAGAATAGAGGTACCTGACGGTTATCACAAATATATTTCTAATCTGATCTATACCAATAAAGTGAAGGTCCTTTAGTTTTTATTACAACAAAGTGAAGCTTATTTAGGTGCAGCTTGGGTTGGCACGTGGGTCTTGAGATTCCAGCCTTTTCAATACTGGAATTTGTTTTCGGCCTTGCCAACCAAGAATTCTACGAATTTTTACGACCATGTGAGCCCATGTATTTTTTTTAGCATGGAATAGTCTGCGTATGTTTTCGTTGGAAGAGTCTGTATATGCCTTCTGTTCTCCTGTCAGAGTCGTTTCTGGAAGCCAACGTATTTTTTCCTTGCATGCAATCTGTTTGACAATGGTTGTACCTTTCAGTAGGAGATAGACTTCCTAAAAATTTTGAGGTAAATTGAGAGTTTTAACTTTTCTATATGCCGTTATAGTATGGTTCTATCTGCTCATGTCATCATGTCCTATGACAAATTTTGCACGTGCCAATAGTTTTGTGCGTAACCTTAATTGGAAATTAAATCAACCATTACAATCAAAATCAATGACTTCAATATTTTTAGCTTATGCGGATGAATATGATAGGTAGTTTGTCTTTTTTAATAATATAATAAATCTTTTTGGCTAATCCACTCGTTCCTTTTTTTAGGACAAAAACAATGTGCATTATAGATGTTCACCTCACCAACTTCCGCCATTTATGAAATGTCTTAGTGACAAGCAGATAGATTTTGTCAGGAAAATTGGGTTTGAGAGCATCTTGTCAATGCAAGATTTTAAGATGGATAAAGATCTAACCCTATGGCTGGTTGATAAGTTCAATTGTGACACCGAGGAGCTAGAATTTGACGGAGGCATATCAATTCCAGTGAGGCCCCTTGTGAAGTTTGTCCTTGAATTCCTTCAGGACCCATCAAAGTTATAGAGGGTCTCCATGTAGACGATGCTCTCTACAAACAGTACACTTGTGGTACGAGAGGGAAGAACGCGAAGGATGTGGCGGAAGAAATGTGCAGCATAACTGAGGAGGAACCGTTCTGCATAGCCTTTATGATGGTGATACTTGCAATTTATCTAGCACCAAATACATCTGTGAATGTCAGCAGGTCATTTCTGGGAGCTGCTAGACAGGTTGGTAATCTCAAACAGATGGATTGGTGCAATTTGGTTGCTGATTGCCTATTCAAAGGAATCAAGGATTCCAAACAATCAGATAGATTGTTTGTCCATGTGAAGGGCTGTGTGCACATTCTCAGTGTAAGAACAGTCCAACCACACTTATGAAACTATCATTATTATGCTATAATAAACTGCTTGATTGTGCTGATGTCACATGTTAATTTACAAAATTTGTTTCCATAATTGTCATTGAGATGCAGGTCATTTTCATCGATCTTGCAAAACACCCTACACTCATAGTTCCAGATGGCTTTCCACGCTTGAGTGTTGTCACTACGGAAATGGGTTGCTTCACATCCAAATGGGTAGTTGCACATACCTTTGGTAGCTTCCTGCCGGTAATTACTTGTGCACCACTAAATTCTGTAAGCAAATTGTGATATACTATTTATTTGAAACACAATATTCGTTATTATATGAATGTATGCCTTGTTTCAAAAGAATGTCATGCTATATAGTCTATACTGCTACATGCAATAAAAGACCCATAACCACATTCAGCCAATGAATTATTTATGTAGCATTTATTTAACCAATCTATAACCGATAAAGTTTATTATGTGTGCAAGTTTATATTTGAGTTACCTTTTTCAGACGTGTTTTTTTCTTTTTCCTAGGTTCCATATTTTGTTTGCTTCAATTAATATGTGTGTTCTGATTCAAATAGGTACGTTGTCTAGAAGAGTCTGTCTATGCTCCGGTGCTTAATAACATGCCAAATGGTAACATTGTTGAAGGAGTAAAATGCTCTGATTCTGATTCAAATACTGATGCTCTGGCCGATCAGTTTGCAATAACCGACACCGATCAGAATAACAACAATCATCTCATTTTAGCAGAGCTTGGCAATGCCAGAACAACCCATAATACATCAACCTCTCCCATTCTTGAACATGTAGTGTTAGATACACCAGCTCAATCATCAGGTACATAATCATTCTCTATATATTGCAGGTTATATATAGATTTTACATAAAAATTTTCACCCTTTAATTGGCACGATTTGTCCCAATCAACATGTACGTAACATGCTATGAACTCCGTATTGTATTATCATGAATTTGTTATCCTTGTACAAATCTCTACAGCATACATGTAAATGATTCATGAATTGAAAACAATTCCGTTTTAACATTGATTTTACTGTTGCAGCGCCCAGTTCCTTGACAGAACACATAATTTTTCCAACAAGTGGCGAGCAATTGCAGTCTGCTGGTCCTTCTGATGAACCGCATTCGGCACAAGTTTGTTCCCGCACTTCATTTCACTTCCACGACTGTATTCTTTTCATTACATGGAAGAACATTTCTATGTCGTTGTGGGTTCCAGTTCACGATGTGATGTGTTTCCCTCTGTGAATTCTATGCAGATTATGGACAGTGTGCAGGTTCGTCCGGATACCACTGTGGAAAGGCGCAGGGGTTTGTTGTTGACGATGGAGAAGAACGATCGGAGCGCCAAGAAGGTGCGGGTGGAGCTATCCGGGAGTGGCCAAGTGAAGCAAGCTGAAGAAGGTACCATAAAGATGGACATGAGTTTGCTTAATTGCAGTGTGTGCTCCCGCCCCATCAAGCCCCCTGTCTTCGAGGTTAATTTCTTTCACCAACTAGCAAGGTGGCCCTGGCAAATGCGAGGGCATCATGCTTCAGCCTGCCGACCATGTTATTTTTTTAATCTTATATAATATATTTTTACTTATTTATCCTATCATTGCATGATAGACAACAGTACTTGCATCCAAGAAGTGTTAATGGTACCGATAACCTTTAGAGCGGAGTAGTCATGCTCTGACCGTTTTTATGGACCGCAACTTTCTTTATTTATTGTTTGGAAAAATAATTAGGGCACAGGTGGGTAATTTCTTTCATCTATCATGTTAATAGGTAATTGTCGAGATCCCTTGGCTGCATTTTTTTCTAGCATATTTCTATTTTTTGACATGTATTGTGATTTTAGTATTTAATATTATAAGATAATAGATAGATGCTCCATCAATTTATTGTTCTATTTGTTCGAGGTCTGAGGATGTCCGTAATCGTTAAAATTTTGTGCAGTGCAATGCAGGGCACTTGGCTTGCTACAAATGCCTCATCGGGCTCCCCTATAAACTATGCCAGACGTGTGAGCACGGCAGTGGCTTTGGCCACATCCGTCATTGGACGCCATCGTCTCCTCCTTGACAGTCAAGTGCCACCATGATGGCTGCGGAGCTACGCCCCTACTACGAGCTCGACGACCATCAAAGTGTGTGCCTGCACGCCGCGTGCTTCTGCACGGAGCTTGGCTGTGGCTTCGCCGGTGCACCACAGGCGCCTCAGCCACTTGATCGCCCTGCATGCAATGCCAGTGCACAAGGTCCATTATGGCCAAGTTCACCAGTTCCGCTGTCGGTGCTGCGTCGCGGTGCCTGCTCCATGGGCAAGGGGACGACAGCGTGTTCCTCCTGGTCATGGGCGTGCTCGGCGTCGTGTCTGTGGTGTGCATTAGAGCTGAGGCATCCTCATGGCCGCAGTACGCTGTCAAGCTTCAGGCGAATGGTCCGCCACCACCGAGCAGCGTAGAAGGCAGCATTTTGTTGGCCATGAAGCCAGTGACGAGCAGCACGAGGCCCGGGGAGGTGGCCGTGGAGGAGCTGCCGTCTTTCTTAATGGTGCCGCCTACTTATCTGGTTGGTTCTGGGGCGTCCAAGGAGGTGTCTCTTGACGTTCGCATTGACAAGATGTGATCCTGATCGTAACATACTGATTGTCCTATGTTGTCCTCTTAAGTCAGTTTGAACTGGACTAGTACGTTTTTGCCAAGGAATGATGGTTTTCAGTTGCAATGCCAATGGGCGTACGCAGCAATTTACTGTAGTAGTATTTTGTTGCAGCTAGCTAGCACTCCAAATATATATGTTGCTTGATTGATCAGGATTTGGGGTAAGTTTGCCCATTCTAATTGTGATGTCTAGCTAGCACTCCAAATATATACTCCCTCCGTCCCAAAATAAGTGACCCAACTTTGTACTAAGTTTAGTACAAAGTTAGTACAAATTTGAGTCACTTATTTTGGACGGAGGGAGTATGTTGCTTGGTTGACCAAGAGTTAGTTCATCGGTGTGGTTTATGTTATACAAAAATTATTTTCTCCATAGCATGCCCCGGCCTATCATCTGCTTTAATCCACCGATAGGACAACATGAACGCAAGAAAACACAGGACTGTGTGTCTTAACATGGACTGGATTTTGTAACAATTTTTTAGGCTGGTAAACGTGGCCTCCAGTCGTGTATCATCGATCATTTGTCGGGCGATTTCGACTATACATAGTATTGTCTACTACCTCGTGGAAGGTCTGAAGGAATCTATTTGGGATACAGATCATAACGATGGACTTGTTAGCTTTTTCAGTTGGCGAATTTGTCAAATTCCACCTCCGAAATAGAGCTGACAATTTTACATGTATCTGCCCAATACAAGGGTAAAGGGTAAATCTCCTTTCTACCGGAATTGGTGGATTTTGCTAAGGATAACCCATAGCCCATGCTTATTTGGGGGTCACAGGGACACGCACCTGCGCATCCGTCTGCTGCTGTCGATGTGCCCCGTGATCCGAAAGCTAAACTTGTTTCCGCTGATAAGGGATGAAAACTAGAAAATCCCGTAAAATTCACAGGGACACACACCAGCGCATCCGTCTGTAGCCGTCGATGTGTGATGTGATCCAAAACCTTGTTTCCACTCATAAGTAAAGAAATATATATGAAATATTCCTATCATCAGATTCCTAGAACAAGGGGATAGTTTTCAGTGTCATGCCTTTCCGGTGATATGGTTTCTTCATTGCCCTCATTTCATCATCTTCTTTCTCAATTCATTTTATATCCGCCCAACTATCATCGTCTTCATGTTCTATCACATCGGAAATTCATCTGATGGTTCTTTGTACTGCAAATTCAGCGACTCTTTATTCCATGTCATTATTGTGATACGGCATATTATGCCATCTTCCATGGAATCCTCATTCTGTCCTTACTCTTTAACTTACATATACCACAGCAATTGCATTCTTCGAACTACAATGATTGTTCCTAAATTTGATTTTATTCTTACTCGCAACCTATTAGATCTTATTTCCTTAAGTTGTGTTATACCAAACTTGTAATGTAACTTGCCTATCAATTTTTTTCTATCTGATTCTGATTTAACTTGTCAGTTTTGTCCTCCCAAACTTGCGGAACGAAAATAATCGTGCCAAGTTTCATTGTTCCAAACTTACTGTACAACAACGTTTTGTTGTCTCACACATTATAATTCTTTTAGTTCTTCTTCCTCCGCACCGCATTATTGTTCCTTCAACTTACAAGGCATTTATTTTGTGGTCCCAACTAAGCTTGCTCCACAGAAGTATAAACTTCTTTGTACATCCTATCCTCTCATCCACTCTTGCTCTTGGTTTCTGCTGTCGTCCTGTAGATCTACTCTCTTTTCACTTGTACTCCCGTCGGTCACTGCAATTTCACTGCTCGAAGCATCGCTACCAGCAACAGTTAGTGCCGCTGTTCATTTTTCGTTGCTCTCCTCACTCTCCATAGGCGAGAAAACCCCAATGGAGTTGAACGCAATGCATGAGATCCAGGCAAAATTGCATGTATCCTGCTTAGCCTTCTTCAAATAAGGGTGCACATGTTTCTTTTGTGTTGACGCTCTGTTCATATCCATAATACGTGCACCGGAATAACGATGCATAATTTTTTTTCTTGGCTTGATGTTAGGGTTCTCATTCATAGTGCCCAATGTGGAAGGACTCAAAAGGTCTGTGCAGCCTTGCCCAGACGGCTGACACCTTTAATCTTACTCTACCGCAAGACTTTGTATATCGCACGGTAT
The DNA here is from genome assembly GCA_021605205.1 of Aegilops longissima. NCBI lineage: Eukaryota > Viridiplantae > Streptophyta > Magnoliopsida > Poales > Poaceae > Aegilops > Aegilops longissima. The sequence continues at coordinate 8,696,684 of CM038678.1, read as the reverse complement.
CTTAGTACAATCCCCGTTGTCTCGTCCATACGGTTAGGGTTTTTGAAATATTTGTCCACTCATTTTTCTTAAAGTTGGAACTATATATGAACTAGTGTTTGGAACTATCGCATTTGAGTCATTGTACTATTTGGAACTATCATATTTGAGCCTACTTACCTATGAACTAGTGTTGCGTACTGTTTGGAATTATCATATTTGAGTCTATGCACTATTTATTATTATTACTTAGAATTTGTGCTATGTTATCGTAAGAGAGTATTGTTGTTATTGTGTGACCAATTGTGTTGTTGTGATTCATTTCTAGAATATTAATTATTTTATACCGCTACATATTCATTCAGTTATCATCATATATGAGCAGATTTCATTTTTGAGTCATGCATAACAAGGTATAATCTTCATGGCAATGTAGCTATGCAATTCCATATTTTATCATCCAAACAAGATTTGGTTTGAAACATCAGAGACATTTCAGTTTCCTGAGTGAATTGGAAGTCCAAATCAATTACAGAGCTCTCCAATATGGACATCGAAACAAAGCATGAGGGTTGAAATCCTCCCCAAGAAAAGCAAATCTTTTCAGCCAAAAAAGAGGCTCTATATGAAAATGAAGAGTTCCTGCCGGTTTCCTTGAGAAGAGATTCTCACTAGTGGACATGCGCCTGCAGTGGAGATGATGACTGAGTGACTAGCTCGTCTGAATGCAAAAGCCAGCCATTGCTCCACTCTTGTAGTTTGGCTTCCTGAGGAAGGAACTCCAGCCCAGCCATCTCAAAAACAAGTACGACGCCCTTCTTCTTTGCTGCAAAGTTGGCCGGATCTTATTTCTCCAGATTCACACTAGCTTTCTTATTACCGGCGAGGCGACGCGATGTTCCCCCGCAAGTGGTGTTTCTTCCCTAGCGGGTGCAAGATCTACAACCCCTTCATCTTCGCAGCCACTGACATCCCCCTCATGGCCTCGCTGGACGGCAACACCGACTACGACAACGACTGATACGTCTTCAACGTATCTATAATTCTTTATTGTCCCATGCTATTGTATTATCATTTGGATGTCTTATATTCATTTTATAGCAACTTTATATCATTTTTTGGGACTAACCTATTCACATAGTGCCTAGTGCCAGTTGATGTTTTTTGTTTGTTTTTTACTTTGCAGAATATCCATATCAAACGAAGTCCAAGTGGCACAAAACTTTTTGGAGATTTGTTTCTGCCCAGAAGACAACTTGGGAGCCAAGGAAGCACTTGAGGGGAGGCCCGTGGGCCCACAACACACCAGGGTGCGCCAGAGGTGTTGGGTAACGTAGTAATTTCAAAAATTTTCCTACGATCACGCAAGACCATGGTGATGGCATAGCAACGAGAGGGGAGAGTGTTCGTCCACGCACTCGTGAGACCGAAAGCGAAGCGTTATATTAACGCTGTTGATGTAGTCGACGCCTTCACGATCCGACCGATCCAAGCACCGCATTCCGCACCTCCGAGTTCTTGGCACACGCTCAGCTCGATGACGATCCCCGAGCTCCGATCCAGCAAAGCGTCGGGAAGGAGTTCCACAAGACGACGGCGTGGTGACGATCTTGATGTTCTACCGTCGCAGGGCTTCGCCTAAGCACCGCTACAATATAACCGAGGTGGAATATGGTGGAGGGGGGCACCGCACACGGCTAAGGAACGATCCGTAGATCAACTTGTGTGTCTTAGGGTGCCCCCCTGCCCCCGTATATAAAGGAGCAAGGGGGAGGGCCGGCCAGCCTTGGGGCGCACCAAGGGAGGGGGGAGTCCTCCTCCTAGTAGGAGTAGGACTCCCCTTTCCTAGTCCTACTAGGAAGAAGGAAGGGGGAAGGAAAGAGAGGAGAGGGAGAGGGAAAGGGGCTGCGCCCTCCTAGTCCAATTCGACTCCCCATGGAGGGGGGCGCACCACCTCTTGGTGCAGCCCTCTCTCTCCCTCTTGGCCCAATAAGGCCCATAACTTCCCGGGGGTTCCGTAACCCCTCCCAGACTCCGGTTTTCTCCGAAACTTCCGAACCTTTCCGTGTCCGAATATAACCATCCAATATATCAATCTTTATGTCTCGACCATTTCGAGACTCCTCGTCATGTCCGTGATCACATCCGGACTCGAACTCCTTCGGTACATCAAAATACATAAACTCATAATAACCGCCATTGAAACCTTAAGCGTGCGGACCCTACGGTTCGAGAACTATGTAGACATGACCTAGAACTATTCTCGGTCAATAACCAATAGCGGAACCTGGATGCTCATATTGGTTCCTACATATTCTACTGAAGATCTTTATCGGTCAAACCGCATAACAACATACGTTGTTCCCTTTGTCATCGGTATGTTACTTTCCGAGATTCGATCGTCGGTATCCAATACCTAGTTTAATCTCGTTACGGAAAGTCTCTTTACTCGTTCCGTAATACATCATCTCACAACTAACTCTTTAGTTGCAATGCTTGCAAGGCTTTATGTGATGTGTATTACCGAGAAGGCCTAGAGATACCTCTCCGACAATCGGAGTGACAAAACCTAATCTCAAATACGCCAACCCAACAAGTACCTTTGGAGACACCTGTAGTACTCCTTTATAATCACCCGATTACGTTGTGACGCTTGGTAGTACCAAAGTGTTCCTCCGTAAACGGAGTTGCATAATCTCATAGTTACAGGAACATGTATGGGTCATGAAGAAAGCATTAACATACTAAACGATCAAGAGTTAAGCTAACGGAATGGGTCATGTCAATCAGATCATTCAACTAATGATGTGACCTTGTTAATCAAACAACAACTCCTTGTTCATGGTTAGGAAACATAACCATCTTTGATTAACAAGCTAGTCAAGTAGAGGCATACTAGTGACATACTGTTTGTCTATATATTCACACATGTATTATGTTTCCGGTTAATACAATTCTAGCATGAATAATAAACATTTATCATGATATAAGGAAATAAATAATAACTTTATTATTGCCTCTAGGGCATATTTCCTTCAGTCTCCCACTTGCACTAGAGTCAATAATCTAGATTACAAAGTAATGATCCTTACACCCATGGAGTCTTGGTGCTGATCATGTTTTGCTCGTGGAAGAGGCTTAGTCAACGGGTCGCAACATTCAGATCCGTATGTATTTTGCAAATCTCTATGTCTCCCACTTGGACTTGGTCCCGAATGGAATTGAAGCGTCTCTTGATGTGCTTGGTCCTCTTGTGAAATCTGGATTCTTTTGCCAAGGCAATTGCACCAAGATTGTCACAGAAGATCTTCATCGGTCCCGATGCACTAGGTATGACACCTAGATCGGAAATGAACTCTTTCATCCAGACTCCTTCATTTGCTGCTTCAAGCAGCTATGTACTCCGCTTCACATGTAGATCCCGCCACGACGCTTTGTTTAGAACTGCACCAACCGACAGCTCCACCGTTTAATAAAAACACGATCCGGTTTGCGATTTAGAATCGTCCGGATCAGTGTCAAAGCTTGCATCGACGTAACCATTTACGACTAGCTCTTTGTCACCTCCATATCGAGAAACATATCCTTAGTCCTTTTCGTATTTCAGATGTTCTTGACCGCTGTCCAAAGATCCACTCTGGATTACTTTGGTACCTTCCTGCCAAGCTTACAGCTAAGCATACGTCAGTCTGGTACACAGCATTGCATACATGATAGAGCCTATGGCTGAAGCATAGGAACATCTTTCATTTTCTCTCTATCTTCTGCTGTGGTCGGGCATTGAGTCGACTCAATCTTACACCTTGTAACACAGGTAAAAACCTTTCTTTGCTCGATCCATTTTGAACCTTTTCAAAACTTTATCAAGGTATGTGCTTTGTGAAAGTCCAATCAAGCGCCTTGATCTATCTCTATAGATCTTGATGCCTAATATGTAAGCAGCTTCACCGAGGTCTTTCATTGAAAAACTTTTATTCAAGTATCCTTTTATGCTATCCAGAAATTCTATATCATTTCCAATCAATAATATGTCGTCCACATATAATATTAGAAATGCTACTGAGCTCCCACTCACTTTCTTGTAAATACAGGCTTCTCCAAAAGTCTGTATAAACCCATATGCTTTGATCACACTATCAAAGCGCTTATTCCAACTCCGAGAGGCTTGCACTGACCATAAATTGATCGTTGAGCTTGCACACTTTGTTAGCACCTTTTGGATCGACAAAACCTTCTGGTTGTATCATATACAACTCTTCTTCTAGAAATCCATTCAAGAATGCAGTTTTACATCCATTTGCCAAATTTCATAATCATAAAATGCGGCAATTGCTAACATGATTCGGACGGACTTAAGCATCGCTACGGGTGAGAAAGTCTCATCGTAGTCAACCCCTTGAACTTGTCGAAAACCTTTTGCAACAAGTCGAGCTTTGTAGACAGTTACATTACCATCAGCGTCTTCTTCTTCTTAAAATCCATTTATTCTCAATAGCTTGCCGATCATCGGGCAAGTCTACCAAAGTCCATACTTTGTTCTCATACATGGATCTCATCTCAGATTTCATGGCTTCAAGCCATTTTGCGGAATCTGGGCTCACCATCGCTTCTTCATAGTTCGTAGGTTCATCATGATCTAGTAGCATGACTTCCGAAATAGGATTACCGTACCACTGCAGTGCGGATTTTGTTCTGTTGACCTCTGAAGTTCAAAGACAACTTGATCTGAAGTTTCATGATCTTTATCATTATCTTCCTCACTAACTGGTGTAGGTGTTACGAAACTGATTTCGTGACGAACTACTTTCCAATAAGGGAGCTGGTACTATTACCTCATCAAGTTCCACTTTCCTCCCACTCACTTCTTTCGAGAGAAACTCCTTCTCTAGAAAGGATCCATTTTTAGCAACGAATGTTTTGCCTTCGGATCTGTGATAGAAGGTGTACCCAATTGTCTCCTTTGGGTATCCTATGAAGACACATTTTTCCGATTTGGGTTCAAGCTTATCAGGTTGAAGTTTCTTCACATAAGCATCGCAACCCCAAACTTTCGAAACGACAACTTTGGTTTCTTGCTAAACCATAGTTCATAAGGCGTCGTCTCAACGGATTTTGACGGTGTCCTATTTAACGTGAATGCGGCCGCCTCAAGAGCATAACCCCAAAATGATAGCGGTAAATCTGTAAGAGACATCATAGATCGCACCATATCCAATAAAGTGCGATTCGACGCTCGGACACACCATTGCGCTGTGGTGTTCGGGTGGCGTGAGTTGCTAAACTATTCCGCTTTGTTTCAAATGTAGACCAAACTCAGAACTCAAATATTCGCCTCCACGATCAGATCGTAGAAACTTTATTTTCTTATTACGATGATTTTCAACTTCACTCTGAAATTCTTTGAACTTTTCAAATGTTTCAGACTTATGTTTCATTAAGTAGATATACCCATATCTGCTCAAATCATCTGTGAAGGTGAGAAAATAACGATATCCGCCACGAGCTTCAACATTCATTGGACCACATACATCCGTATGTATGATTTCCAATAAATCTGTTGCTCTCTCCATAGTACCGAGAACGGTGTTTTAGTCATCTTGCCCATGAGGCACGGTTCGAAGTGCCAAGTGATTCATAATCAAGTGACTCCAAAAGTCCATCAAGATGGAGTTTCTTCATGCGTTTACACCGATATGACCTAAACGGCAGTGCCACAAATAAGTTGCACTATCATTATCAACTCTGCATCTTTTGGTTTCAACATTATGAATATGTGTATCACTACTATCGAGATTCATTAAAATAGACCACTCTTCAAGGGTGCATGACCATAAAAGATATTATTCATATAAATAGAACAACCATTATTCTCTGATTTAAATGAATAACCGTCTCGCATCAAACAAGATCCAGATATAATGTTCATGCTCAACGCTGGCACCAAATAACAATTATTCAGGTCTAAAACTAATCCCAAGGTAGATGTAGAGGTAGCGTGCGACTGCGATCACATCGACTTTGGAACCGCTTCCCACGCGCATCGTCACCTCGTCCTTTGCCGTGTTCGCTAATCCGTAGTTCCTGCTTCGAGTTGCAAATATTAGCAATGTAACCAGATCAAATACCTGGTACTATGCGAGCTCTAGTAAGGTACACATCAATAACAAGTATATCACATATACCTTTGTTCACTTTGCCATCCTTCTTATCCGCCAAATACTTGGGGCAGTTCCGCTTCCAAAGGACCAGTCCGCTTGCAAGAGAAGCACTCGGTTTCAGGCTTAGGTCCAGACTTGGGTTTCTTCTCCCGATCAGCAACTTGTTTGCTGTTCTTCTTGAAGTTCCCTTCTTCTTCCCTTTGCCTTTCTTCTTGAAACTAGTGGTCTTATTGACCATCAACACTTGATGCTCCTTTTGATTTCTACCTCCGCAGCTTTTAGCATTGCGAAGAGCTCGAGCATAGTCTTTACTAACCCTTGCATATTATAGTTCATCACGAAGCCTTTGTAGCTTGGTGGCGGTGATTGAAGAATTCTGTCAATGACACAATCATCCGGAAGATTAACTCCCAGTTGATTCAAGTGATTGTAATACCCGGACATTTTGAGTATGTGCTCACCGACGTAACTATTCTCCTCCATCTTGCAGCTATAGAACTTATTGGAGACTTCATATCTCTCAATCCGGGCATTCTGTTGAAATATCAACTTCAACTCCTGGAACATCTCATATGCTCCATGACGCTCAAAACGCGTTGAAGACCCGGTTCTAAGCCGTAAAGCATGGCACACTGAACTATAGAGTAGTCATCAGCTCGCTTTGCGAGACGCTCACAACTTCGCTCAAGATCTGCAGCAGCTCGCACCCAGCGGTGCTTCCAGGGCGTAACTTTTCGTGCAGCAATGAGGATTATCCTCAGGTTACGGACCCAGTCCGTGTAATTGCTACCATCATCTTTCAACTTTGCTTTCTCAAGGAACGCATTAAAATTCAACGGAACAACAGACGAGCCATCTATCTACAGTAAACATAGACAAGCAAAATACTATCAGGTACTAAGTTCATGATAAATTTAAGTTCAATTAATCATATTATTAAAGAACTCCCACTTAGACAGACATCTCTCTAGTTATCTAAGTGATCACGTGATCCAAATCAACTAAACCATAACCGATCATCACGTGAGATGGAGTAGTTTTCAATGGTGAACATCTTATGTTGATCATATCTGCTATATGATTCACGTTCGACCTTTCGGTCTCCGTGTTCCGAGGCCATATCTGTATATGCTAGGCTCGTCAAGTATAACCTGAGTATTCTGCGTGTGCAAAACTGGCTTGCACCCGTTGTAGATGGACGAGAGCTTATCACACCCGATCATCACGTGGTGTCTCGGCACGACGAACTTTGGCAACGGTGCATACTCGGGAGAACACTACTTGATAATTTTAGTGAGAGATCATCTTATAATGCTACCGTCAATCAAAGCAAGATAAGATGCATAAAGGATAAACATCACATGCAATCAATATAAGTGATATGATATGGCCATCATCATCTTGTGCTTGTGATCTCCATCTCCGGCACCGCCATGATCACCATCGCCACCGTGCGACACCTTGATCTCCATCGTAGCATCGTTGTCGTCTCGCCAACTATTGCTTCTCGACTATCGCTACCGCTTAGTGATAAAGTAAAGCAATTACATGGCGTTGCATTTCATACAATAAAGCGACAACCATATGGCTCCTGCCATTGCCGATAACTCGGTTACAAAACATGATCATCTCATACAATAAAATATAGCATCACGCCTTGACCATATCACATCACAACATGCCCTGCAAAAACAAGTTAGACGTCCTCTACTTTGTTGTTGCAAGTTTTACGTGGCTGCTACGGGCTGAGCAAGAACCGTTCTTACCTACGCATCAAAACCACAACGATACTTCACAAATAGACTCCGCTTTAACCTTCTCAAGGACCGGGCGTAGCCACACTCGGTTCAACTAAAGTGAGAGAGACAGACACCCGCCACCACCTTTAAGCAACGAGTGCTCACAGCGGTGAAACCAGTCTCGCGTAAGCGTCGCGTAATGTCGGTCCGGCCGCTTCATCTCACAATACCGCTGAACCAAAGTATGACATGCTGGTAGGTAGTATGACTTGTATCGCCCACAACTCACTTGTGTTCTACTCGTGCATATGACATCAACGCATAAAACCAGGCTCGGATGCCACTGTTGGGTAACGAGTAATTTCAAAAATTTTCCTACGATCACGCAAGACCATGGTGATGGCATAGCAACGAGAGGGAGAGTGTTCGCCCACGCACTCGTGAGACCGAAAGCGAAGCGTTATATTAACGCTGTTGATGTAGTCGACGCCTTCACGATCCGACCGATCCAAGCACCGCACTCCGCACCTCCGAGTTCTTGGCACACGCTCAGCTCGATGACGATCCCCGAGCTCCGATCCAGCAAAGCGTCGGGAAGGAGTTCCGTCGGACGACGGCGTGGTGGACGATCTTGATGTTCTACCGTCGCAGGGCTTCGCCTAAGCACCGCTACAATATAACCGAGGTGGAATATGGTGGAGGGGGGCACCGCACACGGCTAAGGAACGATCCGTAGATCAACTTGTGTGTCTTAGGGTGCCCCCCTGCCCCCGTATATAAAGGAGCAAGGGGGAGGGCCGGCCAGCCTTGGGGCGCACCAGGGGGGGAGTCCTCCTCCTAGTAGGAGTAGGACTCCTTTCCTAGTCCTACTAGGAAGAAGGAAGGGGGAAGGAAAGAGAGGGAGAGGGAGAGGGAAAGGGGGGCTGCGCCCCCCCCTCCTAGTCCAATTCGGACTCCCCATGGAGGGGGGGCGCACCACCTCTTGGTGCAGCCCTCTCTCTCCCCTCTTGGCCCAATAAGGCCCATAACTTCCCCGGGGGGTTCCGGTAACCCCTCCGGCACTCCGGTTTTCTCCGGAAACTTCCGGAACCTTTCCGGTGTCCGAATATAACCATCCAATATATCAATCTTTATGTCTCGACCATTTCGAGACTCCTCGTCATGTCCGTGATCACATCCGGGACTCGAACTCCTTCGTACATCAAAATACATAAACTCATAATAACCGTCATTGAAACCTTAAGCGTGCGGACCCTACGGTTCGAGAACTATGTAGACATGACCTAGAACTATTCTCGGTCAATAACCAATAGCGGAACCTGGATGCTCATATTGGTTCCTACATATTCTACGAAGATCTTTATCGGTCAAACCGCATAACAACATACGTTGTTCCTTTGTCATCGGTATGTTACTTTCCGAGATTCGATCGTCGGTATCCAATACCTAGTTTAATCTCGTTCGGAAAGTCTCTTTACTCGTTCCGTAATACATCATCTCACAACTAACTCTTTAGTTGCAATGCTTGCAAGGCTTTATGTGATGTGTATTACCGAGAAGGCCTAGAGATACCTCTCCGACAATCGGAGTGACAAAACCTAATCTCAAATACGCCAACCCAACAAGTACCTTTGGAGACACCTGTAGTACTCCTTTATAATCACCCGATTCGTTGTGACGCTTGGTAGTACCAAAGTGTTCCTCCGTAAACGGAGTTGCATAATCTCATAGTTACAGGAACATGTATGGGTCATGAAGAAAGCATTAACATACTAAACGATCAAGAGTTAAGCTAACGGAATGGGTCATGTCAATCAGATCATTCAACTAATGATGTGACCTTGTTAATCAAACAACAACTCCTTGTTCATGGTTAGGAAACATAACCATCTTTGATTAACAAGCTAGTCAAGTAGAGGCATACTAGTGACATACTGTTTGTCTATATATTCACACATGTATTATGTTTCCGGTTAATACAATTCTAGCATGAATAATAAACATTTATCATGATATAAGGAAATAAATAATAACTTTATTATTGCCTCTAGGGCATATTTCCTTCAAGAGGCCCCTGGCACGCCCAGGTGGGTGGTGGGGCCCACGGGAGTCCTCTCCACTGCCTCTCAGCTCTATAAATGCCCAATTATTCTAGAAACCCTAGGGGAGTCAAGAAACATAATTCCAGCCGCCGCAAGTTCCAGAACCACGAGATCCAATCTAGAGCCCTATTCCAGCACCTTGCTGGAGGGGAACACGATCACGGAGGGGTTCATCATCCTCATTGGTGCTCCTCCGATGATGCGTGAGTAGTTCACCATAGACCTATGGGTCCGTAGGCAGTAGCTAGATGGCTTCTTCTCTCTCTTTTTGATTCTGAATACAATGTTTTCCTGGATGTTCTTGGAGATCTATTTGATGTAATGAATTTTACAGTGTGTTTGTTGGGATCTGATGAGTTGCGAGTTTATGATCAGATCTATCTATGAATATTATTTGAGTCTTCTTTGATCTCTTATATGCATGATTATTATAGCCTCGTATTTCTTCTCTGAAACTTTGGTTTGGTTTGGCCAACTAGATTGATTTTTCATGCAATGGGAAGAAGTGCATTATGATGGGTTCGATCTTGCGGTGTCCTCACCCAGTGACAGAAGGGGTAGCGAGGCACGAATATATCGTTGCTATTAAGGATAAAACGATGGGGTCTATTCCTACATGAATAGATCTTCACTACTAAGGAAAACCTTATACACAGAGGTATAGCAGCAGCGCTGGTCAAAACTAGGCGCTACTGCTACTTAGTAGTAGCGCTTGTCGCAAAAGCATGCTACAACTATAGTTTTAGCAGTAGCGCGTCTGCGCAGAAAAGTGCTACTACTATAATTCCCACATTGTTGCCAGTAGGCTAGGAATAGTAGTAGCGGTTCTTCCTAAAGCACGCTACTGCTAAATGCTTTGTAGCAACGTGTCTCTGGTGTAGAGCGCTACTGCTATGAAAAAGAAAATAAATAGAAAAATAAGTAGAAAAGTAAATGAAAATCAAAGAAATAGAAAAAGGATAAATGAAAAAAAATAAAATGTAAAGAAAAACAAAAGAAAAATAAAAATAAAAGAGAAAGGCCTAGTAGTCATGTGTTTTGGTAGAACGCGCTATAGCTAAGTTAGCTATAGCGCGTTTTGCCAAAATGCGCTACTACTATTTTGACTTAACCCCGGCCGCGCGGGCTCAAAATTTTGCTAAGTCCTTTCCCCTCTCCCCCTATGCCCACTCCTCCATCACCGTTGTCGATCGCCCTGCCGCCCTCGACCTCACCGCTGCCGCCTGAGGCCGTCCTCGACCTCACCGCCGCCGCCCGAGCCTGCCCAGGACCTTCGTCGCCCGAGCCCGAGCCTGCCCTCGCCGCCGACCATAAGGCTCTCCCTCTCCTCTCCCCATAAACTCCCCTCTCTCTTTGCTAGGGTGAATAAACCCTCCTCTCTAGGTTAATTAACTTACGTGAATTTAGTTATGAACCCTAGGAATTAGCAGTTGTGGTACTAGTAGATGTTAATTACATCAACTGAGGTTAATTAGGTTAGGGCAGTAGAGCACCAACATATAACAGGACCCTAGGAATTAACTTAGGTTAATTAGGTTAGGGCAATAGTGGTACTAGTAGATGTTAATTAGATGTTTTTTAGTTAGGGAAGTAGGGTTTTACTAGGTTAATTAGGTGAAGTTAAATGAATGACCTAAATGAATGAAATTAGTAGTTATCTGAATTTTTAGGACAAATTTGTATATGCTGAAGTACTTAACTAAATATTATGTTTAGGACAAACTTGTATATGCTTAAGTAGTTAACTAAATACATTATAGAGTTGTATATATAGTTGCTTAAGTACTTATATAGTTGTTCTCCACCCAATGTATGCTTAAGTAGTTGTATAATTTCTAGTGTTCATCAATGGGTGCTTAAGTAGTTGTAGATGCTTAAGTAGCTAGCTACGGTTCATCTAATTAGTTAGTACTTGTAGATGCTTAAGTACTAGGGCAATAGAGTTAGGGCAGTAGGGTTAGGGCAGTAGGACATAATTTGAATTGAGTTCTAGGGTTCATAAATTGAAATTTGTGTAGATTTTCTTGAAGTGTGAAACATTGAAGTGGTTATGATATATGAAAATTCCTCGATTGTGCCCAAGTGGCCTTTTGTTGTTTCCAGGGAATGAAGCTGAGTGGCCTATGTTTTGCCAGAATGTTGATTCATTTCCGTTCCGGTAAATTTCAGGTGCTCGTTTTGTCCACTTTTTAGCACAGGTCATGCCGAAATTTTCCGTGAATTTCGGGATGACTTGTGCTACAAACTAGGACATATCGAGTGCCCGGGATTTGCCGCACCGGGAAGGAATCAACGTTCCTGCAAAACATAGGCCTTTTTATGTCATTATTTTTTATATCAGGTTTAGAATTAATTGACTAGATTTAATCATAGGAAACATGGCTAGCAGCGATGAAGGATAGGATTCTGGTGATTGCGACGACGTCTACCTAGCAGCAGACGAATTTCTGAACCTTGCCAATGATCAACGGTTGTTGTTGCTGGGCCCACCTGTCACATCCGAGACCGACATCGAGACCGGCGCCGAGACTGGTGTTGAGACCCAGACCCACACCGAGACCGGCATCGAGACTGGCAAAGCCATAGAACCGAACCCGAAGAGGATATGTCGATGCCCAAACCAGCTCCTCACTACTAGACTAGTGGTCACGGAGGTGGACGACAGCAATTTTGAGCCAAAACTGCCTGTGGAAGCGCGCTCCTGCTACGGCAATCAAATAGGCTGCATCATACGTGCATGCGTCACCATCAACAATGAGAAACTAAAGAAGAGGCCAAATATGAAGCACTCCCTCCTAACCCTGATGTACCAGATATTCTTGTTCCCGGACCGGGATGAAATCCAACATACTAATCCACAGAAAGACCCGGCAATGAACAAGATAAATAAACGCACCATGACCAAGTTTAGCGACGCGTTGGCCGCCTGAAAAGCAAGGGTGGAATGCGCCGTTGACAAAAAGAACCCTACTCTGAGATTAGAAAGGATAATCCGACAATCATGGAAGAGCAGTTTCAAATATTCAAGGAGGCTTGCAATGCCGAAGATGCCAAAGAAAAGTCAAAGTACATGAAGGGGCTTCAACAGAGGAACATGGGGTGCCACCACCTCCGAAGCCGTGGTTACGCGAGAAGAGGTCCATATGGGCCAAGGAGGACGCGGAACGCGAAAGTCTGGGCATCCCAGACCCCTTGGCGGAGTTCACCGTCCCACAGGAGCATGACATCCTCAGGGCCCAGTACCATTGGGACCCAGTCAAGAAGGTTTTCGAGACGGACCCGGTCATGATGGAGTTCATGAGACTGCTAGTAATTTTAGTTTCTGGTCAATTCGACTGCACATTTAGTCATAGTTGTAAACGATCCTTGTTCCTTTTGCAGAGAGAGCAGCACAGGATTGTGGCCGAAAGTGATTCACCGTCTGAGGTATTGGCGAGGCCCAAGTGGGAGACCCCATTCAACCGGGCGTTGAACATATTGGAACAACTCCCGGTGGACACTCGGTCATTGTATGGATGCGTGCACGGTGTCGGAGACAGCGCCATGTGGAAGAAGTACTACGGCGAGACCACGGAGGAGAGAAAGGAAAGATGGAGGTTAACTGAAGAAAACATTGACAAGAAGGTTGAGATTGCGGTTGAGAAGAATTTAGCTAAGACAGTCGCAACAGCGGTAGCTGCCGCAAAATGGGAGCTGGCAGCTATGTGTGGTGTCTTGGTTGTGGCTATTGTCAGTTGTAGCAGGCAAAATCCAAATAAAGATGCAGCAGACTCCCCTTGCCGATTTCTTCGGGATCAGCTCGACTAGCGTTGCACCAGCACGAGCACCTACACCAGCACCTGCTCCTGCACTGGCTCCAGCACCTACTCATAGCAGCCCATCCTCCGTCTCGAGCGTTCTCGGCAGTGCTTTATATTTGGCTGAGCTCGACACCCTCACGGTACCTGTCACACCGTCCCTCTTCAATAAATGTATAATCTCCCGTTTCTGTTGCCTTTCGGATGTCTCACGTCGCAGACATGTCTTTGCAGGCCGACGCGCCGTGCACCATATTGTACGACATCAACGGCTAGAAGGTGGACGTGGGGAGGCGACGATAATGAAGCCGAATGAACAATTGTTCCACAGCCGGCTGATCCCCCCTCACATCTTCAAGGTTTCCGTGGCCAGTGTCAAACCGGGCCACGAGAATTTGGCTCCTCCGGTACTAGGGGAGATGACGACGAGACCACGTGGCGGCTTGGCAATTGCAAGATGTGGGTCCTGTTGTGGCCAAAGAGTCTTCTTTGTCTGGAGGCGGCCGGGAGCACACCCACGACAACACAACCTCTGCAAGGTATGAACATCAACACCCCACCTGCCCAATTAGCGTCTCATGTCGTGCTGGGTGATAGCGGACGGGGAGAGGAAGAGACTCCATTAGTCGCTGATGACGTCGCCATAGATGAGGATGAGGATGAGGATGACACTCAACAGTATCTCAATACTGGCGCCATTGATGATGGAGGATTGATGGCTCAACAGTATGAGTACTCAGGGTTTGAGCGTCATGAGTCAGTGCCTGAATTGCCACCTCCGGAGCCTGAACATATTATAGACGATCTTCCACCAAAGAAGCATAGGAAGAGAGCGAGGAAAGGAAACAATAAAGCTGCTGCTATGATCCAGCCGCCTCCGCAACCTCGGGTTCTAGACCGTACACCTGTCCGCGGTGCGACGAAATACCATATCCCCGGTGAACCAATCCTACCTAAGGCATCGGTAGAGGCCATACACGACGATCTAAGGAGACTTCATGACGATGTGCTGCGGAGAGAGAAAAGCCTAATCACATCGGAAAATCCAGGATACCCACTCTACGTGGTTAACGTGTCGCGGCAAAGGTTGTACATCGACTCGTTCCCCGCGGAGAAGTTCTTCCTTCGATTCGATTACATCTTCGACATGTTTCACTTGAAGAGCTGGATTATACGTTTGTCCGCCTTTATGCCTTGTACATGAACTACATCATCGGGATTGAGCAGATACCTTATATCTGTGTCGCTGACCCGTACTTCATGGATGAGGGCTTCTTGGCAGTCTGCACAGAGCACTGTGAATACACGAGGGACTACATCGTCGATTTCATGGTCACCAATAAGGACAAGGAGACGATTCTCGTGCCTTATCATCCCCTGTAAGTCATCCGCGCGGATATCCTTCCTTCGATTTCAATCATTCATTTGCACGGTGGAGGCTAATTACTTTAAGGTGTACTTATTTTGCGCAGCCATGGGCGCGCCGTCCTTACCATCCTTTACCCCGGATACTGCCATGCTCTTTACTTGGACTCGTCGAAGAACATGAACAAAAAGGATTACGCCCACATCAAGTCTGTTCTCGACAATGCTATCTTTTTCTATGGTGTACGGGGTGGAGAGATAAAGACCAAGAAGAAGAGGAATGGCAGGCCCGCCTTCAGCCATAAGACCGACTTCTGCTGCATCCATTAACTGAGTGATACTCTTAGTGATGGATTCTATGTCCTACACCACATGCTGGAGTACAGATGGGATCAGAAGAACCTTCGCATGTCACCTACATCCGGGGATGCCCATATTCTGGAATGGGCAAGGAACGTAGGAGATATCGAGGATCATCCGCTTCGAGCTGAGTTCTACCACATGTTGGGGAACGTAGCAGAAATTCAAAATTTTCTACGCATCACCAAGATCAATCTATGGAGATTCTAGCAACTAGAGGGGAAGGAGAGTGCATCTACATACCCTTGTAGATCGCTAAGCGGAAGCGTTCAAGAGAACGGGGTTGAAGGAGTCGTACTCGTCGTGATTCAAATCACCGGAGATCCTAGTGCCGAGCAGACGGCACCTCCGCATTCAACACACGTACAGCCGGTGGCGTCTCCCATGCCTTGATCCAGCAAGGAGAGAGGGAGAGGTTGAGGAAGACTCCATCCAGCAGCAACACAACGGTGGTGGTGGTGGTGGAGGAGCGTGGCAATCCCGCAGGGCTTCGCCAAGCACCAAGGGAGAGGAGGAGGAGGAGAGGCAGGGCTGCACCAAGAGGGGAAGAAACTCATGTGTGTTGGGCAGCCCAAACCTCAAGTATATATAGGGGAAAGGGGGCTGCGCCCCCTTTAGGGTTTCCCACCCCAAGGGGTGCGGCCAGCCCTAGATCCCATCTAGGGGGGGCGGCCAAGGGGGGAGGAGTGCCTCCCAAGTCAAGTGGAGGCCTCCCCCTTTAGGGTTTTCCCCTTCCCATGCGCATGGGCCTTGGGGGGGCTGGTGCCCCTGGCCCATTAAGGCTAGGGCGCCCCCTACAGCCCATGCTACTGTATTGGACGTGGGCGTGGTGGAATAATTTCCGACCTCCGGACCCCTCCGAATCCTCCGGAACCTTCAGAAGCTTCCGGTACAATACCGAAAAACCCGAACTTTTCCTAACCCGAACAACAACTTTCCATATATAAATCTTTACCTCCGAACCATTCCGAACTCCTCGTGATGTCCAGGATCTCATCCGGACTCGAACAACATTCGGTAACCACATACAAACTTCCTTTATAACCCTAAGCGTCATCGAACCTTAAGTGTGTAGACCCTACGGGTTCGGGAGACATGTAGACATGACCGAGACGTTCTCTGGTCAATAACCAATAGCGGGATCTGGATACCCATATTGGCTCCCACATGTTCCACGATGATCTCATCGGATGAACCACGATGTCATGGACTCAATCGATCCCGTATACAATTCCCTTTGTCTAGCGGTATTGTACTTGCCCGAGATTCGATCGTCAGTATCACGATACCTTGTTCAATCTCGTTACCGGCAAGTCTCTTTACTC
This sequence comes from Aegilops longissima, assembly GCA_021605205.1. Lineage (NCBI taxonomy): Eukaryota > Viridiplantae > Streptophyta > Magnoliopsida > Poales > Poaceae > Aegilops > Aegilops longissima. Next base: position 8,679,859 of record CM038678.1, on the reverse strand, counting down.
GTTCCGTAACACATCATCCCGTGATCAACCCCTTAGTCACATTGTGCACATTATGATGATGTCCTACCGAGTGGGCCCAGAGATACCGCTCCGTTTACGTGGAGTGACAAATCCCAGTCTCGATTCGTGCCAACCCAATAGACACTTTCGGAGATACCTGTAATGCACCTTTATAGCCACCCGATTCGTTGTGGCGTTTGGTACACCAAAGCATTCCTACGGTATCCGGAGTTGCACAATCTCATGGTCTAAGGAAAAGATACTTGACATTAGAAAAGCTTTAGCATACGAACTACACGATCTTTGTGCTAGGCTTAGGATTGGGTCTTGTCCATCACATCATTCTCCTAATGATGTGATCCCGTTATCAATGACATCCAATGTCCATGGTCAGGAAACCGTAACCATCTATTGATCAACGAGCTAGTCAACTAGAGGCTTACTAGGGACACGGTGTTGTCTATCCACACATGTATATGAGTTTCCTATCAATACAATTATAGCATGGATAATAAACTATTATCATGAACAAGGAAATATAATAATAACCAATTTATTATTGCCTCTAGGGCATATTTCCAACAGTCTCCCACTTGCACTAGAGTCAATAATCTAGTTCACATCGCCATGTGATTAACACTCACAGGTCACATCGCCATGTGACCAACATCCAAAGAGTTTACTAGTGTCATTAAACTAGTTCACATCATCATGTGATTAAGACTCAATGAGTTCTGGGGTTTGATCATGTTTTGCTTGTGAGAGAGGTTTTAGTCAACGGGCCTGTAACATTCAGATCCGTATGTACTTCGCAATTCTCTATATCATATTGTAAATGTTTCTTCCACGCTCCACTTGAAGCTATTCCAAATGGTTGCTCCACTATACGTATCCGGTTTGCTACTCAGAGTCACTCGGATAGGTTTTAAAGCTTGCATCGACGTAACCCTTTACGCCGAACTCTTTATCACCTCCATAATCGAGAAACATGTCCTTATTTACTCCAAGGACAATTTTGACCGCTGTCCAATGATCCATTCCTGGATTATTCTTGTACCCCTTGACTGACTCATGGCAAGGCACACTTCCGGTGCGGTACACAACATAGCATACTATAGAGCCTATGTCTGAAGCATAGGGGACGACCTTCGTCCTTTCTCTCTTTTCTGCCGTGGTCGAGCTTTAACTCTTAACTACATACCTTACAAATCAGGCAAGAACTCCTTCTTTGACTGATCCATCTTGAACACTTTCAAGATTATGTCAAGGTATGTGCTCATTTGAAAGTACTATTGAGCATTTTTGATCTATCCTCATAGATCTTGATGCTCAATGTTCAAGTAGCTTAATCCAGGTTTTCACTTGAAAACACTTTTCAAATAACCCTATATGCTTTACAAAAAATTCTACATCATTTCTGATCATCAATATGTCAACAACATATACTCATCAGAAATTCTATAGTGCTCCCACTCACTTCTTTGGAAATACAAGTTTCTCATAAACTTTGTATAAACCCAAAATCTTTGATCATCTCATCAAAGCGCACATTCCAACTCCGAGATGCTTACTCCAGTCCTTAGAAAGGATCGCTGGAGCACAGCATACCTTTTAGCATCCTTAGGATCGACAACACTTTCTGATTGTATCACATACAACCTTTCCTTACGAAAACTGGTAAGGAAACTCATTTTGACATCCATCTGCCATATTTCATAAATCCAACTTATGCTAACATGATTCCGACGGACTCAAGCATCGCTACGGATGAGAAAATCTCATCGTAGTCAACTCCTTGAACTTGTGAAAAACTCTTCGCCACAAGTCGAGCTTCATAGACGGTGATATTACCATCCACGTCCGTCTTCTTCTTAAAGATCCATTTATCTCAATGGCTTGCCGATCATCGGGCAAGTCCACCAAAGTCCATGCTTTGTTCCGATATATGGATACTATCTCGGATTTCATGGCTTCTAACCATTTGTCGGAATTTGGGCCCACCATCGCTTCTCCATAGCTCGTAGGTTCATTGTTGTCTAGCAACATGACCTTCAAGGCAGGATCACCGTACCACTCTGAAGCAGTACGCGTCCTTGTCGTCCTACGAGGTTCGGTAGTGACTTGATCCGAAACTTCATGATTACTATCATAAGCTTCTACTTCAATTGGTGTAGGTGCCACGGGAACAACTTCCTGTGCCCTGCTACACACTAGTTGAAGTGACGGTTCAATAACCTCATCAAGTCTCCACCATCCTCCCACTCAACTTTTCGAGACGAACTTTTCCTCGAGAAAGGACCCGATTCAAGAAACAATCCCTATTGCTTTCGGATCTGAATTAGGAGGTATACCCAACTGTTTTGAGTGTCCTATGAAGATGCATTTTGTCCGCTTTGGGTTCGAGCTTATCAACCTGAAACTTTTCCACATAAGCGTCGCAACCCCAAACTTTTAAGAAACGACAACTTAGGTTTCTCCAAACCATAGTTCAAACGGTGTCATCTCAACAGAATTACGTGGTGCCCTATTAAAGTGAGTGCGGTTGTCTCTAATGCCTAACCCATGAACGATAGTGGTAATTCGATAAGAGACATCATGGTACGCACCATATCCAATAGGGTGCAACTATGATGTTCGGACACACCTGTTGGGGAACGTAGTAATTTCAAAAAATTTCCTACGCACACGCACGATCATGGTGATGGCATAGCAACGAGAGGGGAGAGTGTATGTCCACGTACCTTCGTAGACCGTAAGCGGAAGCGTTATGACAACGCGGTTGATGTAGTCGTACGTCTTCACGATCCGACCGATCCAAGTACCGAGCGTCACGGCACCTCCGAGTTCAGCACACGTTCAGCTCGATGGCGATCCCGGACTCGATCCAGCAAAGTGTCGGGGATGAGTTCCGTCAACACGACGGCGTGGTGATTTATGATGACGCTCTACGGCGCGGGCTTCGCCTAAACTCCGCGACGATATGACCGAGGTGGAATATGGTGGAGGGGGCACCGCACACGCTAAGGAACGATCACGTAGATCAACTTGTGTGTCTATGGGGTGCCCCTTGCCTCGATATAAAGGATGGAGGAGGAGGAGGCCGGCCAAGGCTTGGTGCGGCCAGGATGTGGAGTCCTACTAGGACTCCAAGTCCTAGTAGGAGTCCACCAAGAGGGAGGAAGGAGAAGGAAGTGGAGGAGAAGGAAGGTGGCGGCCCCTTTCCCTAGTCCAATTCGGACCAGAGGGGAGGGGGGGGGGGGGGCGCAGCAGCCCCTTGGCCCTTTCTCCTCTTCCCACTAAAGCCCATCAAGGCCCATTGCTTCTCCCGTAACTACCCGGTACTCCGAAAGATACCCGAATCACTCGGAACCTTTCCGATGTCCGAATATAGTCGTCCAATATATCGATCTTTACGTCTCGACCATTTCGAGACTCCTCGTCATGTCCCCGATCTCATCCGAGACTCCGAACTCCTTCGGTACATAAAAACTCATAAACTCATAATATAACTGTCATCAAAACCTTAAGCGTGCGGACCCTACGGGTTCGAGAACTATGTAGACATGACCTAGAACTATTCTTGGTCAATAACCAATAGCGGAACCTGGATGCTCATATTGGCTCCTACATATTCTCGAAGATCTTTATCGGTCAAACCGCATAACAACATCGTTGTTCCCTTTGTCATCGGTATGTTACTTGCCCGAGATTTGATCGTCGGTATCCAATACCTAGTTCAATCTCGTTCTTGGCAAGTCTCTTTACTCGTTACGTAATGCATCATTCCGTAACTAACTCATTAGCTACATTGCTTGCAAGGCTTATAGTGATGTGCATTACCGAGAGGGCCGGAGATACCTCTCCAACAATCGGAGTGACAAAACCTAATCTGAAATCGCCAACCCAACATGTACCTTTGGAGACACCTGTAGTACTCCTTTATAATCACCCATTCGTTGTGATGTTTGGTAGCACCAAAGTGTTCCTCCGTAAACGGAGTTGCATAATCTCATAGTTACGGGAACATGTATAAGTCATGAAGAAAGCAATAGCAATATACTAAACGATCAAGTGCTAGGCTAACGGAATGGGTCATGTCAATCACATCATTCTCCTAATGATGTGATCCCATTAATCAAATAACAACACATGTCTATGGTTAGGAAACATAACCATCTTTGATTAATGAGCTAGTCAAGTAGAGGCATACTAGTGACTATATGTTTGTCTATGTATTCACACATGTATCATGCTTCCGGTTAATACAATTCTAGCATGAATAATAAACACTTATCATGAAATAAGGAAATAAATAATAACTTTATTATTGCCTCTAGGGCATATTTCCTTCAGTCTCCCACTTGCACTAGAGTCAATAATCTAGTTCACATCATCATGTGATTCAACACTAATATTCACATATGTATGTGATTAACACCCATAGTTCACATCGTCATGTGACCAACACCCAAAGGGTTTACTAGAGTCAATAATCTAGTTCACATGGCTATGTGATTAACACCCAAACAGTACTAAGGTATGATCATGTTTTGCTCGTGAGAGAAGCTTAGTCAATGGGTCTGTCACATTCAGAGCCGTATGTATTTTGCAAATATTCTATGTCTACAATGCTCTGCACGGAGCTACTCTAGCTAATTGCTCCCACTTTCAATATGTATCCAGATTGAGACTTAGAGTCATCTGGATCAGTGTAAAAAGCTTGCATCGATGTAACTCTTTACGACGGGCTCTTTTGTCACCTCCATAATCGAGAAATATTTCCTTAGTCCTTACTAAGGATGTTCTTGACCAATGTCCAGTGATCTACTCCTAGATCACTATTGTACTCCCTTGCCAAATTCAGAGCAAGGTATACAATAGGTCTGGTACATAGCATAGCATACTTTATAGAACCTATGAATGAGGCATAGGGAATGACTTTCATTCTCTTTTCTATTTTCTGCCGTGGTCGGGATTTGAGTCTTACTCAATTTCACACCTTGTAACACAGGCAAGAAACCTTTTCTTTGACTGTTCCATTTTGAACTACTTCAAAATCTTGTCAAGGTATGTACTCATTGGAAAAACTTATCAAGCGTCTTGATCTATCTCTATAGATCTTGATGCTCAATATGTAAGCAGCTTCACCGAGGTCCTTCTTTGCAAAACTCCTTTCAAATACTCCTTTATGCTTTGCAGAATAATTCTACATTATTTCCGATAAACAATATGTCATTCACATATACTTATCAGAAATGCTGTAGTGCTCCCACTCACTTTCTTGTAAATACAGGCTTCTCCAAAAGTCTGTATAAAACCATATGCTTTGATCAAATCATCAAGCATATATTCCAACTCGAGATGCTTGCACCAGTCCATAGATGGATCATTGGAGCTTGCACATTTTGTTAGCTCCTTTAGGATTGACAAAACCTTCTGGTTGCATCATATACAACTCTTCTTAATAAATCCATTAAAGAATGTTGTTTTGACATCCATTTGCCAGATTTCATAAAATGTGGCAATTGCTAACATGATTCGAGACAGATTTAAGCATCGCTACTGATTGAGAAAATCTCATTGTAGTCAACACCTTGAACTTGTCGAAAACCTTTTGCGACAAGTCGAGCTTTAGATAGTAATACTACTATCAGCATCTGTCTTCCTCTTGAAGATCCATTTATTTAACATGGCTTGCTGATCATCGAGCAAGTCAATCAAAGTCCATACTTTGTTCTTATACATGGATCCAATCTCAGATTTCATGGCCTCAAGCCATTTCGCGGAATCTGGGCTCATCATCGCTTCCTCATAGTTCGTAGGTTCATCATGGTCTAGTAACATGACTTCCGAACATGATTACCGTACCACTCAGTGCGGATCTTACTCTGGAAGACCTACGAGGTTTGGTAGCAACTTGATCTGAAGTTTCATGATCATCATCATTAACTTCCTTACTAATTGGTGTAGGAATCACTGGAACTGATTTCTGTGATGAACTACTTTCCAATAAGGGAGAAGGTACAATTACCTCATCAAGTTCTACTTTCCTCCCACTCACTTCTTTCGAGAGAAACTTCTTCTCTAGAAAGGATCCATCTTAGCAACGAATAACTTGCCTTCGGATCTGTGATAGAAGGTGTACCCAATAGTTACCTTTGGGTATTCTATGAAGACGCACTTCTCCGATTTGGGTTCGAGCTTATCGGTGAAAACTTTTTCACATAAGCATCACAACTCAAACTTTAAGAAACGACAGCTTAGGTTTCTTGTTAAACCATAGTTCATACGGTGTCGTCTCAGCGGATTTAGATGGTGCCCTATTAAACGTGAATGCAGCTGTCTCTAATGCATAACCCCAAAACGATAGTGGTAAACCGATAAGAGACATCATATATCGCACCATATCTAGTAAAGTATGATTACGACGTTCGGACACACCATAACGTTGTGGTGTTCCAGGTGGCGTGAGTTGTGAAACTATTCCACTTTGTTTTAGTTGAAGACCAAACTCGTAACTCAAATATTCATCTCCATGATCAGATCGCGGAAAATTTATTTTCTTGTTACGATGATTTTCTATCACTCTGAAATTCTTTGAACTTTTCAACTATTTCAGACTTATGTTTCATCAAGAAGATATACGCATATCTGCTCAAATCATCTGTGAAGGTCAGAAAATAATGATACTTGCCACGAGAATCAACACTCATTGGATCGCATACATCGGTATGTATTATTTCCAACAAGTCAGTAGCTTCGTTCCATTGTTCGGAGAACGGAGTTTTAGTCATCTTGCCCATAAGGCATGGTTCGCAAGCATCAAATGATTCATAATCAAGTGATTCCAAAATCCCATCAGCATGGAGTTTCTTCATCGCTTTACACCAATATGACCTAAGCGGCGGTGCCACAAATGAGTTGCACTATCATTATTAACTTTGCATCTTTTGGCATCAATATTATGAATATGTGTATTACTACGATCGAGATCCAACAAACTATTTTTATTGGGTGTATGACCATTGAAGGTTTTATTCATGTAAACAGAATAACAATTATTCTCTGACTTTAAATGAATAACCGTATTGCAATAAACATGATCAAATCATATTCATGCTCAGCATAAGCGCCAAATAACATTTATTTAGGTTTAACACTAATCCCGAAAGTATAGGGAGTGTGCGATGATGATCATATCAATCTTGGAACTACTTCCAACACTCATCGTCACTTCCCCTTCAACTAGTCTTTGTTTATTCTGTAACTCCTGTTTCGAGTTACTAATCTTAGCAACCGAACAAGTATCAAATACTCAGGGGCTACTATAAACACTAGTAAGGCACACATCAATAACCTGTATATCAAATATACTCTTGTTCACTTTGCCATCCTTCTTATCCACCAAATATTCAGGGCATTTCTGCTTCCAGTGACCATTTCCTTTGCAGTAGAAGCACTTTCGGTTTCAGGCTTTGATCCAGCTTTGGGCTTCTTCGTGGGGCGACAACTTGCTTGTCATTCTACTTGAAGTTCCCTTTCTTTCCTTTGCCCTTTTCTTGAAACTAGTGGTCTTGTCAATCATCAACACTTGATGCTCTTTCTTGATTTCTACCTTCGTCGATTTCAGCATCACGAAGAGCTTGGGAATACTTTTGTCATCCCTTGCATCTTATAGTTCATCACGAAGTTCTACTAACTTGGTGATGGTGACTAGAGAATTCTGTCAATCACTATCTTATCTGGAAGATTAACTCCCACTTGATTCAAGCGATTGAAGTACCCAGACAATCTGAGCACATGCTCACTAGTTGAGCAATTCTCCTCCATCTTTTAGCTATATAACTTGTTGGAGACTTTATATCTCTCAACCCGGGTATTTGCTTGAAATATTAACTTCAACTCCTGGAACATCTCATATGGTCCATGACGTTCAAAACGTCTTTGAAGTCCCGATTCTAAGCCGTTAAGCATGGTGCACTAAACTATCAAGTAGTCATCATATTGAGCTAGCCAAACGTTCATAACGTCTGCATCTGCTCCTGCAATAGGTCTGTCACCTAGCGGTGCATCAAGGACATAATTCTTACATGCAGCAATGAGGATAAACCTCAGATCACGGATCCAATCCGCATCATTGCTACTAACATCTTTCAACACAGTTTTCTCTAGGAACATATTAAAATAAACATATGAAAGCAACAAACATAGGGAAGCAACAACGCGAGCTATTGATCTACAACATAATTTGCAAAATACTACCAGGACTAAGTTCATGATAAATTAAAGTTCAATTAATCATATTACTTAAGAACTCCCACTTAGATGACATCTCTCTAGTCATCTAAGTGATTACGTGATCAAATCAACTAAACCATGTCCGATCATCACGTGAGATGGAGTAGTTTCAATGGTGAACATCACTATGTTGATCATATCTACTATATGATTCACGTTCGACCTTCGGTCTCCGTGTTCGAGGCCATATCTGTATATGCTAGGCTCGCCAAGTTTAACCTGAGTATTCGCGTGTGCAACTGTTTTGCACCTGTTGTATTTGAGCGTAGAGCCTATCACACCCGATCATCACGTGGTGTCTCAAAGACGAAGAACTTTCATAGCGGTGCATACTCAGGGAGAACACTTCTTGATATTTAGTGAGAGATCATCTTATAATGCTACCGTCAATCAAAGCAAGATAAGATGCATAAAGGATAAACATCACATGCAATCAATATAAGTGATATGATATGGCCATCATCATCTTGTGCTTGTGATCTCCATCTCCGAAGCACCGTCGTGATCACCATCGTCACCGGCACGACACCTTGATCTCCATCGTAGCATCGTTGTCGTCTCGCCAACTATTGCTTCTACGACTATCGCTACCGCTTAGTGATAAAGTAAAGCAATTACATGGCGTTTGCATTTCATACAATAAAGCGACAACCATATGGCTCCTGCCATTGCCGATAACTTCGGTTACAAAACATGATCATCTCATACAATAAAATATAGCATCACGTCTTGACCATATCACATCACAACATGCCCTGCAAAAACAAGTTAGGCGTCTTCTACTATGTTGTTGCAAATTTTACGTGGCTGCTACGGGCTGAGCAAGAACCGTTCTTACCTCGCATCAAAACCACAGCGATAGTTTGTCAAGTTGGTGCTGTTTTAACCTTCGCAAGGACCGGCGTAGCCACACAGTTCAACTAAAGTGAGAGAGCAGACACCCGCCGGTCACCTTTAAGCAACGAGTGCTCGAGCGGTGAAACCAGTCTCGCGTAAGCGTCTGGCGTAATGTCGGTCCGGGCGCTTCATCTCACAATACCGCTGAACCAAAGTATGACATGCTGGTAAGCAGTATGACTTATATCGCCCACAACTCACTTGTGTTCTACTCGTGCATATGACATCAACGCATAAAACCAGGCTCGGATGCCACTGTTTGGGGAACGTAGTAATTTCAAAATTTTCCCTCGCTGCGCAAGATCATGGTGATGGCATAGCAACGAGAGGGGAGAGTGTATGTCCACGTACCTTCGTAGACCGTAAGCGGAAGCGTTATGACAACGCGGTTGATGTAGTCGTACGTCTTCACGATCCGACCGATCCAAGTACCGAACGTACGGCACCTCCGAGTTCAGCACACGTTCAGCTCGATGACGATCCCCGGACTCCGATCCAGCAAAGTGTCGGGGATGAGTTCCGTCAACACGACGGCGTGGTGACGATGATGATGCTCTACCGGCGCAGGGCTTCGCCTAAACTCCGCGACGATATGACCGAGGTGGAATATGGTGGAGGTTGGAACCGCACACGGCTAAGGAACGATCACGTAGATCAACTTGTGTGTCTATGGGGTGCCCCTTGCCTTAGTATATAAAGGATGGAGGAGGAGGAGGCCGACCAAGGCTTGCTGCGGCCAGGATGTGGAGTCCTACTAGGACTCCAAGTCCTAGTAGGAGTCCACCAAGAGGGGAGGAAGGGAGAAGGAAGTGGAGGAGAAGGAAAGGTGGCGGCCCCCTTTCCCTAGTCCAATTCGGACCAGAGGGAGGGGCGCAGCAGCCCTTGGCCCTTTCTCCTCTTCCCACTAAAGCCCATCAAGGCCCATTGCTTCTCCCGTAACTACCGGTACTCGAAAAATACCTGAATCATTGGAACCTTTCCGATGTCCGAATATAGTCGTCAATATATCGATCTTTACGTCTCGACCATTTCGAGACTCCTCGTCATGTCCCCGATCTCATCCGAGACTCGAACTCCTTCGATACATCAAAACTCATAAACTCATAATATAACCATCATCGAAACCTTAAGCGTGCGGACCCTACGGGTTCGAGAACTATGTAGACATGACCTAGAACTATTCTTGGTCAATAACCAATAGAGGAACCTGGATGCTCATATTGGCTCCTACATATTCTCTGAAGATCTTTATCGGTCAAACCGCATAACAACATACGTTGTTCCCTTTGTCATCGGTATGTTACTTGCCCGAGATTTGATCGTCGGTATCCAATACCTAGTTCAATCTCGTTCTTGGCAAGTCTCTTTACTCGTTACGTAATGCATCATTCCGTAACTAACTCATTAGCTACATTGCTTGCAAGGCTTATAGTGATGTGCATTACCAAGAGGGCCGAGATACCTCTCCGACAATCGGAGTGACAAAACCTAATCTCAAATACGCCAACCCAACATTTACCTTTGGAGACACCTGTAGTACTCCTTTATAATCACCCGATTCGTTGTGACGTTTGGTAGCACCAAAGTGTTCCTCCGTAAACAGGAGTTGCATAATCTCATAGTTATAGGAACATGTATAAGTCATGAAGAAAGCAATAGCAATATACTAAGCGATCAAGTGCTAGGCTAACGGAATGGGTCATGTCAATCACATCATTCTCCTAATGATGTGATCCCATTAATCAAATAACAACACATGTCTATGGTTAGGAAACATAACCATCTTTGATTAATGAGCTAGTCAAGTAGAGGCATACTAGTGACTATATGTTTGTCTATGTATTCACACATGTATCATGTTTCCGGTTAATACAATTCTAGCATGAATAATAAACATTTATCATGAAATAAGGAAATAAATAATAACTTTATTATTGCCTCTAGGGCATATTTCCTTCAACACCATCACACTATGGTGTTCCAGGCGGTATTAATTGTGAAACAATTTCCACAATGTCTTAATTGCGTGCCAAAGCTTGTAACTCAGATACTCATCTCTATGATCATATCATAGACATTTTATCCTCTTGTCACAATGATCTTCAACTTCACTCTGAAATTACTTGAACCATTCAATAATTCAGACTTGTGTTTCATCAAGTAAATATACTCAACATCTACTCGAATCATCTCGTGAAGTAAGAACATAACGATATTCACTTTGCATGCCTCAAGACTCATTGGACTGCACACATCAAAATGTGTTACTTCCTACAAGTTGCTTTCTTGTTCCATTTCTTTGAAACCGAGGCTTTCAGTCATCTTGCCCATGTGGTATGATTTGCATGTCTCAAGTGATTCAAAATCAAGTGAGTCCAAACGATCCATCTGCATGGAGTTTCTTCATGCGTATACACCAATAGACATGGTTCGCATGTCTCAAACTTTTCAAAACGAGTGAGTCCAAAGATCCATCAACATGGAACTTCTTCATGCGTTTTATACCAATATGACTCACATGGCAATGCCACAAAGAAGTGGTACTATCATTACTATCTTATACCTTTGGCATGAAAATGTGTATCACTACGATCGAGATTCAATAAACCATTCATTTAGGTGCAAGACAATCGAAGGTATTATTCAAATAAATAGAGTAACCATTATTCTCTTTAAATGAATAACCGTATTGCGATAGACATAATCCAATCATGTCTATGCTCAACGCAAACACCAAATGATAATTATTCTGGTTTAATACTAATCTTGATGGTAGAGGGAGCGTGCGATGTTTGATCACATCAAAATTGGAAACACTTCCAAAACATATCGTCAGCTCTCCTTTAGCTAGTCTCCGTTTATTCCGTAGCCTTTTATTTTGAGTTACTAACACTTAGCAACCGAACCGGTATCTAATACCCTGGTGCTACTAGGAGTACTAGTAAAATACACAATAACTTAATGTATATCCAATATACTTCTATCGACCTTGCCAGCCTTCTTATCTACAAAGTATCTAGGGTAATTCTGCTCCAAGGGCTGTTCCCCTTATTGCGAAGCACTTAGTCTCGGGTTTGGGTTCAACCTTGGGTTTCTTCATTTGGAGCAGCGACTGATTTGTCGTTTCATGAAGTGTCCTTCTTGCCCTTGCCCTTCTTGAAACTAGTGGTTTCACCAACTATCAACAATTGATGCTCCTTCTTGATTTTTACTTTCGCGATGTCAAACAACGCGAATACCTCAAGGATCATCATCTCTATCCTTGATATGTTATAGTTCATCACGAAGCTCGAGCAGCTTGGTGGCAATGACTTTGGAGAAACATCACTATCTCATCTGGAAGATCAACTCCCACTCGATTCAAGTGATTGTTGTACTCAGACAATCTGAGCACCAGCACAACGATTGAGCTTTTCTCCCTTAGTTTGTAGGCTAAGAAAATCGTCGGAGGTCTCATACCTCTTGACGTGGGCACGAGCCTGAAAATCTATTTCAGCCCTCGAAACATCTCATATGTTCCGCAAAATTTCGAAAACGTCTTTCGTGCCTCAACTCTAAACCGTTTAACTGAACTATCACGTAGTTATCAAAACATGTATGTCCGATGTTCGCAACATCCAAAACGACGTTTGGGGTTCAGCACACTGAGCGGTGCATTAAGGACATAAGCTTTCTACTGTCCGCATAATCGCTACTTTCAACTTTCAACTATATTTTCTCTAGGAACATATCTAAACAGTGGAACTAAAGCGCGAGCTTCGACATAATTTGCAAAAGGTCTTTTGACTATGTTCAGGATAATTAAGTTCATCTTATGAACTCCCACTTAGATAGACATCCCTCCGGTCATCTAAGTGATTACATGATCCGAGTCAACTAGGC